>CM031088.1:17601431-18801431 GCA_018257905.1 Gillenia trifoliata | reverse complement strand
TGGACCGTTATGATTAGTAATGGTTCGTCCATTCGCCTCTTTGAAATCTTGACACTTTATCTATGTGAGTTGCAGGGAATACTAGTGGAGCACAGAGGCAATTGTGTTCCTATTTCTCTGCATCTCCTTCAAAAGTTGTACAAACTTCTCCTTTTCAAGGCCCATCATCTGCTCCGCATAATACTTCTGCTTATCAAGGTCGGATTTTACTTCAATTTCTTTCATTGGTTGTTTCATTTCTGAATTCTGATTGATCAATGTCGTTGCTTTTCGTTTAAATAATTGTTTTTGAACCGATTTTTCGTTCTATACAGAGCAACCTGGGGACTGTGGAGGAGTGAGGCCACCCTATTCCTCCTATCCCTCTCATTCACCTTCAAAAGCTGCCCGTAAATCTCTTTTTCAAAGCCCGTCTACTGCTCCTCCTTCCGCTTCTATCACTCCGGTTCGACTTTTTCAAGGTCAAATATTTTTCACTTTCTCTGTTTCATGCTTTTCCTTCATCGTGATCAACTGTTTGTTTGTGATAACTATCTCACTAATCGGTCCTTGGTTGTAGATCAACCAAGATACGATGGGCAGGCACAATTAGAAGCTCTAGGCGAGCTTGAATTCAGGAGACAGTTTCTAATATTAAATTATGCCGGAGGGTATGCGAAAGTTAGACTCTGGCTTATGTGATTCAACTTCTGCATTCCTCTTGATTAAACTGTTTACGTACCTGCTTTGAGGTGTCTTTATTTATGTATCTACTTTTTTTAGAATGAAGTTAGAAAATGTACTAGAGCCAGAGACTATTAGAAGTTGGAAAGATATGCCGATGCAGCGGTTTGAGAACACAGTTTGGGAAACTTTGGGTACAAAATATACTCGAAAGGAAGACCGACAATGGGTGAGTATCACTCTCAAAGCTGGTTTATCTTAAAATTAGTGAATTACCATAATCTTTGCTGGTTTGTTTTCACTCTTGGCCTACTTGTTATTCAAGTTCGTGTAAAGAAAATTGGAATTTTAACTCTGTTCACTGCCACTGGCAACCCAAAATTTTCACTGCCACTGGCTTCTTTAGTACTGGCATCAGCCAACCTTATATCCGTTGCTTTTAGTATATGCCTAATGTACCTTTCATGTTTTCGGTGGGATGTAGACTTTGGATTGGGATTCTGGAAAAACATACGTCTATCAATGTGAAGTCGCCGTGGATGGGAGCTACAAATTCAAGGTTTTTACTCTTACCCCCAGTATATGTGTGATCGCCAGCATACATGTGTCTCCATGCTTGCATATGTATAGTTGACTAATTGTATGTCCACAAGGAGCAAAAGTTGATAAGTTACTTAAAGAAGTTGTAGTATAGGCAATCATAGTTTAGCATCCAAAAATGGAATGTGGTACCACAATCTCAATAAACGCCTATGGGGTACCGAAGGAATCAGGTCTTCTGGTTAGGTCTTGTCGGAGGTTTCAAGTTCGAATCTTACCCCATATATAAGTAATTGAAACTTTTAACCTTTTAGATTGGATTTCAAGAGTGGGCATTTGGTGGCAACTCGTTTCTGTAATAAATGAGTGGAGTAGTCGAAAACTGGAACTTTCTTGTTATAACATCTTAGAGTTTCGGTGCTTTTGTTCCATTTCTTCAAGGATAAAGCTCCCACTGAAAATGGGTAATCAGCTGTTTGTAGTTCCTTTCTGGAAAATGCGTTTGTTTTTTATTGCTTGTTTTGATTTAGACAGCTCGGCAACATGGGAAACCTAATATGTATACTATCAACATAACCAATTTCCACTGGATCCTATCGATTTAATTTTATCTAATGGCAGTATTTTTATGTTTATGTTGCCAATGCTGACCGGTTATTTTGCTGACGTTGAATAAGTGATATATTGTTATTTTCTTCAGGGCCCCTATCAACACACCGCAAAAAGAACTCTCTTACAGAAAGTTTTAGGAGATGACAGCGTTTTAATGGTGAAATTTGCCAATGTGGTGAATGACAAAGATCTCTGGAAGCCAAAGGACCTTTATGCTGACTATAGCAAGGTCGCAAGAGAAGGGATTCTTGTTGGTTTGCGCCGATATAGTTTCTTTGGTATGCCTTTAATGCCTTCTTATGGTGAAGTTTTAACGTGTATTTCGATACTTGAACATGTTGTGTCCATTTCATTCAGTTGTTGAGAATTCTAGTACAATTGATCATTATTTCTGTGTTTCTTAATACGGTCATGAATCAGTGTTCAAAGATGGAGGCAATAAAGAAAAGAAGAGAAGCCCAACTTCATCACCTGTGAAGTGTTACTTTATCCGTGTTGGCTCTAATGCCGCAGTTGACAGGGGTGGAGACTATATTATATCCAATAGAACGGCTCATGAAGCAAGATGCATTTTCATGCATCCACATACTGTGACCAGTGGCAGTGTGAGCGAGTACATGATTAGGTATGTCATTGTTTATGACACAAAAGTTTATTTTTTTTATGTTGTATAGAAGCATTTTTGCTTAAGGTTCTAAGCTATCATCTTTCTCGGGGATTCAGGTTCTCACTCGTTTTGTCGAAGACAGAGAGCTTAGAAGTAAATGATTGGTCCCTTGTGAAGGTTGACGACATTGAAGATGAGTATTGTCTGGTACGATCCTCAAACTATCTTTTCCGTGAAATCTTGCCATTCCTAATTGTACTTATATGTTCTTTTGCTTTTGTTTAATATTTCCATGCAGTTTATTCTTTTTCTTTTTTTTTTTCTGAAACTGCAGGATGCATATGGCAATTGTATCTATAGAGATGGAAATAGAGATGGAAAGCCGCTTATACATTCAGATGGAACAGGATTCATATCTGAGGATTTGGCTTTACTTTGTCCGAAGGATTTACTGAAAAAAGAAGAGTTCCGCAATGAATACTTTGAGGTTTGTGATTCTATGTTTTAGGTCAGTTTTAAGTTCGGAGATTTTGAATTAAGTTCGTTCAATACATTCTCATTTCCTTTGTGCTTTTGCTTTCCCCCTGCTTTCCCCTCTGTAGCCTTTGCTCATGCAGTTCCGACTTTTCCACGAGGGCCGTGCTGTGAAGGGAACCTTTCTGGTCAATAAAAAGGTAGTTAATCAAAACAATACAACCCCAATTACAGGTTCATGCATGATGATAAGAAAAATTTAGAGAATAGTTCTGATTAACATTGTTTTCTTCATTCTCTTATTTTCTAACATTGTATACTATTTACAATCTTCTTTGTTGAATGTCGTAGCTGTCACCAAAAACAATCCAGATTCGACCATCAATGATTAAAGTTAAGACAGATAGACAGGTGTTGGATGATCAAACAGTGAAGTCGTTGGAGATAGTTGGAGTAAGGTACGTCCATTATCTAGCATGTATGTTTGCATAGTTTGTATTTCTTTTGCCCTCTACAGTTGAGAATTTCAGATACGGAGCCAACTATTGAAGGTGTAGTTTTTAAGTTGACGTTATCATCTTCCAGTAAAAAGCCCAGGAATACAAAATTTTCGAGGAATTTAATCGCCCTTCTATGCCATGGAGGGGTGCCGAAAGAGTATTTCATGGAGTTACTTATGAAAGATCTGGAAAATACTCGTGGTGTTTTCTGCAATAGGCGTGCAGCAGCCAAAGGTAAGCGGATATTTCTTTCTTTTCAAATGGCTGCCAAATTCTTGTTTTGATACATATCCATGGATGAAATAACATTCTATCAAATTCATTTTTCCTTTCACTATTTCTAGTTCCTTGATGGGTTTCCTTCCTTCAACTTCTGTATTTGCAGTTGCCTTTAGCTACGGCGGGATGGATGATGATTACAACACGTTTAAGATGATCTCTGCTGGTATTCCTCTGGAAGAATCATATTTGCAACACCGTCTGTCATTCCTGAAGAAAGAGGAAAATAAGAGTCTAAAAAAAGGGAGAATTTCTAGTCCTCAGAGTTATATGTTGATGGGGACAACTGATCCAACAGGGATGCTGGAAAAGGATGAAGTTTGCGTTCTCCTGTATGTACAATTTCTAGCATTTTTTAAACCTCCTGTGACGCAAAATCCATTAAATAATTTCATGAAATTAGCTATAAAATACAGTTGCTTAAATTACAAGTTGTATGATAGAATGAATTAATCTGTAATCGCAATGTTTGTAGTTTCTTGGTTTAAGAATTATAGTGTCAATGTATACGGTTCGCTTATAGTTTCAGGGGCTCTTTTTCGGCCCAATGATATGTGTAGGGATAGCGGGCCAGTTGTGGGAGAGGTGTTAGTGTACCGGCATCCAGGGTTACATTTTGGTGATGTTCATGTTTTGAAGGCCACCTACGTGAAGGAGTTGGCAGAATTTGTTGGGAATGCTGGCTTTGTTATATTCTTCTCTCGCAAAGGTTCACGTTCCATAGCTGATGAAATGGGCGGTGGAGATTTTGATGGCGATCTCTATTGGGTCTCAAGAAACCCTCGGGTTAGCATTTTCCTAAAGCACAGACCATCTAGAACTAGTTAACCAGTTAATGCATGGAATGGGAATAAGTTTGTTCATCACTAATTATTGGAATTATTTCAGCTTTTAGAATGTTTCAAACAAAGTGAACCTTGGATCGATACTTCGTCAACTCCCAAAGCTGCCACCACCTTACAACTAAGTGAGCTTTTGCCCGATCATATAGAGGATGCGCTCTTTAAACTATTCTTGACAGCTAGGTTTGAACCGAGGTATGTTCACTCTGTATTTAGACCCATTTTGGTTGAATTACATTGAAATTCTGATTTTTTTAGGTTCCAAATGTGTTGTAGTTACTATTTTCTCAATCGTTAATGCTCTTCGCATAAGTAGAAAGATTAGTACGTTGTTGACCGTTACAAAGTATGAAGCAATTGTTGAACCTCATTTGTGTTAAATTTGTTTATAAATCAAACATTTCATCAACTGCAGGGCTTATGTTTCTGGTGCTGAAAATAATTTCTGTTTTTTCAGTTTTGCGATGAGTACGGCTTCTGACTACTGGTTGGCTTATATGGATGCATTTTTGACCCTTGGAGATGGTCATGAAAAAAACCTTACGAAGGCAAAAATGCTGTGGTTGATTGATTTATATTACGATGCTTTGGATGCACCGAAGAAATGTGGAACGGTTAGTTCTGTTTTTTCGTGCTTCAGTCATGTTATTGGATGATATCAATAGGGCTTTATATTATCTTACTTTCTCTCCTGGTATGTTATACAAATGGAACTTTTTGTCCGTCTTCGATTACCCTTTGATTCGTTTGCATATCGTGCAAGAACATTCTACCCCTCTTCTTGCCGTTTTAAGTTCATGCATTGAATGGGAATTCAGTAGCTAGTTTTTGTGTATGATCCTTGATCTCCGAAATTGTCCTTTCAAGTGATTTGGCTGTGTCATGAAACTTGTTTTTAACTTCCAAGTAACAGGTCGAAATCCCCAATGAATTGAAACCGCGGTCATTCCCTCATTACATGGGTAAGCCAAACTCATACAAATCGACTTCCATTTTGGGATCAATTTATGATGCAGTCGAGGAATATCAAGCGGAAGACACTTCCGACAAAGGTGATGAAAAGTATTTTTAATACTAGCTAGTCATATTATATACGTTGCTATCCATAGAAAAACAAGAGTTTTGACTTTGCTCTTCTGCCTCTGTACATTTATTCAGTAGCGGAAAAACTTCCTTGTTTCGATGTTGAAGACCTCCCTGAGGAGTGCTTGAAGAAATGGTACGAACTCTACGAGCAGTACAGGAGTGAAATGAACTGTGTCTTGCAGTACGATGATAAAGAGGGCAAGAATAAGGCTGCCGATAAGATCATAGGAAGGTACAAAGAGGTGAGATTAATGAACACAATTTCGGGACTTGTTATATGTTCCAGTGCCTGTTCTGCTCTCACTGGTTTTTCTCAAATATTTTTGTAGATTCTGTATGGTTGTGAGGACTTCGAGAAGAGCACAAGGCCCTTGGATGAAATATTCAACGAGGCACTCGCCATATATCGTTTCGCTTATGACTACGCTTGGAGAGTAAACGATGTAAAAAAATGTGGGTTTGCATGGAAAGTTGCAGGTTCAGCTCTCTGCAGGTATTACAAGACCAAACACGAGGACCGCACTTTCGAAGTCTCATTCTCTTTTCTCAAGGACATCCTCTAATGAAAGGGGTACGGGGGCCCAAGAGCCTCGGATGAAATATGAATATTTCATCCGAGGCACTCGCTCGCTATGTATCGTCTATGTGTATAACTTGTGAACATGCTTGGAGGCAAGAGGGTGTGTGCAAGTAAATGTGGATGTGGATTTGCACCCTTGCAAAGTCTCACTCTGTTTTAAAGGTTATTATGTAATTTAGGTGTACGATGGTGTCCTTTAGTTATCGTCAAGAAATGTTTAATTAATGTAATGTAACATTATTCATGAGTATATATAAAAAAAAAGTAGAAATCATTTCCCAAATGTTAATTTATAGTGCAAGTGTAACACATAGAACCACTTTTCCAAATGCATTCTAAGAAAGTGTGTATTTTAGTATTTATATTGATTTCTTTCTCAGTCACAATTATAGTATATAAAACTTGTATTAGTAACACAGCATGATGATGTACTATTGTACGGTAGAGAAGGCGAAAATTGTGAAAAGATAAAGCAATAAAACTTAATTGGAATGAAAGAACAAAAATTTAACAAGGCAATAAAACTCAATTGGAATAAAGGAACAAAAAATTAACAAGGCAATAAAACTCAATTGGGATAAAGGAACAAAAATTTAACAAGGCAATAAAACTCAATTGGAATAAAGGAACAAAAATTTAAGGAAATGATTTTTGCACCTTATTTACAAGTCGTGTGAAAAGAGTCATGCAAAAATCATTTTTCAAATTGAGAAAAACTTGACTTCTCAATTCATTTAACCGTTCAAATTATAATCACTATATAAATATCATATTTACAAAAAAATCAATTAAAACAAAGATTATTTAGTCAATTAATTATAATTTATTTTAAATAATGTCATATTTAATTGGTTTTTTGCATAAATAATTTTATATAATAATTTATAATATAAATAATTTCGATTATAAATATAAAATTTCGCAAATCAGCCTAAATTGATTACCATGCGAAGAAACTCTAGAAGCCAAGTTAATTCATTTCAAATTTAAAAGCAACGACACTAATGTTAAAGTGACAGTAACCCTAAAAATGTCTGCAGAATGACATCATCAAAGCGGAAAAGACGCAAAAGTCTTTGCCTTGTTTAGTAAGCTTCTGGAAAAAAATAGTGGACTTCTGTGACCCTGTCACTCAGTCAGTCAGAACTTAGAACCCAGAAAAGATATATTTCCCACCATTTTAGTAAGTTTTTTAAATTTCTTCCCAGCCGTTATCAACAAGAGACAAAATATCTCGTTTCCCAATAAAAAGCTCGACGCTTTCAGTCAGAAACTTGATGATTGATTGCCCGATCACCCTCTATATATATAGATACAGATGGCCACGGCGGATTCCACCGTCTAAAAATACCCCATCTTTCTCTTCTCCTCCTCCGTCATCCATGGCCGCCGCCGCTGGTCTACAGTCGCAACAGCAACCGCAACCATACATTTTCCTGCCGCAGTCGGTGGAGCAGCTGCTTCGTCGAATTTGCGCAGAGAAAAAGCATCCCTGGCCAGACGACGATGTTTTGCGGAGGCTGAGTTTGCTGGAGGAGGAGAAGGCCCTCGAGCTCCTCCGTCAGATCGCCCGCGCCAAAGAAGTTAAGACTCTCAACGGCTACATCAAGTTCTTGCTCCGTCAGCCCCAGTATTCCTCCTCTCCTTCGGAATCTGCCCTTGCTTCTCAATTCCAAGGTTTCAGGCTGGCTGATGCTTTAGATTGTGACCGTTGATTTGAGTGACTGAGTGACTGAGTGACTGAGTGTGTGTTGACTCGGTGGTGCAGGTGTGACTCTCACTCATCGCTGCTCCTCAGTTGTTGAACGACCTGTAGGCAATGGAGGAGAAGCAGAGCTGGAAGCTTTGGGTGAACTTGAATTCAGAAAACAGTTTCTGATACTAAATTACTCTGGAGGGTATGTCAAAGTTTGTTCTCTCTCTCAATCTGTCTGCTTATTAGGGTTTATCTCTCTCTCTGTTTTCCAAACTTTGCTTATTGGGTTTTGTAGCTTACTTGCTTTTGGGTGTCTTCATGTTTGTTTGGTTTCTTTAGAATGCAGTTGGGAAGTGTTACAGCAGCGGATATTAGGAGTTGGAAAGATTTGCCAATGCAGCTCTTTGAGACCAGAGTTTGGGAAGCTTTGGGTCGCAATTATATCGGCAAGGAAGACCGGCGTTTGGTGATTATCTCTCTCTCTCTTCTGTGATTCTTGGTCTTGTGTGAATTTAATGATTTACCATAATCTTCGCTTAACTCTTGTCCTTTTCGTTTTTTCGGTGTATTTTGCAGACTTTTGAATGGGATTCTGGAAAAACACACCTCTATCATTGTTATGTTTCTTTGGATGGGAGTTGCAAATTCAAGGTTGGTACATTCAACACCCACCACCCACCTCGATGTACTTGTATAATCACAAACAACATGTGTTTGCACACACACACAAGGTGCAAAAGTTTAACAATGTGGCATTTATCAGTAATTACTATGGGTGTATCAAGTATTACTGATTTGTTTTAAGATTTTTTTGGTTAAATCGATTGTGAACTTCAAACCTTTTGTATCTGATTTCATGAGTAGCATGCATTTGATGTATCTTCATGTTTTGAAGATGGACTTCCTTTTTACTTGTTTTGATCTTAGATAGCTCAGCAACATGGGCACTAAATATGTATCCTATCAAGTATCAAAATAAGCAATTTCCGCTGGATTCTACATGCATTCAATTTCTTTCAATGGTAATGTATTCATGTTGCCGTTGCCAATGTTGTGATTTTGCGGACGTTGCATTTGTGATATGTTGTCATTTCCCTTTACTTTTTCCCAGGGTCCGTTTCTAAACAAAGAAAGAACTCTGCTACAGAAAGTTTTAGGAGATGACAATGTGTTAATGGTGAAATTTGCGGATGAGGGGAATGCGACAGGTTACAATAATAAGTATGCTACGTATAGCAAGGTTGTCAAAGATGGGATTCGTGTAGGATTGCGTTGGTATCGTTTCTTTGGTACGCCTTTAATGCCTTCATATGTTGAAGTTTGAATTAACAGTTTTTAAAATGTTTACTTCCCTAATCAACTTATTGAGATTATTTCTATTGTGTACCTTTCTCGATTGAGTTTGTATATGTCTAACTACCTAATATGAATTATAAACTTAATATAATGCATGTTAACAATCTTAAGATGTTTGATGATCCTTTTTTCTTCATTCTTCTTCTGTGCGGCATCCCATGCACAAACATAGGAAGATATGCGTCTTCACACTCTTTTACTGATCGTGTATGAGAAAATCAGTCTTTTTGAGGAACCCTTGTTCTTGAATTCTCTTTTGTTCTTCTCATGGTTTAGATTTAGGTTAGGATACTAATCTGACTGATTGTCGACTTACCACTATTCCATAAAGTTTAAGTTTTTGGGGCTATCAGTAAATCAACAAGTTTTATCATAGACCAATTTTTTTTCCTGGTGAAATCTAAACCTGTATTTTGATACTTCAACATGTCACGTTCTTGGTATTGTGTTGTCGAGGATCCTAACAGCATTGATTTTTCCTTTGTCTATTTGGATACGGATATGACTCAGTGTTCAAAGACGGTGGTAAAGAGGAAAAGAAAAGAAGCCCAACTTCATCGCCCGTAAAGTGTTATTTTGTTCGTTTGGACTCCGATGCTTCAGTTGACAGGAATGTATGGTATATGTTATCTAACAGAACAATTCATGAAGCGAGATCTCTTTTCATGCATGCGCATACTGTGTCTAGTGTGGCCACCTACATGGCTAGGTATGCAAATGTTTATAGCACAAACAAATTCGATTCTTCTTTTCTTCAGTTTTTTTTTTTTTGGTCTGACAAACAATTTAAATTCAGATGGTGTATAGAAGCAATGTTTACTTTATGAATTTATAATTGCATCCTTGTTTCGAGTTCAGGTTTTCGCTCATTCTGTCAAAGACAATCAGTTTTCCAGTTGATCTGTCAGTTGTGAAAGTTGAGTCTATTGATGAGGAATATTGTAGGGTATGATCCTTAAACTATTTTTCCAATCAAACTTCTCGCCTTTCATATCCTTTACTTTTGGTTTATTTTTCAATTTAAAACCCAGTTTTTTGTTTCTTCTTTTTTTCTGTGAACAGCAGGATGAATCTGGTAACCTTATTTACAGAGATGACAAACCGCTTATACATACAGATGGCACTGGATTTATATCTGAGGATTTGGCTTTACTTTGTCCGAAGAACATATCCAAAGGAAAGCGTATCAGTAATAAAAAAATCGAGGTTTGTCATTCTATATTTCAAAGTTAGAAATAGAAGTCAAGTAGAAATGCATCTTTCTTGTCCATCCATATATCGCCCTATGCTAGAATAGTTTGTTACACAGCTTAGAACTTCGTACGTTAAGCTAATATGTATAATGGAGTAATCTTCTTCCCCATAAAAGTTTTCAGTATTTTTCTAGTCTGAAAATGCAAATGTCTTCTACTCTTCTCTTTTCATGGCTTATTGACACACCCCACCCTCGATACTCACGTGGATACCGAGTTCGGGCGTGCTGGCCGACGCTCGTAAGTGACAAAGCCATTAAATGCATGACAACACTTAGTTTAAGCAAATTAAATTACCATAAAGTTGCGGAAATTAATGTCAATATGCACAAGGTTCAGAGCGTACTAATTTGAATCAGCGGAAACAAAATAATGAATCAAGTTCCTAGAATTTCTATCCATAACAGGGATGGATATTATTCTATCCATAACAGGGATGGATATTATTAAAGAAACTGAATAAGAAATAGTAAATCCCTACACGGTCGGGAAATAGAATCAGAGCTGCCACTCGGATGCCTTGACTTCACCAGATGCTCTATCACGAGGTCCTGAAGGGGGCGCAAAAACAAAGGTGTGAGTGGACGAAAAATAAAAGTTTTCGAAATACCTTTTTCTTTTCAACAGAATAACCCCCTATTTGAAATCCAGTATAATTGTAAAATCGTACTACTGTAGTATACGTCAAAATGTAGTTTATAGGTATAACTGGAAACATATATCAATATAAAATCCGTAGATAACAAATCATATTTCCAATAGTCCTTTCATCATACATACCAATAATATAAATATAGGAAAACCAACACAGGGTAAATAAGCAATCACCAATGTACGTGTTGAGGAACAGCCTCTCAATCCCCGTACAAGCACTTTACGTTATTCAATTAAATTGTACTCCTAGTACCACACACATGTAAGCACTTGCGCAATAGCGCGTCACACCCGAGTCCTTACGTAGTGGGGCCTTTTCCCCAAAAATAAACATAAACGTAAGACAAGCTTGCACTAAGGTATTTACCGGACAATACCCTTGGAGTACAGTGCATGTGACCCAAACATGTGAGACTTGTCCTACGGCCGTGAGACGGTACAACGTAGTGAAAGCATACCAAGTGTGTTTGAAAACATACATATATACATCATGTGTAGAAGTGAAGAATATCATATACTTCTTAATTTTCAAAATAATCACACCTTGTGTAATCGAACATATTCATGCTTAGAAGCCATAAATTAAATACCAGTATACCCATATAAATATCATCAACCCTTAAAATCATTTCACAAAATATAATCATATATATACTCATATCTCAAACCATTTCATAATAAAATATTCATACTTTTGTACATAATCGAAATCACCATTTAAAACCATTTCGTAAAACACATATATATATATAGAAATATATATATTCATATCACAAACGTCATTGGAAATCCAGAATATAGCAAACTGTAATTATTTCAAGCATATAAACCATTTAAGAAAACAAAAGTCCACTCACAGGTGATCGGGAGTGAAATCTCCCTCGGTGTTGCCCTCCTCGAAGTGTGGCACCGAAGAATTACCTATTTAATATTAGGGGAAAAATTAGAACCTCCCTAATATAAATTAATATAGGCCCTATAGAAAAATATTCCTGAAATAATACTATTTTAGTGAAAACGGGCTTGAAAAACGATTTTCGGGGCTCGAAAACCCTACAGCTGCTGTCCACCGCCGTTGTGCACCGCCGCACGCGCCGGGAAACGGTCGGACGCGCTGGCACGTGTCGCCACGCGCCCGCACGTGTCGCCACCCGCTGCACGCGCCCTGATGACGTCACCCCACGCGCCTGCTGACGTCATCATCGTTAGTTTTAACGGAATATTCCCTTTTCTTCTTCCCCTCGCCGGTCGTCGGAGCCGCCGTCGCCGTCCTCCGCTGTCTGGTTCGCTGGAATTTCTGGAAAAAATTCGAAAAATGTCCAAAACTTTAAAAATTCATAACTTCTTCGTTCTTTGGCCAAATTCAACGTGCCATATATCAAATTGAAGGTATTGACGAGTAGAATATTTTCATACCAATTTGGGGCCGGAAAAATGGCCGGAAATGGCCTGAAATTGGCCGGAAAGCTTCGGGAAACCCTAATTCCGTTCTCCTTCAAAACTGCACCAAATTCGATGTTCTTTATATCGATTTGAACCTACTCAACATAATAGAACCAATGGTAATGGTTTCGAGGCTTACCTATGTCGGGATTGTACAGAAAATTGAAGGACAGTTTGCCGATACCGTTCCGACGTCGGTTTGGCCGATTGGGTTCGAGTTTGGATATTCTGAAATCACAGCCTCGTCCAGAATGACGAGACGATCGTAATGGTATTGGTCTTGAGCGACGGTTTGACGGTTTTGTGATTCGTCCACGAATTTTAGGGTTTCGGTGTTTTGGAAGGTTTTGGCCGAGAGAGAGAAGTGGGAGAGAGAGAGAGAGAGAGAATGAGAACGTGCAGGGTTGGAGAGAATGTGTTGCTGCCCAGCAGCCAACCCACAACCCAAAACCCTAATTCCAACTTACGGGGTGAAAATTACTAAAATGCCCCTACACTTTAAAGCTTCATAAAACGTTCGTTTTAACTTCGAATTGAGTTCCGCTTGCGTCCACGAGTTCGTATCGACGAGTACATCATGAATATATAAAGAAATAAATTTTCACAAGTCGTCACGAAAAATGAACAAAAGTCAACATTGACCACTAGGAGTATTTTGGTAATTTCACACAAAATTTTGGGACGGGTTGTAACACTTATCCTTTTGACTTGTGATGTCAGAGACTTCCGAATCGTGATGGCAAGGGTCTGGAAAAGAAACGGCCAGGTTCTAGAATCGGGGAACCGGTATGTAGATGTAGAGTATTGCAATTGCTTTTCTCTTTTCAAGATTCTGTTGAGCTTACATATTTAGTCTGCAATGTATTCTCATTTCCTTTTGCTTTTGTCTTCCCTCCTTGTAGCCTTTGCTCATACAGTTCCGACTTTTTTACAAAGGCTGTGCTGTTAAGGGGACGTTTCTTGTCAACAAAACGGTATGGTTTCTATCATTTTCTTATGGAATGTAACTGGATAGAAAACACGATGCTGTTAGCTTTATGAAAACAACACCTGAGTGTCAATTGAATTATCCCAATTGGGACATTTCGTTGTATTGTTCAGGTCGAGGTCGCACACCACAGTCTATCCTCGTTAATTAAATTATGTGTTTCATTTTCGAAGTAAATTGAAGTAAAACAACTTAATAAGAAGTTCATGCTTAGTAATTATGCAAATTTTAGGGAAGAGTTATTTGTTCTAATTTGGTAGTCTTCTCTTCATTCTCTTAGTTTTACGATATTGTACACCATTTTCAATCTTCTATTTCAAACTTTGTAGCTGCCACCGAAAACAGTCCAGATTCGACCTTCAATGGTTAAAGTTCAGATAGATCCAGAACTTTCAGATAATGAAACAGTTAATGCACTGGAGATAGTTGGAACAAGGTAAATCCTTCAACGAACACTAATGTTTGCATAATTTGCGTTGCTGGTGTCAACACACATACAAATTTAAGGGCTCCGGTTTTAATGTTCAAGCGGTCAAAGTTCAGGGTGGATTAGCATGTCTAACACTATTTGTTAATTAATGTGTAATCTTAACTTCAATTTTTATCTTCCAGTATTCCACCCGGGAAGTCATATTTATCGAGGAATTTAATTGCACTTCTATTCCATGGAGGGGTGCCAAAAGAATATTTCATGGAAATACTTGAGAAAGCTTTGGAAGATGCTCATGGTGCTTTCTGCAATACGCATACCGCACTCAAAGGTGTTAAGTTTTACCATGACTTTGTTATCTGCCCTTGGGATAAATAACACACTAGAATCCTATTTGTTTTATGGATCAAAAAGCATGCTAGTTCCTTGATTCCTTACATCTTTTTTCGTATTTGCAGTTGCCGTTAACTATGGTGAGATTGATGACAATTCCAATACGGCAAGAATGATCATATGCGGTATTCCTTTAGAAGAATCATATTTGCAATATCGTCTGTCGATATTAATGAAAGAGGAAAGGAGCAGTCTTAGGAGAGGGAAACTGTATGTTCCTGAGTGTTATTACTTGATGGGGACAGCTGATCCAACAAGGATTCTGGAGAAAGACGAAGTTTGTGTTATCCTGTATGTATTATTTCTGGCCTATTTTTCCTCCCCCGTTATGTCAAATCATACAAGAATTTGAAAGCATATTTGAAATTTGGCCTAATGAAACGATATATGCAGTGAAAGTGGACCAATTTCGGGCAAGGTATTAGTGTACCGGAATCCTGGTTTACATTTTGGTGATATTCATGCTTTGAAGGCGAGATACGTTGAGGATTTAGTAGATGTTGTTGGAAATGCCAAGTATGCTATATTCTTCTCACTCAAAGGTCCGCGTTCTGTAGCTGATGAAATAAGTGGTGGAGATTTTGATGGTGATCTCTACTGGGTTTCAAGAAACCCTCAGGTTGGTTTTTACATAAAGTTCGGTTTCTACCCAGTTTTGTTTTTGTATCTAACACTTGCAATCGGAATTATTTCCAGCTACTGGAGTATTTCAAACCCAGCGAACCTTGGGTTCCGGCTTCTTCAGCTCCTAAAGCTGCCAGTGTCAAACCAGCTAAGCTTTCGAAAGAAGACCTAGAAGAGGAGCTCATAAAACTGTTTTTGACAACTAGATTTAAACCAAGGTATGCATTTGACTTTGTTTTATAGCAATTTGGGTCGTATTCTATTCAGTCCTGGTTGTTTTATGGATGGTGAATCTCTCTTTGTTGTCGGAGTTGAGCGAGCATTCTCTAGCAATCCATTACAATTCTTTCGATTATAGTTCACAAAAGAATTTCTTCTGTTTCAGTTATGCAATGAGTGAGGCAGCTGATAGCTGGCTGGCTATGATGGATTGCTACTTGACCCTCGGAGAGAGTAGCATTGATGAGAAGAACTTGGTTAAGGCAAATATACAGCGTTTGGTTGATATATACTACGATGCGCTAGATGCACCAAAGAAAGGTGGAAAGGTTAGTTCTATTTTTTGTTGCTTCACTTGTGTCTCGTGCTGTCTTACATCCACGCATTGCAATCGGAGATGTGTAGCTAGATCATTTTAGTTATTCACAGTTTGCGTGATCCTTAATCTCGGAACTGTCTTCCTTACAAGTGACTGGCTTTGTCTTGAAACTTGGTTTTTACTTTTGAGTAACAGGTCGAAGTTCCGAAAGAATTGAAGGTGTCAAAGTTTCCTCATTACATGGAAAAGAAAAATTCATACCATTCAACTTCGATTTTAGGATCGATTTATGACACGGTGAATGCATACCAAGCAGAAGACCTTTCAACCAAAGGTGATAAAAGTATTCTAAATATTGGCCGGTCGTTCATTAAAGTTCATGCACACGAAAACAACAGTTTTAACTCGCTCTTCCTCTTTACCTCTCTTCAGAAGTTAAGAAACTTCCCATTTTCGACGTTGAAGTCCCTGAGAAGTGCTTGATCAAGTGGAGGGAGCAATACAAACAGTACCGGCGTGACATGACCTCCGCATTGCAAGATGATGATCGAGAGGGGAAGAATCAGGCTGCCGAGGAGGTCATAACAAAGTATAAAGAGGTGAGATTTTAGACTTATGTTCGTAATTGAATATGAACAAACAGTTTGGGACAACTAGTAACATTTCCGGATTTCCGACTTTAGATTCTTTACGGCGGCGAGGATTTCGACAAGAGGACAAGGCCGACGGGTGAAATACTTGACGAGGCACTCGCGATATATAATGTCTGTTACGACCATGCCAGGACTGCAGGAGTTGTAAGTAAATGCGGTTTTGCATGGAAAGTTGCAGGGTCAGCTCTCTTCAAGCTTCACTTGATGAAACAAAGTGAGAGCCCTTTTCTACTTTCACCCTCTGTCTTGAAGGAAATCCTGTAACTAAGGTGTGCAGTGGTTTCCTTGTAATGTTATGGTCAAGAAATGTTGTATATATATATGTATATATTGTAACACTTTTGTCTGTATATCTAAATCCATGCTTCCCAACCATGGATTCTTGATTAGTTTGGAATGACAAACTCATTGCTCAAATGTAAATCTAACTATGTAATGATCCGAATGTTATATTTTCTAGGTCACCTTTTAAGATCAACTAAATTCGAAATCGTTTAATCAATATGACGGTTATCTAATAAATAGACGAATTATGTTATTTAGTTAAACACTAAAAAATTGACAATGTAAATCAAATGATTAAACAATTTTTGATTTGATTGATAATAAATTATTCTGATCACCGTACAACATTGCATGATAAAATAAAAATTGAGAATGTTCAACTAAGAAGGTGGGCACGTAGTGCTTCGTATACAATACATATTCCAACAAAAACAATAAAAGAATTGTTGTTGGCACTTAAAAAGATTATCCGACAATCCTTGATATGTGGGATGACTTCTTTTCTTTTGTATTGACAAATTGATATTAAGAATAGTAGAAATTCAAACTCAAGTGCCCGGAGCTAAACATACCTTATGACCAACTAGCTTAAAAAACATCTGCAGTATCTATCAAACATTGAACACTCGTATACGTTGCTTGGAGTTTGTAACCCTAATGAAAATTGATGGGGACCTTGGGAAGTATTTGGAATTTGACTTTGGTGGTCGGACCATCTAATGGTCCGATTTTTTAATGCTCCAAATTTTTCACGCTCGCTCACTCTTTTATCTTTACATAATGCCTGTCGAAAAATCCGGACCATTAGATCATTAAAGATTTTTCCAAGTGTTTGTTCATAGGACGTCTGTGCAAGGACGTGATCGGGACCATCTCCGCCAGATGTCATGCTTCAATCCAAACGTGTCCTAATCTGGAAAACCAACCTCAGTCTCCTTTGAGCCACTTGGAAAAGAAAACTCACTGGTCAAAAGACTATATATCTGTCATGGCCCTACCACAAACAAACAATGTTACATGATATTTTAATTTGTTTAATATTTAAATTTAAATATTTATATTTTTTATTAAAATTAAAATTAAAATTAAAAATATCCTATATTTCAGAACACTATAAAAAATCTTCTCGATTGACTCATTTGAAAGGTATAGTAATATACTCTATTATGCAAGAGGAGTATTCTCATACCTAATTATTTAGAATATAGAAAAAATAATAATTCTATTGATTACTCAATTTTTAATCCGACAACTTAAGAACGTGATATGTTATCAAATTGAGTTAGTTGGTGGTACTGAGTTGTCTCTAAATATATGTGATTGTGTGATGGAATATTGAAATCACAGTGCAAGAAAGTAAATTAATTAGAATTAGAAGAATACAAAGGAGGAAACAGAAAATATAATATTGATGTATTATTCTTTAACTTTTAAATGGTTTAGCAAAGTGATTTGAGATGGTATTGTTATTAGGTGGTTCATGAGAGTGCAATTACTGTATATAAGAATCAAGTTGTCTGAATTTAAACTCATTTTAATTGGTGGATTCAAAATTTTTGGCAAATTGCTGATGACTTTAAATCATTATTTACATATGTATATAATAAAAAAAATGGTGAAAATTAGAAAAAGAAATGCTTCCGGCATTACATACTAAATGTGATTTTCATCCAATGAGAATAACGCTTATTACATTACATTTAAGGAGGGAAAATAGTTTCCTTTTTGGTTTCAATTAGTTGATAAATGCTAGTAATTTTCTCATTTGAACATTCTCATTTTACTTTTTCAGTTTTTAATCTCATAATGTAATTTTGCATGATAATTTGAATCGCTTAATTATTAAGTCACTCTTTAACGATCAATTCTACCAAAATGAACTAAATTCAAAATTATTTAGACGTCTAACAATTAAACAATAAACATACAAATCATGTTATTAAGTTAAAAACTTAAATATTGAAAGCGTTAATTGAACTATTAAAAACTTTTTTTATTTATAAAACTGATCTTTAAAAATAAACTAAAAAATAGACGATTTTAATAATAGTACAATATTACATTTAAAAAAAAGAACCGATTGAAAAGATAAAACGAAAAGAAAATAGTAACTAGCATTGTGATTGACAGACAGACAGCAATGACATGCAACACTGAGAGCCCACACATGGACATGTGTAATACTCTCATTATCCAAATGAATCAATACAACTCTCTCTCCTCTCTCCTCTCTCCTCTCTCCACCAACTCTACCACGCACACAGACAAAATCCCATGTCTATATCTCCCTCTTACTCCCACCCTCTCTTTTTCTCTCTCCTCCATCCTAGCCATTAACTTTTGTCTCGATATTTTTCTCAATGATCTCCCTCAGAAAAACCCACTCATCCAAATCAATCATATCATTCATCTCCTCCACCACCCCCACTAATAATATATCGAAGAAAGTAATTTCACACTTTAAACCCCTCCCCTCCCCCTTTACTCTTTCTTTTCTTTTTTGCAAATAATTAAGGAAAGAGAAAAAGATTGATTAGTTAAATCGAATTTTCTTTTACCATTTGACTTTCCCACGTAAAAAAAAGCCAAAGTCTTTGATTTGCATTGGTGGAAATGTAACATGGATCGTCGTTTTTTTTGGTATTAAAACAGAGCTTGAACACAAAAGCTGAGCACTCCATCTTCTTTTTTTTGCAACTCCTGCTTCTGCTTCTCCCATAAGCGCTTTTCAGCTTAGAGGGTTACTGAGAAAGGGTGGTGCTGAATCTGATCTTAAGTTATTACTTGGGTCGTTGAGAATGGCGAGCAAGCTCACGGATTCTACTGTTGAGATCGACCCCAAGTCCACAGTGGGCGGCGGCGTTGAGGATGTCTACGGTGAGGATACTGCCACCGAGGACCAACTTGTCACCCCCTGGACTTCCTCCGTTGCCAGGTCACCACTTTATCCTTCTATTTACCTTTTTACCGTTTTGTTTCATGGATCATAGTCACTGTGTCTTGTGATCGATGAAGGATTGAGGTTCAGTAAATCTGTTGTGGGCCCCACAAAATGGAATGGTTAACCTGAAATAGTTAATTCTAGGATCCCTTGCGAAGCAGTTCTGAAATCTGAACCTTCCATTTTTAGTCTCTGAAAAGTTTGCAGTTTTGATGCTGTTTGTTTATTTTCAAGAAGAAATAAAAGATTTAAACTATAATTGTCTATTTTTTCTATTAATTAAACCAATAAAAAATTTGATTTTTTTATACTTGAGTTTTTCGGGAAATAACTGAGTTACAAATCTCAATGGCGGAAATGATCACCTTTTAGTATTTGTCAGTTAATGCTGTTTATTTATTTTCAAGAAGAAATAAAAAATTTAAACTATAATTGTCTATTTTTTCTATTAATTAAACCAATAAAAAATTTGATTTTTTTTTACACTTGAGTTTTTCGGGAAATAACTGAGTTACAAATCTCAATGGCGGAAATGATCACCTTTTAGTATTTGTCAGTTAATGGTCGATCAATATATCGTCATGCTCACTTTCCATTATTTGATCGGTTAATATTTGATCGATATATCGTCAGTATTTGATTTTGATCAGTTTAGCGATTGAAATTTGTAAATTAATTTGCAGCCAACTTCCAAAGTTTTTATAATATTAACCTTGGGAATTCTCAATTGGATCAAGCACCACATTTGGGTTAAAAGTTACGGATTTAACTACAATACTTATATCTATTTTGTTTAATTTTAGAATTTTTGGTGGGTTTTTGATACAGTGGGTATTCTTTGCTGAGAGATCCTCAATACAACAAAGGACTTGCATTTACAGAGAAAGAGAGGGACGCTCATTACTTGCGTGGCCTTCTTCCTCCGGCAACTGCTTCTCAACAACTTCAGGTTTCATTAATCTTAAGTTTATTTACATAAATGGTTATGTTTTAACGACTAAATATGTTGTTAGCTAGGTTAGGCCAGTGGTAAGACAGTGCTACGCAAGTTTGATAACCCCTCCCTGCAAATTAGAATAGTTTAGAATATCGCTCGAAAAAGAAAATGTTGTTAGCTCATTTCCTAACTAGTCTAAGCATTGGGAGAATTGTTTAGTAATTTAACATGGTATAGCTCTATGGTTTAATTCATTGATAGAATTGTTAACTTTTTACGGTTTTATTTTCGTTACTGCAAATTTATTAACCAGGAGAAGAAGTTGATGAACACTATCCGACAATATCAAGTCCCGTTGCAGAAGTATATGGCGCTGACGGAACTCCAGGTATTTTTTCTTTTACCCGTATCAACTTAGTTTAAGGTTGATTTCTTGTTTATTTCGTGCAGTTGAACTTGGATTCCATGTGATCGAAACTGTTTCAAGTGTGTTATGCAAATAAAAAAATGTGTTTAATATTTATTGGTGCAATGTGTTAAATATTTAAGGATGTAGAGGATCATTCAATTTGCTTTGATTAACAGGAGAGGAATGAGAGGCTGTTCTATAAACTTCTCATTGATAATGTCGAGGAACTGCTCCCAATTGTCTACACTCCGACTGTTGGTGAGGCTTGCCAGAAATTTGGAAGCATCTTCAGGCGCCCACAGGGTCTTTACATAAGTCTAAAAGAGAAGTACGAGCATTTGTTTACACCGTAATTTTTCAGCTTTCTCAACATGAAGTTCTAATAACATGAAAAACTCTTGAACATTATAGGGGTAAAGTTCTCGAGGTATTGAAGAACTGGCCTGTAAAGACTGTTCAAGTTATTGTTGTGACTGATGGTGAACGTATCCTGGGACTTGGTGACCTCGGTTGTCAGGTAAGGTTTTGGAATGATTTTTTTTTTTCTTTGAATATTTTATTAAAATGGCAATAGTGGAAAGTAACTTGCCGCACACTGCATTGTTGAACATGCTTCAGGGGATGGGAATTCCTGTGGGGAAGTTGGCTTTGTACACGGCACTTGGAGGAGTTCGCCCCTCAGGGGTAAGCATTTTCCTATTTACTAATTACTAGTCATTGTTTACATTTCAAAATGAAGTGGTTGCATTGCAAATCATTGATATCATAGCGTATTTATTCGTTTTAACCAAGAATTCCGTGGACTTTCCTCTGCAGTGTTTGCCTGTGACGATTGATGTTGGGACAAACAATGAGCAGTTGCTGGAGGATGAGTTTTACATCGGACTCAGACAAAAGAGGACAAGGGGAAAGGTTTACCTTACTCTAGTCTCTAGTTAATTTACGTGCATGAACCAGAATTATAAAGCTTAACTTAATGTGAGAGATTTTGATCGTACTTGCAGGAGTATGAGGATCTTTTACAAGAGTTCATGAGTGCCGTCAAGCAGAACTATGGCGAAAAAGTTCTTGTACAGGTTACCTCTTATGTTACATCATCTATTCATTGGATTTTTGGAGTACAAAATTTTCACATAGTTCTGAGGTTGTCTAGTCCCTTTATATTGAAATGTGCAGTTTGAAGATTTTGCGAACCACAATGCTTTCGATCTGCTGGCCAAATATAGAACATCTCATCTTGTCTTCAATGATGACATACAGGTACAAATTAAATCACTGACAGAGCTTGCATGTTAGCCTTTAGGGCTTGTACACTTTGTTCTTCCCCTTTGAAGCATTGTTTCCTTGTTTCAGGGGACGGCATCTGTAGTTCTTGCAGGAGTTGTGGCAGCACTGAAGTTAATCGGTGGTTCCCTGTCTGAGCACAGGTTTTTGTTCCTTGGTGCCGGCGAAGTAAGATATTGTTAATATATTTCTCGATTTTTATCTTTACTACATCAGATTGGTGAAGAATTAAGAGTAGTCTAACTCTAAATTCTAAAATATAATTCTCATCCTACTGTTACTTCGTGATTGTAGGCTGGTACCGGTATAGCAGAACTAATAGCTCTTGAGATCTCGAAAAGGGTATTAACTTTTTAAAATCATATGCATGCGACATGCCAATTCGGCAGATGTAAAGAACTTCTAGTCATGATTGATCAATGGCCTTCCTTCATTTATTGAGTTTTATTCGTCTCTTGTAGACAAAAATTCCTGTGGAAGAGACCCGTAAGAAGATCTGGCTTGTTGATTCAAAGGTGGATAGCGTGCTCGATCAAGATTCTGACTGTCCCTTACCTATCAAATTTTCTTACTTCCTCTCATACTTAACGCAGCACATGAATTGTCTTGCAGGGATTGATTGTTAGCTCTCGTAAAGATTCTCTTCAACATTTTAAGCAGCCTTGGGCTCATGAACATGAGCCTGTTAGCAATCTTTTGGATGCTGTCAAGGTTTGAATCATATGATTTATGTTTCAAGTGGATATATATAGTTTTATAATTCTCGTTTTTTGATCGTACATTCGTACTTCGTCAGGCAATTAAACCAACAGTTCTTATCGGATCGTCTGGTGTTGGAAGAACATTTACAAAGGAAGTGATTGAAGCAGTATCGTCCTTCAATGAGGTAATCATCTCCTTTCTCTTACCCTTGTTCCGTGTCTATCTTGTAGTGGGCATAACATTTTCCGCATCGGTTTTATTGACATTAAGAAATGAATGCTGCAGAAACCTCTCATTTTGGCTCTTTCCAACCCAACATCACAATCTGAATGTACCGCTGAAGAAGCTTATACTTATAGTGAGGTATATCATTTACGTTTACTTCTAATCTGTCGTTACTTGATTGAGGATTTATGGCGCAAAGTGAAACTAATTTCTCTTTCATGATTCTTGTCCGGCTTCCATTTCCAAGGGTCGCGCAATCTTTGCCAGCGGAAGTCCATTTGATCCTGTTGAGTACAATGGCAAAGTTTTCCTTCCTGGCCAGGTAATGCAAATGTAGCTTGTAGTTTGAAGACCAACTTTAAAAACATTGGTTTGAGTATCAATAACCGTGATTTTTGTGTCGTCCTTCTTAATTCAGTCCAACAATGCATACATTTTTCCTGGATTTGGTCTGGGTTTGGTTATCTCTGGAGCAATCCGTGTTCACGATGACATGCTTCTGGCAGCCTGTAAGTAGATGCCATATTTTGAACAGACTTGATTTTGAGAAAGCGTACAAAGTAGAATTTGTATAGCATATTCCGACTTTTGCATTTACCGTTTGTTAAACTTTCTGGTTCTTCTCCTAAAAACAGCGGAAGCCTTGGCGGGGCTAGTTTCTGAGGAGAATTTTGCACAGGGGCTGATCTATCCACCATTGTCGAACATCAGAAAGATTTCAGCCCAAATTGCTGCTAATGTAGCTGCTAAAGCATATGACCTTGGTGAGTTGTCGTCTTCTTGTTTTTGTTGCTCTGGTATGTTCCGAGTTGTAACCGAAAAGAATGTCATTTCTTCCGTGCACCGTGTCACTCTTTTTTGATCTTATGGTTTTGTAGGCGTGGCTACGCGTCTCCCTCGTCCTGAGAATCTGGTGAAGTATTCTGAGAGTTGCATGTACAGCCCCATCTACCGAAACTACCGCTAAACAGTCGAGCGGCTCAGCCTTTTGTTGTGTGCTATGCTTCGCTTAGAAGCTTGTTATCGAGAACGTGTTTTCGGAAGATGCTGTGTTATGCCAGTGCTTGTGAAATTAGTGAAAGATGACGCTTGTAAATCGTCTGCTTCTAAATTCGAATAAATATGCTAATTGTATTTGTTCCTCCATATCAAATGCATTAGCTTCCCTTCACGTTTTGCACTTTGGTGGCCGTCGCCTGGTCTGCAAATCATATGTTTGTTCCGATAGTTTCTCAAATGTGTTTTCTCAAAGAGTGCTGTTGTTAGTACGAGTGACAGATGATTGAAGCAATGTTTCCCGAATTTTAGGTCAATTAGAGTTTTGGTCTCTGGACTAAAAATTCATGAGTATTGGTCTTAAACTTGTAATAATGTGAAGTAATGGTTCTTTTAGCTAACTCCGTTAGAATTTTCATGTATCTTTTCTGAGCGCCTTACTTTTTATTTTGGATGGAAGTTTTAACGGAATTAGCTACTCACAGATTTTTAGTTCAGAGTCCAAAGCTCTAATTGGACCAAAGTTCAGAGACTATTGCTCCAATTTTCTCATACGAGCGATGAAGCAAAAAATCAAACATAGAATCTCGGTTGCAGGGACAAATACTCTAAATCACTTGAACTATAAGCCCTTGAGCTATAAGCCCCTTGCGAGCGAGTGCGCACTTGTAGAACCGCCACTTTCTAAAAGCAAATGTAATAATATATGTGGCACCAAAGACACAAAGGAGATGGTGGGTTCCTTTTCAATCATGGTTGGAAAAGAGAGGGAAAATTAGGGTTCTTACCCACCATTGTAGCACTAACATGGCTAAAAGCCAAGCTTAAGTGTTGATGCTAATAATTAGAGGGAGTGCATTCTTCAATTATAACTATAGAAAGAGTATATAAAATGTTAAAGACAGTTGATTAACTTCCTACCGCACTCGGTTTTACCGTGAACCCCGAATATGCAGGCGTACGACACACTCTACGCTGTACATTTAATTTGGAATGAATTATATGTTTCGTACCAGGTCAGTTAGGTACAGATTCTGCAACAAAAATGGTAGAAATTTTATTGTGGTAGGGTTGGTTATATGAATTTGAACACTGATGTAGCACATTATCAATCAAGTACAACAATTGGTTGAACTATATAGAAGCTTATGCTAGCTTCCTGAGGAGGGGATTCATCTTCTATTGCAGGAAAACTGAACAATTTATTTGTTATGTTCGGTGTAGACATTCAGATCAGCGTGAGTATCGTAATAGCGCTGGCTCAGGTAAGTGCGACACAAGATCGGAGGAAACCTGGAAAAGTAAACAAATGCAGAAGTGCAACGAACGGTAAGAATATAATTCCAAATGCTTACGACTCAAATTTCAAAACCGCCATCTACTGACCAGATACAGATACATTATTAGTGACGCATTTTTTATGAACACATTCAAATGGTGTAATTAGCCTATGAGTATTCATTCAACTGTGATCACTTCCTGATTCATGTACCACTAAGGCCAATTAGCCTCTAAGAAGAATCAACAAAATTCAGAGACTGCCATTTAACAATTATCGATCATAGAGCTTTGAGTTTATTTGAATGTTTTCAGTAGCTAAAATAACTATATAATTGTTCCAGCATAATATTTGTGTCCGAACTTACTTGGGAGGGTTCTTTTCGGATTTGCAGGTAGGCAAGCACTCAACAAGACAATCGTGACTTGGTTCTATAAAGTATGCGATCTGCCAAAGAAAAGAAGTAAATGAGATATACCCGAGTCCAAAATGCAAAAGAATGTGCTCTAATTTGTGAAAAAAGGAAAATTGGGATATCATATATATGAAAGTTAACATAACGAATGCCATGTAAATCCCGAGAATATAAAACAAAAGTTCAAGGAGTTTAGCCCATGTACAATTCAGACATATATACAATAAGTGAAATTGAAGGTATACCATTTAAATGAAATGACAGACATAATGAACAACACACAACTGAAAAGAAAAGGAGTCATACAGAGTATCTATCTTGACCGTTCCCTACAACTCTATGCAGCGTGGACCTGAGCACAAAAACAAAGCAGGAACATGTGTCACACAATAGCTGAATAAGAAAAAACCAGAAGGACAATGCACATATTTAAAGAGCCAAATGAATTGCACAGCTCCTGAAATTGCCAAAATTCATCCTCTATGAGCATATTGATGCAGCTTGGATTATAGTTAACAAAGAGAGATGTGCAGTACTTGAAAATGCCGTTGCTCCAGCGTTCTAGCATGTCACCAAGATTTACTATAAATGCTCTGCAATAATAAACAGAAAAAAGAAAGTTACCACTCTGAATTAAAAAGGTGTATTTGCATTATATTTGTTACTACGGTGGCATCTAATTTTTCGCTCTTCTAAATCGTGAAAGCTTCAGAACATGTTACTGATAATGAAGCTAAATTACAGCACATGTGAGTCAGCCATACTTAAATCACTCTAATGCTATCAATCTCCCTCGGAGGGTAGAATGACTAACCCTTTTATTGGTGGTACATATTCCCATATTTGAGGTTTCGCATCCTTATCCTTGCATATCTGCAAAGTGATATGGGTGGAGTAGCAGATTAATAATGCAATAGTTAGACCTCCCTTCTTTATATGGCAATATAGCTGAAGTTCACAGCAGCCTTCTTACTTGGAGACCTACGACATCATCTGTTGCCAAGAGGGTTATAAAACCAAAATCTGAATGAGCACCAGCTCCAAAAATTCCATTCTCTGGATCAGAAACTTGACCTGTATAAACAAATGAACACCGTCTTATGAGTTAAAATAGTTGTAGGATTAAATTAAAGTTACAAAACTTTTGATTGAAAATTTACCATCGTAGTGTAGTAACCGCAGTGTTGCTATAGCCTCGCCAAGCATTTCTGGTTTGTCGAAGAAATGGATGTCGAGATCAAGAGCAAGGGCCACAAGCCTACCAACTGACTTAGCCACCTCCCTGAAATGATTTACATGAAAACAGTTCAACTCAGCGTATATCATCCACTCTAGAAAGAACTAATCTAGAAAAAGAAATATGGAAAAGGATTATTGAAAGTTAAGATACTAATCAATCATTCATCCTAAAACCTTGTCACTAACAAAAAGGATAATCTCATAGCAATCGGACACTACGATATTCTGCTGAACAGAGTTGCAAACTTGGCAGCAGATATGAGTAAAGAGCTCTATTTAAAATGCCAGGAGGGAAAACAGCGATTTCTAACATGGAATGAACATTGATCACATGCTTGTCAACACACATGCACAAGCACTCTGATCCTATAAAACTTATGTAGTTGCCAAGTACAAGTGCACAACTTACAAGCATTGTCTATGATATTCCTCCATGGTCTCCCTCCACCCCGGCAACACATCTACAACGACAACAAAAAGTACAAAAACATCAATCACACCCTTCTATTTATAGATACTAAAAGTACAGAAAGGTACCACGAAACCAAATTTTGCAAGAAACCAAGTATTCAATTCTACATGTTCCAGTTATTTACCTGGTGCAGGCCAAACATTAGGCCCATAAAATGGCTTTTTAGCTTCTGGATCATCTTCTTGTAGCTCAACTCCTATATAATACCCCTCCTTGTAATCTCCTACTCATCGAACAAAACCCGAATTTTATGAAACAAGAACAAAAACCCAGAATTTCAATCGAGTAAAAACAACCAGAAATTGTGTTTCTGAGTGATTTAATACGAACCGTGAACTTGGTTTTCATGGTCGAGATGCTCGTCGAGAGAAGGGGTATATCCCCTGTAATTCTTGTTCCTCAAAAGCTCCATTTTTGCACTCAATGGCAACCCGAAAAGCCTCCTGCTCTGATCAAACACCTCCGCCATGAACTCCTCGCTTATTCCGTGATTCACCAAGTAGAAAAACCCGCAATCCAAACACGCCTAAAACAATCCAAAATTCAGTTCTTCTTCACTACCCAATTTAGAAAAACAGAAAATCTTCAAAACCCAGAAAAAAGTTGAAGAATTTATGTGGGAGTCGGAACCTGTTTGAGTAAAGAGACGGATTGGTGGGTGTCGGAGCTTGAGAGATCGATGTAGTTGAGGGCGGAGACTCTGGCGGCTCCGTCGCCGTTTGTGATTTGGGTTGCCATTTTCCGGGGGAACTGAAGTGGAAGGAATAGAGAATTGAGTGAATGAAATCGATTGTGGAGGAAAAGCTTTTGGCTTTTTTTAACGAAAGCTCAGGCGGGCAATGAGAGCACGCAGGCGCTATCTACAATCTAGATTTCTCACTCCTCTGTTTTTGTTCTCGCCTAGTTTTAGTTAGCCGCCCATTTGCTTTCTTTGTTTGCCGTTTTTTTTTTTTTTTTTGTCAAATTTCTTTGTTTGCCGTTATGTGTGAGTTGTTTTATCACTTTTGTGTACGTGGAGCAGGACGGGGTCACCATACCACACATTATATCATATGAATCATATGCGGTAGTAGCGTAATTTTAACACTCAGTCAAATGATATGTTAAAGTAGAGTCAGTAGTTTAAAAATGTATCTGTGAGAGTTCAAACTCAGATTGAGAGTTCCAAAACTTTGATCGCCAAACTATAAATCAGTTCATGTTACACTTCAAAAGCAAGTTGTCTTTGCTCATGTGTGAATCGCATGAATCTCCTGTGATTCCATTCCTTCTTACTTCATTTCTGGATCAACGCGAGCTTATATTCTAAGTTAAAGTATTAGTATTTGCACATGTTATAACACTGATGAATTACTACACGCGGCCGTGTTTGGAGTCTCATCAAAATATAACTCAAGCGAGCAAAAGGATAATGTAAATCTTCTTAATCAACTGAGCTACAATACAAGGACAACAAAAGTTTTAACTGCTAAGACTAGGAAATTTTTGTGGTGCTACGTAGCACCACATGCTACGGCCAATCAACGGACTAGATTGAATCATTTTTTTAAAAACTTAATATAAATAAAACTGAAAAGAATCTCTACCGCATGTGGTGCCGTAGTATGTAGTAATACGTAGCACCACAGCCGAACCCCTAAGACTAATCAATTTTGGTTTTCTTTTTGGGTCACCTTTTCTTCTTTTGGTAGATTTTTCACAGAAGTGATCCAGCAATATGCTGTATCTATCTAGGCTAAAGAGTCGGCCCATTTTCCCCTTATTTTTTAAGTTAGTCGTGATGCAGTGGTATTGATTTTGGGCCAAAATGGCAAATGGAAACTGTCCCTATGGCCGTTGTCAAATTATTTTTCTATATTTTTGGTCATAATATTTTTCTATATTTATATATTGGTATAAGATTATGATAAATTTGACCGAGAGATGGCGATTGGTGGCTCTCAAATCCTATTTGAGTTTACTTTTCTTATGACTAAAAAACAATTCTGATGATCAAATCCATGATGTTTTTGCCAACAAATTCTTTTGGATTTCTTCCCTCAGAAAAAAAAGATACAGAGAAAATCTACGCAAAACCCACGTTTACTACTTTTTGTCAACAAATTCTTTTGGTTTTATCTGTCAAAAAATGTTAAAGTGGTGGGAATATAAATTAATTAAAGTTGACCTTCCAAAATGTACCTCTGGTTTTCAACACACGGTTAACCAATCAAGGTTGCATTTTGAACAAGCCCTGCCTGATGCCTCCCCTGTGTCTAGTTGAACTTTTTCAGGATTTTGCATTGTCATCTGCTGTTATTTTCTATGTGTCGGGCAAGTCTTTCAATAGTTCTGATGACCAAGAAAACTCTGGAGAAGAAGCAAGCTTCAACGCTCCCCAAACTATCAAGTAGTCTGATTTTATATTTATTAGATAAATAAAAGTAATATTTCTCAATTCAATTCTGACCGTTCATTTAACGTACTACTGAGTAGTCCGAATTATTGATGAAAAATCATTGTGTGTCATATTTTAAGTATACAACATTGTTGATATTTTAAAGATATAGTAGTAATATGGGAAAATTAGAGCAATGCCCTCCGAACTTTCATTTTGGTTTTCTATTAATTCCATGACGTACAAAGCATATAGAGGAATTTATATCTACAAAGAGCTACATGACATACAAAGCATATGGCCAACTTTTAGAGTAATACTAGACGTTTAACTCGCGCGTTGCCGCGGGAATGTCAAATGGATTATAAGTATTGTGTGTAGATATGTAGAAACTATTTACATAAAACGCGTACAAAGTATTTACATAAAATAGATGGTAGTTGTTGATAGCTTAACCATCTACACCGATATTATATACAATAAACAGTTGTTCAAAATACAGTTGCTCTTATTTTACCGATGTACTTCCAAATTATGGTGCTTTGACCATTGAGCAGTAGTTGGTCGCTAGACTATATTTACATAAAACAACAGGTTAACCTTCTACGTCTAAAGAGTTGTTCAAAATATAGTTGTTTCAATTTACACAACTTGTTTAGTGCTGATCTTCAATGTTAGAGCCAGATGAACACATGTTACAAAAAATGATTAAATTATGGATAAGCATGGATACACAGTCAACTACTAAATTATGAGCAAACAAAAGGTCTGCAATTTGGTACAGACAAACTCATTGCACCGAAGTTCCAAAACAATACTCAAAAATACAAACCACAGTTATTAAATTGATAAAAAATCATATCAGAAACTACTGACCACCATTCTTGAATGTACTTTGTAAATGTGATGTTCCTCTCACCGTCTTCAGCTACAAGCAAATTTTACTTTTAAATTATTCATTTTCTTCATAAAGCAATCAGAAAATGCAAGTGTAGAAACAAAATATTGAACCTTAGAGAAAAGATTGATGGTGCAGAAGAAGGTGAGTCTGAGGTGGGGGGTTCCTGCGCGGTCCTTGATCGCTGTTTTATGCTGCACGATCCAAAAGAGAGGTCGACCGCTACCTGCTTAGATATTTTTTTATATCTAAGAGAGAGAGTTCGAGAAAATGAACCACTAATTAAACAACCCAAATTCATAAGGCAATCAATTGCTAACATATGTACAAAATCAAAGTTCCAAAAATAAAAATCAAACCTTGAGAACTTGAGCTTTTGGGCAGCGAGTCGAGGAGCAGAAGCGGGCTTGACGGAATTACTGTGTGAGATTTGGGAAGCAGAAGAAGAATAAGGTGTTGGAGAAGCTAAAAAGGGTCTACCGACCAACCTAATCAACCCATCCGATATGGGTTAGGTTGGGTTGGGTTGGGTTCTAAACATTTAAACTTTACTTTTAGGTAAAAACCCGACCACCCGTTCAATAGGTGGGTTGGGTTGGGTTGAAGTGTTATTAACCCGATTAAAATAGACCCATCCGAATGACTATAATTCTTAAATATACATGTATATTAAATAGATTTATACATGAAAATAGTAACTTTTAAATGCACTTGTTTATTAATACTTGATTTTAATATAGTAAAATTTATGTATTAGTAACATGTAGTGATATAACAACATCAAATTCACATGATTCGAGCCTAGGTTGACGTAAGTATTGATTATTTGTCTCTCATACTCGCATTAGAAATAAGAAAAAACTAATCAATCTCAACCCGTGGAACCCGCCTAAGAATGGTTTGGGTGGGTTCGGTTACCAATTTTCTTGGGTGACAATGAGTTTGAACAATTTCAACCTGAGCTTATTGGGTTGGCCAACGGGTTGAAGTCTAACCCGACCAACCCACCCAATGCCCACCCCTAGTTATGGGGTTGAGAGGGTTTCGATTTATATGGACGGGGGGGGGGGGGGGGGGGGTCTTCGACAAAGAACCAAATAGTTGTTGAAAATACAAAACGACAACACACGCCTCCCACAAACTTTTCGTCTAGCTGACCCCACGTGTCCCTTAGGGAAATTTTAGTAATTTTACTGTGCATGATGAAAATTAACAAGGGTATTCACCAATTTATCCCTCAAACTTGTAAGGCGCTGTCAATTTTCCCCCTAAACTTTTATTTTAGCCAATTACCCCCCCCCCGGGACTTGTATTATTAGCCAAATTCCCCCTATTGTTAGATTTTCAAAAAAAAAAAATTCCAATAAAAAAAATCATGACTGGGGATGAAGTGGATTGTTTGTAAAGTTGAAGAATGAGTGAATTTAATTTTTATATTCATAATTTATACATGAATTTTCAGAAATTGTTTCATGTTTTTCTAGTTAGTGCTAACATTTTGCTAAAATTTTACTATATTAGACATATTTCTTTCGTTCAATGATATTGCTTAAGCATATAGCAATCGTTAATAATACAACGGTATGGAGAATTTGGCTAATAATACAAAAATCTAACAATAAGGGGGCATTTGACTAATAATACAAGTACAAGGGGTAATTGGCCAAAATAAAAGTTTAAGAGAGAATTTGGCTAATAATACAAGTACATAGGGGTAATTGGCTAAAAAAAAATTAGAAGGGGAATTGGCAGCGACTTACAAATTTATGGGGTAAATTGACAAATACCTCAAATTAAAAAGGGAATGAAGCAGTGAAACATGGGCAAAACAGTCAATCCACTGTTAATGAACATTGTTTTTGAATTGGATTTTAGTATAGAGTAATATATATGTCAACAAAGCTACATTCACACCAAAATATGTAAATAATTGGAACTCTGGTAATTGAGTTATGAGACAAAACTTAAGAGGAATTCAAGCTTAATAGATTTTTAGCAAATTCAAAGATTTATACTAGATGTAGGTGGTGGATTGTTTTGATAGTTAGGGTCTTTCACTTTAACTCAGTGTGTCTTGAATTTAAACCATCCCTCCTCCCTATAGTATACATTAATATAGAATATCGTTGATATTAAAAAAATTAGTATACTAAGCAAAATGGAAAAAATTAACTCTCAATTTGACAGAATAATTACAAGAGACAAGGCGTATAATTTAGTAGGATTGCTAAATTTCTCCTACTAATAAATAGACATGTTTTATGGCATGAACGTGCTAATCGATAATGCAGAGTGATGTGACAGTCACACTAACAAATTGCTAGCCGAATGACTTGCTAACTTGTTAGGAAAAGGCCAAAACTTGATTATCCAAATTGTCGACTTTCTGTTAATCAACAAGAAAAAAATTGTTTTCTTCATAAAAATAAAATAAAATCGGAGCCACACGTTTGTTTGTAATAGGAAGAAGATCGAAGTAAGAAACAGCAGAAGAGATATTTACATGAAAATGTCAAAGATATATTACATGAATCAATATCTACTAAAGAGTACTACAAATTAATTTTGGTGCGCCAAACCAAACCTGCAAATTACATAAACAAACTGCAGAAAAATAAAATGGGATGGTGCAAACTGCAAAGTCACTGTTTGACGGCCGGGATCATGGTGGAGCGGCAGAGGGGGCAAGAGTTGCAGACGGAAAGCCAGGAGGAGATACACGTGGCATGATATACATGACCACATGGGACTTGTTTACCGTTAACACTGTGATCCTCCTCACCACCTGATTGCATCCCTTCCATGCAAACCGCACAAACATCATCGACCGCAGTAACAGGACTTGGCATGCATTCATCTATCAACGAGCTGCAGGTTGAATTTGATGCTGCAATGATGTTGTTATTATTGCAGTGGGCAGAATTGGAATTCTCTGCAAAAGACAAAGTTAAAGCTTCATCCAGATCAAATTCATCAAGGTCGATATGGTAATTTGATATTGTGTTGAACAGTTGATCTGAGAATACAGTTGCCATGGAAAGTTTTAGGGTTTTTTTTTGGCTTCGGACACGGATGAAAAAAGATATCTAAATTTACTGAGGAGCAGGAGGAAGAAGATGTTATGTATATATATATATATATATATATAGAAAGAGAAAGGAAGCCCTAATTATTTAAAGAGTGCAAATTGACTATTATATGGAGGAAGTGTATGAACTATGCCTGTCTAGCTAGCAAATTGGCAATTGGGCTGCTTCTATAATCATAGGCCAATTGTTTAATTTAGGCTATGTGCAAATTTGACTTGTGATGATCTATATTATTATGCTGTTGTTGTCACGCCCAATTGGATTGAACTGGTCAAATTGGCAATTGGGCTGCTTCTATAATCATAGGCCAATTGTTTAATTTAGGCTATGTGCAAATTTGATCTATATGTTTTCACGCGCCAATTGGATTGAGCTGGTCAAATATACATATTATATATACATAGATGAAGTGATATGAAGATAATTTTGAATTGCATGTATTGTATTGGACATTACACATAATATCCGAAAATTATTGGGCGATAGTAGGTGTGCAAATCAGGCGGGTTAGATGGTGAGCCCAATTCTAACTCAACATTTATAATTCAGGTTCGGATTGAGTTCGGGTTTATACGAGTTTATTTGAGTTCAATCTTGTAACACCTTATTTTGCAAGATTTTTAAAATTTTGAACCAAACAACGTCAATACTAGTTAAAATTTAATTTTACACATCATCATCCACACAAAAGTTAAACCAAATTGTGTGGAGACAATTTCTAATTTTCAACCATGCGAAGTTGAAATAAAATTACAATAAAATGTCAAAGTTTCAACTAAAAGAAACGTAAAAGCAAGATTGGCATTCATTGTTCAAATAAAAACCAACAAACTTGAATTTATAATCATCCCAAAACTTGTACCTAGCTTTTATAATATGAAGCAAGATAATAATATGTGCATGAGAGAATTTAGGTTAGAAATCGGGTTGGGTTCGGTTTGACATGGGCGGGCAAGACATCAACCCAACTAAACTCAATAAATGATTGGGTTGAGATCGAGTTGGGTTTCGGCGGATTTTCATTTCATTCTAACCTGCCCGATCGGGTATAAATTTGAGTTGAACATGGGCGAATTCGGGTTAACCTAACCCAAGTTGCACCCCTAAGTGAAAGTGATATAAAATATTGTCACTTATATATGCGACATGTTATAATATGGGTAAAAGGATCAAACTATGCTGTTTCTTTTGAAAAAATAAATAATAAAGATAATTACACTAAATTTGTCTAAACTACAAAGAGAGAAATTCGAACTTAGATGCAAATGGTGCATCACACTACTCTAGCCAATTTGACTAAACTTATGTTTACAAGGATAAGATTATACTATAGGATATCACAATACAGTGAATTCATTCATGTTTTGAGCATGTTGATTCACTGTATTGTGATATCCTATAGTGTATTTCAATACCGCGCTATAATATCTCGTGGGCGACAAGCGTATAGCTAGTGCATGTAGGGCATGAGACTTCGACTCGTCTACTAGCTGCTAGGATGTGGTTTGGGATACAAATTTGACTTGAAAAATCATGAATCATGTCTACGTCTATATAGTGATTTACACACCACAGATGTTGAGGTAGAAAGCATGAGCTTGATGTATAATAATGCAACTAGGGGGGACCATATATAGTTTTCTGTACTTAATTAATAAATAATTTTATACTTGATAAGAATAAATTAACAAAGCTTAATTATAAGTTCACACAAGTATAAATTAATAAATTTGATAGGGAATAATATTAGTGGGTTTACTTATGATTTAAATGTCAAATACAATAAAAGTCCAAACATGAAAAATATTACGTATAAGAAGCGGCATGATCCGTAGCTTACTTCCTAATACTAGTCCAACCTTCTTAAAACTGTGATTTGTCTTTTGAAAAATAATCTTCCAACTGGATTGATCAAAAGCATTCACATTTGTTATTTTTTTGAGGTGATTCACATTTGTTACTGTTTTGTAACAAAGAAAAATAAATCTCAATACAGAAAATAAGCATATATATATATATATGGAAACTATTATTCGTACTTTAAAATTTTAATTGTGCACTTTTATAAGAGTATTTTTCTTTCTACATGTAGAAAGTTTTGAGTATACATTTAAATTTTTAGAGTGTCAATAACAATATATATATATATATTCGTCAAAGATAAAGTTGACCTGGTAATTCCCAAAACAACATATGGCCAAGTTCAACTAATATTGGATTTTATTATGTGTCTATATTCCAAGCTTTTCACTTTGTCTTCATACTCATCTTAATTTCTAATATTGAGCAGTGCGGTTTAGTTTGATTTGTTTTACGGTGCATGCACTGTATATATATATTCTCATTTAAGACGATTTCATTTCTCCGACTTGCAAAGTCTCTTATTTCACCGACATAAGACTCTTTTACCTTTACATTCTCACACAAAGAACCTCCTGATCTTTTGTTAGATGCTTTATTTGAGGAATTGTCACCGTACAAATAATTAATTGGGATTTCTTGGTTCTTGTTTTAGTGGGATGGCGGGACGTTTTATAGGGAGGTTCACTCCTTCTAATCCTTTGAACAGAAGGAAAGAGTAAGTTGCATTAGCAACCACATTCCGAAGCTTAATGTGTAATCTAGCTTGCCTATTCCGTCGTGAATGAGCTAAAATTTCTAACAAAAGAAACAAAAATTACTCCATCTATGTTACAATCATTTATTCGAGGTTCGAAAGCATCTTCAACACCATTAGTAAATTATAATATCATATTTGACTTAAAAAAATAAAAATGATGTTTAAAATTCTAAAAACGTACGGTATTGAATTAGAATAAAGACGTTATTAATGCATGTAGGGCTGGATAAACAGAATTATCTCTAATTTAATTAATTAGTTATTGAAGTCGATCGGGATGATTGTGGAGCGGCAGAGAGGGCAAGAGTTAGAATTGGAGAGCCAGTTTGCTATGCAAGTTTGGTGGTAGACATGGCCACAAGGGACTTGCTTGGCAGCACCTTCATCGTGATCGGAATATTCGTGATGAAAACCTGCAGCACAAACTGAGCAAATTACACCTTCATCAACTTCTGCGCCCACCGCCGTCGGCATGTTGGCTGCCAAACTGTTTGCCATCGACGTTGCAATAATATTAGGGTTATTCCCATAGCAGCATATATGATCTTCAGGTGGCAGCGTCAGGGCTTCGTCCAAATCAAAGTACATATCGATTGCATGGCTTGTTGTTCTTATATTAGGGTTGGAGATGGTACCCATGAGAGAGAGAGAGAGAGAGAGAACTTGAATGTGATTGCTATGTGTCTATGTGTTGAGAAATTGAAACCCAATATATAGTTTTCAATTGTTCTGTATCATTGTATGGCTGGATATAAACATCAAACGAGAAAAAAACATGCACAATGAGAAAGTCCTTTGATTTCCTCACAATTGTATCGGTGGCATTCATAACATTATTTATGGATTGTCTCGGAGTAAGATTTCTTTGTCGGTGTGACAATCACATTCATAGTTTTGTCTACATGCACTGTCACATTCATAATTTTTCTTTATAGGTCGTCCTAAAGCAAAATTTCTCTGGTGGTGTGACGGTCGCATTCATAACTTTCTCCATAGAACAACCACATTTATAACTTTCTCTATATATCAGTCGTCCCAAAACAAGATTTCTATGTCGGTGTGACGGTCACATTCATAAGTTTCTTTGTAGTGACCACTTTCATAACTTTGTCTATCAGTCGTCCCAAAGCAAGATTTCCTTGTTGGTGTGACAATCACGTTAACTTTATTTTTAGTGGCGATATTCATAACTTTCTCTATCAGTGGTCTGAAAGCAAGATTTCTCTGTGATGGTCACATTCATAACTTTATCTGTAAACAGGGCCGACTCTGTGGGAGTGCAAGTGGTGCACCCACACAAGGCCCTTGATTTTCAAGGGCCCCTAAATTTTTAATATGTATGTAATATGTATAGGTTATGTTATATATATTTTTGTACAATAAATTAATTGAACTTATGCTTAGCAGATGTGGTTTTTGCAATGCAACTTTCACGCAAAGTTGTGGGTTCAAAACTTATGGTTTGCATGTTTTTTTTTTTTTTTTTTGTACAAAATTTTAAGAAAGAAAAGAAAAATCCAAAACAACACCAAGGCTATTTGAACCCAGGACCTTTTTGGAGAATTCAAAATTTTTACAACTCAACTGATTGTATTCGATATATTTTTTTTTGCAGGAATTAAATTTATATAAATGTGAAAAATCAATTTGTAAGTTCAATTTATGATGATTTTTTTTCTTAGTAAAGGTCTTGATTAAATTTTTGCACATGACTCCCGAAATCTCAGAGCCGACCCTATCTAAAAATCATCTCAAAACAAGATTTCTATGTTAGGTGTAACGCCCACATTTATAACTGTTTCTATAGAACGATCACATTCAAAAATTTATCAACAGGACATTTCAAAGAAAAATTCAATGTCAGTGTGACAAGCACATTCATAAATTTCTCTATAGGGCCTTGTTTGGCAGCTCAGACTGTACTGACTATTTCAGTTGAATAGGATAATCTGTCATTTGATAGTACTAACTGAATCAGTCAGACATTTAATGCAGTATCGGACTAATAACCGTGTTATTTATACTGTGTTTGATATTGTACCGGATAAGAGAGATTTAGACTATTGTTATTTTTTAAAGCCTCGTTTGGGAACGGTGGTAGGATTCCACAATGTAATTATTTTTTTAATCAGTTTTTGACCTTTTTAAAACTAATACGAATTTATTGCCTTTCAAAATTAAAGTTCTACAAACCAAAATCTAAATAAATAAAAAATGAAATTTTTTTTTAAAAAAAACCTGGAAAACCAAAGGGTCGAGAGAGGAGAAGGAAGAGGGAAGGGGTGGGTGGACGGAAAGGGTTGTAGAAAATTCTGCTCCCACAGGTTGGGTTTATGGATCAACGGGAAGAGGAGGAGTTGGTTTTGTGCAATTGATCTTGTTTCTTGACATCTTCTCTTCCGACAACCCAGACATCAAAATCCAAGCAACGTCTCCAGCAGGGCAGGCACGCCCATCTCAAAATCCCATCTCTATCTCGAGGGAGGTGGTTGGGATGTGTATGGCTAAAACTTTTTCTTGTTGTGAGGTAGAATTAAACTCAAAATTAATATGATACTGAGAATATTTCATATGAGTTTTACATTTCAGCAGAATTGGAAGCCTGCATATCATGTACGGTGGCTGGTGATTGTGGCGAGGAAGCAAAAGGCAGCGGTGGTGGCGAAGAACGCTGGGTGTTGAGAAGATGGCCGAACGGCAGCAACGAGAAGGTCGTGAGAGAGGGTTGGGGAAACGGGGAAATTTGGTAAAATAACCAAAATTTTGAACCCATATAGAATTATAGCCACTTTTTTTAGTTTAGGATAATTATGACTAAAAGTTGATATAAAAGTACTGAAATACTCTTAATGATTAAAAACTTCGATAAACTGTTATTTACACTATAAGGTTTGGGGGTGATTTGCAAAATGAGCCACAAAGTTTTAATTTTTGCATTTTACACTACGTAGTTTCCGAATTGCACTAATTTAACGTTTCCGTCAATTTCACCGTCTGATTAGGCGTTAAGTGGTGACGTGGCATAAACTTGGCCCACATTTTAAGCACTCGTTGACCATCAATTTCAATATTTAGTACTTTACTTTTTTAATTATTTTAAAAAATTGATGGTCAACGAGTGCTTAAAATGTGGGCCAAGTTTATGCCACGTCACCACTTAACGTCTAATCAGACGGTGAAATTGACGGAAACGTTAAATTAGTGCAATTCAGAAACTACGTAGTGTAAAATGCAAAAATTGAAACTTTGTGGCTCATTTTTGCAAATCACCTCCAAACCTTGTAGTGTAAATAGCAGTTTATCCAAGTTTTTAATCATTAAGGGTATTTCAGTACTTTTATATCAACTTTTGGTTATAATTATCATAAACTAAAAAAAATGGCTATAATTCTATATGAGGTTCAAATTTTGATTATTTTTCCAAATTTCCCTGACAAACGAGCGAGTGTTTTCAGAATCGTACTAATTATACATAAGTTTTGGAGGGTATAATTTAGCAGGCGTGAGGCGTACAAAATAGGTGGGATTGGATAAATAAACGGGTGACTATTTAACACATAATTATACCAAACAACCGACAACGTATTATTAGTTATATCCAATACTTAATACAGCGTGTCAAACAAGGCATAAGTGTGGTGTGTACTTAATTGATGTTGGCACTTTCTACATATTTGGCATTTGCACCAGATGCTATGGGGGATCCACGGTTTAACAACTTTTTCAAGACAAGTTTATTACTTCTTTGTAATAACTTAAATTAAAGTCCTTATAGTTATCATAAACAATTTTTTTTTAATTAAATAAAAATGAGTGATAAAAAATAAAAACAAACGGGAACGAAGCCGAAACCCGCAAAGAAAATAACAATACATCATCGAAAAAGGAAAATTGAACGAACAAAAAAAAATTTCTCAAACCAATGTCCCAAACCAAATCATGCAAAGTGCTAATAAACCACATGGATCAACAACTTCATAAATAGCTAAGCAATCTGTCATAAAAAATCAATTATTCAAACAAAAAACAAAAAGAGACACTGTTTTCACAAGCCTGAGAGCTTGTTGATTTCGGGCCTGCTTAGGCGTAATTGCTCCATTTCTTTTTGCTTCTTTTTGAAAATGGACTCTACTCCTCTACTTAAATTTGTTCAGAGGCCCAAAATAAGATTCTGTTTCCATTGAAGAAATTTGGGCCCTCAAAGCTAAAAGAAAATTTGAAAACTCAAAGTCTCAAACATTTTAGTATGGAACACTTACATAGAAATGTTCTCCTGGTTATCTTGCAATTAAGGAATGCATGGTCATTCGCTTTTGAATTTAATTTCTAAGATTAAATAGATATGTATTTACTGTTTTAATCTCAACCATTGATAACAAATCTAAAAGTGGTGATCATGAATCTTTGGTCACCAAACACGAAGAGAATGAAACTCAACTCATATATAGCGCAAAATGATATGTATAATACGTATGGATTATAAGTGATTGCATTACAAGATCATGTTTATCTATATGTCTCACAAATAAACCACAAAACATATTACCGAAACATCCCTTCTATAAGCTTGAGCAAACCAATGAAGTAGAGATTGATGCTACTATACTAAATGATCATAATTATTAGTTGGAAAATTTAAGAAATGTGATTAATTGGTTATATTATCATCACATAATTATGATTAATGTATACATAAGGTTTGGCTCCGTCGAAAACAAAAAGGTTGGCTAATCATAACCATCATGTATCCACCATTTTGCACGTAATTAAACATTAGGAAAAGAAAACGTTGAGAAAGCACTGCTTTTTTATTTTATTTTATTACAAGCTATATACAACACTAATCTATACTAAAGTGACGAGCCTTTAAATTCATAACACAACAAATTAAAAATGAATGCCTTACTTACCAAAACAATCAACCACTTATAATTTTAAATACATAAAAATTAGAAGAAAAAAAGAAAGATGCATATAAAAAACTAAACTTTGATGACACAACATATTTGTATGATTGATGATTCTTTCTTCAATACGTAGGAATGATATTATGACAACCACTCCCTTTTTCTTTTCCTTTCTTTCTCCTCCTTCTCTTTCAACTTTTAGTGGTGGTTCTTTCTACGTTGATCAATTGTCGGTACAAAATTTGGTCGCATAAAATTTGATTAATATTTGAACACGCAAAGGGATTAAAACGTGGCAATGTCCTAATGTAAGTAGCTCTACCAAATCGCTTTCTTTATTAAACAAACACATTCCAACTCGTATGATACTTAATTAACAATCTTAATCACTAAGCTCTCTCGATTTAATGCAATCAACTTCCCTTTTTCAACATCTTTATGGCCATTAAAGTTCTTTTGGTGGAATTGCAGTCTTCCTTTCTTTTTGTAGAGGAAGCTAATCTTTAGACGATGATTTGTAAAAGTTTGTTTGATTCACAACATGAGGTTTTTTTTTTTTTTTTTTTAATGAATTTATCATGCTTAGAGATAGAAACGCTTTATACCATGCGAGAGGTGTCACGTTTTCAAGAATGTGCTCAACACATGTGGTAATAAATTTTCTTACCCTAATCCATAAACCAAATGTGGACGCTTAAGTTTGTTGCTTAAGTCCTAATTGGATCTATATAACTATAATATGTCCAATAATAAACAAGTTTAATGACTATCGTGAGTATTGCACCATATATATGTTCTTAGGAGAAAAATTTTAGTCCGGTCACATAGATCACGTGGTTAGTCCGCCCACACACACAAAACGACCATGCCCTTGTATTATGCCCCTCCCAATTACTTGAGTTGTGGTCTCTATCCTTTATATGTGTTGGTCAATGCGACGATCCTACTGAATATTCTTTTGTTTTTAAATAAATTTATTTTGATCGATCTCATGCTACATACATGAGTATCACAAGTTATGTGGTGATGGTAGCAATAAAACCAAATATGATGATCACAGAAATTTATATTTTGTTCACAATAAAACATTTAAACTACTTTAATATAAGAAAATGAAAACCCAAACTTAAATCAAACGGTCACACTATCCTAAATATTTGCTATAACGCATACCGGACTTAAATCAAACGTGTTGATATACCAATGGTTATGTAACCTGAGTGCCGTTTGATCTGATCATCATCCAAATCAGGTCCAGTCGACTTGACTTGATCCGATCCACGGGTCCCACCCACCACCTTCGCTCTTTCGCTGTGGGGATTCCTCGTGGGCTCCACTGTCTATTTCCCGCGCATCACCATCTCTTTTTCTCTACCGTACCAATTCTTCGAACCGTCCGATCCCATCTATGGTTGACCAGAGAAAAACAACCGTCCACGTGACACACCAGGTTTTCTACTGTTACGTAATTTCCCACTTTAAACCCCCATAATTGTCATTAACTGGACTTTTCCGTAAAAAAATGTCAAATTCTACCTAATGGATTGGGCCCCACGATCTTGCCAACGTGCCACCTATTCCTTTATATAGAGATGGTGTACCAATCGCCTGGGTCCACCAAATGCGTACATTAGATTCGTCATGGTTAGAGTAGCAAATATCCACTGCATCTCGTGTAGAGTACACTAACGTTGGAATGCCGAAGGGGCATCTGCCACGTCATCAAATGAGTCCTCACAATCGATGGATTATTCTTCAAAATTGTTATAGGTGCTACAAATGTAATTATGGTATAGTACGTATATCTATTCATTAATATATTACCATGAGTTTATAACATGTTATTAATGTTTTTCTCTAATACTAACAGCTAGTTCGAAATTGAGTTTCTAAGAAACAATTTTACGGATGAGTGCTTTATTAGAAACACATTGAAATTTTAATTTTAAAAAAATCTATTAGGCATTCTCTAAGAAGTTCTTCTACAATCCACAAAAATTTCTAATTTTTTCTACCAAATTCCATTAGAAATATTTTTTTGTTGTCACAAAGAGCATATTATGCGTTGGTGAGTGCAAAGAACGAGATGCAAGAAGTTGCAACAAACAAGCATTGCTCTCTAGTGTGGAAGAGTGGAGGGGACATTTGAAAGATAAGTTTTATGGTACGTCCATCATAATAATACATTATATTATAAAAGAAAAACGAGACCACATTTTGTAAACTATATCTAAATTCTCTCTCTAATAGAGGTGAGACCTACTTGTATTGTAAACTTTAACTCTATTAAAAATATGGTTCAGATGTAATCTACAAAATGTGATCTTCCTAATATCACCTTATTACAAATTTACACATATTATAACATATTATCATAAGTCTAGTTCATGATGTATCTAGGAGTAGACTACAATGCTCGCAAGCATTGAATGCTTATACCGATCTCACCATTAAAAGGAAGTAGGAGGGAGGAGAGAGGAAGAAGAGGAGGGTGAGATCGGTGTGAGCATTCAATGCTTGCGAGCACTGTAGCCAGTCTCATGTATCTAATATCAATCATGTCGTTTATTCGTTATACAATCAAAGTATCTACGTTTATTGCGGGTGCATAGACCGATTTGAACATGCTGCAGCAGACAAGCATTGCTCTCCAGCGTGGCAGGGCCACCTGAAATGAGGACACGTAGCAGTGCCACGAAAAGCAAATGAGTACGACTACAAGTCTATAATCAATGCCTCTCTTTTTTTTCTCAATTCACCACGGATGCGTGTGTCATCGAACTTATATCTCCTCACACGTGTCGCCTTCCTAGCTGTCCCTTCCCTCTTATTTTATCCCATTCTTCCCCCTCTCTCTCTCCTCTCCCCCCCACTCTCGAAAACATGGAATCCACAGAGGACGAGCAGCTCGAGCGAGTCAACTCACTCCCCGACGTCGAACTGTCATCGACGAGCTCGAGTATGAGCCTGTCCTCGGTGCTCACAGCCGAAGACTACAGAAGCACCGCGAGCTCCGGTGAGGTATCGCGGACGACGACGAGCAGCTCCGGCGAGATTCCGGCGCTGCTGGTTCCTATTCTGGTCGACCCCGCGCTCTCGACCGCGGACGAGCTGAGAGTGGCGGTTGCGCGGCCGAAGTGCGTCGGGAGGAGCAACAAGGGAGTGACTTGGGGGTTGACTTCGGTGATTGGGAGGAGGAGAGAGATGGAGGACGCCGTCGCTGTGATTCCGGGGTTCATGTCTCGCACGTGCGATCACGTGGGCGGTTGTACGGCGCCTGGTTCGAGATCCTCCACCGAGATCTCCCCCGTCCATTTCTTCGGCGTCTACGACGGCCATGGCGGCAATCAGGTTTCCTCATTAGTTCATTTCCTCTGTTTAAATTTTCTTTTCCGAGAATAATTTATTTTTAATTGTTTTATTTATTGTAATTGAGTGGTAGAATTTGGTTGGACGCGCGGCCGTTTCAAAAATCTGATGAATTTATTATTTATTTTGGGAAGAGGAAAATAAAATATGGGGGAGTAAAACAGTAGCACTGTAGAGGAGTATGAATATTATTTATCATTGTTTTCTGAGGAAGGACGACACGTTTCCTGCGAGGAGTGGTCCACATTAATGGATTTTATGGCGGGTTTCGTACTCAGCGGGGACACGTGTCTTTGGAATTTGTGCAAATTTTCGGTCTCAGTGAGCTGGGGCGCGCCCTTTGCCTCCCTGTTTGGTTAAATTGTTTTTGTGTGCATGGGGACTAGGGGGTTAATGCTACCGTTACCCGCATGCGCTGGCATGTCGTCACAGGCGCATCATGTAGTAACACAGGACCCGGTGGGCCCACTTGGTAATTATGAAATAAACCTAGGCTGTTACTAGGCTACTAGAATTATGACATAATCGTATTCTTAGCACTTGAAGTCTCATATTGAATTTACATAAACTTTTGAGAAAAATTTTGGGTGGTATGTACCATTGAATGGTCCAGATTAATTTGTGGTGGGTTCCAAATGAATCTTAAATCATTCAACAGAATGGTACATACCATTGAAGTTTGACCCAAATTTTTGCTAAACTGCTTTATTTTTAAAGCACACTCGAAACAATTTTTTAAAAAAGCACAGCAAATGTTATATGTTTTAACTTTACGACGTGAGGTTCTATTATTAGTTTGAAATGTCATAATTTTGTAAAAGGTGTAGTATGTGTATATAGTCTTTTTGGGGAGAAGAACTACATGAATCGAGTTCACTGCTACCGTGGCGTTTTGTTCCAATAAAATAATGACACGTGTAAGTTTTTCAATACGTGGCATCGTATTATTGGATCGATACAAATGTGATGAACTTGTTTTATATAAATTGCTCTCCTGTTTGAGACAGTTGATCAAAGCATTTTAGAAATTTGGCATAGAGTGCTGGTTTATTTATTTATACTTTTAAGTTTTTTTCTACTGAGTAAATCGGTGAACAAAAATATTATATGTTGCTATTGGTTTTTGTATGTATTATGATGTGTTTAGGAAAAAAAGATTAAATATTTATTTTGGTAGCCGGTGGGGGCGCTGAGTGTGTTACTGTCTGAAGGGGACGAATCACCAAGACTAGAGGTTCCATTTTTGTTGGAAAGAAAAATCTTGGTGGGACCATACTTTTTTGGGTGCCTTTGTGTTGGATATTTTTATAAAACGGACGGTGGCTTATTGGGTCCCCTTTCATTATTTTCTTTTGGAATCTAAATTGTGTGCGTTCTCATGATGTCTCACCTTGATTTGGACTGAAAAATCATAGGTTTCTAACTTTTGTTTCTGTACACAAATTTCTATAAAAAATATATACGTACGGATAGAACCGGTTACAGATATTTAGTTAAAATAAACAACATAACAACTTGTTTAGTGTCTTTCGATTTTATTTTAGATTAAAAGTTTGCACCGGTTTTTTATGTGCCTAGTTTACTCTAAAAAGTTTTAGGGGAAGGGTTATTTGCATTTGTGTACTTATCCAATCTATCTCTATTTGACACCATCCTCTAATCCAAAGGTGGCTAAATTTTGCGCTGAGAGAATGCATGAAGTGATTGCACAGGAGTGGGATCGAGAAACGATTGACTGCTACGAATGGCAAAGGAGGTGGGAAGCAGCATTCTCGATTGGTTTTGAGAGGGCTGACAACGAGCTCATGGCAGAGTCAATTGCGCCGGAGATGGTTGGATCAACTGCAGTTGTTGCCATTCTATCTGGTTGCCAGATTATCACATCTAATTGTGGTGACTCTAGGGCTGTTCTTTGCCGGGGGACCGAAACAATCCCCTTAACTGTTGATCAGAAGGTCACTTCAGAAACTCTTCTTTTTTTTCCAAGTTTTCATAGATTTAAACTCTCTGTTTTGTTACTTGTGGTAATTTTTTTAGAGCTTTACTCCTATTTTCAGGCATTGGTGATTTAAAGTTTATATCTTTCTTAATACATAGAAATCAAAGCCAAGTTTATATTAAAATTATATCCTTCGTATCGGGGTTTAGTTAAGAACATTCAACTTGTCTGTAAAGCATGGAGAGCAGTTGAGAAAATTACAGGAAGTACTGATATTCATAAGTTAATTAGGCTCTTTCTTAATATTATTGACATTATTTTCATAACGATATTGAGGAAGCGGTTTCGTGTTTGCTGCTTTTACAGCCGGATAGAGAAGACGAACTCGAGAGGATTGAAGGAGAGGGAGGGAAAGTCATAAACTGGAATGGTGCTAGGGTGTTTGGAGTTCTTGCCATGTCCAGAGCTATAGGTTTTCATCTCTGTCTCTTCTTAATTTGCAATTCCCTGTTTTGCATTTGTTTGTTGCATGATTGATACAGATGAGGCAAGTTCTTCGTGATTCGATTCATTTGAGCAAGCAGTTAGGATTAGGATAAATGATCGATTGCACTCAACTTTGAATGGTGGGTATTTTCAGGTGATAGGTATCTGAGGCCTTGGATAATTCCGGTTCCTGAGGTGACATTCATGACGCGGACTGACGAGGATGAGTGCTTGATTCTAGCAAGCGATGGGCTTTGGGATGTCATGACTAATGAAGAAGTCGGAGAGGTGGCTCGTCATCTTTTAAGAAGGCGGCGTAGGTCAATCTCTACAATTGACGATATTTCTCCAGCACAAGCTGTTGCCGATCATCTCACTGAAATAGCATATGGAAGAAATAGTTCAGACAACATATCCATCGTCGTTGTTGATCTGAAAACGAAAAGAAAACGCCAGCAAAGGCTATGAAAAGGAGGGGGGAGTGGAACAACACAATCTTTTTCTCTTCCTATAAATCCAATTCTATCTCAGCCTCTCAAGCATTTCAGAGGCAAGGGCAGGAAAGATCTAGCGACTCTCAACCGGTAGCGCATCTTCAGCCTTCAGCAACCTTTATCTGACCTGTACAGAGCTGACTCGATCGATCTCTTCAAACTGTAACAACTGGAAACCAGTTTGTTATACAGAACACTAGATCAATCCTCAATTTTAATTGGTTTGGTCGCGAAAAGAGTAAAAGATCGCTGAGAAAAAACTGCAAATTGTTCAATCATGTTTGCTTGCAGATGAAGAAAAGAAAAGAAAGCGCGACGGCAGAAACATTTCCTTTAGCTATTTGCTCATTCTCTCTTTCCACACACCCAATTTTCGTACGAAAAATGTGTAAGTATGGGGGGAATAATTCTCAATCTCAGCATTTTGAACTATAAATTGAAAATATAAGCTTCTATAAATGATGTATTCTCGTACGTTTCCAACTTTTTTTCTTTTACTTTTTCCATTGAACATCAAAGGAGTGATATTCTTATGATCAAGGCAAAACTATTTGGACCAAGTTTCGTAGCTAGGAAGAAAGGTGAAATCATGTACATTTTGCTCTGCGTTCAAGTTCGTCTAATGTACATAAATATTGCATTATACGTGAGAATGGATTCTTTCTATTCCTGTTTATGGTTCTTAAATTCAAAAACAAATTCTAAAGACGGGAGATGACTTACGCACTCTTTTTTCTCATTTTGCACTCGTTCCCTTTGAATCTGTTCTTTGATGATTTACTCAATTCAATGGCTAGAGAAAAACAGAGTCCGAAAATCATTTTCTTGAAGAGTTGGGCGTCATGCTTCAAATGCATATAAGAATTTAAGTGTTCGAATTATGCAAATTTGGATTGGAATATTTTTTGTAGAGAAAGCCAACATCATATTACATTCAAACCACGTGTCGATTTTTTAATTTAGAGATCGAATCCAATCCACCAAAATTATGAAATCAACCAAATTAGGGTTTTGGATTGGGTTTTGAACACCTTTAGAAATAAGTGGTATAATCTTGATTAAATTACGTAAAAATACTTTCAAATAGTTGACATGGTATGCAATCCAGAGTACCAGATCCTCAACAATGACTGTGTTAATGAATTTACTCCAGAGGATCCATACATATTACAAATAAACAAACAAAATCTCTATGCATTTATTTTGCAATCTAGGGACTAGATATGATGATATAGAGAAACAGGGTGCTAAGAACAATCGCTCAGATGCGCGTCCACTCACGCGCACATTAACAGCTGACAGCCGCTCACACACATTAACAGTTGAGATCCGCGCACGCGCTGGCCTGCGAGTGTTCTAAGCAAATTAAGCAGCTCAAGAAACAACTTTTGGAACATGGCTCCATGCACACCATTTCTTTGCATGCCAACACAATCAGCCATTTCTGCTGTTTGGATTCTGCATAATCTGCACTTTTTCAGGAGTAAATGCATGCCAATAAAGGTGTCGTATCCCCGATTTATTTTCCTCGGTATATAAATCGCCTTCTCGGCTTGTCATTGTTGTACTCAATACAATATTTTCAATGTCTGCAGAGATCAAGAAAATGGAGGGCAATTCCTTGCGTGAACAAGTTGCAGCCATGAGGCAATCTCTCTTTGATGAGGTCCTTTTTTCTCTCTTTTTGAAAACAATTTCGTTTTCAGTTTTTGGTTTTCAGATTACATACTTTTTTTGTCGGATTTTTCTGAATATGTAGGGCTGGTTTTGCAGGAAATTTTGGACAAACAGTTTGAGCAGATGGAGCAATTGGAAGATGTTGACAACCCCAACTTTGCTGAGGAGCTTATGACCTTGTATTTCAGGGACTCCACCAAACTGTTAGTTTCTGTGGAGCAAGCACTGTGAGTTAATTTACGACTTCTAAAACATTAATTTCTTTCTATTTTCACTTTTTCCTCGTTGATGGGAGGGAGAGAAATCGAACTTGGGACATTTTCCAACACTGGAAAGAAAAATATTACCAGAACAAGAGCTAGTCAGTCTTTCTACTTACGGTTTGACATTAAAAGATGATGATGATGATGGTGACATCGGTTACCCGTGCTTTCGTAGGGAGAGACCCCTGTACGACGCCAACAAACTTGATAAGTTTCTCCATCAGCTCAAAGGTAGCAGCGCCAGGTAAATCTGACATTTAACAAGAGAGCATTTTTCTATATATTACAATAAATATAATAATTTTCAGGCAAGCGTTTGAGCTTCTATATTTTGATAAAAATCTAACATATTTTTGTATAATTTGTGCAATTAACTGGACTGTTTTGTCATACAGCGTTGGAGCTAACAAAGTGTGGATTGAGACCAACAAGATGAGGGAGGCTCTCAAGGCAGAAGACGTTGAAAGGTGATGAGATGCTACCACTTTACTGTTAATTCCTAACTTTTATTTATTGTTCTTCCTTTAAACTCATAAACTAAAAGTTATTTTAGCCGTTATGGCCGATTTAATGTTGCCTCTTCAAATTGTTGTTTTTGCAGTCATGTTGAGATTCGTGTCTTGTGCACGTTTTTTATGTATTGTTAAAGTTTTGTTTATGAATATTCAAAAGAAAATTAAAGCGTATTAGACTAGGAGTCGGTTTTGGGAGTGATTCTGGGAGAGCCGTAATTACTTTTGGGAGAAGCTGTTTTTGCCAACTAGTGATTATAAACTGTCCATGAATGCATGTGTATGCAGGACCAAGAGTCAGTTCCAGGTGGTTAAAAGGGCTCACGAGACTCTCAAAGGGAAAATGGAACCCTACTTTCATCTGCTGCGACAAGCTGGGCCGGCAGATGCTGCTCAGCCCCCAAAGTAAAGGAAATGGTGAAGCAATGCAACCATGCATGAAGTCTATCTATATAATTAACTAGAGTGATTTAGTTTAAATGTTGGAATAAATAAGCAAGGTTGCTGTTGTTGTTGTTTTGTTTCTGAATTAAAGGTATCTTAATTAAGGGTATCCTAAACCTTGTATGCTGTTGTAGCAGAGAATGAAAATCCTGAACTTCAAGTTTCATGATGTAATATTATTTCTATATATCCCATTTCATGGAGTCCTTCTTATTTAAAACTAAATCCTAGTTATTTTCATGGAGTCCTTTAAAGTGCAGTTAAGTTTATCGACAACATATTTGTCATTATATCGATTGTATCGTTAATGTCAATAATATCGACGATGTATTGACCACATATGCTGAAGAAAAATCCGATAATAGAATTAGCATAAACTTAAGTACCGCTTGCACAATTACGGGAGTGGTTGCTTAATTCTCTGTTTGACCCATGAAGTATGCTCCTTCGGTGGGTTCAACACTTGGGATAACCCACACTGTTAAACGCGGGCCTAATACTCCCTGACGGATCTATAGGGCGCTTTTCCTGCTGACCCATTTTTATAACCCGCCAAAAAAGAAAAATCCAATAATAGAATTAGCATATATTGTTTATTATTTATTTGGCACCAAAGCTATTACATTTTGGCCTTTGCAATAAGTTCCTATCTAAGAGTCAACAACTCCTCACTGAAAGAACTGTGAATCCTCATGCCCAAAGCCTGCCATAACCACTTGAGCTGACTTGAGGCCAACATTTTACACCACTGCAGTTGCACGGTAAAAAACTTATTTACATTTATCTAACTCTGACACGTAGCAAGGTTAAAAAAGGCACCACGCTTTTGCTTGAGCTGAGCATATGTGCCTTTTTCCACCACCTTCCCATCTGCAACAAATGCAATCATATCTAGGTTTTTGATGGTGTTGAGCCTGTGTGCTATCACAATTGTTGTCCTTCCAACCATAATACGATCCAATGCTTCCTGCACAAGTTGCTCTGATTGCACATCAAGTGCACTTGTTGCCTCATCTAGCAACAATATTGTTGGATTCCTAAGTATTGCTCTTGCAATTGCAATCCTTTGCTTTTGTCCTCCTGATAGCTGCACTCCTCTTTCGCCGCACTCGGTGTCGTACCCGTCCTTCAGTGACCTGAATCAGATAAACAGACGAACACAGTATTTCGAAATGATCAGGATTGTAATCAAATGACTAAAAAGGATTTCAGTGACTTTGAATCAAGTAGATAAGCAACCTCAATGTTTTGAAATGATCGTGAAGATAATCATATGATTTTCGTTCAAGGAGCAATGTTGACAATGTGTATACTTACGAGATAAATTCGTGGGCATTGGCGGCTCTGGCAGCCTCTGCGACCTCATTTTCTGGCGCATCAAGCTTCCCGAACATGATATTGTCCCGGATGGTACCGGAGTATATCACCGGCTCTTGGCTAACAAGGGCCGTGTGCCTCCGGTACCATTGAATATCTAGTTCTCTTATGTCAACCCCATCCACCTTCACTGATCCCCTCCCTACATCATAAAATCTTTGTATCAATCCAATTACAGTTGATTTTCCACACCCACTTGTCCCAACAAGTCCAATGCTTGTGCCTGGCTTCACCTCTAAGCTAAATTGGCGCAGCACTAATGTCTCTGGCCTGCTAGGGTATGCAAAATCAACTTTCTTCAATTCAATCCTCCCAGTCACTTTCTCCAATTTGATCCCATTTCCACTATTACTATCTCCATCCCCAACCTAAAAAAGATAAAAAATAATACAGTTAGTCATAAGTAGTTAAAATCCAACTTCAATTTAGGGTTTAGGGTTTCGGATTTGTTGCTTACATTATGAGAGCCCGAAATTAGTGAATGCCGATCGAGAATCTCAAACACAGATGCAACTGCAGTTGAGCCCTTGGCCAAATCAGAAGTCATGCTTCCAGCTTCAGCTATAACTTTACCAGTGCTAACCAATATAAAAAATGTTTTGAACACATCCCCGGCAGATATTTGTCCTTTTTCTACTAGTGTACCTCCATACCAGAAGTCCAATGCCCATGACATAAATGTTAGGCACTGAGCTGACCCCATTCCAATCCCAGCTAGCCATGCCTTCTTCCTTGCTTCTTTCCGCGGTGCCTCCTGAGCCTCATCGAACAGTTGAAGTACTTTTCCCACGCTTCCGAATGATGTCACAATTCTATGGTTATACACTGATTCAACTGCAATTTGAGTGCTGTGGTTTTGTGCTTTGATGAAGTTGGCTGAGAGGCTAGAGAGCAGGACTTTCTTGGTGTAGAAGCAAAGGATTGCGAGTGGTTGGACCGCGATCATTACGAGTGCTAGCTTCCATGCCACGACTAGCCCCATGACCATGGCTATTGTGACAGCTGAAGTGGTTTGGACTAATAAGGACACCCTGTCTGCCACGAGGGACTTAACCATGGAAGCCTCACTGCTTAATCTCGAACACAGTGCCCCGCTTGAGTTCTGCTCCTCATCAAACCATGCCGTTTCAAAGGTCAAGATCTTTTGAAGCATTTGTAATCGGATTCTTTTCGTGAGCTGCTCACCCATGTAAGCAAAATTGTAGTGTTGGAAGAGATTCAAAGTCATGGAAATTAAGGAAAGTGCACAGAAAATCAAGGAGTATGTACGAATTCGAGCACGCATTTCGTCGTGGCTTTGCACAAAGAAAGCTGATATCATGCCACCTATGGTTAAGGCATAGATAGGTTGAACTGACCCGAACGCTATGGCAGAGAGGCTTCCTATTAGGCCTTGCTTCCATTCTGGGGAATTTAAAGAGAGAAGCCGGTAAAAGGAAGTCGGAGGATGTGACACAAGTTGTGGAGTCTCATTAGGTAAGGGCGATTTTGCAAACGCTGGTGCAGGGCTTGATCTTGCCGTGCTTAGCCGGCCAGCACTGCTTCTAGTGACTGAAGACACCGAAATTCGTTCTTGCTCAACGTTGTCAAAAGTACTGAGCTGCCTCTGCAGCTTTGCTAGCTTTGCATAGTGCCCGTTTTGGCGGTTGATGAGGTCGTTGTGCGAGCCTATTTCGATGATGCAACCGCCACTTACCACTGCAATTAGGTCTGCATTTCGAACTGTGGAAAGCTTGTGTGCAACAACCTGATCATGGTCCAAAAAAAATGTGAGATGATGAAAGGTAATTAATGTACTAATTGAGGTAAATATCCAATTGATTCTTAATTAGCGTAACATTTATTTGATTAATTACCAATGTGGTTCTTCCCATGGAGGCTTGATCAAGAGCATTTTGGACCAAAGCCTCTGATTCAGAGTCAAGAGCACTTGTTGCTTCATCAAGTAGGAGAATCACAGGGTTCTTGATGATTGCTCTGGCAATGGCTATCCGCTGCTTTTGTCCACCAGATAAAAGAGCTCCTCTCTCTCCAATCTGTCCAAGAAATTCCGCCATGTTAATGACAATTACGTCAAATCTAATCTATACTATGTGATCCCCAAAATCCTAGCTAACCTAAACTACAAGGAGAGAAATTCGAACTAGGGTTTCAGAGGGGTGCACATCCACTCTAGCCAACTTAGCTACGATGCATCTGATCATAATTGGAATAAATTTTGCTTAACATTAAATACCCTTTTTCAATTAGTACATATATTCACCTTGGTCTCATACCCTTCTGGCAGTTGCCTTGTGAAATTATGAGCATTGGCAGCCATAGCTGCAGCTGTGACTTCATCCATAGTAGCATCAAGCTTACCAAACATTATATTTTCCTTTATTGATGTCCCAAACAATGCATGTTCTTGGCTCACAAGTCCCATACTGGATCTTATCCAATTCAACTGAAGCGTCCTTATATCAACACCATCAACACGAACAAAGCCATCATCTGCGTCGTAAAAGCGTTGCAGCAACGCGATTGCCGTGGATTTTCCACTTCCACTTGCACCTACAAGAGCAATGGTCTTCCCAGCTTCAACTTTGAGATTGAAATCTTTGAGGACCATGGAATCAGGACGAGACGGGTATGTGAACTTGACATCAATGAATTCTAGCTCGCCTCTAATGTTGTCTAGCACAACTCCTTTGGTGTCTTCACCATCAATCAAGGGTTTCCGGTCAATCCTGTTAAATATTCGGGTGGCGGCAACAGCAGCTTCTGTGAAGTACCTCAAATCCGGAAGTGCCATTCCCAGAGATCTGTTAACATTCATCAGGTTGTGTCAAAATATATCGAATGTATATATATTCACATCAGCAGAATGAAAATGGGGTTTTAAGTATAGTCAGGAAAACGTCCCAAGTAAATTGTGAAAGATTTTACACTTGTTGGCCAGAGTAGTGTGTCTTTTGCACCTAACAAGTTCGAGTTTCCCTCCTCGACTAGTTTAGAATATACATGATCTGTACATAGTTGTACATAAATTGCTCATGATTGAATATAACTAAAACAACTAATTAGGACTCATTTGGAAGTGTTAAGTGCTTTTAAAGAAAATGAATTTGGATTTCAAAAGCACTTCAAGTGCTTCATGCAAGAAACACTAGTTATGTGCTTCTTGCAAGAAGCACTTAAATACTTTTCCAAAATTCACTTTGTGCTTTTACTAAGAATTGGTTCCAAAAACATTTTCATCAGAAGTGCTTTCAGCCATTTTAAAAGAACTTCCAAACCAATCCTTCAATTGCTAGTGATTTTCATTTAGTTCATCGTCTATAGAAATTTTTTATTGTTATTTTTTTTAACAACAATGTCAAATCCACTACAGCATTGCTATCATGGAAAGACATTGTTGTGAATTTATTGATAAAACAAAAATTAAACGTACAATAAGTTATGGGAGACAAGAAACCTAACTCTAATACTGTGTCGAAAAGCTAATAGAAACCATAAATTATAATGAAAATGGTAGAGCAAGAAAAAATGACCTAGGCTCAAACCAACAATGTTAACTCAAATCTAGAACATGAGAAAGACATTAAAACAACTCCTAAGAGAAGCGGAAGTTCGGAAGCCCCAAAAGATTATGAACAAAAACTGCAGCTATCTCCATATTTTAATATCAATCCAGAAGAAATTAGATAGCTATCTACATGCTTTTCTCATACATACTTTGTTCAATACACACAGCAAGAACATCCAAAAAACATGCGATTTATTTTATGAAATTGGAACAAGTTATTCTAGTAGATTTACCCTCCAGGGCCTCCACATATGTTCACATATTAAAACATACTCTTAACTAATGGCGGGTTTGATGTTTGAGGCTTTTTTCTAGCACAATTTACACGTGCTTCCATTGATCAAGTGGGACTAATTAATAATAACAACTGAGCACTTCATTTACATTAATAAAGGAAGAAAAAGGTAAAGTTAAAATTAACATGAAAACCCCACAAAAATTGTGGCCTTCCAGTTTCTTGATCTCAAAACATAAAAAAAAAAACATAATTGAGATAAGGTTCGATCAACATATTACATTTGAAATATAAATTTTATATCTCAATTAGCAAAACATGAATGATATATTATGTGACAAATTAAAATTTTCCAATCTGACAGACATAAGTACAGTGCATAATTATATAGTGAAGAATTACAGTATAGATTAAAAGACCCCCATAAGACAATGAAGAATTAGCAAATTTTGCAAAGATTAAAATGAGTAAATTTCACATTAAATAAGTAGCCAAAATTAATTATTTGAACTTTTCTTAGAGTGAAGCTCAGATTTTTCAGTATGCTGGTTGCAATATTAGTTGTAAATATCTCCATAAATAATCAGAAATTAACATGCAGTCTTAATTAAGATAACTAAAAAGAGACAAATTAAAGACAAAATTTAGAAAAACAAAAAAATATCATAAAATGCATGAGATGGGGGATCAAAGAAACATACAGTCCACTCAATACGAAAGAGATGCCAGCCGCATAAATCCTCCCACCACTTTCACCTTTATACATGACCAAATGGCTCCCATACCAAGCAAGAAATCCCCATATCGCAAAAGAAAGCCCTGTGCTTCCAACAGCCAACCCTTTTGCAATGCCTTGCTTTATCCCCAGCCTGCTTGTCCTCTCCAATATTGCAGAATATCTGTCCACAATTCTCCTCTCGGCAGTGAACGAATACACAGTTTTAATGGAGCTCAATGCTTGCTCTACAATTGTGTTTGCTTTTCCGTACTCCTTGTACGATTTTTTCGACAAGAACATGAGGTACTTCCCATAGATCATTCCTGGTATGATTAGGATAAGTAGTGTGGGGAATGCTACCAAGGCCAGTCTCCATGACAAGTAGGTGGAGAAGGCTAGGCCGGAGACGAAAACGGAGGAGTGCATAACGAATGTTGGCACCTGATGATCGATCATCGAAAATGAGAAACAAATTAAACAGTAAAATTAAGGAAAATGCTGTGCACACTCCCATGTGCATAACAAATATTGGCACTTGATGATCAATCATAAGAAATGAAAAACAAATTCAACTATAAAATGTAAGGGAAATGTTATTCACACTCCCAGTTTGTCATTCTGTACTCTAAATGAAAAACAAATTAGACCATAAATTTAAGGGAAATGTTATTCACACTTCCAGTTTGTTCATCTTCAGTTCTTTACATTAGAAGAATTTTAACTTTAGAGTGCAAAATTATGACATCTTGTGAGTGTGAAGAACAATCGCCTAATCTAATTACATAAATTTTGATTTTGATCAATTTGATGGCGATCATGAGTACAATTACCTTTTCACTTAAAACTTCTTGTATGAGAGAAGTGTCTTTTGATATAGTGTTGATGACCTCCGAAGTAGTGGCTTCTTGTGAATCGAAAAACCCAACTTCCTGCCTTAGAACAGCTTCCAAGTACTTGTAACGAATCTTCAGCACCTGCCTCTCACTGGTTTTGCTCCAACAATAACCCTCTACAAATTACCATTAATCACTTCAGTTAGTCTGGATTTTAATTATAAGTATATACCTCAAACTTTCAAATTTCATAGGGTTTTGGATCAGTGTCCACATTTACAAAATATAAACGGTCGGTGAGTCCATATGCTTTAGAGGGTTTAACTTTAAGCCACTAGGGCTAGGGTTCGACAAAGATACTTCCTTTTTTCATTCTTCCCCACTTTTCTCATAATTTATTATGCCAAGTTACTCATTTTTTGTCAGATCGATGCTATGAGGAGCATAATGAACTGGGTTAATCGCGGTTTCGCATCCATCGGAACCCGTTTGTTCTTGGAAAGCAAATCAAATGAGAAAAAAAAAATTTGAAAGAGAGAAGTTTGAAATTACCCAAAAAAGCCACCAGCATTACTGCTAATCCCAAGTATACAAAGTCTAAGCTGCACTGTTAACAAAAACACACGCACAATTAAAAGATGGAAAATATGAGACATGAGGAAGAGTTTGTTGTTAAAAAAGGAAAATTAACCAAAAGCACTGAGAGCTAATATGTTTGACTGATCAAAATTAACGACTGACCTTTTCAACCTCGTCCATCCAATTATTCCCATGATTGTTCTGCTGGGTCTGACCGTACCCCAAATTGTTCATAAGACGGCTAACGAACACCAGCAAGCAATTTGTAGACATCCCATCTCCTATTGCTCCCACTGTACCCAGCAACATCAGCACCACATCAACCCAATCAGCATATCTGAATATTTTCAGTACTGAATTTCTTGCTTTAATTTTAGCTCCCTTGCTGCTCTCATCTCTTTTCTCTACTACCATATTCTCATCATTCTTCTCAGGAGAGTTCATTTTGCTCATTCTCAAAAATTAAAACTGGTGAAAATAATATTGCATATGGATTTGGAGGGTCTGAAAAGAAGAGCAAAAGGTTGATGCATAAAAGAGAGTACTAGCTAGCTAATTAGCTACTTGGTGGGTTTGCTCTAATAAATGGTTTGCATAATCTTTTTATATATAAGCAAATTAAAGTGAGTGATTCAATAAAACAGCCTTATTAAAAAAAAATCATATGCTTTATTATCAATAAAACTATTTGGACATAAAAAAAAATAATGTGTTTCTGGCATTCTTAAATACGGATAAATCTTACATATTATAAAATGTATGTAAATTTATCCTATATTATGAAATATTTATGTAAATATGTCATTTTATGTGTTCAAATAACATCAACATATAAATATTAACATATATTGATGGTGTGGTGGCTGTTGCTTTCTTAACAGCATGAATGAAATGGATGAGACCAAACAAGCAACGGTCCATTTTTGGACCAGTGCACTATTACTGTTTAACAAAGTTGACTATGACCACTGCCCCATTGGGCGTTGGCCATCTTTTCATTGCCTTTAGGTTAGTTTAATTAGTTTAGTTTACTTTGAAAGCATGTCGTTTACTGCGTGCTTTTTTATCTGTCGCTTTTAATTATTCGCTAATCTTGTCCTTATTGGTTGTGGGCATTTCATCTTGCGCAAGCCTTGCAATATCAATATTCTAGGAATGGAAGGCAACCCAATTTGACAACACCAACTTTACTTTCTCATCAATCTAACGTCTCGTTTGATATAGAGAATAAAATTAGAATGAATGAATAAATTAATATTTATTTTGAAAGTATGTTGAAGAAAAAAAAAATTTAAAAAGCTATATCAAACTTGGAGGTAGAATGATGCATCACCACAATGAAAGGAGATCAAACGATAATGTTAAAGAAGTAAACTAGAGTTCACTAGAAAGTATGAGAAAAACTCAAAGTCTATTGATTAAAAGTATGAAAGATAACAAACTCACACCCTCAAGGTCCTATTTATAATGTCTTTTAGCCCTAAACTTTCTAGAAGTTCAAATAGGAAAGAATTCAACAAATAACAAAATACATAAACATCCTAAAAACTTAGAATCCTAAAACACTATATGCAATTAACTTTGGCCGGAGAAGCCCATGTGTCATGCCAAATCTACAAAGCTTTATTCTGCTTGTTTTCAAATTTCGGTCTTTCGACTTGTTCTTTGATCCATTATGCAATTTGATCACATCATAGAAGATCTATTACTCATGAATCCATGATCTCTATCCCGTTAACATCAAAAATCATTCTCCTCTATTTTCAATATATATTGAACTTAAAGGATTATTGGTTCCAAACCAAACGAGGCCTAAAAATAATAAGACTTTAAGTTTTTAAATTTCTATTCAACTGAAAATTACATTACTGCTCTCACTCAAAATAAAACCATGTAAAAACTTTTAGTATATTTCATGTTTAAGTGGTGGAACTCCATAAATTTTTGTTTGAAAGTTTTTCATTAGTCCATACATTTATGTTATAATATGGGTGAACACATGTTTATGTTTTATGACATACTTATACATATGTTATATCATGAGTATGAACGTGGCAAGTCATATAAAAACTAAAAAACATTGTTACATTAAGTTGACATGCATGCCCTTGAAAATGCATGGCTAATACCTATACATGACAATTCATTTAAAATTAAACGAAATATTCTAAAAACAGTAAGACATGACAGGATACGATGTCGCGGCTTGCAGCTCACCCCAAAGAAAGTTCCCCATTTTATCATACCATATTTATCATTAATATTCTAGCAATCATTTAAAGGTGTTTTTATTATAATTATTTAACAAACAAAAAAAACTTTTACATTTTTATTATATATAATTTTAGAATTATAGAGTTGGTGTTCTACGGGTGATTTTTCAATGTATGTTGTAAGACTTCAATACTAATACTAAAGCGGTGGTTTCAAAACTCAAAAGCAAGCTCTTTGAAGACGCATACTTAATTTAGCTATAAATCGACTTTAATTATGTGATGACCTGTAGATGATTTGGCTTTCCACACCAGGACATAACAGATGGACATATATGCAAGGGTGGCATTATATATGGATCACTTTTGGCTCTTATTTATTTCTCTAACCTATTAGATCACCCAATATATTCTCCCGTGATAATATTCTTGGATCAGGATCATGACCAATGTTGAGTTTTGTGATGCACAAGATCATATATGTCACAATGGTATTCTTCTCTGTATTTGTTTTGTGATACACAAAATTTTAGGTTTGATTCTCGTAAATGATGAGTTCGATATCAATTTATTATGGTTGGATCATGGTTTGGTGGAGTTAGACTCCTCCAATTCTCCGTGTAAATATATTGTTTTATCAATAAAAGAATTATATATAAATTAGGTAATATTTATGTGATATAATCGAGATTTCTGATCCACCCTTAACGTCCTTATTCCATTTTTTGAAATATTGAAAACTAGTGCTCACAATTTTGAATTTTGAGCTTATTTGCTAAAAAGACAAAACGTTAATGAGCATTATTTTTACTTGTTTGGTCCTACGTATAATGTGATGACTAATAGAGGCGGGTTTGGTTTCATTCGGTTCGGTTTTTTGTTAAAATCGAAAACAAAACTAAAATTACTGTTCAGTTCGGTTTTATTTGATTTTTTTTTTCAGTTCAGTTTTTTAATTTTTTTCTAAAAAAATCTAAAATTCGCTGAGGTCCTTTTTTAATATAAGTTTTGATTTGTTTTATTTTTATAAAAATGGCCGAGGTCCTATATTTACATTATACCTTCAAGCAACAGGTACCTAATCTGGGGCACCAAAGGACTCATTCTAAAACCTGAGAAATATCCCTCAATAGCTTATTCCCATTCGAACAAATCAAATGAGTAATGACATAAAGGCCAAAGCAAAAGCATTATTTTCTCAACAAATCTTTAGATATTGACCCTTACAACTCATATCCATTTATGTTTAATCATCCAACAAAAACCCAAAAATCAAATAAACTGCTATGTAAGAATATAAGTAACCTACTGTTACAAATTATTTACAGCTTATGCCACATACATTTTATACCACACTTAAATTTTGACTCAATCAAAGGCAATAAAATCTACTAAAGTTTGCTAACGTTATTTTTAGTATTGTTTTTTTTTATCCAACAATATATAATGCACATTTCCATATATCTTTAGTTCATAAGCACATAATTTTTTAGGGTAAATTATTTTACTTATATATAATAATAAAATGTGCCATATTGTCATATTGTAGGTAATACATATAATATTCTTATATACATATATATATATATATATTAATTTACCTATAAATATATACAAATAATATTCTCATAATTTGTTGTTAATTTACCTATATATATAAAATTGCCATATTGTAGGTAATACATATAATATTCTCGTATTTGTTATTTTTTTTATAATTTACCTATAATTTAATTTATCTACTAATACATAAACAGTAGGTAAATTATTTTTGTACTAAAACATAAAACAGTATGTAAACTAAAACATAAACTAATTTACTTATTAAAACATAAATAGTAGGTAAATTATTTTCGTAACATAAAACAATAGGTACACTATTCTCGTGATGAAGTTTTTTTTTGTCAGAGTGATTAAAAGTTAAAAGATAGACTATTTCACTAAAATAATAGGTATAGTTAAATGTATTGTCGTTTGACAAAAAAAAAAGTTAAATGTATTGTTGAATTTAAAAAAAATTCAAACTAATTCCTACATCAATTTGAACTAGAATTCATGGAGAGTTACAAGACCTTCTCTAATTGATTGCACGTGATAAATTACTGCCAATTATAACATTAATGCTTCTTTTTTTTTTGCAAAATCATTAATCTCCCTTCAAATCCGCATGTAATTAATTGTATACATGAAACATGTAAATAGGGGTATTTTCGGCATTTGGTAAATGAAAAATGTGTGAAGTCAAACATAATTAATGAATTTGCTTATGTGGAGCCTAATCACTAAGTTTTATTCAAGTAAAAAAATTATGTAGAGAAAATTAAATTTTAGGGGCTAAAGTCATATTTTCAAAATATTATATGGTAACTATCACGATTCACTAGGCACTAGCTATAAGATAGAAAACTAACATATATGTCAGGCCTTTAGGGTTAGAAATAGGCTAAACATAAAATGACGTTGTTTAGTGTTAAATTCAGTTCAGTTCGGTTCGATTCAGTGTTTGAACTACTAAAACCGAAACCGAATCCACCCCTAATGACTAATTAATGTCCTCGAGTGTTGTAACCTTGAAGAACTGATCTTAGTTAGTCAAGAAACTATTGTTATTGTTTCCTTTGTTTTTAAGGACACCGATACGACGGTCAAGAACCTTTCGACAATCAATTACTAAATGCAGTGGGCTAGACTACACATGCATGTATTACTAGTTTTTTTATTAACATCTTTTCTTATGAAGTGTCAAAAATCCAATTATTTATATGGTCCCATGATACATGTATTAAGAAATCTGAATTCTGTAATAGATTACGAATATAATAATTTATTTTCTTTTGCAAAGGAAGAATATTATGGGAATTTTGATCTGATTCTTAAATCGCATCTTATAACATTCACTGGGTTTCTAGCTAAAATGCAATATTCTATGTATCAAAAGATAGACACGTGGCATTGGTTGATTCTGTTTGAAAACCACCTCTGATTCTCTGTATCTTGTTGTTTTTGCAGGAACACAACACGTTTCACACGTGCAAAATCAAGAGTCTTTTCGTCCAATTAAGTTTAGTAAACTCTCTCTTAAAACAAGGGGTCAAATTTCAATTGGGATTCATTGCAAATTTGTCTATTTGCTGTGGGTTTCAATTTGGAACCCACTGCAAATTAATCTGAATCATTCAATAGTCGTACCATTAAATGGTACGAACCACTCAAGATTTTTTCTAAAACAAAAGAGAAAATTGTTATAATCTATAATTGAAGTCACATTATAATATGTAGATCTATCTATATTATTAAGGCAGAAGGCCTTAAATTTAAATTTTTAACAAAATACCAAAAATATCCTTTGTTATAGATTATCAAAAAACAAAAAAAATATAAAAAGTGAGTACATAATGGTAAAAATATTCAAATGAGCGGGAATGAGAGGGGAGGAGAGAGAAATAAATAAAAATTAAAACCAAAAAAACCACCCATTACAAAATCATTTTTTTAACAAAAAAAACAGAGATAATTATCCTCTTATTTTGCAAAAAAAAAAGAAGAGACAATTATCCTCTTGGACGTCAGTTACTGGTGTTTATGCGAGATCTGGCTGAATGCTCAAGTTTGTGTTCGGAAATGCAGGATAGTGATATTTTCCCAGATGAAATTGCTGTCAGTTGTGTACTTTCAGGTTTTAGAAATTCCGCAAATATCAATGAAGGAAAGGCCTTCCTAGGATTAGTCACGAGGCAAAATTATGCATCGAGTCAGACGATTCATTGTGAGCTACTGTCCATGTACTGCAAGTTTGAGTTGTTGATTCTTGCAGAGAAGCTCTTCAGCGGAATGCAGCACCAGAACAAAGAGTCTTGCAACACTATGATTTATGGCTATGGCAAGATGGGACTGCATACAAAATGCATGGAACTGTTTAGGAAGATGCAACATTGAGGCATTGAAGCTGATTCTAATCGCTTGGTATCTGTGATTTGTTCGTGTTTCCAGACGGGTGTAATCCATCTTGACCGATCACTTCATTGTTTTATAATTAAGGTTTTTATGGATGAAAATCATTTTTTTTAACAAAAAAAAGAAGATAATTATCCTCTTATTTGTAAAAAAAAGAGAGACAATTATCCTCTTATGCTCCGCAGTTATAAGTTAAACATGTTGAAAAAAGTGGCGTTCAAATTTGAAACTGCTATTTGCAGTTGCGAATGTGTTTTATTTATTGCCCACAAAAACTAAATTGTCTTCACTCTCAATCTCATGTAGGTTACTTTTTCCTTCTCTTAAGTTAAATCTCTAAGCATATATGCGTTGAATTTCTAAATCCCTAAGCTAATAGTTCCGTTTGTTTATGCTCTTAAGTTAATTAATTTGGATTTTTATTTTTATATTTTCTCCATCTCTTTTCCCACTCTTTTGATTGTTTGGCTATGATATTATTTTTGTTTTCTTTTGTTTTTTATCGTTGTTCAATGCAGATTTTGGTCGAAAAATATAGCAAGTTGGGGCAATCATCTATAGGAAATAATTACGATTTAATTCTTTACTGATTTTGGTTAATTTTGTGTTTAAACGATTTAACTAATTTTCTTTACATGTATTATTTCTCTCTATGTTTTATGGCTAATTGTTTATAGGTATTATTTTCCTCTATGTTTTAATATGCTTTTGATAATTATTTTATAGATCACAATTTACAGATTTCTTTGTGTTGAGTGATGATGATGATAAATATTTTTCCAAAGGTACTCCCTCCCCTCCCCCTCCTCTCCCTGCGTGTTGAGAGATGGTGATATGAATAATTTTATATCTCCTTATGGAAATTGAATCATACAATTTTGCTTCTTTCTTTATTCGTTAATTTAGAATTAATTTTTTTAGGGAGATTCTTTGATAATATATGTATATAAACATTGATGTTAACGCCTGTGATTAAAAAAAAATTCCTCTCGCGCGTGCAGAGAGGCTAACATAATACAATTTTAGGGGCGCGTAGCGCTTGTGAATAAAAAAAAGTCTATCGCAGAGCGCGTGCAGAGAGGCTAGTATTTATAATGCTAAACTCTGTTGTTAAAATTCGTCATCCACGTATATTATATTATAACACGTGATGATTTTTCTAATTTGTGATAACTCAATCTCAATTTTTATGATCTTTGTAATTAAAAAAATAAAAAAGAATTAGGATCTCATGTGCATGCGTATTACTTTGCCCTAATAAATTAGTTTTTTATGAACACACTTCTGCTTAACAAAGCCCTAAAGGTCCCGGTTTTCTCTTTAATAATTGCAGAATGCATGAGAAGCCATCGAAATCAACAAAACCCTAAGGTCCCGGTTTTCTCGGCGCAAACTGGGCAAATAACTATAGTCTATAACAAGCTAATTAGTAGTTAAATAATTTTAATTACAACGTTCTAGTGGATGGGGACTTAACAATAGAAAATACAAGAGTATCGTTCTCTTGACCGTATCATTTGTGAGAAAATGTGGGATTGTGGAGGTATCATTTTCTTGACCCACCTTCTCATACATATAATTTACTAATGATTGGTCTGTAATCATTATAAAAATAAATAAAAACAAGAGTCTCGTTCTTGGCTGTGGTAAAAAATTTATGGTCATTGATTTACAAAAAGTAAATTAAAATATTAAAAAACATATTCATAAATATATTTCTTGATAACTTGATGACCATTATAATAATAATAATCAGATGAAACCACATAAAAAAAAATTGATGAACCCCTAAAAAATCATTCTTAGGGATTGCATAAAAAAGCAGCGAATGATGAACAATTGGTTTGTATCAAATTTGGCCTACCTTGGCCATTATAATATAAAAATTACCTAAAAAAAAAAACTTTTTATCATGGGATGTCTACTAGATCAGACATAAAATTAACCATTCTCCACTCTCAATTGGGGCACGTGATTCTCATGAAAAATACGTTACGATTAGTAAATTAACACTAATCCACTCATGCATATTCTGATTCAAAGCAAAAAAAGTGTAGAATGTTGGCAATTTGGCATGAGCTTTTTTAGGGGTTGACTGTTTTTGACTCGTTTATATTATAATGGCCAAGGTAGGCCAAATTTGATACAAAACAATTGTTCATCATTCGCTGCTTTTTATGCAATCCCTAAGAATGTTTTGAGATTCCGAGATTTTTCTATGTATATATATGTAATATGTTAGTGGGTTTGTTAAAAGGTCATAGTAAACATTGAACTGTGCAATTAATTCTAATTTTCATGTATTTAATCAAATCAAATGCAAACGTGACTTTTCTAGCAGGCAGGTTTGGTATAAATCCTAGGTGTTCTGCTTCTGCTTTCCTAGTGGCTTTGCTTAAACAACAAATATTTCGTGTACTTCTCTTCGTTGCATTAGACCAAAGAGGCGGCCAAGGTAATTAAGGCAGTGATTACACATTTTCTTTGAGAGATTCTAGATCCTAGACCCTAAAGCTTTAAAAGAAAGTTAATTTTTGAATAAAATCAAATTTATTGATGTGAATGATGTATAAATATGACTCATTGAATTAATAATTTACAATAGTTACAATATAAATAGGGTTTGACACAATCCGTATGTAGAAGGAATTCAAAAATAAATACAATTATAAAATTATATTCTTATAATTACTGAGAGAATTTCAGTTTAATTAATTCTATTCTAACATATGATATACATAGTATCTCTAACCACATGAATATATTCTAGTTATACCTAAGAATATCTCATCCTTAAGGTAAAGTACTCTCTCATTGGGTTAAATTTCAATTCACAATTACTAAATACATTAACTTGATGGTGTAGGTATGTAACTGAGTTATGAGTCGGGATGTAAGTAGAGAAAATGTAAGTTCCTAACTCGCATTGTAACTTCCAATGGACTATGGCACGGTCTTAATTAATATAATTTTTGAAAAACTAAAATAAATTAGAACGAAGATCCATGACCGATCTTAAAACTATACATATCAAAACTAGGAAAATCACTGAAAAGGTTTTTTTATTTATTTATATTTTAAAATAAATTAGTTTTTATTTATTTTTTATGAAACCAAATAGATTTATGTGCATGATATACATGCATATGTATGGATTTATTTGGTATTGGATCAAACATATGAATGTCCTAATTATCAAAGAGTGGTTATTTGTACACCCAAGTCTCGTCTATGGTCACCTATCAATTTTATTTAAAAGACAAAGACTCTTATGGACACCTATCAAGTTTCGTCTATGGACACCTATAAAACTACCACAAAGGGCTTGGTGATTTCTTAAGAAAAACAATTATTTTCTTTGGACACCCATACGGTTTTGAAACAAACAACGTAGTAACCAAGCGATTGATGAACTTCACAACTGTTAAATTTCACTTTACCATACTTATCTAAACTTCGCGACTGTTCCTCATATTGTGTCTAATTATAGTGCAAATTTTGCTTCATAAAATAAAATAACCATGCAATCACATGTAGAACAAAGAATTATGTGTTGGAGATGTTTGAGTAGTAATACCATTTCAAACTTTGTCCCACATTGGTCACCACCAAAAAGTTCCTACCCCTTATAAGGCTTTGTACTTCTTACAAAGTGATTGGAGTAATGGAACCATGGAGAGGAAAATTGGGCTCAACCTTGGGTTTGGGCTTTGGGGGTGTGAAAATTAATATTAATTAATTGTCAAAGATGGGCCTTGGGCTCTAATAATTAAATCCGTTAATTAATTAATTAATTTTTTAATTTCGGATTTAAGTTTTTTCTTCCAACAAACTCATCTTTTCAGATGAAGTCTGAATTAAAGAAGGAGCACCAGAAAGGCAAAGCATCCTGCCTCCCAATAGACACATTCCATCCTCATACCTGTTGCGAACATGTATCCATATTCTATATATCCATCCATTTGCATACCATTTAGATTTAAGAAAATTCGCATTAACCTTTTTGAAAACCAAAACCATCCAACTGAGAGAACCACATTTGATATTCGCCAAAAGTCAATTTTTTGGTGCTGAAATTTGACTTAGAACGTTGAATCCTGGTGAAGCAGACGTCCAACGAACTACAAGCATAGAGTAGGGACGAAATTCTGTTTCAAGGACATTGCGGTACGCAAGCCTTGATCTTCGTTTTTATTAAGTTAATTTCGTTTTGTTTATATACTGCATTTCTTCGTTGTATTTATTTATTAGCATAAATAAACTTGTCATTGATTGTTGATTTATTTCCAACATTATGCCATCAACATAACTTTCCAAATTGAAGAGAAAGCCTTCATAATCAATACAAGGAAATGGGTGTCCAAAGAAAATGAAAAATGAGTGTGAGAAAAATAAATTAATAAAAACTAAGAAAAAGGGTATTCTTGGAAGTTTAGTAAATTATTTTGAGTGTCCAAAGAAATGCGTGAGAGTAAATTGGGTGTCTAGAGAAACAAGGGTGTACAGAGACGAAACTTGAGTGTATATATAAACACTCTTATCAAAACATCAACATTATGAACTAAGAGCAAGTCTACTGGAAAGGACAAGGGCCAGGGCCTAAAGGCTTTATTTGACCTCTCAAAATGTCATAATTCATGAAATTTAGCCCTCTCTAAATTTTGTTGTTCTAATGATGTGAGAGGCTAAGGTTTAAAAAGTGTTGGATGACTAGTTTTCATTGGCTATCGGCTTATTCCTAAGTTGACTCTTCAAAAGCCTTAGGCAAGAGACATGGCTAAAATGACCCATTGAAGAGCCATGGGAAAGTTTAGCCTGGGCTTGATATGTCCCATAAAATGAATTTTGTCATTTGAGGCAAAATAACACTTTTATCTAAGATAATTTGCATGCATTTGATATACTCTAATAATCGAGAATGACTTATATAGAACTGGTTCACCGCTACGTGGCGTCATTTGTTCAATAATGCATTGATATGTGCAAATTTTTCTCTACATGACAATGTATTATTAGATCGAAACACCACTTAACAGTAAACCCGTTCTATATAAATTAATCTCCTAATAGTCTACTGATGACAAGAAAAATAAAAATGTGGGATCTAGAAAAGAGGTTGGTCCTACGCTCTTTAATCTCAGTCCGCAAGTTTCTCTGGTCGGGACTGCTCAATGTTCAATACCTATGATTATACAGCAAAGTAAAAGTTGAAAAAGTAGTGTTAGGGTTTATAGCTTTTGATATTATTATTATTATTATTATTTTTTGACAAGATAGCTTTTGATATATATATAGTTCCATAAAATAAATATAATCATGAAAAATGAATTGACGTACGTATCGAGTAGGGACCTCCATGAAAATGCAAAGATGACGACACAGAAAGAAAAAGAAAGATGCAAAGATGACGATTATTTCCAATCTGAAAATGAAAGTGAGACCTTTCCATCACATCAAATAAGAGATATACAAAAGAATTTAGCACTCCTGTTTCTTTGTCACGAGCAATATAGGGAATATAATAAGGGATAATTATAGCTTAATTAAAAGTGTTTAAAGGTGTGATTAATGGGCCAAGGTGGGCTTAAGGGAGCACCGCCATTTGTGGTGCGGGTTAGAGCATGTCTACCCATCATCCAATTGCCCTAGCAATTGGTGGGCAATTGTCCTATCAACCCAAAAACTGCCTCAAGCGGGCTAAATTGACAAGGGCAAGAGGTGGGCCCAACCAAGCCCTACCTCAAGCCCAAGCAATTTGTGCCCGAGCAGGTGCCTTCGGCTGGCTGACGTCAGCAAGCTGTTTTAATTTTTTTTTTGTTAGGCGCGTGGGGGGAGAGTGGCCGACAGAAACTGTCGGTGGGCCCCACTTGCAGCCGCTGACGCCAGCCGAGCCAACGACTCTGTGACGTGGCACGACTCTGTCCATTGGATCTCCAACGGCTACTTAATCTAGACCGTTGGATCTCCAACGGTAAAAAAAAAAAAAAATTGTTACCTTTGGCCACGTGGCACAACGGTAAGCGTTGGATCAATTTTTTTTAAATCGACGGCCAGGATTAATCCGAGATTAAATTTTTTTATATAAATACCCCCAATTCTCTCCTTCATTCCTCACTACAACTCAATATTTTTTTCATATATCAATTATTTTGGTTTTCTCTCTTCCAAATCCTTGTTTTACCAAAAAAAAAAATTTTTTTGCCCTCCACGAATGGGTGGAGTTGCACACAGGCAAGCACTGTTCACGGAGGGCAATCACTGCCCTTGCTCTTGCCCTCCACCAACAGGTGGAGATGCTCTTAGCTTGAGCTTCGAAGGGGGACAAAAATGCTGGATTTTACTATTTATATCCTACTTCAAACCATCCACCATCATCTTCTGTGTTGTCTAATTATGGCAAAGCAAAAGAAAGAAAAGATTCAAATGGTGCCAAGCTCACTAAAGTAAAGCCTTTTTATTGGGCCCATGTTACCAACTCCAAATTCTTGATCATAATATAGTATACGTTACCATAATTTTTTGACCTTTCCATGATTTAATATACAAACGATATTAAACCATGAAAAGAGTAAGGGTTAGTTTGAAAGTGTTTTTAAAATGATTAAAAGTATTTTTAATGAAAGTGTTTTTGGAGCCAGTTTTTAATAAAAATGTAAGTGAATACTGGAAAAACACTTAAGTGCTTTTGGAACTCAAAAACAATTTCACCAAAAACATTTTCAGTCATTTTAAAAGCATTTTCAAATGAGCTCTTGGGTGGAGTAAGTCTTTTAACTGTCTTTTCAAAAGAACTAGGCTCACAAAAAACACATCCCATCACCACCATCAATATTAAAATCGACGTCAAATATATTAAAACTCATAATAATGTTCATAATCTGACTGGATTAATTAAGCAAAACTTGTCCAAAAGGCTAACACATATAGTACAAATTAAACCACTACAAACTGACTAATCAATGCTAATTACTTGATTAGTAATCAAAACATGGAGGTATGCAAAACGACGTCCATTGGTGATTGATGACAGCGAGCAAACTACTTAACTTGCTTTTAAATTTTTTAAATTTTTTTTAGGGATGGCCACTTTGAATACAATATTGTGAAAAGTGATTAACAAAAGCTTTCTTCTTCGAACTCGAAGCCATGGCTGCAGATGAGAAAGAGAAGCCAAGGTCCAAACCATTTGGCATGGAGGTCACAAGGGGCTCGAGACCACTATGGTCCTTAGGTGGCTCCATCACTGTATATGTAGGAAACCTTAAATACCTAATTGAAAGACCTCGAAATTGATGGACTAAACCTTCAACTGGATAGAAAACTATATGGGCAGAAAATTGAATATAGAATGAGGAAACTCTAAAATCTCTAGTTGACAAAGTGCGGAGTGTGAGAATAGTATTGAAAAGTATGTGAGAGTGTGTTAAGATAAATTTTAATTTAAAAAGTAAATGTGGGGTGTATTAAGTATGTGGAGTGTAGTCAACAAAACGTAAGATGTGTTCCTCCCCTTCAAAAGGACAAAAAAAAGTCTCCCTACTTCTGTTTTTTAAGTGAATTATCGTATTTTATCTTACATAAATTCATGAGAAATTTAGTCTCTTAAAATTTTCATGTTAGATAATGGTACGCTCTCAATTTATGTTTTGCATAGGGCCCCCAAAATCTCAAGGCCGACCTTGCCTCAAAGCGACTCGACGAAATACCAGAGTTGTTAATGAAGACTTGCAACAAACAACAAACAACAAACATGTTCTGCCATGAATTTAGCAGCTACCGAAGAATGCACGAGAGTGCGAAACAAATGAATGTGAATGAATCTAACTCCACTCTTCCCAACGGGAGCCTCCAATTCTTTATCCTCCAACTCACCTTTCTATTTCTTTGTTACAATTCTTACTCATTTATACGAACTCCATGTCTGATCAGTTGCCTCCCTCTCAAAATTGCAACATATCACAGCTTTGCAGGTGTAGCCAGGAAAGGATGCAACTTGCATATTTTCGGCACAGATGCTTTGATAATTTAGTCGAACTAATTCTGCGAGTGAACGTCTAAGCAGGCCTGTTCTCAGCACCAGCTCTTCCGCCATTAAGAAACCCGAAAACCTGCTTCAGGTTTCCTCTTGAAGGCCTGGCATTCACTACATATTTACAGATAGTTACGAGTCTTCTCCGCATTTCCAATTTTGTAATGCATCTATCACTGAAGAATCTTCCACCGTCAAAGGTTCCTAATGAAATTGTCGGAATGTCAGAAAATACTCGAACAAAATATCATTACAACTTTCCTGAAATAAGATTAAATGCTGGTAGTGCAGCAGTAAAACATGAATCAGTATCGAACATCCAGGACAATAAACAAAATATAAACCACAGAGAGAACGAGTCAGTTACTACAAGCAGCTTAAGACAAATATGTTTAATTGAAAAGGTATGAGGGGGCGAGGATTATGCACTACGTGACTACGTCTAATCTAAACACCCCTTCAAGAAATAAGAACGACAAGAACATCATCCCATTCTTTTGATAGAGAACAACATATTTATTAATGAAATAAGAAGATACGCTCAATGGCTTACACTCAACGAGAAAACAATAAAACCCATCAAATTCTAAGTTGAAGATATTTCTAGCAGTATTATTAAGAAGGCGTACCTCTATCATCAAATAATGAAGTCAAGATTGCCAGACACACACATACACTGATATCTTCCCCTGGAATAAAGAGGAGATTGGAAAATATTTAGCAGACACTAATGATAATCCAAGAACAAAGAAAACTAATAAATTAAACATTGAAGAACGTTATTTATTCTCTCGCTCTATATGTCGAATAAGTTTCATAAAGTATAATTATAATAATGTATTTCATTATCAACTAAGTTCAGCAAGGGCTAGTAACTGATCAACATGGTTACTGCAGACATATCGACACTGAAGCCAGCATAGTGTAATAAGCATGATAACTTTAGAAAACTAGAAGTTCTTGAGATTCTGTACATGAAAAAAAAGAGCTCGGTTAAAATGCAATGTTATGCACAGCGGAATGGTTTTATTTAATGGAAATCAACTAAGCAAAGAGCTGTGAAGTCTTTACCGTTATGGCAACAAATTAGTAGGGTCTTCCCTTCACTTAGACTCAACTTTGCAAAGTTCACAGCAGAAGGGAGATTATTCAACAAGGAAAACCGATCAAACTTTGATGTCTGCCAAGAATAGTGAAAAGTTAGTGGAACAATTACACAAACGAAAATGAAAATAAGAATGTTAGCCTATTATTCTTTTGAACTCACCACCATAGGAAGATGCATATATGCTTTAGCATTCCGATGAGAAGCAGAGATCGACTCTTGATCACAATTTAACATGCAATCAACTTTAGATACTGCAGCTGCAACAAATAAGGTAAACCGAAGGGTAAGCCAAATGAATTAACAAAGAAATGCATAACAAAAGAGTGTTTTGGGAGGCAGATGAAATATGAACACATAACATTCACATGCAATGATAAATTTAACCGAAAATTAAGGGTCTGGTTGGATTTTGGATGCTAACAAACAATAAGTAGTTTTGAACATACCGGATGGAGATATGCCTACAGCAAGACCAGTTGAACCCAGCCACGACATAGGACAATCTTCATCACAAGGATTTAAATCCATATTTGTGTTTGAAATATCCAAAGGCAACATCAAGTCATCGTGCAAACAATGAACTGAGTTTTCTACCAAATTTGGGGACTTGACAGAAACCTGAGGAGCAATTTGTCCCCTTCGAGCACGATAAACTCGATCCTTCTCAACTATATCAGCTATCATCTGGTTACACAAAACAGGTCCTGCATTTATAATATCATAGGCATGATTCCAGAAGAGGGTGGGTGTTAAACCCCTTGCCCAGCTTTCTTCATCATCACCGGCTCCTGCTATGTAATTCCAGCTAAATTCTGAACTAGTCCTGTGTGGTACAACACCATTAGAGGCAGAGGCAGAAACAAGAATGATGGGTGTGAAATCCCATGATTCATGGTCCGGAACTTCGTTCAACCAAACCACAGTCTTTTGTGATATCCATAGAGGGCGCAGCGGCTTTTTCAATAAAGAAGCAAGAGAGGCAATGTCTGCTCCGCTGGCTTCCAACTGTTGAGTCCATTCGTCTAATCGATCCTCGATAGAAGCCTTCTCTGTTTCTGAAACCCAAAGAGGAAGATGCAAGGAACAATCCCAATCAAAAATGGTCTGTCTATTATCTTCAGTATGTTCACCAGAAGTACTTAACTCCTGTTCAAAAGCAAGAAAATTTTCAGAATAAAAGGTCAATATATTGACAACTGTATAATTTGGGCAAGAATGGTAACACATATCAGAATTGCTCATAGAAACGGAGCACGCAATTAAGGGCATGGTTGGTACTGCTTCCGAAATGGCTAAAAGCTGTTTTAAACATCCAAAATCGCTTCGGACAACGTTTGACAAAATGCGTCATAAAGACACTTTTTAGTACTTTCTGGTTGCTTCTTCAGGAAGCACTTCCAAGTGCTTTTCCAAGGAGGACTTGGATTTTAAAAAAAAAACTTCATGTAAACCGCTTCTAAACAGAAGTGCTTCCTTCAAAAGCCGTCCCACACATATTTATCACACTACAATCCAATTAGGACAAGCCAAATTTACTCACAGAACACATCATATTCTCTAACTTTCTAGACTAATGCATTTCATAGCATAAAAAACTACACCAAATTCTTAAACTTAACTCACCCCATCATTGAACAAATCACTCTGACGATCTTTCTTCAAATGCTTATAAATCGCCCGATTCAAAACACACGTCCAAATCGGTATCGTCTTCGACATGCTATCCGGAAATCGCTTCCCCTTCCGAGTTGCATCCACAATAAAGCACCCCCCTTTCTGTCCTACCCAATTCAACAAAATCCCAGAAAAAATCAAACCAATAATCAAACAAAAAAAAACAGAGGAAAAATTGGAATGTGGGAGGTGCAGGGTGTTACGGTGCACCTTACCGGCAAGTTGAGCGACGTGGAGGTTGAGGCGGGAGGTGTTGAAGGACCAGTTATTGGTGTGGCCGTCGGTGGATTTGAAGTAGCAGGTGGAGTGGAAGTTGGCAGTCGGAGAATACCAGAGGCCGCAGCGGAGGTTGGCGAGGAGAGGGAGGTCCGGCCAGAGCTGCGAGATTTCGCCGACAAAGATTGAGTCGTCGTAGATTGATTTGAGGGCGTTGTAGAGGGTGTTCTGCCGTCGTTTTATTGTCCTCGCCGCCCTATATATGCTCAGCTGCTTAGTGCCGTCGTCTTCTTCCATTGAAATCGAGAATTTGGAGCTCTGAGAGAGACTCTCTGTTTCTTATTTTTGTCGAAATAGCGGCGGCAGTTGGGAGTTATGAGAGTTGGAACTGCGGCGGCTCAGATTGAATAGGTTGTCGACTTGTACAAATAACGTTAGTTCGAGGCTGTACCGTAGAATCTAACACGACAGACGACGCAATGTGACATTCGCAGTTCGAGCGTGTTAGGTAGTTTGCGCACACACCATGTCTTACAAATTACCATGATTAGTAATCAAGTACATTCGCCTCGAAACTAAAAAATTATGCTATATTTAGCAAATATGGATGTAGTTGGTTAGGGCAAATATATTTTGTCTGTAAGTCCGAATTATTTTCTTGTAGTCTATAATAGATTAGAATATCACTAAAAAAATACGATCTTTACTTATTTGAAGTTAAAAGTAAAAAATTTACGGAAAAAATCTTAGGTGGTACGTACTATTTAATGGTCCTGCTATTAAATGGTTCCAGATTAATTTTCGGTGGGCCTCAAGTTAATCTTAAATCATTCAACAATACGTACCATTGAAGTTTGACCCAAATTTACGATAGATATTAAAAATCTCTAATAATTCACACAACTCAAATGTTTTATCCTTTTCATATAGAAGTAATTATAGAGAAATACAAGCCTAATCAAACAAGTAAACCTAATCAAATAAGTAAACGTGATTGAATAAGCAAACCTAATTCCTTGAGGACATAAAAACTTAGACCTTAATAAAATAACATAACACAAAATCTCTATTTCCTATATTTCCACCTTTTTTTTAGGCATTGGATTACTCATAACTTAGACCTTAATATAGTTCCACGTTTTTTTAGGTATTTGGATTACTAATTCTAATTGTAACGTGGTAGCCGCATATCTTTTTGCTCTCACATATGCTGGCAAGTGTAGGAGAAATCAGGCATCAAAGTAATTCTAATATGTGCGTTGTTGTAAATAAAAAAAGTCAAGAATCATAATATTTCATTACTTGTTCCAACCATTTTAAGTAAATAAGCATGTCATTAAGAAACTACTATATATTTGCATTTTTAAAAAGTCAATCGCACACTTCCGCAACGGTAATTTCTCTTATATATTCTTAAAAGGGAAAAAGAAAGAAAGAAAGAAAGGATGAAGAAGAAGAGAGTTTCTCAAAATTCCCGCAACCAATATGCATTTTCTTACTAAGAATTAATAGGTTCAATAAAAAGATTAGAATCAATCCGTAGTGTCAACTTTCACACATTAATTGTTACCCCAACCTCCATCAAATATCACAACACTAATTAATTAACAAATCTCTGGTGGTTTTTAAAAATATTTGCTTCTATTTTTGACAGCATTCTTGAGTACTCCTGTTTTGACAGATGATGCTGGATTGATGGCCTTTCTAATTTTGAAGATGTTCCAAGCAGTGTTGGCACAATGCCCTGCTGTTGCAAACACATCCTCAGTTGCCTCCCCTGCACTCTCCCCAAACCTGCAGGTTCTCAACATTAATACCAATTCAACTCACATATGCAACGTGATTAGAACCGGTTATAATTTTTTAATACAAAAAATATAAATAGGAAGACACTAAACAAACTGTAAGCGGTATATATAAACACGGTTTAGTACTCCGTTATGCAGTATAGTGTCTCTCCAGTTCTATTTTTTATTAAAAGTTTGTAACTGGTTCTATCTGTGTATGATCATTGTAAAAGTCAAGACCCTTCAATTGTAAAGTCAACGTTTTTGTTCGTGTTTGTATGATTGGCCATTATTACCTGTTGCTGACCATTCTACCTGCAGCACCTGAGGTAGCAGAAAGGGCTTGTTTCTCTGCAACTTCAGCTGCATCCAAAATCTTATCTGCAGTTTGCAGGATGAACCATATTTCAATATGTAGTTTTGGCAATGTGAAGAGAATTTTTCGACTATGCATTCAAACGAATGGCTAGATTTAGATGTTTTAGATGAAGCCATCATATATGACGGTCTACTGAATCCCAAAACACAATGTGTTGCAGAATTTTCGCTGTGAAGAATGAATGAATTTGAACTTACTGATGGCATCAAGTGAAGCCAAGAGGACCTGCCCCGGAACCATGGCGAAGAATGCCTTCCCTGCTTGGGAGTTAACCACCGGCCCCATCACCGATCCGGTCGCAATACCAACCCCATCAAGCATAGCTTTGCTGAGCTTTGATGTCATCTTTGACAAATTTTTCACACTGAATCGCGGCAATACAAACGATCCATTCGCTTGAGGAAAACTTTTCAATTGATGCTCACAAAAATAATGTAAAGAAAATGTGTTTAATTGAGGGCTACCGTTTTAAGTTCTTGTTGATTCCACTCTTCTTTGTTGCAGCAGAATTTTTGCTGCTATTACTTCCTTGTTCTTTGGCATAACTTTTCTTCTCCACAGGACGAGCCAATGTCACTTCCCCTCCTTTTTGGACCTGTTTTCTTCTCCCATCATGCAAATCATTGTTAGATGTTCATAAGAATCAACCCCATATGATATTTATTATAGCTGACTAATTGCAGAAAGATTGAGCTGAATCTGATCATTTGAAAAAAAAGAAATGGATTTCATTGATACATTTTGTTAGATAATCATTAGACCTCAAAGCTTAAGTTGTTACGGAATAGACCAACAATGTATATCAAGTTTACATCGTCCCTCGTCCCTCACATGCAGACCATACAAGTGCAGCCCCACTCTGCCACTGCAAACCAACAAAGAAGTGGGGAACGCGGATCGAACTCAAAATGACAACAAACAAAGAAGGATCTGATACCATATTAGACAACCACTATATCCAACCGCTTAAATTGTCAGAAAATGGACCAACAATGTATATCAAAGCTTACACATTTGAAAAGCTACTTAGTTTAATATAAGTATCAAGAAATAAGCCAACAATGTTGTCAAGCTTACACACCCCATCGCATCTTGCTCATTTAGAGAGTATCGAACTCAGGACCACATGCAAAGAAGGCTCTAAAAACCATGTTAAACAACCATTAGAGCGGCCTAATGCAGAATGAGGATTAAATAGCCGAACTCTTTTGGCCTTTACCTCTAACAAATAAAACAAGATTAGAAAATAAGTGAAAGAACAGGCTGAAAGAATAGGGAGGGTTCCGCAAATTGTAATATCTCCGACTATATATATTGAAACTTTGTAATTTGAGGTTATAATTTTTGTTACATGTTGCAGTGTTTTAAGGAAACCGTTAGATATAAATTTAGCCAAGTTGACTAGAGCGATCAGCTCACCTTTGCATCCAAATTTGAATATCACAGGTATAATAAATTAAAGTAAAAAAGCAAAAACAAACCTGATTAGCGTAAGCATTGCTACACATGAAAATCCCCCTCACAATCTGGCCAGTCCCTCCTGCAATCGCCTTGGCCAACACATTATTATAGTCTTCAATCCTTGGAGCATACTCCTTCCAATCAACCCTTTTATTATTATTATTCTTGGTCGATGTGGTACTAAAGCAAGAGTGTTCTTTCAAATACGAATCCAGAAACCCCAAGTTACTTTCGTACTGGTCGGGAAATGTCACGCCGTAGCTCAGCGGATCGCCGTCTTTCATGGGGAGGGAGAAGAGGTAGTGCAAAGCGTCGAGCTTCACGACCGGCTCGTCATTTGTCAACGGCCACTGAATTTCTTCGCCGACTTTGATTATGGTGGCCAGAGTAACGTTGTTTTCCAATATGTTTTCGAGGACGAAGTCGCCGCTTGCGAGCTCTAGGGTTTCTCCTTCGTCCATGAGGTGGACTCTACATCCTGGGATTTGGAGGAAGACTTGCTGCTGGAGGTTTTTGGGTTGTTGGTATTGCTGAGAAGCGTCTTGGGCTTGGTACGGCGGCGGAGGTGCGGTTTTGGGTTTGGAACTGCGTGAACGACTGAAGCAACCCATTTCTTTGTTGGGAAGGAAACTGTTTGTGTTTGTTTTGAGAGGGATAGGAGGAGGAGCAATAAAAGAAGCTGATGGGAAAAGGTTATGTGTTAAGAGGAAAAGTCGTAGAAAATTGATGCTTTGTTTGCAACTTTATTCTATTCGTTTGCGTTAGTGTAATTAATGTGTGGCTTTCGGTGGAGAATTTAGAGCATGACAACTGTCTGTATGATGCTGGATAATCAATAAAGTACAGACAATCCTTGCAGCTTCCAAATAGTTTGAAGTGTGAACCAAGTGCTTTGTTTCAGATTATCGACATAAATAGAAGGATAATAGTCGTGTTTCCCTCCGCGGAGAACTTACTTGTATCATTATTTATAATTAATGTATTTTTATTGTACGAAATTGCGTATTCTCTTTAACATAATTTAAATATTATTTATGTAAAAAATTATTTAATTTAGAAATCATTTAATCATTATACATGTCAAACTAATAAACGGTTTGGTAACAATATGAATGACTAAAAGATCTCTAAATTGAACAATTGTTCGCATATATGATCGTTAGATGATGATAAAGAAAATGAACGGTTTCGATTTTGATATTTTTACAGTGAAGATACGTTAATAATAAGTATGACAAGTAGGTTCCTCCATGTGGGAAACACAAAGATTATCCTACATAGAGACGAGTTTATTACCACAGTAGTGTCCACTTTAATAAAACAATATCTTGTGTAAGTTTTTTCATCACATGATATTATATTATTAGATTGGAATGTCACTTGACACAGACAGTGAACCATTCTATGTAAATTGCTCATATTGCGCTTGGACGTGATCATGTTGATTTAGGTGAGACGTGCTCACTTGATTTTGTAGTCTCATCTTCTAGCAAGCAATTTAGTTGATACGAAAATTATCTTGTACCGACGGACTATTCTACCATGCGGTTCAATTGATACTACAATTCTCTCTTGCGGATCTTAATGGTGCACATAAGATACTACATTTTAATTAATGTGTGTAGCATAAGTAATGTTCTCTTATCAGATATATTGTCAAACTGTAATCACGAATTAGTATAATTAATGGTCGAATTCATAACTACATGTTATGTTAGTGAGATATTTGGCAAGAGAACATAACATCATCCAAAGTTGTGCACCTCCTCTAATTTATTGTCATAAACATAGGTGTAAAATTACTTGTAGAAGTAGTGCTAGTAACTTTTGTTCTCTACCCAAATGGCCAAATATCTTTGTTCAAACTTCCATCTCGTGTACAAAAACCTTCTCTCTTGCCCGGGCCCATTAAGGCCCATTACGTCCAATACTAAACCATTATCGGATATGGACTTCTGATGTTTCATTAACAAAATCTTTACGGCCCAAACGATCACACAACACACACACAGAGTGTGGAGAGAGTTCGAGTCATAGACAATTCTCCCTCGAAGATCTCCAGAGGCGAATCATCAAGCTCTCAGTCGCCATCGCCGGAATATCCACCCCAATCTGCAGGTCTCTCTCTCTCTAATAATTTCTCTCTGCATCAAAATCTAGAGTCTCTAACAACCTCGGAAACTCCAAACACATTCTGGTAACTCGTACTTTACACGAACCCAGTTGGTCTTTCGAGTCACTTAATGAACCCACTTAGAAACCTAGCAAACTGCTTGGTTACAAAAATGCTTAACCAAACAATGCCTGTCTTATCGTTCTGTGTTTATCTAACTTAATTGAGCAAGAAGCTTGAGCTTATGTGATAAATTTACCACATTTTCTGATCTGTTTTCGTTGGTTGGGTTTAGAATTCCGATTCGGCAGTGTAAAGAGCTCAGCTTTTGAGATATGATGATCGCCGCGGCGGCGCTGGTGGCGGTTATCCTTCTGGTAGCTTTCTTTGTGATCCCACGAGGCCCAAAATATGGTATTTTCTTTTTGGTCAATCTTGAAAAGGAAAAATAAAGTTGTACTAGATTCAAAAGATTGAATTTTTATATAAAGATTTGTTTGGATGCAGGGCAAGCAAAGAAAGTTCTGTCAAATGAGAAGGTAACTGTAATTTGTAATTTTATTAACACCCAGAAAATATGAATGTTTTTTAAGGAAATGTTTGTGTTATCTTAATTTTCTGGTTTTCTTCAGCCAGCCAGAATGTACACTAAAGCTGATGTCTCTTTGCATAACAAGAGAACGGATTGTTGGATAATTATCAAAGACAAGGTAATTAATCATTTTTCATGTGCTTAGGTAATTAATCATTTTCTTGTGTGTTCACACTTTTCATACTCATTCATATGTAGGTATATGATATTACCTCATACGTAGAGGAGCACCCGGGTGGCGATGCCATCTTAGATCATGCTGGGGATGATTCGACTGAAGGGTTTTTCGGGTGAGTATCGCTTGTTTTCCTTGATAAAATCTCACTCACCAACTGATCATTTCTTGATTGATTTTTTCGCTGCTGCGTGTTTAGGACAGAAGGTTTAAACAAAGCGTCACATAAAATGTTTGAATTGTTGTTTGTGAAAAATTACAATGTTTGTTGCCGTCTCCAATGGTGTTATATGTACTTGATCTATAACTGACATAAATAGTTCCGATCCCGGAGAGGTGGAAGTTCTTTCTGTCGAAAACTAGAATCTGCTTGTTCTTCCTTAAATCGTCATCCCTAACCCCAAAACGAAGAAAGAATCAATGGAACATCTGTTGACATTAGCACATTCTTTTGCATTTGCAAGGTTATATCAATGACGTCCCTGACATTTTCTCGTTATCCTTACTTTTCGTGTGGTAGGCCGCAGCATGCTACCCGAGTCTTTGACATGATCGACGACTTTTATATTGGAGATCTGGTGCTGTGACCAGCTTAGGGTCATTAGTTTGTAATACCAGTTGGAGAATGTACTTTGAGTTTGAGATTCCATGCTTCTCTTTGCATTTTCATTTCTTGGTTGCAGCAATGCATCTGTATACACACTTTCCAGTGGGTTTCTTTCAGCGAGAAATGTTTCCATCATCTGCTGACTAAATCGAAAGGGCGCAATGCCGAGATATTTTTGAGTTTTCGATCATGTTCATGTTCATGTTTATATTTTCAAAACTCGTATTTCATAGTAAAAAAAAACCCCTATGTTTCGTTCTCCGACTCAAACTTCCGACGTTTTTCGCTACAGATGAAAAAGAAAGGGGGGGAGCCAACAGTGCAACACTGGAAATGGGATCAAATCTCTAGCTGCTATCATTTGAATCTCAACTGTATAAGAATTTAAATTACAAATCAACCGAGGCAGGTCGGGGATTGAGGCTGAAGAATCAAATGGATTGAATGGGGTTTTGAAAAAATGAGACTAAAATTTCTAAAACACTTAAATAAATCAATAATTGAATGGCCAACCAATCTAACCCCAACAAATTTTTTTCTTCTAACAATCTTGTCGCCCATCCGATCTTGAACCGCTGGGCAAACCGATCAAAAGGTGTTTTCTCCGATCACAATCACTAGCTGTCGTATTTCTTCGGCTGACGCCATTGTGCCAAACTTCTGGCCAAAGAGCTGAGGAATGACAATTTCGGAGGAGCTCCTTTCTTCCCTAAATGCTTTCCTCCCAAATCCGTATATACTGGACCCATATCCTTGCTTCGTTCGATCTTCAGCGAAAATATACAAAATATAATTCAGAACATGCAGCTCAGAAGTTCTACATCGTTTCGGTTCATATGCATGACAAACTAAAGCTCTTAAAGCTAAGAAGAAAGGCCTTAGAAAGCATACCTTGAATATCTTCCCATCCTTTAAGTGATATCGAATACCAGACCAATTTATCGACTGAGTGAAATGAGAACGGAAGGCAGAGATGGGGTACAAAAAATTATCTACTATAAGTGCAATAAATACCTGCAAAATCAAAAACCAGTACATGAGCATTAGAGAATACTCGGTAGCCATCATAAAGATGTTCCGGAGCTCCAACTATGAAGTTTGGATCTTTACATATAAAAAGATAGAGCTCACGAAACTCTGTTTTTCTATGGTACTTCAATATAAACCTTCAATCAAGATATTTTGGTACGTATAATATACAGCATTCAAGACACGGACAATGAATTTCAAAATTCTTCGACTGTATAGAGATGGATACTTACAAGGCTCCAGTTGTAAGTAGCAAGTGAGAGTTTAGGCGCCTCCGGTGACAACATGTTGCATAGATGAACTTCTATCCTGGTCAAGTTCCACATTGAAAGAAGTTCAATAATTGTGCATGTCGCTAGGCAGCCTACCAGTTTCAATCCTGGGAAAGGGTGGATGAACGGTTAAAAGTATAAAAATAAGCCTCAAATTAATGGTGAACATGAGGACCTTCATTAAAAGACTGGGTTGGAGAAACGTTTGATTTACTTTAGGCAAGGAATCATAATCATACAAACGGGAGAGAGAATCAAATTTTATCTTGCACACTGATTTTCTACATGAGTATTTGAATCAATGCTACTAACCAACCCAAAAGAGAAAAGTAGAGTGCTCACCACCAAAAGTGAAGGTTGTTTCCTCAATTGAATACCCCTTAATATACATTCGTAGGGCTGCGGTGATATGAATAATGGCCATTAAGAATGGTGTTACAAATCCCCATGAGAGATAGCAGTGGACGGTAAACAATGCACGGTTCATAATCCAGTTAACTGTCGTTGTATATGATTCCAATACAAATGTCTGCTTCCTCAAGTAATTCCAATACCTACATGAAAAGTCAAAAGATGTAAGCATGAAGTATGGCTGCATTTTTTATTTTTTGAGAAAAGAAGTGTGCATTACAAACCTTGGAAAACTAAGATCACTTGCAAGCGGATGGGGGAAAACGGCAACTGGAGGTGATGTGATGAGCCTCTTATGAGCTCCTGGAAAAGTTCAATAATATCAGCAATAATGCATAGCCCAAAGCATAGGGAGAGCACTAATTTAACGCTTGGACATCCAAAAGAAAATGGACGTTATATCAAATGTCACGCAACCAACGAGAGATCCAAGATGAAAATAAAGACAGTATCAAAGACCTATGTTCCAGGTTAAAGAACAATGAAATCCCAAGAGAACAGTTTATGACGGTGCAATGTAATCTGACAAGATGAATGCATCTACGCCTACTCAATAAAGTACCACAGAAAGAAAACATCAATGAGAAAATTACCAGCTATAGCTGCAAGCGTCATATCATCTGAGTAACCACCATTTTTAAGTCCTGTGACCACTCCATAGCGATCGAGTCTAAAATCATCTGCATGCATCTGCAAACAATTTAACACAGTTAAAACAGCGTGTCAATTTAGTACATGCAGGACTTAAAGAAGGTTACTACTACATACCATCATGCACCCTCCCCACAGAAAGAAAGTCCTTCCACCAGTAGCAAATCCCATTGAGCAAGGCTGTACATGAAACAAATTTCAGATAACTAGGAGTCAGACTTCAATTAAGATATAGGAGGAAGCTTGAAAAAGAAAACAAGAAATAACTACTAAAAATTATATATGCATGTAATTAGACGTTAAATACAGATGCATTTATATGAAATTTTTTGGAGAACAAGTACCATATGATATTCATAAATGCAGTAACTCCCTAAGCTTCCCGAAGGCAAATCAAGGGGGTATCCGGTTTGGATAAATATCTGCATATCATTTAAAACAGAATTAACACCATAACAGAACCAACAGCTAATACACCAGAGTATAAGATAGGATGACTATGTCAGCATACAAAATCTTACATCAGGGTTTTTCTCCATCTCAGCTGTTAGGGCTCCAATTGACCCAGGGTGAAGCCTAACATCATCATCCAAAAATAATACATACCTGCTGTCTTTGTGCATTTTCTCCACTCCAATCTGCGAAAGGACATTACGATCTAGTAATTCATATAATTAGTCACTACAGAATGACATGCTTATAGTTCAAACCATGTATGCAAAAAGATTTAAACAAGAGTAGGCGACAAGTCTAAATCTCGGATTTCCATATACACCTTTAAGTGCAGCTTTCCTTTGCCTTCTATTCTACATGAATCCTCTAAGAAATGTTACACAACAATAGTCTGATGCCTTATATAGTCTAGACATATAACCCTACAATATTAAGACTGAGGAACAAATTTATATTCCTGTATGCCATAAGGAAAAGAACCTCGTCATAAAGAACAATTATATATACATAATGATATGATAAGATAACATGTAAAGTGTGCAAGACCCGCCACATAGTAGCAAAGTGTAAATTATTTAGAACATCAGGTGCATACCAATTGGTTGTGAATTTTCTGACTACATGTTGTTGAAAGACCAGCCACAACAATCTTAGCATCAACCTCATCCTGCAAGGGAACCATGGTAAATAAGTGAAGAAGTTAAACTTAAAACAGATCATCTAGGCACACAGGTAACCATAAAAATAATGTGTTAAACTATGCTTCCAAGAATATGTGATATGACTTGTCCTGGACGTTCTTTCTATATTAAAGAAACCATGATTTTTGGGAAGTTATGTATACCTTAAGCTCTGATAGTAACATATATACAGCACGGTAAGCAGGGTCTTCTGTGCTTTCCACGATAAACATAAATTCTAAGGGACCACCATAGAGAGAAGTGACCTGTGTTTCATAATGAAACAAAACCTTGAACAGTTAAGAACATATCGGGGAAAACCTTGCATATAAATTTAACCTATTAAATCATTTAGCACAAGGATTTGAGCTAGCCACCATTTTTAGAGAGAATTTTGATTTTGAACACTTAACCAGATAATCTAATCATTTAAAAAGTGTCGAACATATTATAACGGATTCAACTCCTTTTTCCCCAACAAGATACACACACAAGAGCGAACCCTCTAAAGCAAATAAGACTCTTAGCATCCACCTCGGTGGATTTATATGTAAATTTATATTAATGAACACCACTATTTCTATTGACAGGACCAAAGCAATGTGTCCCTCTCACCTGGGTTCTCCAATTGTGTAAATTGTGTTCTCCAAATCCCTTCAAAGGCATAACAACCGTTACTCTTGGCAGTTTGAGCTGATTTGGGTGCTCAAGTTCAGTGATATCATGGCAAAGGAAAGCAAAGCTATTGCCTCGCTGCATACTATCCTTCATCCGATTAATCTCTCTATTCCTGAGGGGGGAAACAGAATGGGAAGAAAAAACATTGAATATCAAGCAAAGAATGGAAATTTAACATCGAACGAGCATGGAGGCCATGCTAGTAGTTGATATTACATTGAAGTCGGAATATAAACTCAAGTACCTGACATAAGCCGCACAAGCCCATCCAAAAGCAAGTATCAAACAGATTAGACATCCCTACAGCGCAAATACAGAAATTTAGACATTCCCACCAAACAAAAATATACTTAACTATGTTAATCTAACATCACAAAGATATTAAGCTTCCAAATCATAGAGCCCAATAGAATGCAATTTGAACTTCCTATGAAAAAACTAATCTTTCAACTCGAAAAATAACACAAAGAATTGCCTAAGAAATTGCGAAATTGAGCAGTAATATAAGTCGATTTTTGAGGTGCCAATAACAGCTTCCAATCCTAAAGGCTAAAGCACTCTACTTTTTTAAGATTAAAATCCATTTACTGGATTTTTGACTTCTCTCTCACCCAGAAATCAAATATTTAACGAATTTCACACAGAAATTCGAATATTTTGAGCCAAAAAGCATGAAGCATTAAAAAAGTTTTAATAGTCGAAAATATAAACTGCCGCCATAAATCAGAATTGAAGAAATTCAAACTTCGAATTCGAGGATTTGGCAATTCCAGAACCCGAATTTGAATCAGCCGCGACGCCAAATTACAAATTAAACACAATGAAAAGATAATTTCCCACTGAATTTTCTCGGCAACCAAACGGACCCGGATCTGAACACAAAATCGCGACAAAAAAATCAAAAAATTGAGGAGGAAACAAACCTGGATCTGAACGAAAACTGCTACCGGGCTGCAGAACGCTCTGCTGAGAGAGAAGAGGAGCGAATCGAGAGGATCCAATGCAGACATTTTAATTATTCTCGTGTAATTGTATATCTATATATTTATATATGTATATATATTACGGAAGTGTTTCACTTTCTTTCTTTCTCTCGGATAGCTTGCTATAGGGAGGAGGAGACAAAGATTATGGCGAGGAGAGAAGCCGCAGACATTCTCTCAGATCGCCATGGCCGATGAACAGCGTCGATAATCGCGACGGAGAGGCGGAGGAGAGAGAAGGGAAAAGAGGGTTGGAGTGAGAGAGCGCGTAATTTTATAATTCGAAGGACAAAAGGGGAGAATTGCAATTTGCTAATTGGCTCGCTGGCTGCGCGGCTCATTGACCACACAATGTTATACAACACAACTACAACAATAATATAAACAAACAGAGCAATCCTTTGTGCACTTTTGTTTTGCTGGCTTTTTCTTTTTTGAGGAAAGATTAAGGGTTGAAAAAAACCGTTGCAATAATTCATGGTTTTTCATTGGTTGCTTGGTCGCAGTCTCAGATGTTTTTTTTTGTACAACGATATATTTATATTAATTGTATGTGATATAATATTTTAGTGAATAGAGTGTTAGGTTTATACTCATGCGTTCTGAGTTCGAAACTCTCCCATTTATTAAATTATTATAATAGTTTTAAACATTTCTCCCTCCCCTTAATAATAATAAAAAATATGTATATTTATATTAAATGGTGGAGAATAAATTGTATCGAATTCGTTATTCATGAAATTTCAATTCAAAATCTCTTACTTATAAGTAAAGATGAATATCAGTAGACCGTATTATTAAGTGACTTTATGTTATGAATCTGTTTTGTACAAAGATTCTTGAGCATAAGAAACGTATCTCTCAACATTGCTAGACTTATCTGATTATATGTAAATAAATTTGTCAGTATATCACCGTTTGACACATATATGTCAATATCTCAACAACAATAAAGAGTTTTTGGGTATAGCGTCGATAAATAAAACACGTGTTATAACGAATATTTTGACCTGAGAAAAATAGAGAAATTGAGACGGCGAATGAGAGCTCGTGAGGTGTCATCTTGTCATAAAAGGAAGATGCTTATTTATGATCCGAATCTGTAATGTACTGTCGTTTTGAATAACATTGTTGTGCGTCACTGTCCTTATAAGCACCATCGCATATCCTTTCTGTCGTGTTTTCCTTAATCCTTATCTTTTTATTGAAATGAGATTTGATTAATTAACTCCCATAATCCCATCTGTTTTTGCTAACTCCACGACTCAATCTATATGCTTCTCTGTTTCATTTTTTATTTATTTCCCTTGTTTGGTTGCGGAGAAAATTAAGAAAATGAAAAGAAACTAGAAGTTTCATAATATATTCAATTATTTATTCTGCATAAATATTAGTATTGTGCTAAGCAATTATTGTCCATGAATCAAGACGATTTGTGTACGCTAATTGAGTTTTATTAAAATACTTGTTATGATTTACTTGAACAAAGGGTAGGTTGATATCGATTTAGTCAGTTAGCTAGAAAAGTGTGTTATTTTTCTGCACTTGTATCAAAATTCAAATAACAATTGGTAGAATTGTCGATATTGAAAGCAACACTCCCAAAATAACAAAAAAGTAACAAAACTACAACTTTGGAATTCAGTAAAAGAAAAAAAAAACTTGGGAGTCGTTTGATAACTATTTCGTTTTTAGTTTTCATTTTTTAAAAACTGAAATCTTGTTTGGTAACTACTTTTAGTTTTTAAAAAAATAAAAAGTGAAAACTCAAAGAAATAGTTTTCAATTCCATTTTTTAAAATTTTGAAAACTAAAAACTAAAAACAAAATGGTTATCAAACGGTTCCAATTATTTTGAAATTTGATCAATTGGATTAGGATAGAGACCTATACAAACACATCATCTTGTGGTCACATGAATGGCAGGTACACGTAGCATTCATAGAAACTTATTTCAATGTCTCGTATAACATCTTGAGCTACCTGCAGAGACGATTTTTGGAGAAAACTTTGGGTCCGGGGATGTATGAGTAGGACAGAGCGTTTTAACTCATTGGCAGAAAAACTTAAAAACACTTAAGAATAGTTGAAGTATTTTATGGAGAAACACTTTGCTACCTGTTTCTTCATGATGCATTTTTCAAAAAGCACTTCAATTCTTAATAAAAATTTCTACATGTTTATAATAAAAATACTTCTAACAAAAGCGCTTATGAGCATAAGTGTTTCATATATAATTAATTCCTAACGAGCCTTGAAGGACATGAAATGGATTTAGTATCACTGTGACGTCTCGATCTAATAATATAATGTCATCTGTAAATTTTTCTCTATATGACATTGTATTATTAAATTAGCACATCTCGTGACGATAATCCCATTTGCTATGGCCCAAAATGGGTCGAAAAGTGATTTTGACTAAAGTGGGCTGTCAATGGGTTGGTTTAAATGTGGTAAGGATAGGCAGCTGGGAAGATGGGACCAAATCAGAACCTCAAACTCATAGAAAGGCATGAGGAGGTGGAGGCGTCTTCAATTATACATTTGGCATCCTCTTCACGAATCACATGGTCTTGCCAGCTTTGCAGCCCATAGAACATGTTGATGGATCAAACAATCAACATTTTTAATTTTAATTTTTATTATTACACACACACACACATATATATAAAATTATGAGTGACATGAGGTCATACAAACCTTGCCACCAATCTTCTAATTTGACTTGTACCTATAATTCTTAGTGGAAAGAGGACTGTTACCTTTCTGAGATTTCCATGCATGGATTCACTTTCAAACTCTCTAAGGCATGTTTACTTGCAAAGAAATTAGGTACGTCACACCCGAACAACTATGTATTGGGATCACTTATGACTTATATAACAAGTATCATTCTTGTTCATGACTTATTCGATTCAAAGTAAACACACCTCGAGGAGTACTGGGTATCTGGATTGGATGAGCCTTTGGGATGACAAAATAATGGACAGAGTAACACAACTGCCATGGAGATCCTATCCAGGTTGGCTAATTCCGCAAAAGTTCTTTTTATCAAACGCAGCGTATAAGGATCAAGTCAGGCAGATTCGGCAACTGAAAAGCATAAAGATGGATGCCATTTTCAAACCACATATGCTCGAAAACAAACTATATACATATGTAGAGCCTACAGCATGTGTCAAACAGCACGCGTAGTTGCAGAAAAGCGTAAATTTTTAGCTATAAATGCAGACAATTCTGCAGTACAGAGAGTAGCAATTGAAAGATAGCCCTACTTTATATACTCGTGAGAGCTGTGGTAATCTGACATTAACATTAGAACACCAAGCTCACAGATTAGAGGGAAATGTATACGTTTTATGATAAGGGATAACCGGATAAGGGTAAGTTGCCGGAAAGATGACACGACAGCAGTCTCATCTCATAACTTTGAAGACGATTAGTTGATGTTTCTAGTTTTTACGATCAAATGTGAAAACTTGCATCCAAACTTCAGATATATCAGTAGTATGAACTGTGACGAGGACGATTTAATGATCTCAACTCGTTTAAGAGAATCATTTTGCTTAACACCAAAAATTAGAGTTGCTGTGGCACACATTTCCAATCAAAGAGGTGATAAGGAAGTGAAAACTGTAAACCTACTCCCAACTTTAGATAAAGATCTAAAAAAGTGCTAAGAAAAATTACAATGTTTTTGACGAACCTCAATCAAGTTCGTCACTCTGCTGATTCACCGCATGGACATCTTCCTCATTATTGTTTCCCGTTAAGTGATGAAGAAGAACACCAGCTGCAACGCTGACATTTAAGCTCTCCACAGCCAAAAATGATCGGAACTCTTCAGCTGAGCATGCATGATTCCCTTCCACAGTTTCATTATCATCAACTCCAGCAGCAGTTACTTCCACAGGAATATTCCCAGGGATCCTAATCAAATCGGTGCAAGATCTTTCCACCAAAGGCCTCAACCCAGTGCCCTCACTGCCCAGAACAAGAATCGTTGGCACACTAGGCTCAACCTCGTTCAGGGGTACAGCTTTGGAAGAAACAGAACCTCCAAGAACTCTCCAACCATTTTCGGCCGAGGATGTTAGGAACTGCATCATATTCTTGCAGTATCTCAACTCCATCAACTCAAGCGAGCCTGCACTTGCTTTGCTCACAACGCCACTCAGTGGGGCTGAATTCTTGGCACATAACACCACCCCAGAAGCTCCAAAAAAGTACGCAGACCTGATGATTGCTCCCACATTCTGAGGATCCGTAACTTCATCCAAAGCAACCCAAAGAGAACCCCTATCTTCCTCAACCGAAACGGGGTCCAATTCGTTAATTTTTACCATCTCCAACGGAGAAGCATCTAAAACAAGACCCTGATGAGGTCGATTATCAGTAGCCATATTAAGATCATGCTTGGACACATCCTTTACGTTTAACCCAATCTTGTCAGCCATCATTAAAATTCTCTCAAAGCCCTTCTTGTCCTTCTTCTTCCTATTATTTTTGCTCAAATCCATCCCTTCTTGAATATACAATGTATAAAATTCTCTTCTTCCAGCTGACAAAGCAGCCAAAACTGGACCAACGCCATAAACACTTTGGCCAATCATCCTAGGCACGGATGATTCAGTAGCCTCTTTCCATGTCTTCTTACCCCAATCTTCCTGCCTATTCCACCTTCGAAACTCAGGTCTCTCACGTCCAGGTTTTACATCTTCCATTCCCCTGAACTTGTTTTGAATACGATCCCACCTTGGATCATCAACAGCCTCCATTTCTTCTTCTTGTTCGTCTCCTTCTTCTTCTACATCTCCTTCTGTATCAGCTTCCTCCAATATTCTGTCCCTCCCACGGTAATCACTCTGACGATCCTTTACCACACTTCCCCTTCCAGTTCTACTTTCTCTACTCCATTGCTCTGACGTACCACTTTTCCTAACATAACTTTTTGCTGTATCGGCTTCCTCCAATCTTCTGTCCCTTCCACGGTAATCACTTTGACGATCCTTTACCAAAGTTCCCCTTCCAGTTCTACCTTTCCTACTCCCATACTCCGATGGACCACTTTTCCTAATGTAACTTTTTCCTGACACCTCCCAAGAAGCACGGCCAGATTTCGACTTTGTTTCTTCCTCAAACCTATTTTCCGATTTTCCCCAAGATGACTCACTACTATCTCCATCTAAGCTCTTTGCCGCTTCCCCCCAAGAGCCATTATCACTAACTTCCTCTAACCTCTTAGCAGATTCCTCCCAAGACGAAACAGATGTCTTCGCCGCAGTTCCTTTCTCCAACCCTTTTGCTCCCCTAGCTTTGGCTGCCGGCAACCACGGCAGCCGTTTTCCACCTCTTCCCACATCACTCCCTCCATTAACCCTCTGACCAGACCAACTCGAAAAACCTCTACCTCTTACAAAACACCAATTCTGCACACCACTTCTAATCCTAAACCCACCAGAAACAATTCTGGGTTTCGCAACAACCCCATTTTCCAGAATCTCGCAATACGAACCGGTCGAAAAACGAACCAAATGTGACAACCCATAATTTTTTTCACCAAACCCGCACGTGGGTTTTGTGAGTTTGATCGAACTAAGGTTTATTGGGGGTTTTGGGTGAGACCCAATTTGTAAAGATTGAAACTTTGAGCTGTGAAACGATTTGGGCCTCGAACAAACCCTAATTGCCAAGGGAAATGCTTGCCCTTTTGTTAAATTCGCATACATTGTATTCACTATTTTCAAACAAATCAGAAAACTGAATCCGAAAACATAAAAGGGGATTGCAGAGAAAGAACAAAAACCTGATTCAGAAACGATTTCTGAAGAAATTGGAAGGCTTTTGATTCACTGTGAAGCTTATCCGCAGTTCAAACGACATCGTATGTGAACGGTTCCAGCCTCCACTATGAAGCTTTACTGAAGAGTGAGGATGGCGGGGAGGTTAAACGGCAGCCTTGGAAGATAAGATACTTTAAGCTGCTATACGACGTCGTTACCCTAGAACCTACGGGTGAACCCGACTGACATGGATTTCGATGACAATAATGCCCCTTACTGCCTTTTTAAAAAAAAAAGTTATTTTTTACGTTTTTTTTCTTTTGGTTTTGTTATGGGAAAAATCTTGGGTAGTATGTATCATTCAATGGTACCGCTATTGAATGATCCATATTTATTTGCAGTGGGTCCCAAATAAATTTTAAATCTTTCAACAATACGTATCATTCAATAGCGTACGTACCATTGAAGTTTGACCCTTTGTTATGTTTGGTTTAAAATAACTGTATTTTTTTCTAGGTTAGCCATTTGGAAATTTGATCTAATGAGTTACACGCCATTCATCATTTATCAAATTTTATGCCTTATTATGTTATTGAATTATAAATATTATGATCATGTTTATTGGTGATTCTACGACACATTAATGTATTAAACATAAACATGTAACAATGTATGTTATAGTCTAGTGAAACACATATTTAGTTCATTGCATGGTATAACACTACTTTCAGAGTCAATCACACTAATTATTTAAATTATAAAAATACAGTATCTATTGAGTTATTTGTAAGTATTCGTACTTGATATATTCATGTAATTTTTTGTAAAAATATTGTAAGTTGTCATTTTTTTTATAAAAGGAATTAACAAGGTTTTTTTAAAATTAATTGGGCAGAATTTTTTTGTTGTTGTTGTTTTGGTGAAAGTTTTTTTTTTTTTTTAACGAAGCGAAGAGCAAAGAAATAATTCGCTAATGAAAAAAAGGAAACACAGGGCCAAATGAGTCATTATAGCAGACTTGAGATTTGCTTGCACCCGTAACCAAAACCCATCCGACCCGAACGACCCGCGATATTTCACAAGGATATTTCCGTGAAAACACCCAAACAAAAACCTAGAACCAGAAGCAAACAGGTCCTCTTAATTCGCTCTCTCTCTCTCGACTTCTCCAAACAAAAACCTCCGAAGCAGCGAAAAACCCTCTCCGCCTCCAAACAAAAACCTTCAGAGCAGCGAAAAACCCTCTCCGCCCACCACCGCCTCTCTCGACACAAGCATGGGAACTCCAGAAACATCCCGGGAACCGTGCCCCGACCGCATCCTCGACGACATCGGCGGCGCCTTCGGCATGGGTGCTGTTGGCGGTTCCGCCTTCCACTTCCTCAAGGGCGTCTACCACTCCCCCTCCGGCGCCCGGTTCATTGGCGGCTCGCAGGCCGTCCGGATGAACGCGCCGCGCGTCGGTGGTAGCTTCGCCGTCTGGGGAGGCCTGTTTTCCGCATTCGACTGCACCATGGTCTACGTCCGCCAGAAGGAGGACCCCTGGAACTCCATCATCGCCGGCGCCGCCACCGGCGGCTTCCTCCAGATGCGCCAGGGGCTCGGCGCCTCGGCCCGATCGGCCGCCTTCGGTGGCGTTCTCTTGGCGCTGATTGAAGGAGCTGGGATCATGCTCAATAAGTTTATGAGTCAGCAGCAACAGATGCCGGTTGTGATTGAAGAGCCAGCAAATATGGCCGGTATGCCTGGGCTTCCTCCGATGGGCCGGGCTCCGGGTCAGCTCGGCCCACCGGAGATGGCAGCGTCTGTCAGCGGCGGCTCTGAGGCGAATTCGAGCTCAGGATCGTGGCTCGGAGGGTGGTTCGGAAAGGAGAAGGAGCCTGAGGCTAAGAGCAGCGGAAGCGAGACCAAGATTTTGGAGAGTTTCGATGCACCACCAGTTCCAACCTTCGAGTTTAAGTGATTGATCGAATGATTATGGTAAGGATTAAGGAGGATGGGTTTTGATTAGAAGGATGATGATTAGATTGTATTTAGGGAGGAGGGGTTGGGATTCAACCGAGGGGTTTGGGAAAGTTAAGGTTTTTATTGCTAATTTTCGCAGAAACGATGTGTTTATGTTGTGTTCTGTCTTTTACGAGTTTTTTTAAATAACCAAGAAGTTATAGCTTGTATTATAATGCTTTTCAAATTCAAATGGCTCAAATTTGATTTCTTGCTTGTTATTTGAGCTGCGGATTAAGTTGTGTATTGGAGATGCTTTAGATATGCAAAAGAATGCTTTTCAATAATTTTCGCGGATTAGGAATGCTCAGAATTTGCATACATTGGATTGTTTTCACCTAATTTTTTGATAATTTTGTGGTGACTTGGTTAAAGATTTGCATGCTGGCCTTGGTGCTTGTCTGCTTGATCATCACTTCTCTGTTTTTCTTGTGTTCATGCGTTGAGACTCGACTATTTTACATAACTGTGTGCAAATTTGTCCTGGTTATGTGGATATTGAACGCTTGTATCGTGTGATATCTTGATTTTGGGAACCAGTTGTTGCATTGGATGTTTAAGGATTTAGAGAGATTGTCAATCTTGAGGCTCGTAAGGTTCACGGGGAGTAGATGTGAATAGCGTCATCCAAATTTAAGTAGAGGGTATTTTTGAACTGCATGATGTTCTTGTTTATACTTATATAGAGATTGAAGTAATCACATATGCAGAGAAAAAAATCCCCTTCCTTTGAGAACTAAGCCAGATAGTTTACGTTTCGTTGATCCTCTCAATTTCCAAGCATTAGTGTTGATACCTGCCGACAGTTATTGGGTTACATTTGAATGTTGTGTGCCATATTAGTCATGTCCTTTATGCCTCTAATAGAACGTTGCTGAATTGGTATGTGTTGTAGTCTATGATTGTGCAAATATTTGGAGTTGCGAAACTATTGAGTGGCTCGAACTTCTTTTTTTTTCCCATGGAACTTCTATTAGGGTAGTCTATCACCATTTGATTTTGGCCATTGATTGATTGGTGGTTGTCTTTTCATTCTTTCAGTGGATGAAGAGCCTAAGAGTGCTATGCATTTTTCGTTTTTGCTTTGAGGCGCTTGAGGAGCAGTACATAGTAGAGACACGAAGCTCGCCACAACCTTAATGTCGGAAGAAGATGGAAAACTCAAACAGTTTGGTGTTCCAAATAATTGTTCGTATGTTATGATTAGGGATTGTACGTTATACTCTGGCCGGAGAACTAGTTCCTTGATTAGGATGAATGTTCGTTTCATGTTTACATTAATGTGAAATTAGTTAGCCTTCGAATGCGAATGACTTGGTTTCTGAACAGGTTGTATGGTGCTGTACATTAATCTTTGTGTTCTGCTCAAATTTTGGTCGTTCGGTTTAGAACCTGATCAAATTGGTCCTTTTGTTTCACATGGAGCAGCGGAATATGAATCGTTCAGCGGCAGGACTTTTTTGATTCAATGCCGGTCTTACCTCTCTCGTGTTTACTAGCAAGGACTAGTCTCCATTAGCAATCTGGCCGCGTTGTGCCTAATTTTACATTATTCTACTCCGCTTTAGCCTTTAGATGTAAATGACCAAAATGTCTTACAAGGACTAAATTAGCATAATTGAAATCGAAACAAAACATCTTGACCAAAAAAAAAATCGAACAAAACATAATTATCATGAAGGTATTTACAGAAATACACGGTTACTCGCTCTTGAATTTGATATCAATGGTGGATAATAGATGGACGTGTTTTTAATGATATCAAATCCGCAAGTGGCTTGTAACTCAATTGGTTAAGAGCATTCGCCTATGCATCTGAGGTCCCATATTTGAATCATTCTTTCTGCAGTTTAAATGAATTTAATGTAAATTATTCTATTGTTTGTAAAAAAAAAAATTAAATTCAAGGGTAGGCGACCACAAATCTTTGATCGTAATCAAGAGAATGAGACTTGTAATTTATTTTTGAGTTGGGTTGGGTTTCTCTATTCTCAAATCAAGCCCACTCTCTTTGTACCAAAATCAACAAAAAGCCGAATCCTTCAAAGGGCCACAAGTTTGGGTTTGGCGGGTTTGCGTCCCGAACTTGCGCGCCCACCTAACCCACCACGTCACCACTTGCTCTAACATCAACCGTTGGATTTTGTATGAATTTTTCAACAGAAAAGTCACCGTCCGCTTAGATAGCACAAATGACAACACTCAAAATAGTCAAACCAATTCCACTTCCACTCCTCCGTCCACTCTCTCACTCCACCAGGACCACCGCTCTCTCCCTACTCCGCCGCCGACACATGGCCACCGTCCCGTCATCCGATTCCCCCATAAGCCCGTCAAACACCCGGGTCGGGTGGATCGGCACCGGCGTGATGGGCCGGTCCATGTGCACCCACCTCCTCAAGGCCGGCTACACCCTCACCGTCTTCAACCGCACCCTCTCCAAGGCCCAGCCCCTCGTCGACCTCGGGGCCCACCTGGCCCACTCCCCGAACGGCGTCGCCGCCCAATCCGACGTCGTCTTCTCCATCGTCGGCTACCCTTCTGATGTCCGCTCCGTCCTCCTCGACCCCACCTCCGGCGCACTCTCAGGCCTCCGCCCCGGCGGCGTCCTCGTCGACATGACCACCTCCGAACCCTCCCTCGCCGTCGAGATCTCCTCCGCCTCCGAGTCCAAATCCTGCTCCGCCGTCGACGCCCCCGTCACCGGCGGAGATGTCGGCGCCAAAAACGGAACTCTCGCGATCCTCGCCGGCGGCGACGAAAACACCGTCCGCAAGCTAACCCCCCTGCTTTCCCTCATGGGGAAAGTGAATTACATGGGCGGCGCCGGAAAGGGGCAGTTCGCGAAGCTGGCTAACCAGACGATCATCGCTTCCACGATGGTGGGGCTGGTGGAGGGGATGATCTTCGCCCACAAGTCCGGCCTCGACGTGGGCCTTTTCCTGGACGCGATCAAAGTCGGCGCCGCCGGGTCGAAGTCACTGGATTTGTACGGCGGCCGGATTCTGAAGAGGGATTTGGAGCCGGGATTCTATGTGAACCACTTCGTGAAGGATTTGGGGATTTGCTTGAAGGAGTGCCAGACGATGGGACTTGCTCTGCCGGGATTAGCCCTGGCTCAGCAGCTTTATCTGTCGCTGAAGGCTCACGGCGAGGGGAATTTGGGAACTCAGGCGCTCATTGTGGCGGTGGAGCGGCTGAATAATGTGTCACTTGAATCTGCTCCTGCAAAATAATGACTCTGCAAATGCAGTTTGTATCATTTCTTATAGTGGTATCAATGATTTTCTCCGATTTTGTGTCGAAATTTCGGATCTTTTACTTTATGCTGTGATGCTTATAGTTTCATATCGAATTAAGCAATTGTGTTTCTTAGATATATGCTTGATACTTTTGCAGATGTGGGTTAGGCTAGTTGACTAAGGTAGCTTGTCCGCTCCCGTAATTTAGAATATCACTTTGCCAAAAACGAAAATACATATAGGCTTGGTTTTACTTGTTTAGTAACTGTTTGTTTAGATTGCTAAAGTGGATTGTATGAACTGTATCTAAGCACCTGCTTGTGGGAAAGTTCAATGACTTGTCAGCAAGTGCTTTTGCACACTTTCAGCTTAATGTTTGACCCGAAAAACTGGCAAATGGTGCAGCAAGTTTTAGCGGTTATTGTGAAACCCGTTATCTATGTTCTTGCCTGACATTAGATTGATTCTTGATTACCAGCTTAACTTATTATGAGTGTCCTCTTTAGTGGCACAATTCTGTGTTTTCTGGAACTTCAGGAAGTTGCAACTGGATGTGCGGTATGAGGTTCAGTCGGCATGAGCTTGGTGCAAGTCTGACATGGGAACTCTGTGTTTGATGATATCGCAGCGAGGGCTTGCACGCAGGGTGGTGGCACCTAAATTTAGGTATTTCGTGTGTTCATATGTTTCTTTTCCATATATCATGTCAAGGCCTGGCTGCATTCTTTCTGTCTAAGCTTGGAGAAAGTAAGTTACTTTTGTGTGTTCGTAGAATATAATTCGTCCTAAATTGTACGGGCATTACCTTTGATCTTCCATTTTGTAGTGAGACACGAAATGAGAACAGATCCAAAGTTGCAAAATATATTTAGTGAGACATAAAATACGTAAACTACATAGATATAGTTACCCTCAAATCGAAGTTTGTTCAGCATAAGATTATGATTAAGAGTCCCTTAAATGGCGGGGTTATATGGGAAATACTAAACACTTTGACGATAGATTTGCTATTTGGAAGCAGGCATTACCTTTGTTCTTCTAAACTTGAATTGCAGTAGTGAAGATGATCTTGAAGCTAGCAGAGTCCGTTAAATGTTGGGGTTATCCAAAGTGGAGGTGGCATGCCATCGTCCTGCGATTCTTTAAGGTAAACCGGCTTGATGGTTTTATCCTCTGAATTGAAGATGAGGTGTGCCCATGGATCAACACGACTAAGACAATTGTGTAGACGATGCTTTACATATATGGAGTTTGGTTGACACCCAGGGAAATTTGAAGCAATAATCGACAGCAGCATCTGATTGTCACCCACAAACAGAAGCTCATTTTCAAGACTTGTCACCTCAACCTGCTGAACATGCGTAGGCCCATTCACGTCTTCTCCATGGTTGAAAACCAACTTGTAAACCCTAAAAATCAGCCGGGTCTCCATAGTAAGACCTCGTATATTTTGTACGTGCAATAGGTCTCCCTTGATATAATGCCGATCTGCATGAATCCTTGTTTCGGTTCTAATGGGTATGGTTGCTTTTCGCGGCTGAGAAGGGTCATCAACATGCTTAATGGAACTTTGGCTGTGTGAATTTGCAGGCTTCAACGTGTCACCGACGGTCCCAAGCAGATCAATGTCCGGGATGTAAGTCACGATGATCCAATTGCCCATTTTGTGATTCAATGGTCAAGGGAGACTTGACCCAAAAAAACAAAAGGGAAAGCAGTTGGGGTAGGCGAATTTATTTTTCTGTCGACCTTTAGCGGCGGTTTTCTTGACCGGCTCAAAAGATGGAGTCTTGGACGGTTAGCGGCGAATAAAACCGTCGCAAAATCTATTTTGCATAATTTCGACCACAAAATCGTCAATAAAAGTCAGAATTTCGCTGCTAAAAACAAAAACCGTTGCAATAGGTTCACAATCGCGTCATTTAAAACACGTCTAGGTACTTTTTGCTGATTTTGGTGTGTCTGCATGCTTCTGTTTTCTGGTAGACATTTATCTTCCTTGACTTAAAACACTACATGCTATTTAATGAAAGGATGATTTATCTCTCATTTACATGAAGTTAAATCCGTAATCGACATGGAGGAGTATTCTTCTTCGTCATGAAATAACTTGTTGATTTGGAGATCTTTCATGTTAAACTTGGATTGTGCTACTGTAGAACAAAGAAATAACAGTTGAGACAAAGAAATATGCGTAATCAATATCGAAGAGGATTTATTTCTCATGTTAAACTGGCATTGCACAAATGTTACTCAACTTTGGAACAATTTATAAGAACATAGTGACTACTGTGAGACTTGAAGGCCCCAAGCTTCTGGGCAGCATAGCTTTTGACCTAATGAATGAAAACATATAAAAACTGAAATAAAATAAACTAGAGAACAAAGAAATAACAGGTGAGACATAAAGTACATAAAATAATAAAAAGAATACTTAATCACCCCTTAATCTAAGTTTATCATCCTTGCAATTAAGATAAACTGGAAGCTTGATTAGCTATCAGAGTCCCTCAACTGGTGGGGTTAACCAAAGTATGTACGGCATCCAACGATGTTTTTTACGGTTGTATTCCATAACGGTCTTTTTCTCGTCCAAGTTGAAGATACCCATATCACACGGCACTACTGCATATCGACGATAGGGCCCTGCTTTAAAATTTAGTACAGCATCCGCATAGTATATGGAGTTCCGCTGACACCCAGGAAAATCTGAAGCTAAAGTAGATACCGACGTCTGATTGTCACCAACGAACAAAACTTCGTCATCGGTACTTGTTACCTCAACCGCCTCCGCCGTCAACTGTCCCCCATCAATACTAAAAGCCAACTTGTAAACCCTAAACATTACTTTGGCCGGCGGCATCTTGTTATTGCGAGGAATCCAACCTTTTTCTGGACGCCAAGTTTTCTGAATATAGAATAGGTTTCCTTTGGTTGATTCCACAAGATACCCGAAACGAGAAAATCGTGGCGTTTCAATTGTAGGGCGTGCCATTGGTTTTTTCCACCTAGGGCCCTTCTTATCAAAGATGCTTTGGACATTGAATATCGACACACGAAGTGTAATTCCACTGCATTCAACTGCGTAGAGATCACCTTTGTAAAAGATAGCGTCAATAAACCTATACGGCATAAAGGTGTAAGTCCAATCCTTTTGTCCCCCTTTAAAGAAAGCAATCTGGGTTTTCTCATACATGGAGAATGCTACCACCACATAATTGTCTCGATTCAAGTTGGGAACAGCGGACAAGACAACCTTTATGTTTTTGACATCTTGCGGCACAAAACTGCCATCGATATCCAAGGGAGGGAGAGAAACGCTCTCAAATTTTCTGAAAGGGTTGAGGAGAGTAATATGGCATTGAGGAAGATGTTCTACTTGGGCCAACCAACCATGACCACAGCCAAAAAAGTGCCTCTTGGTCTTCATCCTAGTAATAAGTCTAGGCAACGGCAATTGAACATTCTCGTAGGTTTTTCCTTCCGAAACGCCGTACAGTACTCCTCTCATCCTTGTTCGGCTATGAATATTACGACTCTCTCCTTTGGAGTATTCAGGGAACATGAGCATGGGAGGAAGTACCCTACGCCAGCGGCACTGCGTTGAGTTGTTGTAGTCTTTTGCAATAGACCGCCATCCCTTGCAAACGGCAGCAACACGAACATGATCCACGTATTCCGACAGCTTATTCAGAATCTCAGAGAGAACATCTAGAGGAAGGCTTGCCCATCCTAAATGATCAGCAGATGGGCAACTAGTACTGCTCGAGGGCAAGGTACCAGCCATATTGATTAAACAGTAGAAAAGATATGACAATTTATGCAAAGAAAAGGGACTACCTGAAAACAAGAGAAGAATGCTTTAATGGGTTGTACTCCTGTCGCGAGGCATATTTAAACAAAGAGTTTCTTGGGCAACAAGGAATTAAACTTAAATCCCTAGGGGAATAAGAAAGCAGAAAATTCCCTGTAGGGGTTAGGTGTTACTTGTTACCTAATTAAGCTTTTAATCATAAATGTGTGATCACACAGTCATATCTCACACGAAATCCTAATCTCATGGGATTCTATGCGTGAACCACTTTGTGAAGGACTTGGGTAATTTACTTGAAGGAATGTTAGCAATTAGCCGTTTATTACGGTTCCGTTCTATTATGATGCTCTGTTTATAAAGTTTATGCTGCATTATCCCTTATCACTAGCTAGGGTTAAGGAGGCTGATGTGCATGATCCGAGTAAATGTTACAAAGGCGGGTGTTCATGGCGTGGGTTGAATCAGGCCCCCTTTAAATACATCACTGGCTGTCACAGAGCAGTTTGCCTTTTGTTCAGAACTGTTTAAATTGCTACAAGTAATGTTATATATACACAGAAAAAGATGATGAACTGCGCCTTTCCATATAGTTTAATTATGGAAATTCTGAATTAGAAAACCGTTAAATTACTAACAAGGCTTTGCAAAACTCACTTGTGTACAGAAATTGATTGCGTGCTCTCATCAACCACAACTCTACGATACAAGAAAACGCGAGAAAAGGACAAGTGAAAAGAACCGTTGCACCCAAAGAGCAACAAATCATAATATTATTTCGAAATTCTCCCAAACATTAATTAAAATACATTACTTAAAGTTCATAATCTTCCTTCTCTAATAAATAAAATGTTAATAAAAATAACAAAAATCCCTTGATTTGCTACTCGTAAAAATCCCTTGATTTGCTACTTGTAAAAATCCTTTGAATTTGCTCATGCATCACAAATATCAGTTTATCTTGTAACTTTGTAAGATGAACAGAAAGCTATAGCTAGCAGAGTCCCTTAAATGGAGGGGATATCCAAAGTGCGGGTATATGAGATCATCATATACCCAGGTCCAGAACTTGTAGTACCCAACTCTTCTTTTAGCCGCTGTAAAGGGCCATCATCAAATTTGCCCTCAACATTGAAAATTGACACGGCAACTCCACCCACCAGCAAAGGATGTTCAAGTGCGTAAACTTGGCCTTTATAAAAAATAGCATCGAAAAACCCTCTCCCAGGGGTGTAAGTCCAATACGCTTGTTCCGCTTTATAGAAAGCAAGCTTGGAAGAGAAAGCATTAATCCATAATGCTATAACCACATAATTGTCTTGATTCAAAGTGGGATCAGCGGACAAGACAACCTTCAGGCAATCAATCCTATTATATCCAAAGAAGCGATTCAAGGGAGGTAGAGAAGTTGACACTAGTTTTCTGAAAAGGGTTAAGGATAGTTATACGACATGGACCTTGGTCTAGACGGCGTTCTACTTTGGCCAAGCAACCATGGCCACAAACATACACCTTCGCTCACGCTCTCGCTCTTGATCTTACTAAGAAAACTAGGATATAATGGTAAATGAATATGTCTGTAGAATTTTGCTTCCGAAACGCTGTATAGAACTCCTCTTAGCTTTGTTCGGAATTTCGTAGGGATCATGAGCATGGGAGGAAGTACCATACGCCAGCGCTGTGTTTTACGCTTATAGTCTTTTGCACAAAACCGCCAGTCCCTGCAAACGGCAGCAACAAAAACATGATCGATGGGTTCGAACAACTTATCCAGAATCACATAGCCAACATCTAGAGGAAGGCTTTGCCATTCTGAATTGCAAAGCATAGAATTTCCGACTAGACAATGAGTTGCAGTGTTGCACCAATACGAAGTATATATGATAAAACATGTTCATAAAGTAGATTGAATTATATTAATTTCCAAACTTTACAGTTACGTATCAAAATAACAAAAAAGAAAGAATCATAGAACAGAGAAATAATAAAGGAAACAGATTTTATATAGATTTTACTTGTTACACAGGCCTTCAGCCATAGCCATCTTACGAAAGAAAATAACCAAAGAACATTGTTTTTTTTTTTCTTCAGATGGAGACATTCCTTAACTTCATCCTTGCAGTGTATACTTCTTCCCTGTGAATGCTTGCAACTTTGGCTTTTCGGCCTTCTGAGACTGCTCTTGGTTGCTCTTCTCTGGGGCAACTTTTGGGGTTTCATTCGTGGGACGGTTGGCATTTGAACCAATTTTACCAAACACAAGCTTTCCATTAGGTCGACCCTTTGACGCAGAAGTTGATGACATAGAGAACTTGGTTCCATTCTCACTCTCCAGTTGGTTCTGCTTGGGAACTTCAGTAGAGGAAACCGGTGCAACTGATTGGTCCAATGTCGGTTTTCCATCCAATCGTCTTGCTGAACCAGTAAAGGGGCTGAATTTCGGTATCTTCTCAGGCAGTTCTTCATCCTTTTCGGCTTCTCTCGGTCTCTTCTTAGGCTGAGTAGATGGCACTGCTGGCTTTTGAGGCTCCACATAATCAAGAGGAGGGGCAAAATCAACCTCGCAGTCGGTATCAATTATGCAGATTGCAGGGGAAGGCTTTGTTTTGATTACGTCAATGTAGTACTCCTTATTGTTATATGGGACCATGATGGTGTCACCGGTGGCTAAACAAGTGTAGCTCCTCAATGCAGTCTCCAAGACGGCTTTCGGATCTGTGACGTCAAGAAAATCCATGGTGTGAGGCTGCAGCTTCATGTATGTTCCCTTCACAAGGCTCTTGTTTTTCACCTGAACAAGATTGCCTTCTTCTAAAAGCAACTTCTTCATCATCCAGTAGGGTAAAAATATTAGGCCCTCGTCAGCAACAAATTCCAACACCCCACAGTGAGCAACCTGTCCAGAATTACCAGGATTGCTGAGTTCAAACAACATGGGGTAATCATCCTGTAAATTTGACATGAGGCGGTCGAGGGCTGAGGGCGGCATTACAATTTTATCACCCTTTTCGAGATGTTCCTTGTTGATGAAGGAAACAGGATAACAACGGTAAAGCTGCTCAAAGGAATTAGAATTACTGCTAGGTTCTTCAGGATTACTGCCAGGTTCTTCGGGATTACTACCAGGTTCTTCTTCTTCAGGATTACTACCAGGTTCTTCTTCTTCGGGATTACTGCCAGGTTCTTCTTCTTCGAGAACACTACCAGGTTCTTCTTCTTCGAGAACACTACCAGGTTCTTCTTCTTCGAGAACACTACCAGGTTCTTCAGAATTTCGGCCATAGAATTCTGAATCACTGACATGGTTTTCAGAAAAACTCCTGATATGGTCTTCAAAAGAACTACTGCTATAGTTTGCAGAGGATTCACCAACATCGTCTTTGTCAGATGAATCGCTGTTATAGTCTTCAGAGGATTCATCGACATAGTCTTCATCAGATGAATCGCTGCTGTAATATTCAGAGGATGAATCGCTGATGTAGTCTTCAAAAACCATATTTACTGGGTCCAAAAAGTTACTGATGGATCGTCTCCTTGTGCTTGTAATGGATGAATTGACTGAGGTAATTCCGGGTTTCTTGCAACCTAAGGAACTGAGACTCTAAACAGTAGTGCAAAGAATATTGCTTTCTCTGATGCGAATTGATATGTGTGAAAACAAATGTGGCCTCCCTTGTACTTATACACAATTCGAAACCAAATCCAATAAGGATAAGGAAACCCTAAGCTCACTGGAAAACCCTAATTAATATTTGAAGAAGAACAGAACGAAACTTTTAATCTTGTCCGTGTATAATCCTTTACTTGGTAACTACTCTTCTAATCATAGCCGTTTCGTAATTCTTTTAGGATTTTTCACAATCTGATAATTAAGTAGCTAATCTTCAGGGTGTGAGAGTAAATAATGCGAGGTGTGTGGTAAAAAACTGAATCCTTTAGGAATTAGGAAATCTAATCTCACTTGAAAACCTGAAATTAAATAAAATGAATAAATAAAGACTCGTCTCTAGACACTCAAAATTTTGTAAAAAACTTAATATATAATTCATAAATTGTATTAAAAAATATATAATTTATAAATAAAGCTAAAAGACTTGTCTCTCCATCACAAGACTTTCCACGGTTTATTTATGCTTTCAATTGCTCAAATTTGCAAAGATCTTGCAAGTCACGTAACACAACTCCATTTCTTACGTTGTCACGTGCGGTCCCCAAAAAGAACTTCACAAGTGTTTGAGATTGACAATTTGACAGTGGCAAAATCCTAAAATCGCACTACGCGCTCTTCTTCTTGTTTACTCTCCGACAAACTCACCGTCGACGTTTCGAGATATGGAATTGAGGCGTGTCATCGAATATGATCGTGCATTGCAATTTCAAGCCCCGTATTTGTTAATTGGTGATGATGGGGTGCTTCAGCTGGTTTGATTTGGTCAGGTGATTTCGCTCGTTTTTTAATTGCTTCAGTCGGTTTTTGTTTTTTTTTAGAAGAAAATTGGCAAAATTTGGGTGTTCTTACTGGAAGTTTAGACTTGTTTCCCATTAGGTTAATAAAAAAAAAGTGGTTTTGTGTACACCGAAGTTTCGTCTCTGAATACTCAATTTACTCTCACACATTTATTTAGACACTCAAAATAATTTACTAAACTTTCAAGAATACTTTCTTTTACTTTTTTATGAATTTATTTTTCTCTGGACACTTATTTTTCTTGTATTAATTATGAAGATGATGACATCATTGTGAAGTTTAGATAAGCACGATAAAGTGAAATTCAACCGTTGGGTAATTTTATATATGGGTATAAGAGTCTTTCTCTTTTAAATAAAATTGATAGTGTCCAGAAACGAAACTTGGGTGTACAAAGAAACTCACTAAACAAATTTCATTTCTAGTAATTAAAAAGAAAACACATTTTCTTGTGCATCACGATTTGTAATTTGTTCGATTAATAAGTGACTGATTATTCAATTCACATTGCAATATTGATCAAATTTTATCAAAAAAAGGGAGTAACATAAGATCATCAATACAAATGGAGTTACGTATATCTTATTAAACAAGATGAACTGTAAGCTTAGCTAGCAGAGACCGTTAAATTGTGGCGTAATCCAGAGTGTGGGCGGCACATGATCGTCCCAAGATTTTTGAGAGTAAAGTTGTGTAATGGTTCCGTCCTCTAAATTGAAGATACGCATATCACCACATGTTGCTCCGCCAATTTGAGAAGATGACAACTGGGACATGTTTATCAAATCGTCTGTGTAGTATATGGAATTCGGCCGACACCCTGGAAAGTTTGAAGCCAAAACAGAAACCGATTGGTTGTCCCCTACAAACAGAGCCTCGTCGCCTATGCTTTCTACCTCAACCTCCTCCACATTCCGTTTATGGAACACCATCTTGTAAACCTTGAAGCTCTCAGTCCTCTGCAACTTGTTACCGCGGGCATTGGCTTGCTGCGGTTTTAGAAATCTTACAACGTGCACCAGGTCTCCCTTGGCTAATTCCACAAGATACTCGCGAGCAGAAGGTTGAAGCATTGGACGGGTACAGGTACGCAATCTATGATTGATCTTTCGTTGTCCCGACCAGGACCTGACTTGGAATTCTATAATCATGTCAGTACATTTTTCAAATGCGTAGAATTGGCCTCTATGAAATAAAGCATCGTTCAACGTACAGTATCTGGCGAGAGTCCAATGCTCGTGGCCCCCTTTAATGAAAACAATCCCGGAAAATTGATCGATATGGAATGCCATAACCTTGTAATTGTCTGGATTTAAAGCGGGATCAGCGGACAAGATAACCTTCATCTTTTTATTTGGGTGTAAACAGATGCAATCCAATGGAGGGAGATGAATTGCCACTGATTTTCTGAAGTGGTTCAGTAGAGTTATACGACATGGACCTTCTTTGTCAAGAACTGGATCATCGTAATCAACTTTGGCCAACCAACCATGGCCACAGCTACACCAGCAGCTCTCGTCCTCACTACTAAAACTAGGCATTGACAATTGAATATTGTCGTAGATTTTATCTTCCGTAACGCTATACAATGCGCCTCTTAGCTCTGCGCGGCCACTAGTAGTACTACTGTGTTCTTGGGATTTTGTACGGAGCATGAGAATGGGAGGAATTATCTTATACCAGCGCTTTGTTGTGTGATTATAGTCTTTTGCAAGAGACCGCCAATGCTTGCAAACGGAAGCAACACGAACATGATCATCGATGCGTTCTGACAACTTATCCAGAACCGAAAAGAAAAAATCTACCGGAGGACTTGCCCATTCTGAATGATCAGATGGGAAACTACAGCTCAAGGTAACAGCCATGTTTGCCCTACTAAAACTGTCGAATGTGTATGGAAAAGAAAACCCGGTGAAGGATGACCGGAAAAGAAGACAAATTAAGATGGGTTTGGTTTATATATAGTACTTAATCGAACATTTATAACGAGTTGTAAATTAAGAATTTAAACAAAATCCTTTTGGAATTAGAATTGCCACAAGAACAATTCTTACTTGCTAGCCAAGCTTTTAATCCTGGCTGTTCACTATCCTCTTTTTATGAAACTCCATCCATGTTACCCAAAACAAACAAGGATTTGCAATAAGTAATTATTATAATATAAAAACAATTTGTTTACAATGAAAGAAATCCTCTAAGAACATGGAAATCACGAAATTGGGCCCAAACATCAAATCAGGAAATCGTCTAAGAATCCGAAACTTTCCCGGCCGGGGAAGGTTCGGATTTTTTTATGCTAATAAGAATTCCGGTACCTAGTGTTCCTACAAACATCAAATAGTCTCCGACCACCAAGACAAACTACGTGGAGGTTCTCTCAATATTTCTTGGCATCATGTTTTCCGGGAAGCAAACTACGTGGAGGCTCTCTCCTCTATTTTTCTTCAATCATACTGCTAATTCAATTGAATGCCTGCTAATCAAACGTTAATTATTTATTATTAATGATTCAATCTCTTTTTAAAATGAAGACAAAATTGTTTCTTTTTAAGGAATAATAAAAAAAAAGAACATATCAACCATGTCAGAGAGAGTAGCCCTCTAATATTCTCTTTCTATTTGAACAAATAAAATTAATAGAGATTTACATATCCTTGTGAATAAGATATAAGCTAGTACTAGTACAGTCCATTAAACGGTGGTGAAATCCAAAATGCAGATGGCACATCTTCGTCCCAAGAATTTTGAGGAGGATAATGTAGTGTAATGGTTCCGTTTTCTACACTGAACATACCCATATCACATATACCATCAGAAACAAGAGAGGACTGTACTTCAAATTTTAACAAATCATCCGTGTAGTATATGCAATTTGGCTGACATCCGGGAAAATTTGAAGCCAAAACAGATATTGAGTTATTGTCACCCACGAACAGAGCCTCATCTCCAATACTTTTTACCTCGACCTGTTATGCAATCGATTTGTCTTTGTCGTTGAACACCAATTTGTAAACCTTTAAGCTATCAGTGATCCACAAATCATCCTTTCGTTTCAAAAATGTTCGAACATGCAATAGGTCTCCCTCGATTGATTCCACAAGATATGCCCGTGCAGCATAACGTTGGAACACATATGTAGGTCTAAGTGCCTTTGCTTTTGGTGGCTCTAAAGAATCACTAGTGCAGTTCACGTCCATTGACACAATCGGTCCACGCTTTTCGACTGCGTAGCCTCGACCGTTATAAAAGATAGCATCAACAAAGAAACTGTCATTTAGGATGAGAGTCCAAGTCTCTTGTCCCCCTCTAATGAAAGCCAACCTCAAATCGTTGTTGTAAAACACCATAACCACATAATTGTCCTGATTCAAAACGGGATCAGCAGACAAAATAACCCTAGGAATGTAATGCTTGTAGTAGTACGAATTAGGGTTATGCATTCGCCAAATAAAATCCAAAGGAGGGAGATGAATCGTAGACTCCATTGATTTTCGAAAAGGGTTCGTGAGAGTTACACTCAGTTTATGTTCACCAAGAGGGTCTATTGTGGCCAACCAACCGTGGCCACAACCACAACAGGTACTCTCATTGTAATGCAGCTGAATATTGTTGTACACTCTTTTTTCACGAAAGCTGTACAATACTCTTCTTCTTTTCTTTGTTATACGGCGGCGATTGGGACTGGATAGGGATCATGAGCATGGGAGGAGGTACGTTACGCCAACGTTGCGTGTCGTTATTATATTTTTTTGCTAGAGAACGCCATTCTTTGCAGACGGCAGCGAAACGAACATGATCAATGGGTTCAAACAACTTATCTAAAATCAAGAAGGCAACAGGTAGAGGAGACTTGCCCATCCTGAATGTGATAGATAACTGGTACTGCTGAAGGTAGTAACAGTACTTGTGTTCGTACGACGACATTGCTTATTCTTAGAGCAACTCCACCCGTTCGTGGAGGGCAAGGGCAAGGGCAAGGGAAAATATATATATTTTTTTTGTTGGCCTTATCCAGGGCTTGTGATTATCCCCAGATATTTTCCACCGACATTTTCAACCACTCTCGTCACGATACGTGTCATTATCTTTTAAAAAATAAATTTTTTTTTTTTGTAAAATAAGGATTTGGAAGGTGAAAAACAAATATAGTTGATGTAGAAAAAAAAATATTGAGTTGTAATGTGAGGAATGAAGAAGATGATTGAGGGTATTTATAAAAAAAAAAGTTTTAAAAAATTTAAAAAAAATTTAAAATTAAAAAAAAAAAAGGCCGCTGACGTCAACATGCCGTCAGCGGCTATGGGCAGCTGCTCGGGCGAAAATCGCTCGGGCTTGAGGTTGGACATGGTTGGGCCCACCTCTTGTCCTTGCAATTGTGGCCCGCTGGAGTTGAATTTTTTGCTTGGTAGGGCAATTGGTCCCAATTGTCCTTGCAATTGGGTCACCAATGCACTTGCTCTTAGGCCAAGAAGAGCACACGATGATGAAAGGAGAAGAAAGAACCAAATTAACTAAGAACAATTAATTAGGACCAGAAAAACTTAGCTTTTTTTATTGAAAAAAAAAAACCCTGAGAACTAAGCTCTCTTATTCTTTTTCTACAAACAATAAAATAATTTGCCCTTGATTCATTTAAAATACGGAAAGGAGATTCGAACTTGTGTAAAGTAAGAAATAAGAAGCATAGGCCCTAACCAATCAGTCAAATCCCAAAACTGAGTATAGCTGAAGAGATTCGGGGTTAGGAAAGCTAGCGCTTAACCACCGAACTGAGAAGCATGGACGTGATTAGTTGCCGGTTTTATATAATACAAGTAATTTAAAACCAAATCCTTGAAGAATTAGGAAATCCTAGAGTCCTAATCTCAAAGGAACAAGGAAAATATATAAATATTACAACTAAGGCAGTGAAGCGGTGACTGGTGGTGATTAACATCACATGCCTCAAAGCAATCGGTGACTGGTGAGTCATCAAACTTCCGTACGATTTGCACCAACATGTGAGTATATGACAATATAATTGATTGCCAAATTTTTTGTTTTTGGTCAAATAATTGATCACCCCAATATTTGGCTGTTTTTAATTTTTTACATATCTCTCTTTATTTATAGTCATTAGATTGAATAAATCAAATTGAACCAACTATCATGATTACACTAGAATGTGCAAAAAGCTAGAAAATGTGTGTGAATATCTTCTCTTAATTTATCTGTAAATTACAGTTTGACACGTGAGCCAAAAATTGTTACTATTTCATCATTAAAGAAATAGCAGGTCCAGAACTATGTATTTCTAATGAGTTATTTTCGCATGTCCCAAAATTTAATTTGCACTAATGAAGGAACGACTATTCTAAAAAAGGAGCCAACCAATGTCCTAAATGTGAAGCACCATTGTGATTCAAGTTATCAATAAAGTCATTGAACCCTCCTCCCTCCTCCCACCTTTCAACGGTGAGATCGGTGTGAGCATCTAATGCTTCGGTGAGATCGGTGTGAGCATCTAATGCTTGCGAGCACCGTAGCCTAGTCCCAAAAGTTAACATAGTAACACATAAAATTCTAGGAAAAATAGATCAATTGTTGGGCTTAACTATATAGACAGGTGCAACAAGATCGGTCAAAGAATTAGCTATTGATCTGCACACTGATTTTGCTATCAGCTTCTAGAAATAACGGAATTTATATAGTTGATTCTGTTTACACAACCTATGGGGTGTATACTGCATCAGAGGTTCTGTTTACATTAATTTAATCACTTTTAACTCAAAGAAAGGTAATATGCACACCAATTTGCTACTGCTTTCTGTTCATTTTTCATGCACTTATTCTCCAAGTGGGTGCAGAGGAGTAACATGCAGTTAACCCAATGATAATGATCACTTTTTCTTATTTTCTCCTAACACCCCACATGAATGTTTGAATTTTCTGTGCATCTTCCAGAAGAAAGAAAAGTGAGTGTATTAGGAGAACAACCTCCACCTATAAAACCCCTTGTTTTCCAATACCACTTGGTCACTGTCTGCACTTGTTTTCGGGAAGTAATTTCCGTACACTTTTTTTCCTCCACCTTCTGTGGAAATTGTTGATAATACAAAGTATATAGCTAACTTAACAGAACTAATTAATTTGTGTATTGAATGACATCCTCTTGCATACTCTAACTTATTTACTTTGAGTATTTAAGTTGAATTAATGAATAAAAAAAATCAAAGGACAAAATAAACACAGATTAAATAAGTCAAAAAGAATCAAGAGACAAAATAATTAGCGTACAAAAAGAGAAAATCCAGACGTGCTAATATCATTTTTCTTATTCTTTTGTGGGAAAAATCTTGAGTGGTACGTACCATTCAATGGTACGACTATTGAATGGTTCAGATTAATTTGCAGTGGACCCCAAATGAATCTTAACCATTTAACAGTACGTACCATTTAATAGTACGTACCACTGAAGTTGGACCCTTCTTTTGTGTGGAATTTTACTCTCTCTTTTTTCTTTGCTGTCTATATCAATGAAATCCAGACGTGCTGTTTTTATTCTTCCTGATCATAAATTTCCGATGGAAAATACGGGATCAAAATTCTTAACTTTTAGTAGGTCAAAGTCTTCCACAAGAAAATAAAAAAATATTTCATATCTAAAGTCTTCCTTCAACAAAGGCGTTCGTTCACACGTCAGATTCCAGGAAACTTCAATGCCTTCTTTCCTCGCCTTTCACGTACGTCACGTTCGGCAAATGGACAAAGGGCAATTGAATTTATACAATAAAATTTATTGCAATCTAAAGCTTTGGCAAATTATATTTACCTTGCAAGCATGTGGTTTTTGTTCTTCCTGCCCCTTTTTGGTATAATACCACATATAACAAAGTCAACTTCTTCTCTAAACTACATCTCAGATCTCTTGACTTGTCAAAACTAAAACCTAATTCGAAAATGAAAATATCCGGCTCCTATGCAAGAAGTCGTTCTTCTTTACACATTTTGACATGTGCGTATAAATTTCTCTTTTGATTATTTTAATGAGTTCATTTTATAAAATATTACTATTAGAGTTGCTTAAGCTACTATTAATTTACGTGTCAGATTACAATTTGCAAGTAATGAGAAAACGCCAAGAATGACCTAAGTAAGTGTAAATAAAAAAACTTTGAATATAATTTAACAGCTAAGTGATAGGCACAACCACCTTCCCCACCCCCAAAGGAATTGGTGGGTTTTCTACACTTTCTCCATTGACCATCATTTTCCAAGTCGCCCACTAAATTTCCAAACCATTTGTGACCCTGCCAATCATTCTGAAAAATCCCCCAATTTCTAACATTTCTATCGGGTTTCATTTCATATCTGAGCTCTAACTAACTTGTCATCAACACAACCGCGGGAACCAACGAACTTCTGAAATCTCCCTCTCTCCAAATGACTAAACACACCCCAACATCTTCTCTCCAAACCCACCTCCACTTCCTCCTCCTCCTTCTCCTCCTCCTCCTCCGCCATGCCAACTCCCAATCCCTCCAAGACCAAGAACAAGCAGTCCTCCTAAAACTCAAGTCCTACTTACAATCTCCGCCATTTCTCAGCCATTGGATCCCATCAAAATCGAACACTTCTTCCCACTGCTCCTGGCCTGAAATTTCCTGCACAAACAACTCCGTCACCGGATTGGTTCTCGTCAACAAAGACATAAGCCTACCGGTTCCTTCCTTCATCTGTGATCTCAAAAACCTCACAGTCATTGATCTCAACTACAACTACCTCCCCGGAGAATTTCCAAAAGCTCTCTACAACTGTTCCAAGCTAGAGTACTTAGACCTCTCACAAAACTACTTTGTAGGCCCGATTCCTGATGACATCGACAGCCTGACCCAGCTTCAGCACCTTATCCTCGCCGGAAACAACTTCTCCGGCGACATCCCTCCCGCGATAGGGCGGTTGCAAAAGCTCGAGAATCTTCAGCTGTGGATGACCCAGGTCAATGGCTCTGTTCCACCAGAAATAGGTAACTTGTCCAATCTCAAAGACCTGAATATGTCTTTCAATATAAAACTGGTGCCTTGGAACTTGCCTTCCAACTTCACCAAGTTGAAAAAGCTAAAGAATCTTTTCATACGCGAATCGAATTTGATCGGAGAGCTTCCTGGGACACTTGGGGAGATGGAAGCATTGGAAATACTTGATTTGGCAACAAACAGTTTGAGTGGGAAGATCCCGAACGGTTTGTTTTCGTTGAAGAATTTGAGTATAATCTATCTCTTCAAGAACAGGCTTTCCGGGGAGGTTCCTCAAGTGATCGAATCATTGAACTTGAGCATGCTCGATCTCTCTGACAACAATTTAGCAGGACCAATACCAGAAGGGTATGGAAATCTTACCAAGTTAACAGGGTTGGCTTTGTTTTTCAATGGTTTTTCGGGTGAAGTTCCGAAGAGCATTGGCCGCCTGCCAAACCTCATAGACTTCAAAATCTTCAACAACAATCTGTCAGGAACATTGCCTCCAGAGTTTGGGATGCACTCGAAGCTCGAAGCTTTCGAAGTCTGCGTCAATAGGCTAACCGGAAAACTGCCAGACAATTTGTGTCGTTGGGGTAAACTGGTAGGACTCGTAGCTTATGAGAACAATCTCAGTGGAGAATTGCCAAGCTCTCTTGGAAATTGCAGCAGTTTGACGATGGTCAAGGTTTCTGATAATTTGCTGTCTGGAAACATTCCTAGTGGCATGTGGACGGCGCCAAACTTGACTTATGTGCTGATGAGCAACAACTCGCTTACCGGCCAGCTTCCTGAGAAGATGTCATCAAATCTTTCGCGGTTGGAAATCAGAGACAACAGATTTTCCGGTAGCATTCCAATCGGGGTGTCTTCCTGGAGCGCTTTGAAGGTTTTTGACGCCGGTAATAACCTCTTTAGTGGCGCCATTCCTCGGGAATTAACGGCGCTTTCTAGCTTATTGACTCTTTTGCTTGATCAGAATCAGCTCACCGGCGTCCTTCCATCGGATATTGTATCATGGGAGTCGCTCACTACTCTTAATTTCAGTCGAAACCAGCTCTCGGGAACAATTCCTGAGAAACTTGGTCTTCTGGGCCTCACTGAATTAGACCTCTCGGAAAACCAACTTTCTGGCGCAATTCCAGATCAACTCGGGCGTCTGAAGCTCAACCAACTCAATCTCTCTTCCAATCATCTCTCCGGGAAGATCCCTATCGAGTTGGAAAACGCTGCATATAATGGAAGCTTCTTGGACAATCGAGGCCTCTGCGCAACTAGCTCATCAGTAAAGCTCGCCATATGCAATTCTGAACCCCGAAAGTCCAGCAAAATTTCATCAAAATCTCTTGCACTGATCTTATCTTTAGGCATACTATTGTGCTTGTTGGCTTTTTCCATCTCGTTCTTCATGGTCAGAAGTTACTGGAAGAGAAATGGTGGATTAGATTCTAACTGGAAGCTCAACGCATTTCAGAGGTTGAACTTCACAGTGTCGAAAATTATATCGGGGTTGACGGAAAGTAATTTGATTGGAAGTGGCGGATCAGGAAAAGTTTACCGTGTTCCTGTGAATCGCAACGGTGATGTTGTTGCTGTCAAAAAGATTTGGAAGAATAAGAATTTAGAAGAGAAGCTTGAGAAAGAGTTTCTTGCAGAAGTCAAGATCTTGAGCTCAATTCGACACGCCAACATAGTGAAGTTGATGTGCTGCATTTCCAGTCAGACTTCAAAACTTCTCGTCTACGAGTACTCAGAAAATCGGAGCCTGGATCGATGGCTGCACAGGAGAAACCGGCCATCCAATCTCTCGAGGTCAGTCCATCATGTCGCACTCGACTGGCCTAGGAGGTTGCAGATTGCAGTGGGGGCAGCTCGGGGCCTCAGCTATATGCACCACGACTGCGTGCCGCCCGTGGTGCATCGCGACGTGAAATCGAGCAACATTTTGTTGGACTCTGATTTCAATGCAAAGATAGCAGATTTTGGTCTGGCCAGGATGTTGGTCAAGCAAGGAGAACTTGCTACAATGTCATCTGTTGCTGGCTCTTTTGGCTACATTGCTCCAGGTAAACATCATACCCCCTCAAAGTGCTTTCACTGGAAGTACTTCTGCTCATAAATTTTTACTAAAAACTCAAGTGCCAGTCAGAAGTGATTTTGGTTGTCAAAAAGCGCTTTTAGCCCTTCGAGAAGCAGTCTCAAACATATCATTAGTGCGTAAGAAGTATGTTTTATTTTTCTTTATTTCCTTAAACAACCTCAGTAAACTGGTTTTTCTTACCTTCGAATGCAGAACATGCTCACACGACGCGAGTGAGTGAGAAGATCGACGTGTATAGTTTCGGGGTCATCCTTCTGGAGTTGACAACCGGCAGGGAAGCCAATGACGGCGATGAACACACTGCCCTTGCTGAATGGGCGTGGCGTCACTTTCAAGAAGACAAGGCTATCGCTGATGCTTTGGACCAGGACGTCAAAGACGCTTGTTACCTGGACGAAATGTGCTCTGTTTTCAAACTTGGCCTCATTTGCACCGAGAGACTTCCAGCTAGTAGGCCTTCCATGAAGGACGTTCTGCAAATCTTGCTCCGATGCAGCCGCCCAGTAACCAGCAGAGAAAAGACCGAGTATGTTGCCGCTCCTCTGCTCAAGAACTCGAAGCGTGAGAGGAACCTGGAAGACGATGCTGGTAGTTTAGCAACCAATGTCTGATGCCTTCGTCGAATTCGCGAAGAGGAAACCAATAAAGGGGAAATAAGACTTTCATTTCGGGTCGGCCTTAAGCTGATCAAATGTATACTGTAGGAGGAATTTGATAGTAATACCGGTCAGAAGTGTATTAGAGTGCGGCTCTGCATCGCTTAGGATGCCGAGCTGCACTCTAGGCGGCGAAGCAACCCTGTATACTTGCATATGTATAACATCAAGAAGGGGTTAGCACATGCTTGGTTAACGAGTAACGAATTTATCAGTCGAAAGTTTCAAACTGCAAAAATAAAAGAGAAAAATGCCGCTGATGGCCCTGTAAAAACCTGTTTTATTTGCAATAGAGAAACAAGAGAGAATGTTCCGCAAAAAGTTACTACTCACAGTTTACATCCCCTATTTTATTAAGTAATCCAGGAGAAATGAGCTTATACACTGATTAACAACACAACGCCTAAACATCCGCAGAGCGAAACAACGGGCTGCAGCAAGAAAGCTTAACCGATTGTCTACTCCAACTGCCTATTATGATCCTACGCCAATTACCGGCTCTTAAGGATCGTAAATTACGGATGGGATGCAAGATCTCTCGAACTAGGAACTGAGAACTTGAATTGATCCGAAGGAAATTGTGAGAAGATAGGTGAAACGAAAATATACAAAAATTGAGATTGTCACGCTTCATTAATCTGCCCTGGTCTTGACCATTTTATGACTCCTCTACCTCAAGGTACTGGGAGTGAGAGGCTGCTAGGAGGGCAGCTCCGATTCCGGAACCGTCTTTTGAGTGCTCGACGGAAATGTGCTCAGCAACTTCGTCACCCAACAACTCCTTGAGAGTACTCTCCATGCTGGTGCGGAATTCGGTGTAGTGCTCATACAAACCACCATCCAGTGCTACCACCGACTTTTGCTTCTCTCCATCCTTAACTGTGTCTCTACCTAACTTCTTAAGCACTCCCAAGATCCCAGCAGCAGATAGGCGGGCCCCACGAGTGGCAACTATGTCACATAGCGCCACAACAACCTTTCTCATTTTCAACGAGGTGTTGGAGATCTACAGTTATTGAAAAATCAAAACCATAAACTCATGTCACCTGTCTTGCGATTGGTTTTGAAACTTTTTAAAATATATGAATTCTAGTCGCTCTTTCTAAAAGTGCATGTTTAAGGATGCCACAAACAAACACATGAACATACCACGTTCACCCTACGAAAATGTGATTCAATGAAAGGTGTCATGCTTTCAACCTTCTATTGTTTTTACTTTTCTAACCACCCTCCCACAAGAATTATGAAAAGGAAAAGAAAAAAACTAAATTAAGTTGCACAGCAAGATAACAACATTATCATTTTATCCAAAAGCATGAGCAATGTACCTCGAGGATGTCCTTGAGTTTGACCCCGACCACTTTCAGATCTGGAGATGAGTCATGATGTATGGCAGACATGTCAGGAGTCCTGAAAATATAACCACCGCCCCATAAAGACTCAGAAAACTATACTCTATTCCGAAATTAATGCCCAATCCAAGAAAACACAATTTGATAGGAACTATATAGAGGTGAAACAATTTATTTAGCATTATCAACCTTTTCATAGACTGTTTTTCATACACAGATCTCAGTTTGAAAAATAAAACCGACAATTGGCATGTAATCCACAATGGCAGTAGCAATAAGTTTTAATCTAGGCACCATTGAGAAGCAAAAGCAGAAATTCCGACCATGTGGAGGTCACTTGCCATTCCAAATAAATGGAATTAACCACATTATCTGATGCTCCATGCCAATGGTATATGTTGTCGTTATATTCAGTGTCAGTCAGGAATAGACCTGCCCAATTACTCATGACAGTCTATGTAGAATCCTAGACATTCCCAGAATTTAATCTGCAAATGCAGTGAAAACATACTTGAACGGAACTGAGAAACACTATCATGCTGACCAGGAACCAATTCAATGGAAAGGCTGGTTACTATTAAGTTTGAGGGTTAGATTTTCAGATTGGGACGAAATCTGGGTTTGACACAACTCCAAGACATCGAGACTCGGAATTCATAGCAGGCAGCAAAGAACAATACGAATAGCTATAAGTGAAAATTTGAAATGCTTGCCGGGATATCATTGGGATAATGGGTCGGATTTGTTTTCTGGTTGTAGAGATTTTAATTGTAAATTGGTTCCAGTGCATCATAGGTATACTTGTATCAAACATTCAATAAATTTTATTGACCATGCAAGTATGACCAAATATTGTACACTGAAGTATTTCACAGAAAAAGGTCCATTCAAAACATAAACCCTTTTAAAATTCGGGAACACACAAACACATCCAATAGACATACTTCGAGCTAACAAGGTTTAAACCAAATAGTTTACAAAAGATGTTAGAATAGACCTTAGTACGAACGGAATTTTCAGTTTTGGTGGAACAACATCACCAAAAAAGTCAGCTTCTTCAGCCATCTTGAGCAATACTCTGCGCACAATGTCCCCTAAATACATGCCAGAAATGATCTTCTCAAAGATCTGCCAACAAAAATTAAATCCATATGATATATCCATCAAGCCATCCTCATATGCAAAAACAAGTAAATGAAAATGTCATTACTTGCTCTCCAGGGTTTAAACTCTCAGAATCAAGTGCTTGATCGTATTCTGTCAGTGGAAGGTGTGATGAGCGAAAGTTACCCCACTCCATGTTGATAACCTATTCAAGAAAATAAACAATGAATTCGCAATGTTCAAACTATAGAACTAAACCTTAGCACCAGGCAACAAACCATAGTTCCACAATTTGATAGGAAATTCATAACATACTAACCATTTCTCCTGATTTAGGCAAAAGACCATGCCATTTTGGAATGGCATGTGCTCGTTCTACATAAGCAGCATTTGTTCCAGTGCCCAATATCACAGCAGCAATGACATCCTGATTGTGGTACCTACCTCCTGCTAATGTACCAATTGTATCATTTACCTGCATCAGCCTGGCAAGTTAGGATTGTCCAAAACAATAAGCAATAAATCGCCAAGGTTTAATTCAGCTCCTCGAAGCATAACATGAAAATCCGAATTGCTGAAATTAGAAACCAAACTGGACTTACCAAAGCTGTAACACGCATATCAAGTCCAATTTTTTCCACTGATTTGGTAAGCTCTCCTACCACATCTTGTTCAACCTGCACAAATATCAGCAAAAGGAAACTGTCACAAGGGGCACCATACGATAAAGATTAGTCCAGAGCTGCTAAATTAATTTTATTATTGGAACACATTGATTGCATTCTGCATATTGACATAAAGTTTTAGGTAGAAGTAGAACATATGTCAAGAAAAGATAACATAACAAAAGGCTCGAATACCCATTGTATCAGGCACAGTATTCTCCAGACGTGATTTACATGACTAACTAACAAACAAAAATCAATATAGCAAGAGGTGTCAAAGTACCGCATCCTCAATACTGAAGCCTTTTGTCCACTTAATAAGGGTCCCTGAGGCAATTGAAGTTTGCCACACGGGAAATGAAAAGGTAAAACCCAGCTCCCTTTGTCTACCGGGTGCAGGATGAAAACCTTCTCCTTCCGTAGCAACAAATTTTGCAAGTGCTTCGGCAATAAAATCAAATAATCCCTGAAACCAAGTCATGGTAAATTACCACCAAGTATGAACAACTCTAAGCAGGTTTGTTAGATTGCTTGAAGAAATACTAACTTCTGAAGTTCCAGTCATCAAATGTGGTGGAATGGAAACTTCGTCAAATTCATGTTTAACAACATGTTTTTCTTTCCCACCAAGCTGTACACGCAGGACACGGAAGTTTGTCCCACCAAGGTCCAATGCATAAAACAGCCCTTTCTCATCCCTGAAACGATAAGAATGAAAGTAACAGGAATGTACTACGCCTCCAATAGGCCCTCCAAATACATTTTAAGTGCAAGACATAATTTTAATACAGCCATGCCTAATTGGTCAAACATGTAAGTAAGGGGGTAAAAGACACCAAATACAGCTCACACATGGTCAGCCACTCAGTTCAGTTTTTTTTTTAACACAAATCACCAATATAATCTACCCGGTATATCAAATATTCATTTCTAACACTCTTTCTGAAGCTTGTAGACTTTAAATTGCTCTTCTTTTCCCATTTGCAATATAGTATCTCAATTTCTTTTCAATATAATGACACTCTAAAAAGATTAGAAGGACATTGATCCGTAGGACATAGAACATTATAATCCACTAAAATAGCACAACCCACGCCACATACCATGAAGAACATACCAAAGACGGAAACTAATAAGAGAGCCATAAAAACCCCATTCGAAGCACACATGGGATAAGGAAACCGCCAATTCTAGCAAATCAAACTTTAATCTCTACAGTTAGATCAAATATAAAAGGAATTATTTCGAAGTGAAAAATCATATGGGAGCTGCATGAAAAGGCAAAATTCCTACAATCTAAAAATAGAAAATTTCGTTTCGAAAGAAATCATAAGAGCACAACATCAACATATAAGAAATAACCATGACAAGGAGGGGTTAATCAATAGATTATACCCAATACAGAAACACACCAACTAAATAACTTCCACGAAACAACTAAACTAACACAACATCAACATAACTAACTCCTATTTATTAATCAAACCCAATAAATGGTTCCCATTTCATAAACTAACCGAGAAAAAATTCGATCTTTAGCCCTTTCCACAAGAAAATTAACAAAAAAGGACAAATAAATCAATCCAAACAGAAGTTTAATTGCCACAGAACAAAATTATTGAACCCAAGAATCCTTTATTTTTTAATTTAATCCAATCCAAGTTCAAAGTACGAGTCTTTCAAATGCCAATCGAGAAATAAAAAATTAAGGGTGGGTGAGATAAACTAGAATACCCAGTGGGGAGGTTATCGACGTAGCTGATGAGCATCTTGAGCTTGCTGCCGCCCTCGGATGCGAGGCCAGCGTGCATTTCCACAGTCATGGCGTCAGCCACCTGTCTCAGCTTCACAATGGGGGTCCCGCTCTTATCCTCGAACTCCCTCAGAATCGCCATCACCCGAGCCCACCTCCCCGAGCTCTTCATGCGGTGTCGCACGACCAGCGCCGCAGCCGCACATACCGCCGCCGCGCACACCACCGCCGCCCCCACCGCCACCTTCCCCATCACCGCCGCCGCTCAAATTACCAAATCTTTGATGGGTTTTTCAATTCGAAATCTCCCGAATCCGATTTTGGGGTCAGGAATCGATGGATCGATTGAAATCCTCGTGATTGTGTGCTTGCATGAGTGAGAAAGTTTGGCAAGTGAGAGAGAGTATAGTAAGAAATGAAAAATTAAAGGTACAATTTTAGATCGGACTTTTGGGGAGGGATACGAATGGAAAATTGTTAATCAAGGAATTCCAATTTCCAGCCTAATTTCTCGGAAAATTAAGCTGTATATTTCAATTTTCTCGGAGAGAGAAAGAGTGTGTGTGCATGCTTTTATGATTTTCTTGGCCCTGTTCGTCTCCTCGGAAAATTAGCCTTTCTGTATTATTAAATTTTCTTGGGGATTTTCTCTCACTTTCTCGGAAAACAAAAAGATATATTTTGGCGTCAAAAATGAATTTCCATTTTTTTTGGAGGGAAAATGGGCATGGTTTTGAGTGAAAATTACGAGATTGACCTGTCAGTGTCAAGTGTGAAGCTTATGTGTGTTATGCGGACGAACATGATTCCTTGAGGTGGTGTGGGATTTTTGGAATTTTCAATTTAAGGAAGGCTACGTGTGAGGTTCTCCCTGATTCCCATGTGTAAATTTGGGATTTTCTTACCTTCCAAACAAAATCAAATATGCTTCAAGCATATGTAGATGTTGGGATTGGCTACAATGCTCGCAAGCATTGAATGCTCACACCGATTTCACCCTTCTTCCCCCCTCTCTCCTTCCTCCTCCCTCCTTTTAACGGTGAGATTGGTGTGAGCATCCAATGCTTGCGAGTACTGTAGCCTACTCCGTAGATGTTGCTCCTAACAAAAATAATATGGAGTGATTATAGTTTGTCCCGTTTAAATTAATTTTTTTCATGTCTCGTCTTGAGTGATTCTAAGAATGCCATCACTTATAAGTTAAAGTACATATGCTTCTAATGAGTAATTCTCTCAAGTGATTATGGTTTGCCTCGTTTAGAGTGATTATGAGAATTCATAAACACTTCGTGTTTAGAAAAATGTCTTAATCACTTATGAGTTGATGTACATCTTTTTTTACGATTGATTTTCTCTCAAAAAATTATTCTAACATGTCTCGTCTAGAGTGATTTTAAGAATGCAAAAATTACTTATGAATTGAAGTAAATGTGTACGAGTAATTTTCTCTCATTCCAATCCAAACACTTGCTCTCGTAGAGTAGATGGATCTTGTCTTCCACCGATTTATTGCACAATATTAAATTTATGATATGAAAATATTTTTAAAGTGTTACATTATAAAAGGGTAGGAAGAGTTTAAGAGATAAGGAAAGTGGACTTTCCCTTGTGTAGTGTATAATGAAATCAACCTCTAATAAACAACTGCAACCAAAAGAAAAAAAAGGAAATATGTTTATGAAATAAGGATCTGCCATCTCATTTTATGGGGTATCCACAAGTTGCTCTTGAGTTGTCACTTTGAATCTCTTACTTGCACTATTTTTTACTCCTTATGCACACAAGAGAAGAATTTTCTTACAATCGTGACATAAGATATATGTTCATTTTTTTTCTCCTAATTAACATGATTAATTAATCAAGAAGAGCGTTACAGATGTTTCACTACGTTAAAGAAAATAACAGAGGTCTTGTTTGGTCTCTAAAATTGATTAGACTTAACAACTCACTAATTCAAGATATGTTAAAGGAAGCAAAAAAAAAAATGTGTCCAACTTGAATCTAAAAGATAAATTACTTATTCAGAAAATTTATCTATTTCAATCCCTTTCTAAAACGGTAGGATTAGAAGGAATAAGTTTCTTTCATATCCAATACTCTTCTAATTCTCTCATAAAGAAGAATTATTCACCTCTACTTTTAATATATTTTGAATTTTATAAGTTATTCATTTCAATCTAATCGTACATAACCAAACGAGACCAAATATTCTATATCATGATTGTGGGAAGGTTTTTCTCCACACAAATACATAAGATTGAATTTAAGATTAACTTCAAACTGTGGCAAGTGGAGAAGAAGATCATGAGACCCTACCCAAGGATGCAAAGCTTGGTGTTAATGGAGGATTAAGATTCAAGTGACTACTTTGAGTTTTAAGCCAGTCCACATCGACCCAAAGTTCCTTGAATGGGTTGGTACTTGTCCCTCATATGTGGAGGTTCCATTTCAATTCCATCAAAAGATGGAATCCCAAAAAGTGGTCCAACATTAAAACACAACTTGTTCTTAACAAAATAAAACATTTGTTATAATTAAAGAACAAAGACAAAATCAATTCAAGCATGGACATGCCTGCATTCAGGGGTATCTTTTTTTGTTAACGGGAACGTCGTGAAGTGATTTTAACATTTTCGTTTTTTTTTTCTCTGCATTTTTTTTTTGTTTTAGTTGTGAATTGAATATATTAAAACGAAAAAACGGGAGCGTGAAAATCACTACTCTTTCATTTTTGTTTTTCATAGATGTTAATTGGATATCAAAGTTGAGGACTAGGTGCACTATAAAGCATTTGTGAATTTTAAATTAAAGTAAAGAAAATGGTGAATTTGTCAACTCAAGTTTTATGGGATGGACTTGACAACTTCATCTGCTCTTTTTATTCGATTCTTGATGGAATGTCATGTCATGTTCATCAAAATAGCTTAAAAATTATTTTATTTTCTTCTTTTTAATGAATATATTCCACCCTTCTTTTTAATGAAATGTATAGAAATTTCAAATTTTAATCAAAATTGGATACGATGCTCCAATCGTAGTAAATTGGTATACATATTTGTTATAAAACAGAACACGTAAAACAAATATATGTATGATGTGATGTGTGGTCATAGGAAAAATAAAAATAAAAGTATAATTCTTTAACAAATGTTAATTTAAGAAAAAAAAAGTGGATCTCACTATTTTACTGATGTGACTGTTACAAATATACCACATAAACAAAATTAAAAGTATAATTCTTTTACAAATGTTAATTTAAAGAAAAAAAATTTATTCTAATTTTCTTTTTGCTTGTAGTTGTCACATTATCATTTAACAGTCAAATTGACAAACTAACTAACGAATGTATGAAATTGCAACTAAAATACAAGTTTATGTATGACATTACAATATTTGAAAAATAATATATGAGATTGTAATTGTCTCAAAATTTGAGAGTGCAAAATATAATTTACCTTTAAAAATTTATAGTTTAAGCAAAATTGCATGCAGATTTTCCACAAGAAGTCAAGAACAAGAAAAACAATAATAAACCCTCAAATATCTTATACGGATAGTGAAATTGCAAAGAAGTCAATTAAAAGCTATATTTCTTTTGGGTCAAACTGTAAATTAATTTGGAATTCACTGCAAATTAAATTGTATATACTATTGAATAATTTAAAATTTATTTAGAACTCACCGCAAATTAATCTGGACTCTTCAATGACTGTATCATTGAATGTCCAACTCAAGATTTTTCCCTTTTGTTTGCATGAATTACTTTTGCAGAGGTTATTCTTGTTGACAGGCACAAGCAACGGTGGAAAAAGCTAGACACCACCGCCCTTATCCTCGAGAACAAGAACAAGAACAAATCAATGCAACAGGAGGAGAAAAACGACAAGAAAACTCGACGTGACGAGAGAGACAGACACACAGTTAGAAATACAACCGAATACAAACTCTCAAAAGTATGGCAATTTAATTGATAATGAAACCCTGCAAAATACATGAACCATAGAAAGACACATCCTATACATTGCAATCAACTTTCCTATACAGAATCAATCAGTTAGCTAGAGTATGTATGATTTCAAATGAAACTAGCTAGTCAGCTAGTTCCTTGGCAGTGGGAATAACAGGAACAAGATAATTCCCGAAGGGCGAATCGAAGATTCTAAAGCTTCCGGTGGCACCATCTTTTTGCGCTTGTGCAACTGCTGCATTTTTGGCCTGCTGAATCCTCAAATGGACTCCAGAAGTTGTAGTTTGAGCTTCTGGAACCTACACACATATACTTTTCCCTCAAATTAACGAGCTATGAAAAGATGGGCAGGGATATTGATGAGGATAAATTTCTTACTGTTGTTACTGAAGTTCCAACTCTGCTTTTCTTCTCAACCGGTGCAGGAACATTAATCCCACTATATATATATATATATATAGATAGATACAAAAGATCAGTCAGTCCAATTAAGAACTAAACAATTTCTTCCCTCCTAGTCTAAAACGTATAATTAAGGGATGCGGTTTTCACACGTCCAATTTCTCCCATGCACTCTATTTTTTTCTAGCAGTTGAATAAATCAAAGAATACTCAAGATAAAGAATCTACGAGAAGAGTGTAGAAGGAGAAAACGGGAGTGAAAATCACGATCCTATAATTAACTAAAGGGCATTCATCATTTTCATTACTCAATATTTGTTAAAAAGGCTTGTAGTTATAGAATAAGACCGGTAGTTTAAAGTATTTTTATATTTGACAAGACGATATTCTAAATTATTTTAATCAACAAATGAAATTCGAAATTGAATAAATTGGGACCGACACATTGCCCACCAACTGGCCTAACACGCAACTGCAACGCTAACTTAACTAATTCAAGATGTAAAAACGGTTGGTTTTGCCGTTTTGCTGAGGTAAACCGGAATCTCACCCTTGCTTCGGTTTTCTTGGTCAATGCCTACAGATGCTGGTGCTGGAGAAGCAGGTTCTAAGGAAGTCAGTCCTTGCCAACGAAAACAAGGAATTCGAAGTAGATCCTCTTTAGTTGTCGTTTCATGAAACGACATCCAAATTGCTAAAAACACGACGCTACTGCCTACTGCTACACTGGATTGGATTGTCATCAACCTCTTGCCATAATCTCAGATAAAGATAATATCTTTATTTCTTACTTCGACCGTTTGATGCAAAAGTTTCTAAATTTTGTCTCTTTTCACCGAACCAAAATAATTTACCATATTAATTTACACCACTAGGCACCCAGCTAGCTCTATTCAACAAATAAATAATTAATAAAATACCAAAAAATTAAAATAAATAAATAAATCACCAACTGGGTTTTGATTAGTAATCACCTGAAAGACGGTGGTTCATCGGCTTTCCTCCTTCTGGGTTGAGCCGCCATTGTTGGCCGCTCTGCTTCAGCTTTTTTTCTCTCTGACCAAGAACAACGAAGGGCTTATGGGTTTAATGAAAGAATGGATTTTTGACCGCAAACTTTGAAGTTATGGGCTAATGGACTGGGCCTTCTATCAAAACAAACTTTGAAGTTCTGGGCTTATATACTGGGCCTCTTATCAAAACAAGCTCCATAGTTGATGATGAACTAGGATTTTGTGTGGAGTTGTGGGCCCAGCTCATGAAACCCTGGCCCTTAATCCAGTTAACACCTCTCTCAACAGGTAGTTAGCTTGATCATGTCCTTGAGGTGGGGAAAAATTGGTGTTTCTTATCAACAAAACATGGATTTGACATGATTAGATCCATAATGATAATTTCTTGTATACGTCATCGTCAACCCCACTCCTAATTCTTCTCTTTAAGCACTAATCACTCTTGAAAATTTGGGATTATGCCGCACACGCTCTGGATATTTCATGTTAAGTATCCCTTTTGAGGATTTAGCAATCATTTCTCTGAAAACCCACCATCGCCAATATTGCTATTCCTTTTCCATTGCATTTAACCTTAGAATTTACTTTGAACTGTAGACTGGTTTGTGTTTTAGGTCATGGAATACTCTAAGATACAAGACAATATATCTCCGGTTACACAACAGAATCTCCCGTAGGTTACTCTTGAAGTACTATTGTTTTGTAATATTTATATGTTGTATCTCACGGGTTATTTTACCTTGACTGCTTCCTGATATGAACTTGTTCGATGACGTGACTTTTGACATCTACTACTGCTTGGAGTTGAACCTGAACTGGTTAAGCATTTCATTTCTAATACAAATGGAAGGGAATTAACAATTAATTTTCTAGCAGCTTTCTTGCATTTTGCAGCCAAAAGAATCAGCATTTTGCTGGTGTGATGAACTAGAGTGAAGTGTTTTTTTAATCTTCTAAACTTTCATCTATGAGATATTTGTAGTCTAGGGTTTTGAAGTGCTGTCCTCAAACCAAACAAAACATATGTTTTTCAAGCCATTGGGTTAGTGAGCGTAGATAGGATGATGGGTAGTAGCTAGGCCAGAGATCCAGAATTTAAAACCCTTGTAACAAATAACAAAACATCTGTTTAACAGCTTAACAAAGCATGCAGTCAATTTTTAGAGAGCATGCAATTGTAATCATCAGATATTGTCGAAGAACTTGTACAAGTAAAACCGAGAATCACTCAAAAAAAGTGAAGAAACATGTTTTTGACTTTGTTAATTTCCCATGTTCTGGTGGAGGTGGTAGTGGTGACCCTTTTGCATTGGTGGGATTTTAATTAATTCAAAAAAATAATATTGATTTGGACTCACTAATATAATTAATTAGTTCTTATTCCAATCAAATATAAATCTCCCTCCAATCCAAAGTCACTGGTGCAAGAAAACTTGACCCCCCATATCGAACCAAATCTATTCTCATCATTCTGCAATTCTTTGTGGATGAACGCCTACATGTTTCGGAAAGTAACTTTCCGGATTCCTATTTCCATTTGTCAACCTAAGATAATGTTTTCTTTTCTTAATTAGTGATTATTGAAGTGATTGAGTTGACTAATTACTTTATATTTGATTTCGATTTAGGTACAACGATTATTCGGGGTTATAATTATAGCTTGATTCATGATTAAGATGGGTAATATTCTCCTAAATAGACAGGTTAATCACAATGCCACTTAAGTTGGGCCACCCATAAGGTTTGTGGGGTACTAAATCGAGTTAAGTCTCAAGAGCAATCTATACTCGTGCAACTAGGGTTTGAAAATGTTGCTTATTAATTAGTGCACGCCTTTCATTCCTGCATCAATTAAGGAATCCAAAACCAAACTCATTAAAGAACATATATCTGTGTCTACTTTGTGAAAGGAAAGCAGATCATTTTACCTAGCTCTGCCTCGGTAGTTTTCCACGTGTATATCCATATTGCAATGGTTTTTTAGTACCGGTTAATTATTCTCCACAATATGGCACAACCTCATGCACAGACCCTTCTATTAGGTCAAACACAAACAGTATTGTAGAGGGTCCCAATGAGATTGGAGTTTTTGTTCACTTGTTTCCTCCTTCAAAAATCGAGTTTTAGTCTTGACCCTGATTGGTAAAAGCAATCCAAGTCCAACTTTTACGCTGAAATAAGCAGTATTGCAAGAGTTGTGCTTGGCTAATTTGCTGATGGAATACGATATAGATAGAGTTGTGTTATCGTCAGTCACTCATATATGCATAAACAACTTATAACCATTATATTTGTGCACTCGCATCTTATTAACTTTTAGATTGCTCATGTGATAGAGTAGATGATTAATTTTATAAAAATCCTTTAAAAAGTCAGTAAAAAGCCATGAGGGTTCACCTTTATGAATGAGTAGTGCTTAAATTAGGAATGCAGAAAGGTCAGCAATAGTGTGGATTTTGGACAAGAATGTCTCACGACCATGTGCACAAATGCCCCCCACGTGGGATTTGGCATGCGTGTGGGTCTCTTCCAAGTGGTTCTGTTGTTTGCATCTGTGACAATTTTGGTAAACTACAGCACACTATGATCCCACAAAATTTCCAAGCATGGAAAATTCAAACTATATAATAATTAAAAAAAAAAATCATATGTTTTTTAATTATATTTAGCTACTATTTCCAGATGGTAAAATGGGTCGTCTTCTTCTATCTTCTTCTACTTTAAAAAAAAAAAAATGGTTTGCTATAGAATTTAGATGGATTTGAATTAGATGCATATATATAGAGAGAGATGAGCTGTGCGTGTGAGACAAGTAGCTGGCCTTTACAAAGACCCATCTGCAACTCCTTCCCATATATCACGTGCCTATATATTTTTCCTTGTTTCTGTCCCTTTTTCGTTTTCTTTGAGAGTGATGAGATGAGTTAAATCCTACATGGGCATGCACTAATGCTTTCCCTTTTTGGCAAACTTATAGACTTATAGTTAAATGTATTGGTATACAGCAAGCCAACGGTTGTGCAAAGATTGGCTGCCACTTCTAATACTTATTCATGATCAGATATAACAGCTGCCAAATCTAGCTAAAACTTACTTGCAACGGTGTGTACGTATATGTTTTTGTATCTATTTCTCTCTTCACGTGAATACTAGAACAATTTAAGATTTAAGACAAAGGCACGAATGCATATACACTCCGTTACAGTCTCTCTCATGATGTATTACGTAAGGACAGCAGAATTCATCTAGCTAAAACTTACCTGCCTAAACCCTAATGTATTACGTAATTAAGGACATTGACACAAATCAGTATAGACCCCCTTACAGTCTCTTTCTCACGTCTCACCAACCCTACTATCTATGCTGATTTGGACACCACAAACAGCTACTTTGAATTCACCCAACCCCAACTTTCTTCTTTGTCTCCATGTTATATTTTGGGTTTTTAAAATGATATAGTTCTTGTTTCTGCTCAACTTTATAACTGTTTTGGAGGTGGAAAATGGATGATAATATAAACTAAAAGGTAAACTTACATAGTTTATGTTATAAGTTATAAAATGGAAAGAAAACATCCGGGGGTATGAATATTATGTATGTGGAAAGGAACGACTTAAAGAGTTGCTTTGCGCTTGCTTATACCTTTTCGGAAGATCAGAGTGATCTTTGGCAGGCTTTTTGACAAAAGGGAAGGTCATAATATCTTATGATATGCAAAAAGTGGCAGTTTTGAATGCTTTCTGTACTCCTTTCCCATATTTGGGGTGTTGCCACGCGTCCCATATACTTGATGTTTTTGTTCTCTTTTCTTTTCTTTATTTTTTTCGTTTTTTGTTTCTTTGCCTTTTCATGATCATGGGATGAAAAAATAACTTTTATTCCTTGTAGTGTGATAGTTCTCACATATTGGTTGCTAGGTGGGAGATATGTATTTGAAATCTTAAAATACATCAGAAAAGCTAATAGTACCACAAAATGCTATTGCCATATGCACTTTTCAAAGCCATCCATAAAGAAAAAGTCAATTTAAAAACAATTCAACAATTATATATGTTATCTACTGAACTATATATGTCAGAAAAATAATGCAAAAAAAAAAAAAACATAATGGACCCCGTATACAGTAGTTGGAGGAAGAAAAAGTTGAACGACAATGAATACAATTTGGCTATCCAATACTATGGTTTTGTACAAGGCATAAAATCTTAGTCTCTTCATTAGCTTACTGAACTAATTAAACCCTTAATTAGTCTCATCTTTCACTCGATACGTACATACTCATCTCTCCCCTAATCACTCATCATATGAGTAATATCTACTTGATGGATAGTTGTAAGAATAAGATGTATAAGTCGATGCAGTGCAACCTAATTATTTTTTTCTATAAGATACTAACAGTAAATATGTTTACGGTAACTTGATGGGTTAGTTGTTCGATTGAGCACTTTTCATTCTATGATGCGAAACTTTGTGATTAAGAAAAGGATATAGATTAAAAGTGTAGTAATTTGGCTAGTAATAACCTTTGGCTCAAGTGGGAAGTCAGCAAAAAAGCTATCAATTTAAATGGCAATAATTTATTTATTTAAACAAGAAACAGCAGTCTAGCTAAATATACGTACGTACTGCGCGCTAGGGTTTTTACCAACTCATGCAAAGCACAGTATTTTAAATTTGATGCTACTGAAAGAGTATACTGGTCATGTGCCTCCATGATCGATATATGTATGTATAAATATAGATATATATCAAGTGGCTATGATATATATGTTATATATATGTTATATTGCTTACACACTAGGTAGCTGCTGCCCATCACCCAATAAAGATGCCCCACTAGGGTTTCTGCTGTGTGTGACGGGGGACCTACTCACAATCCACCCAATAAGAACCAAGATATTCCCTAGCACAAAGGCTTCTGCTGTCTCTGTTCAACACCTGTGCGGCTGTGCCTTTCCCAGTTTCCCTCATTTCTGCATCCCCTCTTCATTTTCTAGTTAATTAGTTTTTAATTAATCCTTTGGAAAAAAAAAGTTTAATTAATCCTCTACGATCTTCAGTACTTCTTTAACGCAAACCTAGGCGGAAAGAAACCATGCATACATACTTTGTGCAATTGGGTTTGTACTATAATTAATTGTAATTAAACTAAGAATATATCTAATATATATTCTTATGCATCACAGCATCATGGAGAACGAAGTTCATTCTCATCAACCAGTAGCTTATTACTTACCATGTGTATTGTGTAAACAAAGGCTAGATATATAAATTGTTTAAATTTTCTGAAGTAAACCCTAATTAAATTGATTTCTTAAAATTGTGTGATGAATCACTAGCTTGATGCATGTTGTCAATCTATTTATATTATAATATGTCTTATATTTATTAATATTTTATTTTAAAGTGTAAATCAATCGTTCAATCATATTATAATATGTGAAGATGTACAACAATATATGACACACGGTTGAGAAAGGTTGGTTGTGCGTTGAAACGTCCAAAAGAATCTAATCGGTAGGTATGAGCCACTTAAAATGCAATATATACCATGATTTATAATAGAAGAACCCCGGTGAACGATTTAGGGAGCACACATAAAATTTCTCTGTTGGCAAGAAGTGGTGCACCGAAGAGGGGGAAGATGGTGTCAGATAATTGGGTTGGAAATGTGTGTGTCATATTCACTACAAGCCACAACTTAGCACAAGATAGCTATCTCACTAACTCTCTCTTGATCTCTGATCTGATTCTGAGCCACCCAGCCAGCACACCCCACCTTCACTACTGTTTCTCCTATTTTCCTACTCCATATATCTATCTATTTATCTATGATTCTATATATATCTTCAAGATTAATGATCATAAACGCAAATGCATTCGTGGAAAACGACAATAACGCTAGTCAATTACGCCCAACTCAACAAGACAGTGAGTGAAAGCTACAGAGAGAAGATAGTTACATGCACAACACAGAGGTAACAGGCTTATAGTGGAAATTAAAGTAAATTAATATATATATACATATATATATATATATTATATAGCAATAATAATGCATGCACTTTCGATCATTGATCATTGAAGGTGCTCATGTGCTACGTCTCCCGGCCCCCATCCATCACGCACGTATAATTTGCCTTTCAACCTCACAAACCCTTTGACCTAGCTTGTAACTATATGCTTATATATTCATACATACATATATATATATATATACATACCACTAGATTATCGATCATATCTACATTCTCACAACACTACAAGAAAACTTGACATACAACTACTGAATCGGTAATACTCATTTATGATAGAATGACCCTATTTTAATCAGTGTTCCCTTTGTCCTTTAAGCTAGAGAATTTCATTACGATATAATGCCATGCTACTTGAGTCTTGAGATAATCAAAGTACGTAACGAAGTGATTAAAACTAAAACACCTATTAGTAACTTGGATAACAATCTAATAAACTTTATATCTAAAAGTATGATGATCATTTTAAAGTAGAGTAACATCCCATAAGTGAGTTAAACGGTTGACAACAATTCACACTCGTAGATGACTGTTGCTAACACAACTCTATTTTCCGGGAGAAGTGACTTGAGATAAGACTTTGGAGGAGCAACGTCGTCCATCGTCAGCTTTTTTGGCAGTAAATGAAGGGGGTGTTTTTGCTGACGTTTAGAGGCCTGACCCTCTTTCGTGTCCAATTCAGAAATTCCAGTCGCCCAATCAGATCATCCAAACGGCCACAAGGCCCACCCACCGGCCAATACCCCCATTCCCTCTCCTCCTCCTCTCTTCTACTATCCTACTCACTCTATATATGACCCGATTTATCCCATGTATTAATTTTTTAATTTTGTTTGCTGCAGAAAATTCAACTGAAAATCCATAGAGTTTCATATGATCGAGCCTCCAAGTAGTGCAAGTGTGAGTGAGAGTGACCTCACGTCTCACTCCTCCTTATGACTTTTGATCCAAGAAGATTAATCAAAATCAACCAATCAACGACTCGCAATTTATGTGCCTCAAAAAATGTGGCAAGAGATGTTGTTAGAGACTATGCATGACAATTCCCAAGAATCTTGTGCTTCCAATCAAAGTTATCATGACACTATGATAGCTAGGTTGATAACTACTCTAATTAACTTAACTATGGCTTAATTAAACTTTTACTAAATACTTGTAATTTTCTAGTCTTTTTTGGTCAATTGTAATTTTCTAGCTTTGATTTAAGTCATTTGACTTTTGACAAATATTCAAACTATTTATACGTTTTTAAAAAATAGAAGTTATTGATGAAATTTAGTGTGCAACTTTATTCACTCCTCATTTATTGCCGTTAAATTAGTTTGATTTAATTGATTTAAGACACGAATTTTAAAATTTAAATTAATCCAAAGACAATCTAGGGGTGGGTGCGGTTTGGTTGATTCAATTTTGAGCCCAAACCACATACTTCGGTTTGCCTAAATTCCAAACCACAACTGAACTGCAATGGCTTAAAACCTATGTAATCGATTTACCAATGTTGCGGTTTGGTTTAGTTCAATTTGCGTTTTAACAAGCATGTATTACCAAATGAAAAATCCAGAGCTATGCCAAGTAAATATTAGAAAAAATTGGTAAGCCTATCAATTTATAAAAACAATTCATCATCAAACTATCAACATTGTAACTTAAATTTACAATCAAAACTGCATACTAAGCTCTAATTTCAAAATACTTAATCTTATATACAACTAATTAAAAGTCTCAAATTTCAAGATGTTTAGTAAAATACTAAAATATATACTATTATATATATGTGTGTTCTTTATGTATGATTATATATATTATGTCATGTTTTATATATTTTATAAGCGGTTTGGTTCGGCTAACCCATGGTTTGTAAAAATCAAAACCGTATACTAAATCAATTCTTTCGGTTTGGTTTGGTTTTATAAACTGAATGGAACAAAAAAAACAAAAAAACTCAAACCAAACCAACCCAAGTTGTTTCGGGTTGCCGGTTTGTTGCCCACCTTTGTGGCAATCAATGGGGAGTGAGCAAAAATGCATTTTGAAATTTAATACAAAGATATGCAAAAAACTGGTAAGTTTGACACTTAATTGATGAAATTTAATATAAAATCAAAATTATACAAGGATTTAAAGGATCTCCCTAATGCATATGGCGCTTTACCACAATGCCAGAAAACGCCAGAAAACAATAATGCATGTGCATCCTGGTGTGAGTTCGATCCCCAATGATCCTCCTCCCACTTTATATTTAACAATTTAACGTACCAACGATATCGTTTGTATAAAAAAAAAAAAAGGATCTCCACGGTAAAAAGAAGTTTTTAATTCTTCCAAAACATTGTCTTTGTTGTCAACTTGATCATCATCTCCGTCACGTCATGTCTAATTTAAATTTCTCCTCTAATTACTCTTGTTTTTTAATTCTTCCAATCCGTGATAAATTCGGTGCTTTGCACCTTGCATTACGTGTTGCATTATGTTTTATATCACGTATCACGCATATACTAGTACAACAAAATTGTTATTGGCACTCTAAAAATATTATTGTGTACTAAAATAAGCAACTATATCACTGGTGTTATACGAGTTAGTATATTCAAAATGTGCTTATAACACTATTTAGGTATGTGTGTAAACAAATACAAACAAGCAATGGCGGAACCAAGATTTTACAACAATGAAGTCATGATTTCGACCAAAATTAACTTCATTGCACCATTCCATCGAGCATCTGGTGGGCACCTATCAAAATCTACCAACATTCGCCGAAAGCTTGTGATGAAATCTATCGATTGTGTTCTTCTAGCATCTGCATTCGTTAAAGTGTGCCCAGGCCAGTAGATTGTAGAGACCTGCCTCCCAAGATTTTTTGAGTGAGGCATTACATTAAGCACGTGGTGCGCACCATTGGGTTGCACACAGAAGAAGGAAAAGGACGACACGGGAAAGAAAGAAGAAAATAAGAGAAGGAAAAAAGCAACAATAGTTTGTAATTCAACGTTGTTCACTCTCTCTTTAGTTGGGGTCACAGATAAATCTACCATCAAATGTAGATGGAGTTACGAAGCTATTGGGGATCATGAGCAACCATTGACCCAAAGCTGGCTCCGCTATTGCGAACAAGGTACTCCCACAATGAAAATTGTCCATCATTCATACGGACCATATCATGAAGTCCATGTCATTATGCTGATGTGATAAGCTTACTTATTAAAACGAGAGAAAGTTTTGGGTAGGGCTGCCGCATGGTTCGTCACACTCACAAATAGGCAACCCATATAGTACTTACATGTTGAAAGTCTCACACGTTGTAAGTGCGTTGTTCCATAAGACAACCCTACTTAAGACTTTGTTGAAGTTTGTCTAAACTTTTCTACTAAATAGTAGAAACCATTGTATTGAGACTGAAAGATTTTATTTATTTTACTTTGCGAGAAGAGAGTACGCTTGGAAACGTTGTGTTGAATGTAGAATCTAGGGGGGTTATATATGCATACACAAAAGTTCCTTTCTTGGGTGCATTATATTGGCATTGCATCCTTGGGCGCCCGTGAGAAGAGGGGAGTGTGCTCGAATCACTGGCATTTGAAGAAAAGCACATTATACATTATAATAATAATAATCTACGTAACTAAATGCCAGAACTCAGAGCAACCCACAGTCCACAGGCTGGGGGCAGAGACGCAGTGATGATGCATGAGCTACATATATACGCATATCATCGTGAGAGAAAAATCACCAGAACAATCTCTCTGTTTAAAATTTCACTTATTGGAAATTGAATCCTCTGCCCTGCCCTAATAAATTCTGACAATCTGACGTCTCTTTCTTCAAACCACATAAACTACTAAACCCTAATCGATTATTACCACATTCTCCTCCTAAATAATAAAAAATCGATCCAATAAATTGTAGTTAGTTTTGAGATTAATGAAATTTAGAGAGTTAAACTGAAAACAGAAAAGGCATAGAAACTTAAACCGGAGAAAAAGCATAAAGATGAGCAAAGTTCAAAGGCAAATGAAACGAAAAGACGGAAACACCCATTCTCATCACCTCTATTTATACATCCCTTGCATCTACGCCAAAAAAACCAACCCATCATCCATTTATCCATCCCCCATTCATTTGAAGTCATTAGAGTGCTCTCTACGAGAGTATCTCCTTCTCTCTCCGAGAGTATCTCCTTCTCTCTCCTCTCTCTAAAACAACAGACCATCGTTCAAAAAACAGAAACAATTAATCATCACTTACAAACGAAACAAAAACATTTCTTTGTTTTTCATCGTTGAAGTTCTCTGTTGTTGTTCATCAAACAAACAATCATGTGTAATCCAAACACTTCATCCACAACCAAGAAAACAGAGCATCACCAACATCAACCGCCGCAGCCCCACTTGTTCCTAGACTTCTTATCCCTACCAGAAGCTACAAAGCCGCCTCTGCTGCCCCATTTCACAAGCTCAATTACTCTTTTGGACATAGTCGCCGAGACCAAGGCTTTGTACCAGCTGGCCTTCCCAATCCTCCTCACCGCCCTCATTCTCTACTCCCGCTCAATCCTCTCGATGCTCTTTCTTGGCCGCCTCGGCGACCTCGAGCTCGCCGCTGGCTCCCTCGCCATCGCCTTCGCCAACATCACCGGCTACTCCGTCCTCTCCGGACTAGCCCTCGGCATGGAACCTCTATGTTCCCAAGCCTTCGGAGCCCAACGTCCGAAGCTCCTCTCTTTGACCCTCCACCGCTCCGTCATCTTCCTTGCTGTCGCGTCGCTGCCCATTTCGCTCCTCTGGGTCAGCATGTCATCAATCCTCCTGTACCTCCGCCAGGACCCAGATATCATCGCCGTGGCCCACACCTATCTCATCTTCTCCCTCCCTGACCTCTTAACCAACTCCCTCATTCACCCAATCCGCATTTACCTTCGCGCGCAGGGCATCACCCACCCGCTCACGTTAGCATCCCTCGCCGGCGCGCTCGTCCACCTCCCGATGAACCTTCTGTTAGTCACCCGGCTCCAGCTCGGCGTGGCAGGCGTCGCGGCGGCTTCCACCGCTTCGAATCTATTTGTTTTACTGGCCCTCGTTTCGTACGTGTGGGCCACAGGGATCCACGTGCCGACGTGGACAAAGCCAAGCCGTGAGTGCCTGACAGGCTGGAAGCCGCTGCTTCGGCTGGCAGGGCCGAGCTGCGTTTCCGTGTGCTTGGAGTGGTGGTGGTATGAGATCATGATCGTCCTGTGTGGGTTCCTCGTGGACCCCAGAGCAACCGTCGCCTCGATGGGCGTGCTCATCCAAACGACGTCGTTGATATACGTGTTCCCGTCCTCCTTGAGCTTCGCCGTCTCGACCCGGGTCGGGAACGAGCTCGGGGCGAACCGGCCGCAAAAGGCGAAATTATCTTCTGCGGTCGCGGTCCTGATTGCTTTCCTGATGGGACTATCAGCGACGAGTTTTGCTTCCGGGATGCGGGGGAGCTGGGCCCGGATGTTCACTAGCGACCCGGAGATCGTGCGGCTGACGTCGGCGGCGCTGCCGATCCTAGGGCTGTGCGAGCTTGGCAACTGCCCACAGACCGTGGGGTGTGGGGTCCTCAGAGGTAGCGCTCGCCCGTCCACCGCGGCTAACGTGAACCTCAGCGCGTTCTATCTCGTGGGCATGCCCGTGGCCGTCGGACTCGGGTTCTGGGTCGGAATCGGGTTTTGCGGATTATGGATCGGGTTGCTGTCAGCCCAGGTTTGTTGTGCTGGGCTGATGTTGTATGTGGTTGGGACCACAGACTGGGATCTCCAGTCTAAGAGGGCCCAGTCGCTAACATGCGCAGGGGGTGAAATCACAGTACCTGATTGTAAGGTTGAAGAGGAACAGCAGCCGTTGATTATTATTACGGTGCCTTCTTCTCGATAATCTAAAAATTCCAGATTAGATGTAATTTTTTCCACCAGTTTTTTTATATAATTATTTCTTCTTTTTCTTCTGTGAATTATTATTTTTATTAATTTTTTGGGCTAGAGATTGGGATTTGCGTAAAAATAAATAAATCAACAATTTTGTTCTGTGGATGAGTGGATTTTGCTTTTTATTTTTCACGGACTGAATCAGAATAAGTGGCTTTGATTTGATTAATAAAAATCAAAACAAAAGCTTTGAATATGAATTTACCTTATAAATTATTTATCTACACATAATCCATCCAAAAAATGCTGGAATATCCTGCTTTACAGCTTTCCATATATATTTAGACTTTTTCAGACAAAAAAAGGTAAATTTTAAATACAAAAACTGCATCAACAAAATAAAGTCTGACTAATTTGCATATATCTGTCTGGTTAGCTGAGTATAACAGTCTCTCGGTGTAGACTTGTTGCGTTTGCTATCTTTGTGACAGATTTGCGTCGAGATTCTTGAATGAAGTGGTTTTTCGTTGTGGTCAGATAGGGGTATAAAATCATTTGAACTTTGTGCTAATTATTTCCATATTAAAAAGTTGGTCATCGAGAAAAATGTATCCATCTGACACCTCTTGTACATGATTGCTCTTGGTAATGAAAGACTCTATAGCTTATGTCAGAAACAACAATCTCTACTATAATTCGATATATTACACTGTAAATGGAGTACTGAATTAATCATGTAAACTTGAAAAAAATCTTGAGTAGTACGTACCATTCAATCATTGAATGGTCCAGATTAATTTACGATGGGTCCTAAATGAATCTTAAACTATTTATCAGTACTTACTATTAAAGTTTGACCCGTAAACTTGAACATTTGTTTCTTAGTTGTGCGTGACTGTAGTGTTGTGCGGTGGAAATAGCGATTTGTGTTTTTACTTTTAATTTTGATTAATTTTGAGATGATATTTTGACAGAGACAAGGGAGTACAGTGAAGACTGGTAAGTGTTTACTGCAATTAGGAAATGTCTCAGAAATTCGGACATGTTTGATCTTTTCCTTTCATGAGGCATCTGTTGGGTGGACAAGGCCTTACGAAAGTATCCGATTAGCTTCGAATGAGATTGTAACACGTGCCAGTGGGTTGTCCAAACAATGTTTTGTTAATGGACGTTTGACCTTATCGTTTTCTTTCATGTTGGTCCCCAAGTTCCACATCCCCCAACTATAACATTTAAGTTGGATATTATTCATCATAGTTGGATATTATATGTTGCCACTCATGCTAGTTTTGATGATCAAAGTATGCATGGTTAATGGTGGGAGAAGATCTTCGACATGATTTAGATGTCATTATAGCGGTATTTTAAGATGATGTATTAGTATTTGAAAAAGTTAAAATGCATAAAAATGCATTATATAAACACTTGAGATATCATCATAATAACAACTCGTTTTTCAGTAAGTTTGTTTTTCTGTCTCTCTCAATAGTGAATGGTGGTAGCAACAATAGTAGATTAACTTGGAATTCATTTGGTGAAGAAACATGCATGCTCAATGGATGAAATAAATGCATGCACATAATCATACTCAAAGACAAATGTTTTTGTTTTAGTTAGGGTCCGTTTGATAACTATTTCATTTTCAGTTTTAGCTTTTCATTTTCATTTTTTTTTCAAAATTGAAAACTCGTTTGGTAGCTACTTTCAGTTTTTAGTTTTCAAAAAAATATAATTGAAAACAAAAATCAAGCCAAAATTTAAAAACTAAAAAAGTAGCTTTCAAATTTTGGTTTTGAGTTTTCATTTTTTTTAACTTTAAAAAAAAAAAATACCAAACAAGTTTTTGGCTTTCAAAAAACGTTAAAACAAAAACTAAAAACTAAAAACAAGATGGTTATCAAACAACCCTTAAATTAATGATCATTTTCAACTATCCGATTGTGAATTTACTTAACTGATATAAACAAAAAAACTCATAATTTAACATGTAAGTTAAGCTAATTGGTCGCGACAATATACTGGCTCCTCGAATCCTCTTCCTAGTAAATAAAACTAATATATAGAATATCGTTTCCCATTCGGATCCAAATACCATTCAAGTAAGTTATGTTTTCAGTTTTTACACTCACAAATATTCCCAATCATGCTTTGCTCACATAAGGGAAGGATCTGAAATACTTCATTCAATAGAGTTTTAGACGCAATATGCAAAGTGATTGGGGGACCAATTTACAGAATATATTATCTGAAGACACGTTTGCGTTTATAATGATTTGTCCATGCATATCTCCCTATCAAACTGACAAGTACCATAGGAAACAAACGGCCCAAGTACCTCATAAGGTCATAATTTGTTACGTACAAAGTTAAAGCCTGCCTCAATTATGAGAGGTTGGTATTTTGAGTCCTTTTCTCACACACATTAGTCTCAACTCGATCTCATCAACCCTATATTATGCAACTAGAGTTTAGGTTCGTAGGCATGCAGCTAGTTTATTGATATTTTACTTCTCAATATTCGATGGCTAAGTTAGAATCTCTGCTCTTCCGTTAGTAAAACAAAATTACTGCAATTACAGTATCCGTGATTAGATTGGCATATTTGACTACATAAGTACCCGTTAGTCAAATAGTGCCATATTTGACTTATTTGGACAAAAACACAGACGCATCACTACATAAGTTCTCATGACATGTTCTGAATACATGGAATTTAGGTGGTTCATTTAGGTCCCTATGATATGGATAAAAGGAAAATGAATCCAGGGAAACAAACAATGGATATGTATAATGCAAAAATCACACTGCTCATTAGAAAAGACGTCCACCACAGTGCTCTTTAGAAAAAAAAATAGAGAAGGTGTTGTCTGTTATGAAGCAACATGCATAATCTATATGTGCAGAAAGTGCACGAGGGGGCATCACCCCTTTCATGTCAGTTTTGTCATTGATCTCAGTGGGACTTGTTGTTTTCCTACGTACTCTATTGTCTTCTAATCTACATTTTTTTTTCTGAAGCTAGCTGTTCTCTTATATTATTCGTCATTTACTTCATCCAGTTATCTCCCCTTAGCCTACCTTGTGTTCGGCCAAATCCGCCACTTCAAAAACTGACCTCCCCCCAACTTTTTTTTTTTTAAGCCAAACCTGTGGGTTCCATGCCGTCAAATCAATCATAACAAACCAAAACCAAATTATTTTGCCAATTTTTCTCATGCATTGCAAGGCCGGCCCTAAAGGGAGTCAAATGAAGCAAAAGTCTCTGATTTCCTAGTCTTTGATTTGAAAAATGGCTCCAACTCGGTTCAACTCTATATGGTTTTACATTTGAAAACCCTAATCTATAGACAAAAGTTCCATTCAACCCTAATCCATATAGTTTTCAAAGATCTTTTAATATCATTAGGTGCTTACTAAATCGGCTTATATCCAAGTTTTTAAAACATTACTTGAGACATGTTTTTAGTTTTTCATGCATTAACCGTTTAAGATTCGACTTTTATAAATGATGAGGCCGATACCAATTTATTATACTAACTCATTGTGTAGCTTAGTCAAAATCTTTTTATCCTTTTAGTGTAAAATATTATTGTATATCACAAAACTAATACTTGAGTTTGACATTTGAGAGGAGATATTTTGATAAATTCTTAGTTCTTACCTACTTTGTTAGTCACTAAATAATTAATTATCTCCGTTGACATTGTATTAGTCAACACCATTTTCATTGCAAGAACATGCATACATATCACATTATGACTGATTAGTTTTAATAGAATCAATGGTACGTCAAATATCCTCTAGGTATAATAAGTAAGAGTAAGATTTTGTCATATGCATGACAATTTCATAACCAAGGACGCCGCGATAGGATGCGATCGATCACAAGATAGCTAAGATTAATTATGCATGCAGTGCCTGTACTATTTGCACGACTAAATATATTTAAAAGAGTAATACTAGAGAGACTATTTTTTAAAACTACATGACGTGGTTGTTGACGCTTGGTCTTCTTTTTTAATTTCTTTAAGGAAAATGTTGGAAAAACCATGTTTTTAGACTATATTTTGTAGACCACATGATGTGGGGGTTGATATGGTTGAATTTTTTTCTTCAATGATTTAAAAAAGGAGTCCAATCATCAACCGCCACATCATGTGATCTACAAAATATGGTTCAAGTAGATGGTCGCTCTAGAGTCTTACCTTATTGCCACATCATGTGGTTGAAAAAGATGGTTTCTCTAGCATTTTCCTATTTAGAAATATACATTTCTATATGTTGTCGATATATTCTCTTTAGTTTTGTTCTAAGTAATTAGAGAAATTTTATATATAGGGAAATTTTTTGAAATGCCATATGAATATATACAAAATTTTCAAATTGTCATATGAACTAAAATTTTAAGCGATTTATCATACCAACTTTCTAAAATCATTAATTTGTCATCTCACTTGTGTTCAGGATTATTTTGGACATTTCAACACCTCACTCCCCTTCTAATGAGTTGCTTTCAACAAAAATAATTCTAAGGTTTCTCAAAAAGTACAAAAAGGGGGATGATCTGGTATACTATGATTTGAAGGTTTGTCGTTCGGAAAAGGGAAACGACATGCATTTCTCTGTGTTTCGAAGTGAAGATGGCTCAAAAATAGTTACTAGGGATCCTCCAATCTATAATAATGTTGGATGATATTCTTTATGTTGAAATGCCTGAAATAACCTTGAACACAAGTCATGTGCAAAACACATGACTTATTTTGGATGGAAAACTTAACGAAGTTAGGGTGAGATGACGAATTAATGATTTCGGAAAGTTGATATGACAAATGGCTTAACATTTTAGTTTATATAACAAACTGAAAAAATTTCCATATATATATATATATATGTAGTAGGATAAGCATATTATTGGATATATGGTCACAATAGCATTTGACAATGCTATGCGATAACTTTATTTTTTCTTTTTCAAACTCTTAATTGTATATTTCACAGGGCATTGGGTTTTACAAAAATATTTCTTTCTTTAATATGCAATCATGGATGATGGAAAAGAAAATCAAATTTGCTAAAAAAAATGAGATAAGTAGCTCGCATTTTGCTATATATATATATTCCTTGTAAACTGAACTAATAAAGAAAGGAAAAGGCTGAAAAGCATGGTACGTAGTGCTTATTACTTTGTGTCCATTAAGGTTGAGGGTAACTGTACCCTAACCCTATAGCATGGTCCAAACTTCAACCTCAGACCTCATGGCGCGCGTGTCCATTATCATGCACCTAGAGCTAGATTAGTTAGTGATCCTAATCCTCTCTTAATCATGGTGGTATTGCTCTTAAAATGAAGTAACAGTTGGATGCATGTCAAAACTTTCTTGGTTGTGGGATATGATGAGTGACCACTCTTGAAGCAATAGCTAGGGTTTTTCCAGATTTTCTTACATGTAAACTGGGTCATCCAAACAAGTCCCAGCCTAAGGTGATTAGGAAAACTCAAATATGTCGCAGCCAAAATGCCAAACATGTACTACATGCAGTTTCTGTCAGTTGCCTGAAAACAGTCAACGCAACAACTCCCACTTGAATAGTTACATGTTCTTGGCAAAAAGCCAGAGTCTTTTACCCCACTCGACCTATCTCGCTTTCACCCTAAATTGGAATTTGAAGTCTCGTACGTGGACGTTTACTATGCCAAAAACTAAGCAGTAAAAGTAAATTATATTGGTTAGTTTTTCATGATAATTGCACTTCCCGTTTCAGCATATCCACATATATAAGAAGCCTGTCATACTACTCAAAATTAGGGTTTTGTTAACACTTCATAGACGTTAGACAATTAGAATAACTTCTACCAAAAAAAAAAAATTAGAAAAACGATGCCATAATTAACTTTGACATCAAATAACTAAATGACAGAGTGAAAAGGGTGCACGCATTCTTGCAGTTGCCTTTAATATGTATTTTAGCTTCTAAGGCAGGTTAGGCTATTGTAAGTGGCGGATTGTTTTGGTGGTTATGATATTTCTTTTCAACCTACTGTCTTTCGGGTTCAAACTCTTATCCCCTCCCCTTAGTATATATATGTTGAGATGTTATTTAGCTTCTGTAGGTTATACTCATGTTTAATCAACTCAACTATTTGTAGATTTATCACTATTTTAAGTATTGAATGATTTTGTGTGGTATTGAAACGCTGCTAATTGTGAAAGAGTGGCAACAACATCATTTTAGATTATCATGGAATTTTCATCACATGGCAAGTGCTCTCTTTCTATGAGCAACCACCCCATTTCTTTTGAACAAGCCCTCATTTCTTTCTATCTTGTCCCCTTATCTAAAACTTCAAATACTAAACAAGATACTTCTTGCTGGCATTGATCTCATTCTAAATAGTAATATCCCAACAAAACAATTATGAAAAATATATATATATATAATACACCAACTAAACCAATTCCATCATGCCTGTCTCTTTTGTACACATGAAAGAAACCCCATAGCCCATTTGTTCTCGCCCACATGAAGTAGATACCTTGTAACCTAACCTAGGGCATAGAGGTAGCCTTTGTCCACCTTATAAGCAACAAAGAGCTAGCTAGAGCTAGGCACATTAGTGTCATGCACTTTGGAATATTCTAAACTTACAAGGCTTTTTGAATGAGAGATATTAGGGTTTTTATTTTGTGTGACATGATTTGCACAACTATATATGTTTGTTGCTTTATTTCTCCAATTGGCATGGCATGTCTCCTCTCTGGAGGTACTCAACATCTCTCCACACATGGCCTGTGCCACCATCTAGGGTTTTGTAGCACTGTTCAGGCTCTCACCTCACACTCCCGAACCCATCATTTTCTACCCCCCTTTGAGGTCGACACGTGGGTCCAATCTAAATGTTGGTGGTCATAAAAGTAAAACCATTTGATAAACAATTTTGTAAATATATTGAATCACTTCCAAAACATGCATACATAGCCAGTTAAGGCAAATGTATGATATTTTTAGGAGTAGGATTTATATGATATGAGTTTACTGTTATTGTAGCGTTTCGTGCCAATGAAATAAATACATGCGTAAGTTTTTGTCTATATGTCATTATTTTATTGACACAAAATGTCATATAACGGTGTACCCGTGCTTTGTAAGTTGTTATCGACTTTTAAGAATGCTAGTTTTGTGAGACCTTTGGGGGAAGGGGTTTTTCTACTAGTCACCGAAGCATGGTATATACATCAGAGTTTGGGAGTAGGCTACAATGCTCGCAAGCATTGAATGCTTATACCGATCTCACCATTAAAATGAGGGAGGAGAGAGGAGAGAGGGGGGAAATGAGAGTGAGATTGGTGTGAGTATTCAATGCTTGCGAACACTGTAGCCAGTCCCCAGAATTTGAGATCGTTGGAACTTTGTAGGCTCTGGACAAAAGGTGCATATCACACTCATGAGCATGTGGTAGAATTTTCCAAAAAGGGAGATAACATTTTCTGTATTGAACTCCAAACTTTCTTTCCAGCCATTAAATAGATCATATATGGATGAAAAGAAATGGGGCGCTGCACAGAAATAACAAAAAAATTATGGGGAAATTTATCAGAGCCAGGTTTCGATCCTGGGACCTGTGGGTTATGGGCCCACCACGCTTCCGCTGCGCCACTCTGATTTTTTACTAATAGCCGTGACACTTTGACATTATAATCTCTATTGGACCTAATACACATGTTTGGGCCCAAAAACTGAGAGTCCCACGATTGTGTGGTGAGTACGCAGGCTAAGCTCCATGACAGAAAGCCTAATTATAACCTACCAGGCTACCACAGAAGTAACTGGAATTGTTACCTGCAATAGTTGGGCTTTCTGGGCATAGTTTTAGGAATATGAAAGGGGATATGATATTTTATCTACGGAAAGTCTCTCCTACGGACCCTAATGGTGCGTATCAGGTGCGGGTGTGAGTGGCCGGTTGATCTCATACTATCCAATGTATCCATCAACATCGACAACGAAAGTGTACAAGTGTCAAATTATGACTGGCCAAATTTAGCTTGTAAAATACATCATCTGTTTTACAAGGTCAAAAGATTTCACTCTTCTTCATAAGCACAAGTACATTGCTCTCTGACTGTCCATACCCATCTCAATGATTCTTGTATGGTAATGCCATTGTACCCATCATTCATCATCATGGTTCCAAATGGGGCAGAGGATATAATGTTTATAAGCCCAATATACGGTACCTTGACAACTCATACAAGCCCATGTCTATGAAATGGCCCTTGATTTTTTAAAAATAAGGTATTTTTTTTAATACAAGCGACTTTTTACACTGAATGCATATCTTAAAATACTCATACCAAATCCAACCTCCAAAAAAAATATAAAATGTCTCAAATCTTAAAACGCAATTTTGACCTATCAAACATTATTATTATTAGAAAAAAAAAAACTCAAATGTCATTGCAAACATTTGTGTCTTGTTCATTTCGTTGTTCTCTTCGAAACAATGTATTATGAACCTGAATCGAACATCGAGCCCTCAACTTCAAATAGTCAAAACCTGTTTTTTCTTGGACTTACATCTATCAAGCGGCTCCATAATCCAATCGAATGGTTGTTCTACATGAGAGATACATCCATGGATTACTTACCACATTATGTGGTATTAAATGGTTGTATAAAAACGTGGTATGTCTAGCATTGTTAATTTTTTTTGGTCATAGTTATTCTCTTGCAGTTAATGCCATTTCGTATTGAAGAAGGCTATGATTTATGAAATCCAGCCAACCATTCCACAGTACAATAAGAGACTGCATAATATTGAATGGTAGTCTTTTCTCATAATTCAATTCACACATAGGTAAACCTACTTTGGGATTCAAATTGAAATTGGAATTTACATAGGTAAACCTACTTTCTAACAATTTCGTTTTCTTAAACCTCATGATCGAATGAAATTGTGAACACGAGCTGTTTAATCGATATTAATTCAACGGTAAATGATCATTTAATTTTTGTTGTACTACTTTCTCCTCCACCATTCGATTAAGATCAAATTGTGAGCGACCACAATTTTTCTAGACCGTTCAGTCTTGAAGAGGGGACTATATTGTGATATGCAATTTTTCTTGATCTTATATTTATGCAAAAGATTGTTAGTTCTGAGCTGCCATCATAGTTTTCACTTTTCAGCATGAATTGCATAGCCCTAGCTACTAGCTAGGCATCAACAAGAAAGTAATTAAAATAAAATAGGGCAACAAAAGGAAAGAATCTATCACTTTTTTATAATGTAAGAAAAAAAGTACGAAATTTCCTTTTTCCATGAAAATACTAACAAAACGTCACCGTTTGGTTCCCACTTCCCCTCGTGGTGCAATTACGTACTAATCAAGTCAATCTCTTCATCCTGCCATTTCCATGATGAAACCCTAAAATCCATGAATTGAAAGTTTAAAGTTTAAGCACCACCGTACTCAAATGATGAACCTCCGCCAAACCCAATTTGTCAAACCTATGGCCTATAAATTTGTGTAGCATTTCCGTAAATATACCAATTTCTTTACCTGATTTTGGATTTTGCTTTTTCATGGTACATATGTGGCTCCTACCAAACATTTCCAGCTATGAAATCAATGTATCTCAAATCAGCCTCAATTTACCATTTTACCTCCTTTGGTGCGTGAAATTTTATTGGTGAGAGAAACTTACTGGGACATGAATTTGTAGATATTTCGAGTCTATCATGTGAGAAAGACTTACATACATCCTTCAGGATAGAGAGATATTTTCTTTTAACAAATTCACCATGTGACAAGCGTTTATTGAACGCGTGGTTCAATTTTTGAACACGTGAGTCGTGACAAACGTTTACTGGATGAATGACACCACCAGAACTATGTCTTGGTTGCACAAGAGAATATCTTCTTATGATGCCAGTAAACGTCATGGAATAGTAGTATAATAACATGGGTTTTCACTTTTTCATATAACATTATACTATTGGTCTAACACGCTACTGACGAGTCCATATGATTCAACTTTTTCACATAAGTGCCCTTGACTAGCTTGAGATGCTGTTGCATTTTCGTTCTAGTTGCACGTATGTTATTTTCTTGATGAGGAGCTACCCTACTAGAGTTAGATGTGTCTATTTTTTAGCATGTATTGACATGCAAAGGCCAAAGGACTATTATTATTAGGCTTGCCAATTTGTCTAATTATTGGTAATTAATTTGGTAGTGGACAAACTCTCATTTAATCACTTTCTTCTCAAAAATGCATTTCTAATTGGATAATACTTGGGTACTCACTAGTGAGTATCCTATATACTCACTTTTTGATTTGACCCAATCAAAAGATGACATTTGTTCCTTATTTTAAAAGCCCAAAAAAAATTAAATAGCATATGTTTTATTTTTTAAAACAATAAAACATGTGTTTAAATATTATTAGATCAAATCATTAAAGTTAGTATATAAAGTACTCACTAGTGAATACCTAAGTATTGTCCTTTGTAATTACCTTTATATTCAACTTCACTACAAGAAGGAACCCACACGTTGGATTGTCCATTACTTGTTGGCACATATGCTTCTTTTCTTTTGTTTTCGAAAGTGCACTATTTGAAGACACTTTCACCTTTTCTCTTGGTTGAAAAACTGCTTATTTCTTCTTACGACAAACAAAATTGTATATGTACACCTTCAATGATTTTTGAAAAAATATGTATTCATAATAAATTTTTATCATTTATTTGACCTATTGATACAGTATATTTGTAAGAGTTTGATTACAAATACAAATACATACTCGATAGAATATTTGAAAACACTATTACAGCTCATTGAGTGACTTATTTGACTCATTGAGTGATATATCACCACTTTAAGGGTCTGTTAATCTGATTGGTTTAATACACCATCTCATGAATCATTTATAAATATTTGTACCTAATACGTGTTTGTGACCTAAAAATCGATATTTGTATGTAAGGTACGTAATTGTATCTCATGCATGTTCTTTGGTAACATTAGCCTTAGAAATGTATATATATATATATATATATATATAAATTATGTATGAAATGACTCTACCCTGCATAAATAAAGTATATAACGGGAGAGAAGAACTTTAACAATGATCTTTATCATCTGTGCATGCTCAGAACAGAAGTTGCAGAGAAAAGGGTAAAAACAAATTGACAGGCGAGTTGAATGAGTACACGAATAATTGAAAGAAACAGTAAAAGAATTCTGATTCTCTGATCTTAGATGCTGCAAATGCAACCGGCCGAATCATCTTTTTAATCCAAAATACAGAGTTAAAAAAAAAGGGTGGCAGCACAGCAGGCCCTCCCTATCCCAAACAACATTGGCCCAGAGAAACAGCAAGAAGAAGAGCAAAATCCACAGGATCAAACAACCCCACTATATTTCAATCGACCATGCATTCGTTGACGATCAGATTTAAAAAATTAAAAAAAAAACACCTAGAAACGTAATGATTTGCTTCACTTGTAAATGTTACTAGAAATTTGAATGAAGAGAAGTTATATGTACGAGAGAAAAAACAGTTGTGCAGTATGATACTGTTGAAAATGTATTTGATAATATGTTTTAGACGTTTTGTTTGCAATACTGATATTTGTACATTCATTGCGGATTAGAGAATTAAGAACCTAGAACCATAATCATTTGCTTCACTTGTAAATGTTACTAGGAAATTGAATGAACGAAAATTTTCCATGCATAAAAAAAATTGGCCATGTAGTCGATATTATTAAAAATGCATTGATAATATGTCTAGACGTTTTGTTTTTGACACTAATATCAATACATTACTAATGATGTATGTTTTATAGGCGGACTAATTGAGCTTTGTTTTCGACACAGATATCACTACATTACCAATGACATATGTTTCATAGGTGGACTAATTGAATAAAATGTATAAAAGGGGTTAATTAAAGGAGAAAATTGCATGTTTTTGCAAAGAATTATATAATGTTATTGTTAGGGCATCACGAGAGTGTCGGAAGGTGAAGACACTGAGGTATCTTTTCTTTTTTAGGACACGTCGCTCCAGAAAGTTATGAGAAAGAAGAAGCAGAAACTTATTCCGTAGAGAAAGAAGGCTTTCTTCTTCCTTTTCTTTTGTTTTTAGAACAAAAATTAAAAGAAAAATAAGACAAAAGCTTTTTCCCAGAATCCGAGTTGCTCATTGGAGCAGTGAAAATCCGAGCGTTTTAATCCCTTTTCCCTTTTCCCCTTTCCCACTAGTGCTTTTCTTACATTTCTTTTTTGTCACTTTTCTGGTGGGAATCTGATTCTACCTTGGTCAGATGTGAGTTACTTCCTCTGTTTTTATTATTATTATTATTTTACACTTTATTTTTTTTGGATTTTCTGCTGGATGTAACTCCCTCACTTCATATTTTTGAACTTGGGATTTGTGGCGCAAAACTCCTCCTCTGTCTTTATTTGGTTCAAAAAAATTTAAAAACAAAGAATATATTTCAACTTAGGGTTAACTATATTTTACACATTTCAGGTTTAAGGTGGTTTTATAGAAAGAGTAACAAAGTTTTAAATTTCTCACATTACACCATGAAGTTTTGAAATTGTATCAACTAATTCTTTTTGTCTGTTTAAAATTTAATTAATGAGTTTTCTTTTTTGTCAATGTGGTGCAAATGAGGCTTACAAGTTAGCCCATATACGAGTTTCACGCTCTCACTATGCATCAATTTAATTAAGGATCAAAGAATCAATCAGATTGATTGCATAAATTCATAAAATTTCAATACATTCTGATTTAATATGAGAAAACTAAAACTTCGTCACCTATTTTGTAAATTATCCCAAACTTGAAGGGTGTAAAATCACCATTTTTTCCCTAGTGTCATGTTTAACCACATTCCAATCCTTATTTTCCGTTCGAAAAGGTCATGTGCCGATCAATAAGTAGTATTTGTTACGTTTCATTTCTTGAAATTACTTGTTATTTTTCTTAAATTATGACATATTTAACTAAAATTTGATGAAATGTGAATAAACATGACCGGGGAAAATTGGTAATTTATAATAAGTTAGAGGATAAATCAGTTAAAATAAAAGTCCAAGGAGAAGAAACCGACAGTGGAGTAAAGTTGGGAGGGAAGTCCTAGAAATACCCAAAAAGAAATGAGAGAGGAGAGAAAATTCCCCTGTTTTTTTTCAAACAATTTTTACGTTTTACCAAAGATTTTATTCTTTAACGACTCTGTTTCAGTTTTCACCACTTTCCGCAACAAGGAAATCCCTTTCACATTCAATCCCTCCAAACCTCTCTCTCTCTAGAGTGAGAAAATGGGCAGAGCAACAAGGTGGCTCAAGGGCTTGTTTGGAATAAAGACCAAAGACAAACACCAAAAACCAAATTCAACTTCCGGCGACTTCAAAGAAAAGAAAGGCTCGAGCTTTGGGAGAGAGGATGCAGCTGCCACCCTACTCTGCCACAACCCCGCCACCATTCCGCCCAACATTTCACCTTCCGAGGCGGCTTGGCTGAGATCCTACTGCACCGAAACAGAGGAGGAGCAGAACAAGCATGCAATTGCCGTGGCCGCCGCCACCGCCGCTGCCGCCGACGCGGCGGTTGCAGCTGCAAACGCGGCCGTGGCAGTTGTCCGCCTCACCAGTCACGGCAGAGGCACCATGTTCGGCGGCGGTAGAGAGAGATGGGCCGCTGTCAAAGTTCAAACTTGCTTTAGAGGCTATTTGGTAAGTGGGGTTTGGCTAATTTTTGTTCAAAGTTTACAACTTTTTGAAAACGCACTTATTTCGGCTTTTGGGTTTGTGAAAAACGCAGGCCAGAAAAGCTCTGAGAGCTCTGAAAGGACTGGTGAAGTTGCAGGCATTAGTGAGAGGGTATTTAGTGAGGAAGCAGGCGACTGCAACTCTCTACAGTATGCAAGCTCTGATTCGAGCTCAAGCAACTGTTCGTTCTCATAAAAATCGGGGGCTCTTCGGCATTGAATCCAACAACAGATTTGAAATCCGCGCACGAAAATCCATGGTACTAATTACAATCGAGTTCAAACTTTCCGGTGCATCAGAGACACCTGAAAGACTCACATTTGAAAACGGGAAGTGATTTCCGCACAACCCTTTCTACCCTGCACACATGTTTATTTCCGGTCTTTGAATTGAATAAACCGAAAAACACAAATAAACAAGATTGTGCAGAAAGAAAAAATAAATGTGCGGAAATTATTTCCTTTCGAAATTATATATTTTTTTCTGTTTTTTTCTTTGGCAATTAAATCTGTGTGAATAATTGAATGTTGCAGGAGAGATTTGATGACAGCAGGAGTGAGCACACAGCTCCATCTCACAGCAGAAGGCTCTCTGCTTCTAATTTGGGAGACAACAATTTCAACATTGATGAAAGTCCCAAGATTGTCGAGGTCGATACAGGCAGCAGGCCGAAATCCAGGTCCCGGAGAACAAACACTTGCTCTGCATCGGAATTCTCCGACGACCCGACTTACCAACAGGCATTGTCTTCTCCGATCCCCTGTCGTTGTATTCCTGCCCGGTTATCGATCCCCGACAGCCGGAACTACCAAGATTCCGACTGGGGGCTCTCCGTGGAGGAATGCAGGATGATCTCCACGGCTCAGAGCACGCCGCGTTTCGTGAATTCGTGTGGCGGAGGGGCTAATAGCAATGCCACCGGCACGCCTTCGAAGAGTGTTTGTAATGAGATTTTGTTTAGAGGGTATGCACCGAATTACATGGCGAGCACTCAGTCGTTCAAGGCGAAGTTGCGGTCGCACTCTGCTCCGAAACAGAGGCCGGAGCCCGGGCAGAAGAAGCGGCTTTCGCTGAACGAAATGTTGGAGTCGAGGAATAGTTTGAGTGGGGTTAGGATGCAGAGGTCGTGCTCGCAAGTGCAGGACGCCATTGTTTTCAAGAATGCTGTGATGGGGAAGCTTGAGAGGTCCTCTGGATTTTGGTAGTTGCAGCCATGTAATGATCAAGAACAGGGGATATAATACTATAAAATGTGTTTGTAGATTCAAAAGTTTACTGTTATTATTGTTATTATAGTAGAATTTGATCTTATTTTGATGTTGGGTTATGATTAATGTTAATTAATGATACGAATCAAATGCTTGTAATTGTGTAATTATGAGTGGATTAGAAGTTGGCTTTTCTCTAATGAAAGAGAACAACTTACATGAATTAGGTTTACCGTCACGTGACGTCATTATCCAATAGAATATTGTCATGTGGAAAAAAAAAACTTGCACATGACAATGCATTATTGGACAATGGATGCCACGTGGCGGTGAATCCGTTCCATATAAGTCATTCTCCTAATGAAAGATAGAAAACAAATTGTAATTCTGGGTCCCTCACCAGTCTAATGAAAGATAGAAAACAAATTAGTAATGTTTTTGATTAATGGATTATTTTCAGAGAGTGAAAACGAGAAAGTGGTGGTGGTGGTGGTAGTTTGATGGCGAAGGTAGTTGTAGTCATTGAACGGCTCAATTTTTTGTATTCTCTGAAAATGGTGAAAATGTTAATTTGACATATTTGGCGTTTTCACAATTATAACGTGAAGTCTGATCTAATTCCATTCTCGAGAACGTTTTTTGTGTTTTAAAGAAAGGTAAACTGCACGTGCATCTTACCCATTTTTGAACTCCCTAGATGAAAATAAGACTCTAAAATCGTCACTTACAAACATTATGAAACTGTGCAAAGAGTTAAAGAAACTTAGAATGTTACATAGAACTTTAAGAAATTTTATCTATCTTTGAGTTGGACAAATTATCTGAAGAAGATCCAACCGAAGTCGTTACCTTTTTTTACAAAAATTGAAAATGTGATAGAAAATGTTGATACAATTCTTCCATGTTACAATATATTCCACACGTACGATGTCATGTGAATCGCATAGCAAAGTGCAAGTAAATTAATGTTTGATATGTCTTTGATTGTGGATTCTCTAAATGAAAGAAAAAATGTTGAAGCTTTTTCAAACTGGTACAATTATTGACCACAAAAACCAACAAAAATGGAAAAGGTTGAACCATGAAGCATTATGTGTCCCATGTGTTTTTCCTACGTATGAGAATTGATTTTTGTTTGTTTGATCGTGTCAAACTCTGTTGAGAAATATGCCCCATTTGTTTTTAATTTGTGTGCCCTCTGTTACATGATAATTTATATAGAATGAGTTCATTATTATCGTAATATTTCAATTTAATAATATAATATCACATGTAAGTTTCACTTCATATTGTATTATTGAATTGAGACATTACGTGAACTCGTTTCTTATAAGTTGCTCTCTAAATACACCAATTACAATATTTCTTGGTTGCTAAAACGCCTCTAATCTATTGCGAGGAAAATTACCAAACTTCTAGAGTAATGTTGAATTTAATAATGTTTTAATCATTTAAGCCTTCTGGATAATTGCAGTAGTGGGTTACATACTTCCATTTTAGCCAATATTTGAAAAGTCTATTCTACTGTCCTTGTTTCTTCTCCACTGTCCTTATCAATTACTCATTAAAAAAGACAAATAATCTCATGTAATTTTCTAGTTCTTTCACCAGCTCAAACTTTTCTGAAAAAGAAGAACAATTAATAAAACTTCATGTGTATAGTTTGTTAAGTACTCTGCAAGTAATTTATCAAACGGTCAAAGTATGATCTTGGTCCTTGTAGTTTTATCGAAGTTGCAAATTAACCTATGTAAATTTATTAAAGTTTTTGTCGGGCATTTAGATTAATTAGCATGCGAAATGTGTGTATTTGGTGTTTTTTTCACCTCAATTTACCTTCACACATGTCATTTGCAAGCTAATGGTGTCGAAGAAATTGACAAAACCAAGTCATTGGTATTTCTTGTTTGACAACGTGACATTCTAAACTACATCGAGAGAGATTTGAACTTGAGTATAAGGTATGCGTAAGGAAGTTGAGGTTCTACTATAAAAGTAATTGACAATTAGATATTTATAAGCACATGCAAGGTTTGGTAAACTTCTAATGTGAGAGATTTCTTCACATCCTCACAAAATGGACACACTATCATGTCTAAGTGACCTAACCCACATATACGATCTAAATCATTGTCCTAAAAATAGCAAGAGTGAATAAACTACGAAGTTTAGATCACGACAATAAAACTAGGTGAACTAAACCCTAAATTGAATCTCCATGATATGTCATTCGCTCAAACTACATATAGACTAAAATCATAATTTTTGCCTTTCATTTTTTTTTTAGTTTCCAATGGGGATGATAAGCCAATGAGGATTCCCTTTCGACTTGTCACAACGGGTATTTGGATTGGAAGGCCGAAGCCACATTCTTTTCAAGCTCTGTTGGTGCAGGTAAGTCTTGCAGAAACAAAGCTTTACTGGGAGCTACGTCCTTTTGCTAGGGTTTTCATGAAGGGGAGCTTTCAAAGTTTGTTTTAGGTCAGGCAGAGAGGCTCAGTCATCACAGAGATCAGTGATAGAATGCTTCCCCTCCAATTCCAAGTACATTGGTGACTGGCCCCCCCTCGAATAATACAAAAAAAATTAAAAATTAAAAAAAATGTGGGAAAAAAGGCCTTCTCTGTTACAACTTATAAGTCCAAAATGTGGAATATATGCTTTACAGATCCTCAGCCCAGTATCTAGGGTTTAGTCAATTGAAGACCCATTAAGCTTGTAGGCTAGGCTATATTAGCTCAAAAGCCAAGTCCAACTGAAATGTATACCCAAAATAAAAAGGAAAAAGCACATCTTTTCTTTTCTCATGCCAAAACTGCACATATCATTCATGTGGTATGAGTCAGATCTCAATATCGATCAATCATCATTCGATAAAAAATTCTTAATAATAACTTTGTGGTTAAGTATGTTATCAATCTCAGTCTAAATCGAACGTTCTATTTAAGTTATGTCCAATTTCGCCAATCTGAATATGCTTTTAAGACATTTATGTTAGTTTGATCCTTTAATTAGGCTTAGAAATGAACCTTTTAATTACTTCTTCAAGCGATGCATACATTGGTCTGAAATGGAGGAAATTTGGACGAAAATGCTAATCTGGATCGAGGTTGTAAGGAACATAACCACATGCGTACTATTAAGAATTTTCACCACAAGAGTTGAAGAAAGTTGGGGTTTGAAGAGAGTTGGAGTTCCACCATAAAATCAATTGGAAATATGAGGAATAGTCCAACCTCTTATAAGCCCTTTCAAAGTTTCTCCTTTCACCGATGTGGGATTGTTTTTACCTTCACATCCTCAGACGCCCCATCATGTGTGGCGAATTTTCAAGCCAAACACGTAGACAACACAAATTGGGTGAGGTGGAGCATGTGTGACCATGGAGCTTCACACATGGACCAACATGCTCTGATACCATGAAGAAAGTTGGGGTTCCACTATAAAACCAATTGGCAATATAGACAGTATCTCAATCTCTTAAAGCTAATTGGAAATTTGGATGAAAAGACTGATCTGGATCGAGGTTGTAAAAAATATAACCACATGCGTACTATTAAGCATTTTCACTACAAAAGTAACATTGACATGTAACCTACAACACATGATAATTTGTGCATCAACAACAATCATATTTTGGATCAATAGGACATGTATGTTTTCTCTTCTTTTGTCTTGATTTTCATATCGTTACGGATTGGGAAGTTAAAGCAAGATTAATTTGTGAATGTCCTTGCAATGGTCATATAGAAGCATTAGCTTGTGAGTTTATTTACTCCTAGATATGGCATTTATCTCAATCAAAGCAAGAACATCACTAACATGGATTTTTACAAAGATTTTTTTCTTCTTCTTTTTATTGGATAAAAAATTGTTGGTATTATATTGTTTGATCATCATCATATTTTGATCCACTCAGAGCCGTCGATGAAGGTAAGGGAAATAAAGGGCTTGGCTTCTTGATCAGTGAGTTCTCTGCTCCACGAAACCCTCCCTGCAAAGCGAGCTCCTGGTCCTGTGCACTTGTATTGCCCATAAAACACAGTCCTGCACCAACGAACAACATTTCCAACGATATCATTACAAAACCCTCCTCAATCTTCATGCGCACGCCACTACCACCAAATTGCACAATGCCAAAAGCATCAAAACCAAACCTAACTCATCAAACTAAACATATATATATATATATATATATATATATATATATATATATATACACATACACACGCACACACAAATACAGAGACCTAGGACTAGTAGGTCGCTTATAGATGCAGCACCAAAGCTTGTATGTATAGATGATGACGTGGGTTTTCTTAAAATATGCCAACATGAATGGCGTAATGCATCAGTAGATAGATAGGGTTTTTAGGGTTTTTATATACTGCACTGGTGTTATGGTGCATTACACGTAGGGTTTGCAGTACAAAAGAGCAAAAGGACATACAGGCATGCTTAGGTCGTCTGCGTAACCGCCCATTTTGTGTTATCAAATGCCAAAAGTGCCCTACTTCTAATAATAGTGAGCTAGCTAGAACACAACTTTGCTTAAGTTTTGTCTCATAGGAGCATGATCTAGATAAAAAATTCTTGGATGCTCCGGAGTATTCCGTTTTTCGGATTTTTTAACTGTTGAATCTTGATTTTTATATTTTAAAATAAAAATCTAACGGTTAAAATACCTGGATACGAAATACTTCGAGTATACAAGAAAGTCCCGATCTAGATACATCTTAATTAAACCACCTACTTATATCTCTACCTTCTTGGTTGTGATGAGGTTTTAGGGTTTCGCTAGGGTATACATTAATGTACTGAAGACGAACACTTAGAAATGTCATCCTGTCATGGCCAATTGAGTGACTCATTTGACTGATTGAATGGTGTATGTACCGCTTCAAGGGTCTACTACACACCGTATGATGGGTTGTCTATAAGTGTTCGTACTAAATATGCCAAAATACCCTAGTAAAATTGAAAGTTTTAGAACATCGCTTTGCTTAAGTTGTCTCATAGGAGCATGATCTAGATACGTCTTTACCACATACTTGTCACTAACTTATTGATTGCGGTGAAGTTTTAGGTGTGGTGCACGAAGGTAGTATCACTTCAAGTCTTCAAAAGTTTATTGTTTGATGGATTATTTGTAGGTATTTGTACTTAATACGTCAAAATATCCTAAAAAAACCGAAGTTTTAGTTCTAAACTATCTCCTACCCCGAGAAATGAAAACTATTGTGTGTAGATGATACACCACGTACCAAATGCACTATGCAACGTACATGCCATGCTGATATGATGTATTGAATCCAACGAGATAAAGGAGAAGTGAGGGAGAGAGAGAGAGAGAGTTACATTTCACGATTAGGGTCACCCCAGTTGTACCAGCCTTTAGGGATGATAATATTGTCCATATATGTGTAGGCAAAGACCACCCTCGAGAAGGGACCCCAAGCCCGACCAAGATAGAGAGCTCCTGAACCCGTGACCTTACAGTTTAGAAATGAGAAACCCGTTTCCTCCAACATACTGCTTCTACCTTGCGCCGTGAGTGCCCCTGTGTTCTGTGCTATTGCATGCACGTGACATCCCTGTACAGTTGCCCTTAGCAATTTCAACATTTACATGTTCATGTGACTATATGATATGAGACTGCAAGGTCAAGACACGTAGAAGACACCAAGAAATAGAACATGCTTTGATTTAACTTCACGATTTGACAACGTCCACAGTTAATTTTGGTGCCTTGTATAAAGTTTATTGTACGTCAAGCAGCGAGCTGTGAGTATTGAAAATTAGCAAATAAAAAAAGAGAGCAGGGGTATTGTTATTTGCAGTCCGAAAATGACATTCGGCATGCGTTGCAGTGCAATTTCTCTCTTGTGTTTTGGGAAGATTTCATGATCACTTTGCACTCAAAAAACTTCATCTCACATTCTTTAAAGTTAACTTATTTTTGTAAGAGTGAAAATGACGTTTTTTTTAGAGTGTAAATAACAGCTCCCAAAAGTCACAGGTCTTTTACTTTTTTATGTGCAATTTTGTAGATATGATTAATATACATATGAAAATCAATATAACAAATGCAAAGTGGTTGTGCATGTGGAGAGCGACTTATCTACACCTTGGTACACCACTGTGACATCCTGAACCAATAATATATAATGACATGTGAGACATTTTAACATCCATCATCACATTATTCGTTTAAAATGTCATGATATAATGCGGGGTTGTAGGTAAGTCTTTCTTGTCCATGTGTCATTTGCACAAATTCTTATGATCATGTGATGATGCAAGAAGACAGGTAATTATAAGATTTTGGGATCAATTCATTCATTATATTTTTGAATCAAAATTTGAATTTTTATGTTTCTACTACCAAAAATTCAGAAATAAGATGAAAATTGATCTAACCTCAAATAGGGAGAGTCCATTTCCAAAGATGAAATCCACAGAACCTTCAATATAGCAATCCTTGTAATAATGCCTTCCCAAATGATCATAAAGTGTGTCTTGTGCTCCCAAGAATCTACAACCCCAGAAGGCTGCTGTATCTGCTGATATTCTGAAGGCCACTGCCTGCTTCCCAATTGCTCCTGGTTTTGGAACTGGTGTAGTGTTCTGCACATTATTCGTACAATCTTATATCGTAATACAGAAACTCTTTGTGCAGGATGTCTGTTGAAAGAGACGGAGATTGAGAAATTTACCTTGAATGTAATGTTTTTGGCAATGAAATAAGGGGAATTGACAGCAAAAGTTGCAGAATTAAAAGTCCCCATGGGTTGTTTTTTTGGACCAGATGGTGTTTGAGCTGTGTCTCCCCATTGAACAATGGTTTTATCTGCCCCTGCTCCTTCTATGGTTATAAATGATTTCAATGGAGGTATATTTACCTTCTCCCTGAAAAATTTTACCATTCCACAACTTCATCAGTTACCAATTCACCACATAACAAGAATGTATGATAATTAACAACATATGAAAAAGTGAAAAAAAAAAGCATAGTATTTTTGGTCAATAGTGATTTTTACACTCTCGTTTTCTTCTTCTACTGTCAAAGATACTTACGTGTATACTCCTGCATGTACTTTGATGACAACTCTCAAGAGATTGATGAAGGGGAGAGAATCAATGGCTTCTTGGATTTTTGTGAAGTCTCCAGCATTAGGGTTCTTGGCCACATGCAGAGTGAAAGAAGGGAAGAGCTTGTTTTTGGCTGTTTTAAAAACAGAGTGTTTGAGGCCTCCAACAAACTTAACCCACTTCATGAATTGCTGTTCTGATAATTGGGCTCGAGTCATGTTCTTCGTTAAGTGCATGTTTCCGGCCGGATTCCCCGGTCGGAGTCCCTTGGAATGGCATTGTGATGGGGCTGAATTGAGGAGGAGTAGAAGAATAAGAACATAGAAAATGTGTTGGAATAATGTTGGCATTTAATTTACGGCAGGAGACAAAGTGAGAATGAAAGTAGTAGTATAGAGACTAAGGAGTATGTTATTAGTAGGGAATGGAATTCCAAGTGCATTTATATGTATACGAGAGAATGAAAGGGTTTGATTTGGTCTGGTTTATATACAAGTTAGTAGCTTTTGTTTTTAGGTGGAAAGTGACGCTGAATTGGAATCAAAGACAGTGAACCAGTCACGGGTGCTTCTATGGACATCCATGTAATGTGAGAGAGAGAGAGAGAGAGAGAGAGAGAGTTTAAGCACTTTCTGCTAATAAAAATTGTTGTGTCTAAAATGTTTTTGCACTTTTTTTTTGTGTTGTAGTTGTTTGGTGGTGCCCGTGAGTGTCTCTCTTTCTGTTTGTGTGCGAGCGTGAATATATTCTTGTGAGGGGGGGGGGGGGGGGGAAATGGGTTGTTTTATGTGACTGCAAATATTAAGATAATGTTTTGTGAGTTATAATCCACTTCCTAGCTTCTACCTACCTCTTAATCATGGCCGTCAATATAACATGGGGGTCCAATTATGCACATTTGATTACTATCTAAATGTGTGGTCATCGTTCAGATTAATTTGGCTGATGAATATGTAGTTGGTGTAGATGGGGAGAGAAATTTACTAACATCGGATGCTAATTCAACTGATCGTACCTTAATGACAAGTATTATTTTTAAATAGTCATTGCGTCGGTATTTTAAGTCAATCACACATTATCACGTATTTTAACTTTTAAAATAATTAAATGCGCGATTAATTTGAAATTCTGTCGATCACACATTATCACATTATCTCATCCAAGAATGTTCTTGTAGCTTAGAGGATTGCTAAGCCCACATGAGAAGTAGATATAGTGACATTTCCGATGTATGGAAGTTCTAGTCATAATTGAGATAACTTTATCTTAGTTTTTTGATATCAAAATGTATAAGTGACTATAAATACTAATACAATGACATTCTCGTTGTCAAAAATAGCGGATTGGTAGGCCACATGCAGAAGTAGACAAAGTGACTCACTCAAACTAAGGCCTAGCTAATGCCACATAAACAGACTTGTGAGGGGGGATTTTGTTGATGTGAAAGAAGCCAGAAAAGGACTATAATTGAGACGTGGAAAGATCAAATCTCCAACTCCCTGCTCTTTTTGCGATTTTTTCTGCTCAACTCTTGTTTATGGTCTCCTTTAGTACTTGCACTACAAGTTGGCTCTCCTCCTTTTAAGTCCAAAATAAATCTAGCTACTTTCTATTGTTTCTTTATAGCATAAGGAGAAGCGCTTAAGATGGGAAGAGAGGCAGCGGTATCTCAGCTAAATCACGCGATGTTATGTGAATAAGTTAAAACATATAGCAGTCCGTTGATAGGCTTGCAATATTGTTAGATTGATGTCGTGGTTGCATGTAAATTTATTTCTCAATCCTCAACTTATCTAGTAATCTATTAAAACATGACAATGCATGTTGTGCTTGATGGAAAACATGGCAAAATGGTTGCAATTAGGATTAAGACTTCCAATCAAACTTGAAGAAATAGATCTGAATAAAAAAGTAAAGACAAAGAATTGAAGAAACGGATAATATATTTTCGAAAGAACATCATATCTGTCAAATATACATGAATCTTCAATGCTCTGTCATAGTCTTTGTTATTAATCTATTTATTATTATTATTATTATTATTCTGAAAAGCTATAAGACAATACCAAAGTTGAAAACAGTATCAAATCATCCATAAGGAATTATAATATACACAATGTAACAATATCATATCATAGTGAGAGATATGCACTTTAAGTCTAATTCGCAGTGATGAACATGTTACGTTGTTAGATGATCGTTTTCAAATACATTCTTAGGAAAATAGCAAAATGTTGTTAGACGACGGTCAGTAACCATTGTTAACCGCTCTCAACAGTTTGTAACCGTTGCCGCAATCGGTCTCGGCGTCTCCGATGTTGCTGCTGCTGCCATGAACACCGTCACAATGAGATTTTGTGGTCTTGAATAATGTTGCGACTGTGATTGTTGTGAAACTCTACAACGTGCGGAACTTTATAAGTGCGGAACTATATATTTATCCTTATTTACTAATTGACCCCACGGTCGTTTGCATTTGCCTTATTCGAAACTATTTGAAAATTGCGTTTTAGTCCTTTTACATCCAAGGACATATTTAACAGTACTGTGTCAGTAAACTCTTCGGTCCGGTTCGTCTTCTGCAGCTCCTCCCCTGCCTTTTCTGCTCAAAGGTCTAATTTTTCTGTTCTTTTTTAGTAAATTTTGGTTCTTCAATTTTTGGGAAAATTATTAATTTGGGTCTTGTTTTTCTTGACAGGAAAAGAAAAATCATGCATTAGAGATGGAAACTGAATCATCAGTAGCATGCAGAAGGGAAGAGAAGAGGTTGTGCTTACTGTAAAAGAAAGGTAATTAAACTTTTGATTAAGCTTAAGACTCTGAATGAAATGTGAAGAATAACCATATCTTTTGTTTGTTTTAAATCAATTTTCTACTATTTTTCTGGAAAGCTACAAGATGATAAGAAAGTTGATAAATAGTATCAATCAATTTGCGTTAGCGTTGTATTATATTTAAAGTAACAAGATGATATCATGGTGATTAGTGAGAGATACTCTTGGCGTTAGCGTAATTTAAATTTTAATTAAGCGTCACTGTCATTTTTTAATGCATTATTAGTATTTAGACTTTTAGGTTCGGACAAAGATAGCAATTTTCTGATTAATTATATAAAAATTAATCTTTTTTTTGGATGATTATCTGATTCTTATCGTGATTGTCGATGCGAACTAGGATCATTGTCTCATGAATGTGTTTACTGATATACACTATGACCTCTAACTTGTATTGAAAGGTTGGATTCCATGGTGATCAAAACAGCCAAAGCCACTCTGTTAGCAATAGCCACCTCCTTCACCCTTCTTCTCTTTTATCCTACCCCAAAATCTTCCTATCACTCTCTCTTCATATCCGATTCGCTCTCGGACAATGCCTCCATATCTCACCACCTCTACACCCTCACCCGCCGACCCCATGTGGCCGGCCTTGAAGCCAACGCTGAGGCTGCAGCCTATGTTCTATCCATTTTCACTTCTTCCAATATCAAATCCCACATTGCCCCTTACCGTGTGGCCTTGACTTATCCGGTGTCACGCTCCTTAACACTCACACCGTCACCACAAGAATCCCCTATCAGTTTCAGTCTCAAGCAAGAAATCTATGAGGGTGATCCTTATGCTGATGTGGCACATGAAGTCCTGCCCACTTTTCATGCTTATGCAAAGTCAGGAAATGTCACTGCCCCTGTGGTTTATGTCAATTACGGACGTTTGGAGGACTATGCGACATTAAAACAAATGGGAGTGGATGTTTGGGGTTCGATTGTATTGGCAAAGTATGGGAAAATTTATAGAGGGGGCATTGTGCAGATTGCATATGAGGCAGGTGCTATCGGGGTTCTGGTGTATTCAGATAGGAAGGACTATGGCGGTGGTGGAGGTGAGACAAAGTGGTTTCCGGATGAGAAGTGGTTGCCGCCAAGTGGGGTTCAAGTGGGAACAGTTTATAATGGACTTGGTGACCCAACAACACCGGGATGGGCAAGTACTGAAGAGTGTGAGAGGCTTTCGGATGATGAGGTGGAGGACGCAGGGGATGTTCCATTGATTCCTTCACTTCCGATTTCAGCGGTAGATGGCGAAACCATTTTGAGGTCTATCGGAGGGCCAGTTGCAGATGAGGATTGGCAAGGGAGTGAAGATGCCCCAACTTACAGTGTTGGACCAGGTCCCGGGATTGTGCATCTCAGTTACACGGTAAGTCTCAAATCAAGTTTAAGTGAAGCAATTTCATGTGTTTTGTATATTCTTACACACATTGTATGTATGTATGTATGACTAAAAATGCAGTAAATTGCTATATTTGTATTAATTCTGGATGTTGGATTTAGGGGAAGCAAGTCATAAGAACAATTGAGAATGTGATTGGTGTCATAGAAGGAGCAGAAGAACCTGACCGGTTTGTTTGAAAAATTTCAGCAAGAAGTCTCGAATTTTAGTATTAGCATCTATTCTGATTTGAATGTGAGCATGTCCACCTTAGCGTGATTAGTTACTGCTTTGTCAAACTATGTAGATTGGTCATTCTGGGTAATCACCGGGATGCATGGACATTTGGAGCCGTTGACCCAAATAGTGGCACTGCAGCACTGCTAGAGGTAATTGTGGATTTGAATTATGTATCGTCATCAAGTTGCTTCATAGCAAGGAAAACTTAACAGAAGCTGCTTTTGATGTGTAATGTAGATTGCCCAAAGATTAGGGAAGCTGCAGAAAAAAGGGTGGAAACCTCGACGTACAATTGTCTTATGCAATTGGGATGCGGAGGAATATGGCCTGGTCTTTCATTTTCTCCCTTTTTCTCTCTTTTTTCTGTGTGTGTATGAGTAGCAAATTTATATCTATATTTCTATCTCTGAAGTTTTAAACTAAACACAACAGATAGGATCAACTGAATGGGTAGAAGAAAACAGGGAAATGCTAGCTTCAAGGGCTATTGCTTACTTGAATGTTGACTGTGGAGTACAAAGTCCAGGATTCTATGCCTCTGCAACTCCGCAGCTTGATGAACTGGTTAAACAAGCTACTCAACAGGTACTGCGAAATATTATTGATATACTAACCCTACTTGTGCATATGATAATGGGGTAGCAAAATATGGTGTGCTACATATACGTGGATGCTTAACATGATTTCGAGTTTCAATTTTTTTCTGATTTCTGTCATAAATTTATCACTCATCTCAATCATATTCAAACTTGATTCTTGAAGGTTAAAGACCCAGATAACTCATCACAAACTCTCTACCAATCGTGGGTTGGTTCCAGAACTTCGCCTATGGTAAGAAATTGCTTCACCGAACTCTTCCACATAGAATTTCAATGAAATGTCAGAAGAGCATCATACCAGTGATTTAAAGAAAACAGTACAAATTCTGTCTAACCGGTAATCAGAAGATTTGCACTAATTTACCACAGAAAAATGTTGGAAGACGATTTTCAACAAATGGATTTTAAAAACTTGATGGATATGTTAATGCTAAGAAAATCTGTATTTTGCATACGCAGATTGACAGGTTGGGAAGTGCAGGATCAGATTTTGCAGCTTTTGTTCACCATCTTGGAATTCCAGCAACTCACATGGCTTTTGGTGAAGGTAACACATTTGACGTGACCTAAGCTCTCGCACTATGCTTGCCACTGTAAAATTAGGAAGCATTATCCTTTCAATTACTAAAAAAACAATTTTAAAATTGCAGGATACCCAGTATACCATTCAATGTATGATGACTTTATATGGATGCAAAAATTTGGTGATCCAATGTTTCATAGGCATGTTGCAGGTCAGCCTTAAGTTTTCTTTCTTAATTGAACGCGTCTCAGACAACTCTATTTGCAACCCCCTTGATAATTTAAATTCAAGCACCTTGATTGATTTCATTGGTGTCGATCACAGTGGCAAATGTATGGGGTTTGGTTGCTCTTTGGCTAGCAGACGCAGAAATTTTGCCTTTTAATTATCTCTCTTACGCAATGGAGCTACAGGTATGGCAAACATTTTCTTCTAATCTACCGCTACATGCTCTTGAAATAATCAATTGTATCAGTTACAGGGACACACTTGTGCAATACAAAATAATATATTGAAACTCTGAATGCCAGGCATATGCGAATGACTTGGAAGAAAGTATTTCTGATACGAACATAAACCTAACTCCTCTGTTCAAGTCCATTGAGGAGCTCAAAAGAGCAGCCACCAAAATAAACAACCAGAGAGAGGTATCGATTGAGTTTCCTATAAATCGTGATCAAACACTTTCATTTCATATGGTTACAGAACTGAACCATGATTCTCCAGGAAATAGAACAAAACAAAGGTTGGCAGTTCACATGGAAGAAAGATCATTTGAAGGTGAGAGAGCTGAATGACAGACTAATGATGGCAGAGCGTGCATTTACAGATCAAGACGGGCTATTTGGAAGGTCATGGTATAAGCATTTGGTATGTTCCTTACAAATCGTCGTGTAAATTTAACTAAAGTTGTTTCCGTTGTTCTTTCATTTGCGTTTGACCATCTCTCAAAAGCATTTGGTATAAGCATTTTGTTACAAGATGGACTAATTGGTATTAGTGTTTTTGCAGATTTACGGGCCCTCAAAGTATGACGACTATGGATCGGAATCCTTCCCTGGCATATATGATGCTATTGCAAAGGCGGAGATTTCGAACACCACAGAGTCGTGGAAATTTGTACAACATGAAGTTTATAGGGTCTCCAGAGCTGTGAAACATGCATCACAAATCATCAATGGTGAACTAACATGACAAACATCAGTTAACAAAACATCTACATGTAATTCTTCCCCTATTTCAAACCGAACACGTGTGAAGTTTTTGTATTTTGGAAACCACATGCGAGAACATAAGAAATGTTGTGTTCCATGTGTTTGTCGGGTCAAATTTCAATGGTGTGTACTGTTGAATGATTTAAGATTTATTTGGGCTCACTGCAAATTAATATAGGACCATTCAATGGCCGAACCATTGAATGGTACGTACCACCCAAAATTTTTTCGTGTTTGTCACTGGAAAAAATTGCAAACATCTTGTGAAAAATTATGAGAGAGAGAGAGAGTACAACGCACTTTGAAGTGGGAGATAAAAAGAAATGCTAGAGACATTGAGAGTTAAATATATCTCGACCACACAACATTTTTGATAGTTAGTTGTTTTCAATTGGAGGAGACACTTTTCAGTATGTTTGGAACACGAGTCAGTACACCACATTTTATATACAAGTGGAGCAACACGAAAAAATATATCATCTCTCAGCAATGACACTCATTCATGCATTGAACACTTTCTCAATCTTTCACCTTTCTTCTCCAGCAAAGGTAAAAAGAATCTTTCCCCTTTTTTCTTAATCAGGTAACAAATTTGTTCAATGATTCATTTCTTTTGAATAATAATTTGAAATTTTTACCTCTGGTGCTTTTTCTTTTTACCCTTTTGCTTGGATTAATGGAATGCTTCTTCTCCTCATAACTCCCTAATCAACTCTTATTCAAATTTCATTAGGCTTAATCCGAATTTGCTTATCCTCCTCCTCTCTATATATACACAGGTTCTCTCATTCACAAATCACACATAAACAGTCCACTATCTTCTTCTTGTCTCTCTATCTCTCTCTCAAAAAGAAAAAACCATCTTCTTCTTCTTCCTGTCTCGTCTTATGTCAACTGCCGAAATGGCCACTACCACCCAAACGACTACGACGACGACGACGAAGACACGGAGTGGCAAGGCTTGTCATTGGAATGAGCAGTTTTGGGTATTAACGGATCAGGTAAAAACAATAAATAGCTAGATTTGGATAATTAGTTAGTTACGGTTGAACATGGATAATTAGTTAATTCTGGTTTTTTGATGGAGAGAGTATTTAAAGTTGTCATTCTTTTCATTCTGAATTTTTAAGAGTTAGATCTGTTTCCTCATTATTTTCATTTGCTAGCCAAGCAATCTTAACTTTCTTAGAGTTAAAGTCAACAATAAAAATAGGAATTTAGCTACAATACTTACATATATTTAATACAATTACCATCTCAAATCCCTAAAAGTGGATTTTGTGAAAAGTCTGTTAATTTGAAGCTTAGTGGTATCGAGTTGGTTAATCCAGCATCCAGAATCCTATGTGATACAAAAGAGAATTACAACTCCCGTTTAAGAAAACTTTGGAAATGTGCAACTTGTTTTCATGAAGTGATGAAGTACGCTATCTCCTAAGCTTTAGGGTAAAGAACTAATGTTTTTGAAGTCCTTTGTAGTTCGTATCTTCGCTTGAATTGCTAATTTTCCTCGGTGAGATTTTCTGAATACTGAATAATATCTTGTATTTTGGGCAGGGGCTTACCCTTTACCAATAATGTGGTAAATTCCTTGACAGAGTTGCTTGGCAAGGTCACAGGGTTCATTGCCTCAACAGAACGGTTATTAACAAATCTTGTGACATACACTTATTCCAATGCAACCAACCTTGTATCAGCAGCGCAGCATGCCAAGGTGCTCTTAAAAGAGTGCAAAAAATTTGGTGCTGATACAATGATGAAAGGTTGTCGGCTGCTCAAGGGTAATTGCAGCGCGAGTAACACGGATGGTGCGCGTGAAACTTTAGAGATGTTAATGAAGAAATATAATCAGCTACTTCTTGAGATAATGAATTAATTTGACACATTTTAATTGCTAACTATCATTGCTGACGGCCCATCTGCTAATCCAAGGAGAAGGTCATTTGGGGGAGACCCATCTGCTATTGGCCTGAGCCTAAGGAGAGGCTTATATGTTTGGGGTTCAAGGAGAGAAATTACCAGGCATATGAATATATATATATATATATACATATATATATATATATATATATTAAGAATTATGAATTGAATGAAGAGCATATATTGTCAGGATTATGAATTGAGTGAAGAGTATTTTTCTTTCTTTTATGTTAGTATCATATCACATCAACGCAGTATATACAAATAAGTTTCTCTCATGGCTGAAATTGTTTTCGTTTTGTGTGTAAAAATTCATCACTAAGAACTTCAATAAACACAAATTCCCATCAGAATATGTTAGACATCTATGCGAATAAAAGGAAGATACAGAGTTGCACCACATTTATAAACTGTTGAACATAGGTCAATGGATATCATACCACGTTCAACAAGAACATTTTGCTACGATCCTTGGCTTCATCAAGCAAATCAACCAATCGGACCACCTCACTTGGCTCCATCTTGTCCAAAGTCAAGACCAAAACCAACACGGGTAACTTTTGGTTTCAAGGGACCATCAGTTGGGCAACCTGCACGTTTAGCTGCCTGAAACAAAACATCAAATTAAGTTCAACCATATAACTGCATCGTATTACCCTTAAATATTTATAACAAGAACATAGACCAGAAAATGCACGAAACACCAGAAATCAGGGTATGCAGAGACAGGTCACAGCTTTAACAACGGACCTTGAGAAACATATCAAAATGAGCTTTCTCCTCGTTAAAAGAGCGGGTTCATGGACCCTGTGAAATTCTCTACGGCTGATTTAAAAAAAAAAAACACTTTTTCTTCTTGTTACCAAACACAATTTATCCTCTAACTTTTTTAAAAAGCTCCTGTTTGAAAAATTTTAGCAATACCAAATCAGCCCTATATTTATGACCGCGTTCATTTTTCATATCACAATTATTATTATTTTCTTTTTCCTATTATGCCCTTGTGTTAGAGGAAATGTTTCTTATTGCTTTAATTAGTAATATTTTAAAAATTAAAGTAACATATTTGAGCATCAATTGTATGCGCCTTCCATACATTTTCAAATTCAATCTTTTGTTTTTTTAAATTCTTATTATTGTGTCAACGCTTTTATAAACTGAATATCTCTTAATGATAAGAAAATTTTACATAGATCATGCTCCATCTAATTGATTTATGTTCATTCTAGGGTAACAAGATGGTTTTGCTTCTCTTCGATGGAAGTTTTATTTTCCCAGAATGTATCCTAATTTTTGGCCTAATTCTTCTTCTGATGATCGATTCAACCTCTGATCAAAGGATATAACTCAGCGGTAGAGTGTCACCTTGACGTGGTGGAAGTCATCCAAATGTCTTTCCGTCATACCTAAAAATAGAGTCAATCTTTCCAGCCCTAGAAAAGAGGGAGTGGTCTATTTGCTTTGGGTAGTGGAATACGAAGAAAGTATTACACTACTAGAACTCCAATGAAGTTGTTTACGTGTAATTTTCCAATTGTCTTCTTGTCTCAGTTATTATTAATAACTGGGGGCTTCCCATGAATCTTAGAATAATGTATAACGTTTTAGGCATCCATTGCACCTAAACATATGTACCTAAGCAAAATACTTGCACCTAAATTAACGTACCTAAACCAACGGACCTAGGAAAAATATTGGCACCTAAATTAACGTACCTAAACTAACGAACCTAAGCAAAATATTTGCACCTAAATTAACGTACCTAAACTAACGAACCTAAGCAAAATATTTGCACCTAAATTAACGTACCTTAACTAACAGACCTAAGCAAAAATTGTGCAATACTAAACTTTCCCACACCCTCAATCACTTTAAACAAAAATGGTATCTTTGCCATAATTAAATATGGGGTAAACTACATCAATTCTTTTTTATTTATTTGAAAATTGACTCTAGCATTAACTTGATAAATTATACTTTTCATGTTTGTGATATAATTACATTTCACCATAAATATAGCATTAATGACACTAAGCTGGCATGCTTGTAAATAATTGAAAAATCTATGAGTTAAAGTCAAAAGAGTGTCTCTCTCTCTGTCTCTCTAACAAAGATGACGTTGCCTTCTCATACGACAAGATTGTGACATGCATGCATGTGCGATGTGTAAGAAAGAAAAACATACATGTAATGTGATGATAATATTATGTATGTGTAAAAAGTTTAATTAAAGGAATTAATTAAATTAAAATGCTTTTAATTGAGCTTAATGGATTTTAGTTGGCTTGATTTTTCTTAATTACAAGTTAGTTTTAGCCCTAAACCCTAGAAAAAGTAAAGTAAAATAATAAAATAATACTACCTAGATTAGTTAATTAGATTGATTCTTCTTCTTCATCTTAGTAGATGAGAGTATTTACTGCTAGGGTATGGCTGAACTTGAAAACCAGCTGGCCTGGCTCTCTCTCTCTCTCTCTCTCTCTCACACACACAGATCGAGGGAAAGTAAATTCGGTTCAGTGCTTAGTTTTCTCTTTCTGTTACAGTCACTTATTGCTCATTTTCCTTTTCTTTTTGAATAATTTTGAGAGAGGGAGGAGAGAGAGAGAGAGAGAGAGAGAGAGAGAGGGCAAAACATCATGGCCTCGGTGGTTTTTGGTTTTCAAGCAATCCTTGGTGTGTGCATCAACCATCAAGCAATCCTTAATTGGATTGGTGTGTGCATCAACCATCAAGCAATCCTTAATTGGATCAAGGAAGGCCATTGTGATTAATGGCCATAAGGAGGAGGAGACTCTCAGCTGGTTCAATACAATTACCCCAGAGTCAGAGGGCACTTCTGACTCCGGAGGTACCCAAATCTTTCCCCCCATTGATTAATTTTCTTTGTTAATTTGGCTTTCTTTCCCATTGTTTACTTTCCAGTCAAGTGAAAATGTTTTTTCTTTGTTTTTGGTTTTGCAATTTTATGGTTTCCTCTGTTTTTAATAAATTGTTACAGATTAATTTGTTTCAATCATTTTCTTCTTCTTCTTCTTACTTTTAATTTTTCTTTTTCTCGACGGTTTTCATTGTTCTCGATCTGTCTTAGAGTCAATTGATTCAGATGAAAATAGTTATGAAGCATTTAGCTGAGGTGTTTTGTAAAACAATCCTCCAACTTCCGTGTTTATTGCAAAACAAAAAGTGGAAAATTGTAACCAACTAGAAGAAAATAAATAAGGGAATTGTTGCAAACCATGAATCGGGATCATACTAACTAGTGCAAGTATCGATTTAGTTTTCAATAGGTGTAAGATCGATACATTGATCTATCTATTTAATCAGTAGCTAGTACTGACCTATTTTATGGATTTGTGGAATGCAGAACTGCTTTGGAGTTGGAGGATATCAAGAGGAAATACGAAGGGTAATGACTACATATGGTGTAAATGGCTTCGGAGACGGAAAGTTTTGACCTTTCTGCAGGACCATTGCACCCCCTGACTTCCAATGACTGGTGAGACCTTAAACTCTGCCCTCCACGCCGGCAAAAGTTCTGCCGAACCAGTATAAATCTTGTGTGTTTTCAGTTGTTCTCTATTTTGCAAAGTTTTGTCCATTGCCGGATACATCAAAGAACAAGATCTAGAAGGGAGTCGAAATTCTAACAGTATGTTCTACCATTTTGATTTGATATGAAGCGTAACTGCAACTGACACTACTACTAGTGCAAATTGCTTGGAAACAATTTGCATCTTAAGCTAATAACAAAGCCATACGTAGATGGATGGATGGTTTAAAGTAATCCTGTTTGTTTTTCGAGTTATATGCTAGCTAGATTTATGTAGTCATTTAACAGTCTCTCGCAACTGGCGGTTTTTATTTACAATATTCAATTGAATGTGGGAACTTGGTACTTGAGTAGTCATTCTTTTTCTTCTTCTCGAATATCTGTATTAGATTCAAAATGATGATGATGATGAAAGTTGTTATTGGCTTGTGGTCAGATCTCAATTGATACAACAAGTATCGATTTAGTTTCAATAAGTTTTACAATCGATACATTGATTCAATAAAGTATTGATATTTAATCAGTAGCTAGTACTGACCTATTTTATGGACTTGTGGAATGCAGAACTGCTTTGGAGTTGCAATGATGTCAAGAGGAAATTGGAAGGGTAACACGTACATAAGGCGGTGTAAATGGCTTTGGAGATGGAAAGTTTTGACCCTTCTGCTGGACCATTGCACCACCTAACTTCCAATGACTGGTGAGACCTTAAACTCTGCCCTCCACCCTCACACACTGCACAAATTTCCTATAGATTTATGTAGTCATCTAACACACTCTCGCAACTGGCAGTTTTATTAACAACATTCATTTCAATGTGGGAACAAGGTGCTTGAGTAGTCATTCTTGTCAGGCTGCATAACATGATGCTAGTGGCTAGGGTAGGGGGCATTTGACATTTTATTTTGCTGACATGATATAATTCTCTTGCTGGATCATCATCATGTGATAATATTCAAATTTTCGTAATAGATGCATGTTGCTGGAAAGTAAAATTCTAGACATAGCTCCAAAAAATTTCAAACAGACATACCGGTTGGTTGGATTCCTCTGCTCCTTGCTTCTTCTATGACACCAACTAGCTATGACTTTCCCCTGAAACCAACATCCAGAATATTATTGCAAAGATAGCAGCTTGCTGCAAAGGATGTATATTAACCAACAATAATTCAATGGAATAATGTGATGCTAGCTAGACTATCTATGATCACATTATTCACATGCACAACAAAACTTTAGTTAGTTGTACAAAGTTTGTGCAGGAAACTTGAATTGATAGTGTACTACTACTGCTACTACTAGTCTATCCAGATGGAAATTGCTTCTATATATTTGGAATTCCACTGCTTCTACTACTTACCATCTCTCAGCAGCGGCTACGTTTTCAATTTTCAAGATTGTATAGAATTTAAAATGTGTGCCATTTATTGGACATGTGGTGGCGCTCTGAAAGATGTTGCATAAGTTGCCTTGGAATGTTGTGTTTGCTATTGTATTGTGGCATAGTTGGAAATGGAGGTGCAATCACGTGTTTAATCCTAGTTTTGAGCCTCCTAATTGCAGAATGACACTACTGATATAGTGCTAATTGCTTGCCTGGATTTGCACTTCATATACCAACTTCTCAAGCTGCATAATGTGATGCTAGTAGCTGAGCGAGGAGGGGGGTTTTTTGGGGTGGGGCGGGGGATTGGGTTCTAGAAATTTCAAACATGCCGGCTAGTCGGGTTTCTTTGGGCCAAAATGACCCCTTTTTGGCAACTTAAATGATGGAAGTTTGAAAATGACAAGTGTGGTAGTAAAATTCCGTCGCTTGTAGATTGACGAACTTGTACCTACAAAACAATAAAACACCAAAAGCCATTAACAATGAAATTACTATAGCCTGGTCAAGAACCTGACCAAGACTTTGATGATCCCAAAAGCCATTAACAATGAAATTACTCATTTTTAAATTCCAATCCAAAGAGCTTCTTTGTACTTCAGGAACCAGATGGAATAAAAGGAAGGGGAAAACCCAGTTATAATATTTTGACAATCCATCTAAGGCGGCCTCTTAGTATTCACTATGCCTTTTAGTATCACACTCATAAATTTGTATTTCTATTTATAATATAGAAACCAAAAGAAAAGAAAAGAAAATAAATGCAAATGACACAATTAACCGGGGCAAATTGGCCATTTTGTATCATATAAAAGGCTAAACACCCCCATTATTTCCAGACTTCCCGTCCCAATTGGATTTGAGAAAGCATGCCGTCTTGCAATGTCTACGTCCTACGCTGCTGCCGCCGACGACGACGTGACTCGATCTGAAGGAAAAAGGCGAATGGTCTATGATTTCAAACCCACTCTCTTGATGCTGCTAGGGATGTAGGGCACTGGAAAGTCTTCAATTGCCAACAAACTAAGCCACAATTTTCGCTTAACCTAATCTAAATTTGTAAATATTAGGGTTGATTGCTGGCAGTATTTGTTGATTTTTTTCAATTTTTGCTTAACCTAATCTAAATTTATAAATATTAGGGTTGATTGCTGGCGTTATTTGTTGATTTTTTTTTGGTGCATTTAAAATTCAGATGGATGAGTCGGGTTTCTTGTTTGAAAACAAGATAGCAATGATTGAGTCATCGACTATTGACTCGGAGTGTGTTGGTAGAGCCGATATCATGGGCTTCGTGGTTGATTCTGTTGAACCGAAATTGAAAGAGAATGGCAGGTACAATTGTGTTTTTTTTTAGTTTTGTTCTGAAATATTGTATGTTTTTTTATTAATAAGTCTTTAGCTCATTATGTTGTGATTTAGATGCTTAATCTGCTTCATTAGTCTTTCGTTATATCATTACGTTTCCGTAGAAGTCCATTTGATGTAGATGTAGAGCTCATCATTCTGGATAGTGCCGTGATAATGTGCTTCTCAAATCGCAAATGTCCCCATTTAGTTCTTAACTATTAGCCGTTGGGTCTTGTTCAATTTTGATTGCTTTTCTTCCAAGAAGCAATTCCAAGAAGCAATTCCAAGTGGTGTTTGTTTCTCAAGTTGCTAGTAGTTGGATAATTAATAAATATTTCAACGTGTTTCTAATAAGAACTCTAGCATAAGTGTTTATGAGTAAAAGTAATTCCAAATAGAAGCAAGCCCGAAACGGTATATGTGCACGAATAATACCAAATTCTAAATTCAATGTGTTGTCTACAAGTATTTTTTGTTGGTTTCACGATGCAGAAACGAGTCAAACACTTATGCTAAATTCACCGTTTCAAGATCGCTTTCTATTGGAATTACTTTTACTCATAAACACTTATGCTAGAGTTCTTATTAGAAACACGTTGGAATATTTATTAATTATCCAACTGCTAGCAACTTGAGAAACAAACACTCACTTGGAATTGCTTTTGAAGAAAAGCAATCAAAATTGAGAAAGACCCAAATCTACCAATAGTTAGAACTACATAGGACATTTGCGATTTGAGAAAACACATTATCACAACTATCAAAGAATGACGAGCTCTACATCTACATCAAATGGACTTCTACGTACGTAATGATATAACAGAAACACTAATGAAACAGATTAAGCATCTAAATCACAAATATACAATGAGCTAAAGACATTATTAATAAAAAAACATACAATATTTAACAAAACTAAAAAAAAAAAAAAAACACAATTGTACCGGCGATTCTCTTTCAATTTCTCTGGGCTCAAATGCAATCAAACCACGGCCCATGGTATCTACTTTACCACACTCCGAAAGTCAATGATGACTCAATCATCGCTTATCTTGTTTTCAAACAAGAAACCCGACTCATCCATCTCGAATTTTTAATTTTAAATGCACAAAAAAAAAAAAAAAAAAATCAACAAATAACGCCCAAGAATCAACCCTAATATTTATAAATTTAGATTAGGTTAAGCAAAATCAACAAATACCGCCAAAGAATCAACCCTAATATTTACAAATTTAGATTATTGTGTTGGGCGAAAATCAGGGCTGCAGCTTTGTTGGCAATTGAAGACTTTCTAGTGCCCCCGCATCCCTAGCAAAAGATCAAGAGAGCTGGGTTTGAAATCATGTACCTCATTCGCCTTTTTCCTTCCGGGACGAAAGTCACGCTAAGCAGCTAGCCAGCCGTAGGATGTAGACATTGCAAGACAGAGTGCTCAAATCCAATCTGATCGGGAAGTCCTGGAAATAACGGGTGTTTAGCCTTTTATATGATACAAAATGGCCAATTTGCCTTGCACTGTGTCATTTGTATTTATTTTCTTTGGTTTCTATATTTATAAACACAAATTTATGAGTGTGAATACTAAGAGGCCTTAGATGGATTGTGAGGATATTATAACTAGGTTTTCCCCTTCCTTTTATTCCAACCGGTTCCCCGAAGGCTGCAAAGAAGGCCGCATGAGCCGGGAGGATGAGAACACGAATTTTTGTCATCTTCAACAAGCAGGATGCCTCTGTCGCTCACTCGAGAGTGTTTTTGACATCAGTTTTGATGGGTCGACTGTAAGGATTTAACTTTTTGTCACGTGTTTAAACTGTTTTTATTTTTGTTTGTTTTCTCTAACACTTGGCTTGTTGAATTTTTTGTAGGTTGGCTAGTGTAGAAAGGGAACGAGCACATCATTTGCTGGCAGGCAAAGATTTGAAGAGGGTCTTCAAAATTGCTCTCTGTGCTGTGAAAACCAACAAATTGGATGAGGTTTGCCGCGTGCTTTTAAAGGCACAGAAAGCCACACGAAGAGAGAGTAAAGCTGCACAAAATATGAAGATATCACACAGTTCACTTTTGCATACTATGATGAATTCTCTTGTAGTAACTAAAGAATTTTGTTTGTGCATATTGAGGTTTAATGTTCAGTTGGTGGATACTTTGCATGCCGTTGTTTAATTCATGCTCTTGTGAGGCTAAGGGTCTACCAATCGATAAAACCTTTGACGACGCAGCTCTCACATGAGTGGGACTAACTCTACATTTGTGAGTGCTCTTTTTGGTACGGAGGCTTTCACCTAAAGAATGAGGTGCTCCATGAGGTTTAAGAGAAGTTATTTTTTCTCCCCTAGAAACTCGAAAAATTCATCCATGATCTAGACCTTTAAATGGCCCTGAGAGTTAAAGGTTTGAGATTAAAAGAAGCCCCACCCAAGTGAATTTGGGCCTTCCATTCTCACTATATTTATTTTGGTGAGATAAGTGAAACAAAAGAATTTGCTCGCTTGGTTCTTTTTATTTATAAATTTTAACACTTTGAATTTGAACGTTGGAAAACAAATATAAGAATGAATAAAATATAGAAACGTATGTAGGAGGAAAAATAATGTTATCAATTGAATTCTGAGTAGAAGTTTACAGTGCAAATGGAAAACAAGCATTCACTATCTCTATTACGATGGTTACAACACTTTTCGTCCACCATCATATCTTGTAAACCGGTTCGATTTCATTGTATATATTCCCCAACACCAAATTTCATTGTATATGCAACGCATTTACTGCTTTCCTAGCATTTTCCTCGGAAGGTAGGGCAAATGAACAACAATTTCGCTTACTTCATTCTACTATCAAGTAGAAAGTTTCATAAGCCTGTGTCTTAGCTGCTACACAATTATCATACCCCATCGTTGAGTTTGTAGTTGGCTTTCAGTTCACCCCAGATATGTGACACTATGAATACTCATCAACTAAAAGCATGAGATAAGCAATCACGGATGTACCTGGCAATTGGACTAGAATTTTTTTGGTAAAGACTGCTTCTGATAAATTGTATAGGTATTCCTACAAAACATTCGGCAACAGATTGGTGCAGGTCTCCTCTATGTTATGTTGAGGATGCAAAAAATCTGTAGCACTATCCCACCCCATTCATTACGAACACGACAAAAATAATAATTACAATTGTCAACAAGGAGAAACTTATAAAAGCTGGCAAGGTGTAAAACAATATCTTCTGCCGTGCGGGTATATATTTTTTCTATTTATTAATTAATTAGTGCTAATCTACATTCCTTCGATTAATCTACCATGCACTTCTTAATCATTATTTTTCTATAAAATAATCAACATACTATATGCACGTTTTACATATATATATGTCATAACTCAAAAGTGTTGGAAATTTGAATCAAGAGATAGTGATTTGATTTATTTACTAGATTTAGTAGACTGGCATTGCTTTTTAATTTTTTTTATATTAGCGTATTTTACATCTTGTGGTTTTGTATGTATTATTTTTTCTTGTTTGTTTAGAATTAGGTTTAATACAATTAAGTTTTTGACAAGGAGTAATTTTCTGTTATATATATATTACTACAGGCGACGATGGAAGAAGTTCTTGTTCACGCTTTAACTCCTGCTTATTTTTACCAAAGAGTGGCGCTACACTAGAAAAATTATGTATCTACCACTTCGTATAACTGGGCAGAAAATATCTGTCCTACTGTCCCGACTGTTTATATCCAATGTGATGAAAATGGATCTACCACTTCGGTTAAGTTTAATTAAAGATGAATCCTTTATTATTTTTCTTGTACTAATTAATTAAGCTCCTGCATGCATTCATCCTTTTACGTAGTTTTCTCAATGAAATAGTTTGATTTACAAATTGTATTTGATTAATTTGTAGAAGGTCAAAAGTAAAGATGTAATCTATACAGCTGGTTTAAAGCATCCTGATATTAGTATAAGGGAAGCAATCCATGAATGTATTATAGACAATGCATTCCGTATATGCGCCGGGAATATTTCTGTGATCACATCTAGTCCAAAGCAGGTAATTAATTAAGAATTAATTTCGATTGAGTGTCTTGTTCGCTTTTAGTAAATAGTAATTATCACGTTAATTGAACTCATGATCTTGCATGCATTGTGGTTATGGTGTAGGCTGCAGTTGCACTGTTGACGGCTTTCTTATCTGGAGCTTGGACTCATTTTTGTTGCACTTTGAGAGATATTACAATCCAAAAACCTGAAAACATAAAAAATCTGGTGATCAATGTCAAATCACTAGTCAAGAAACTCCTGAAATAACGCACACGACGGCGATTAATTTGTGCGAATATTTTACATACAATGTTGGTTGTTGATTTAATTTGTATTCTCGTTATATTCGACTAGACTTTATCGTGCATGTTTTTGGAAAACTTTGAAAGTAAATTTTGTCAAGTAGTCGTTAATTTCGGCTTTGCTTTAATATCATATTAATTAATTAGTTGTAGGTTGCTCGTGTCTCTATCTCTCATTTTTCTTAAATATTGTCCAATATCATATGCATAACTTTATTGTCCTGGAAACGCCGTGATGTAAAGGTTTTAAAGCGAGACATCCATGGTGTCGTGTAAAAGACTATACGCGCTAATGTGGATTTCATGAAGAGTATACTCTCCATCTTCGTAAAGATTGCCCTTTTGCTATTTGTGCTTGGCGCTAATGTGAATTTATAAATTAATATGATCGATCATGCGGTTTGTTTTATCTACTTGTTAAATATTCCATTTTATACGGTTTGAGTACTTCTCAAGTGTGACACTAAAAATTATGATGTCATAGTTTAGTATATCCCACTCTCACATCACGGTTATTATAATCTAAAACATAAATATGTTATCCACTCATATAATTGACCCCCGCCCATTAAAACTCTAATTGAAGGAGTTGGTTGATGATTTGGCAATGCAAATCGAGGCCTGCCCGCATGTGCAATTGGTAATTTGGAGGAGTGAAGACATATTCCATAGAGCGTTGTAACCAAAAGGAAAAAGAGCTTGAGATTGATCGATGCAGAGGGAACTCGAATGAATATAACTTTGTATGTGTAACCAAACATGAATTAAAGCCCTAGTTTTTTAATGATATTTTATTGCTTGGTCTCGTTTTTGTTCCTCATCTTGCATTTGGTTATAGTGCAAATGTTGAAAAAAAATAAAATAAAAATAAAGGACTATGCATTAGTTGCACAACCAGGAATTAAGCCATTAGCCCGCAATTGCCAAAGTGAAGAGCGTCTTGGTATCTAATCCAAGAAGAATAGGTGTCAAAAGAAATTTATTTATTGAAAATATTTGAAGGATATTCTTCATTCAATTCTTACAATAATATAAGCAGAGAATGAGTTTGCAGAGAAACATTGTGACAGAATACTAACGAAAAGAAAGAAAAATGCTCTTCATTCAATTCATAATCTTTACAATATAAGCAGAAATGGAAATTGAAGACGCTCATCACATAATGCAACATTTGCTACTGGAACCACATCCAAAGGATGACAACCCTCTCTTTGGGGGTCGGTTATCTCCTGTAATTTCTCTTCTTGAACCCCCAACGGATAAGCCTCTCCTTAGGCACGGGACAACATCAGATGAGCCTCCCCCAAATGACCTTCTTCTTGGATCAGCAGATGGGCCGTCAACAATGGCTACCGTACGAATCATTTCATCCTTAGCTGCGCGATACTTCCGACTCTGTGCTTTGGCAGCAGCTTTAGCTTGTTGAGCTCTTTCGTTTGTGGCAGCGATAAGTCGTTTAGCCTCTGCAGCTTCTTTTTCTGCTGCTTGTGCTGCAGCCTGTGCTTGTTGGTTTAGTAAGGCTTCTTGCTCTGCCTTTACCTCAGCATTAGTGGCAGCCAATTGATCCATCGACCATCGGAAACTTATTTGATTAAAACACGTTTGGTACGAGTCCATTGACATAGCCTCCTCTCTGCTAAATACTAGCTCACTCTTTTCAAGCTGCAACAAAAAGATAAAGTTATCTTCACAACAAAAAGGAAAAAATGTAATACCTAAAAGCATGACATATTGGTTAGCAATTAAAATGTGTCAAATTAATTCATTACCTTAAGAAGTCGGATCAGGGACTGCCTTAGCTGATCATATTTCTGCATTAGCATCTCTAAGGTTTCACGGGCACCATCCATGTTACCCGCGCTGTAATTACCCTTGAGTAGCTTACAACATTTCACCATTGCATCAGCACCAAATTTTTTGCACTCTTTTAAGAGCACCTTGGTATGATGTTTTGCTGATGCAAGGTTGGTTGGACTGGTATAAGTGCATTTCACAATTGCTGATAATAATTTTTCTGTTGAGACGATGAACTCTTTGACATTGCCAAGCAACTCTGTTGGAGAATTTACCACATTATTGGTAAATGCATTATTGGTAAGCCCCTGCCCAAAATGCACAAGTATAATAAAATTAAGTAGCTTATCTTGTGAATCATGGCTCGAACTAAGTCCATGTCAGTAGTTTTTGGATCATAAAAACAAATACCAAAAAAAAAAAAATTTATGTTCTTTCTTTCTATATATTTGGATCCCTTGGTTTTAATCTGGGTTAATCAATGTTACATATAGTTAGACTAGTACAATGTTTGTGCTGCATGTATGTTGTTGCATCTAAATAGCATGCATGGTTATAATTTTTTTTTATTAATCCAAACAGTTATTAGCTATATGCTCTCTTAGAGGTACCACTTTAATTGAAAGAAGAGACTCAAATCTGGAACTGGAACCACAGAATAATATTGGTGCTGATCTAGAGATTTCGATTACAACTTAATCTCAGAGTTCAGCATTTATAAATATTCTGGAACTTATCATTATATAAGGTGTTACTATGAAGATCATGATGGACTGCTTAGAGTTAAGGTATTTAAAAAAAAATTAAAAAATAGGAAGAAGCAGCTTGAACTATGGAACTATGGTCAAAGGGATTGATAATTAAGGGAACTCGATAAGTCATTATTAAAGCTGAGGTCAATTAAGTGCAACAAAATAACTACATATATACATTTGAACGCAAAAAGACTAGCTGGAGCATGAAGAAATAATTATTTAAGACAAATGATGTGATGCGCAATTTTAAGTGGAGGAGGAGTTGCATGTAGCACCGAGAGCAAATGAATAAAGTTATCTGGGAATGCAACTCGTCTACATTGCTATTAAAAGCTAGGAAGATACTCGAAAGAACAATATTGACCTTGAATTTATATATAACATATGAAAAAGACATTGTCATGATCACCAAAATTAGTTAAATGAGTTAGATACAAAAAAGGATAAATCTCATGAGGGATTCATTCAACTAAATGCATAAGTATACTAAAATTAAGTAACTTACATTGAGAGTCATGGTTTGGATTAAGTTCAATGAAGTAGCTGTTGGATCAACAAAATGAATATCGGATTCTACAGTAGTCCTTGGATCTGCTAAATGAATTTCGGATGTCGACATAATGAGAGAGAGAGAGAGAGAGAGAGAGAGAGAGAGTGAATGTAATGTGATTTGTGAATGAGCTCCTTTCATGTGTTTATATAGACAAAGTATCCTGCAATTGTGATAAGGCCATTGCAGACAATGCTTCCCGTATGTGCCTTGTGCGAATTAACATCTCCTTATTTTAAACAGCCAGAAAATTAATAAATTTCGATCGAGTGATTCGTTAACTTTAATTGAATTGATCTCGCATGCATTGGTTCAAATTTTAGAACAGAAAAGGTTCAGGATAATTCAAGATGTGATCAAATGAAATGCATGCAATGCAACCATATTTTTTTGGGACATAATCGTGTAGGATACTGAGATTTGGTTTGGTGTCTTATCATACAATGCAACCATATTGTTATACACTTGTTATGGCATGTTATTTATCATGAACTATAATTCAAGGTATGGCTCCCATTCTTGAGATATCATAAGTCTATTAACACACAAGCAAGGAAAGAAAAAAAAAATGTGAATCCCATTTTAAATATAATTGAGTAATGATCGATGGGAAAACCAGCACAAACATGCACGTATAGTACTCGTTATTCAATTATCATTAGAAAAAAATTATTTCACCAAATACTTGTCTCTTTTACACCCAACATTCTTTCTACACCTATATTAGTGTATTATTGTTGGTGAGACTAAAACTTATCTCTAAACCCAGCATTTCATGATTGTTATACACTTGCTGAAGTTCATCATTATGATCAGTATGTCGACTAGTTAAAGTTTATTTTATATTCTTATATGTTTTACTGTCATAGATTGATAAAGACTAACAATTCTTTTTTTTCTTTTTTTTTTCTTTTTACACCTCAACTAAAACTCCTCTATTGTCATAGATTGATAAAGACTAACAATTCTTTTTTTTCTTTTTTTTTTCTTTTTACACCTCAACTAAAACTCCTCTATGAGAAGAAGAGAACCAAATAACTTGGGATTCCATCCCATGTTGTCCGCATGCAATAAGTTTCTTTTCTGGTAATCAGAAAGCACTGCATGCACAACTCACAATCGCGCACGGAAAACTTTTCCAACAGTTGATTGGGGAGAGGTTTGAGAAGCACCATTCCATTTTTGGTTCTACACATCCCATGCACTCTTCCATGCACCCTAAAGCTAATCTAAGCAAAAGGATAAAAGAAAAAGTACCAGAGGTAAAAACTAAAAAGCATCTGATTCTCACGAACCAATTTCAAAATCATTGAGGAACGAATCTTCACAAACAATTGAAAGAGGTAACTAACCTTAGTCACCTATACCATTCAAACGAGCTTTCCTAGCTTGGATAATTGAGGTGAAAAAGAAAAGAGTTAAAAAGATCTGACCTTGTCCTTATGCTGTTGAGGCTTCCGTCTCTAATAAATTATTTTCTTTCTTATGTCAACAAGAAGAAAAAACCCTAATTATTTACCCAAAAAATAAAGAACCAAGATTTGTTTATTACAACAAACCAGAAAATTCAACTTAAAACAAAAAAGCAGAAGAGTAATAAACGATAATTTTCTTTGTTATTATCCTTGTTTAAAGCCCAATCTTTGATCATATATATAAGTCCAAGACGCATCCCCCACTTTAATCTTTATTCAATTAACTACAAGGCTCAAAAGTATATAAATCCTAATCAGATAACACAAGTATATTTGTATTCAAACTCCAACACATTTCAGTATACAGATTTGTGGGATAATGATCCTAGTTCGTATCGACAATCACGATTAGCATCAGATAATGATCCAGAGGCAAGATGGATTCATATTGCAAGCAGCGGTATTTGAGTATATAAATGTAATGCATGCATAGCAGCATAACAGTGGATTTACGATGCTAGAGATAATATATGATGTTTTTGAAGATTATTTAACTACACCAACATTAAAGGAGCAATGAAAGTCACCTCAAGTTGGTTCAGCATGTCAATGGTGGCATCCAGGTCACCCTTATTGGTCAAATACACATCACTAAGGATTGTTCAGATATGCCAGGAAATGACATCCCAAGAAATTTCATATCCATATCAAAATTTTCATTTTTCTAACACTTTATTCACATTCTCTCAAGATTTAACTATCTATAACCAAGGATCCAATCCCGAATCCTTAAAACGTTGAATTCAAATTGAACAAATACCTTTAATTTTAATTCCAATTGTGTTCTGTTGTCCAAAAACAGAAAATTAATTTTATGATTTGGGTGTCCTAATCAATTTCCAAGGCCCATTATTCTGATTACATATATATTGGTCCAAGATCCATTACACCACTTTAATCTAATTTTAATTAATTACAACACATCAAAGGTTATAAAGCTAGGGACTGGCTACAGTGCTCGCAAGCATTGAATGCTTACACCCATCTCACCCTCCTTCCCCCCCTCTCTCCTCCCTCATCCCTCCTTTTAATGGTGAGATCGATGTGAGCATTCAATGCTTGCGAGCACTGTAGCCTACTCCATAAAGCTAATATAAAACATCATTTGGTCAATGTGAGATTGTGATATTTTATTTGTACTCAAACTCCAACGCACCATTCCATTTTTGGTTCTACACATCCCATGCACTCTCCCATGCACCCTAAAGCTAATCTAAGCAAATGGATAAAATAAAAAGCATCTCACAGACCAATTTCAAAATCATTGAAGAACGAATCTTCACAAACAATTCAAAGAGGTAAATCACCTTAGTCATCTAACATTCAAACGAGCTTTCCTGGCTAGGATAATTGAGGTGAAAAAGAAAATAGCTAAAAAGATCTACCATTGTCCTTGTGCTGCTGAGGCTTCCATCTCTAATAAATTATTTTCTTTCTTATGCCAAGAAGAAAAAAAACCCTAATAATTTTTCCAAAAAATAAAGGATTGTTACAATTAATATTGGCATAGTGTGATTGTGTAAATCTTAGGTAGATATGGATTAGGATACTATTGTAAATCTTGTGATTATATCCTATTAGGTATGTACTTACTTGGAGATCAAATTTATCTCTCCTTGTGGTTTACTATAAATAAAGGCACTAGGCATGAGGAATATATACCACAAATCCTGAAGTTCTTCTCTCTTTCTCTCTTTGTTGCACCTCTTTTCTTTCTCTATCTAAATATAAGCTACAACACGCTCTTTTCACTGTGCTAAAAAGAAAATTATACCGAAGTTTTAGCCAATTTTTTCAGCAAAAAAGCACTCCCAGCTCCGGTTGGGCCTTGAACCAGTCACCCCGAGACCTTTTGGGCCTTCCCTGCAGCTCAGCCCAAATCTCAAAACCTGGCCCCAGTTGGGCCGCCCTTGTTTTCTCGGCTTGCGTCTCCAAACCGGCCTCAGATGCCCACTTCTACATGTTGGCCTGCAGCCTAGCAACTGCAATTTGGGCATATACTCCAAAGCTCGGCTTGCCTCAAATTCTTGGGCCGTGCCATTCACACCCAGTGGGCCCCGTAGACCTACGATCATCTACTTGTTTGTGTTATATATATTGCTATTGTTCTATATATTGTGCTTGCTTGCAGGCACCCATGAACTTGAAGTTCATGTTTTTAATTCAAAACCAAAATTTCAAGAAAGTGCCATAGAAACATTTTTATGTTTCCTAAAACTCACCATTCATGTAGAGACCGGAAGTTCTCCATGATTAATCCACCAAACCAAACCATGTCTTAGAACCTGAATGTTCTCACTTTGATGCTTATGGAGAATTTATTTCCCACAAGCACCAACCACAATCTTGTTCTCTTCATCCAGTGGATTGTAGAATCGTAACAAGTTCAATTTCACTACCATGGAAGTTTTTGACATAAACTACTTTATATGTGCACGAGTTGTGAAGCGCTACTTGACTACCAAGAAGTTGTGATCTTTATTTGAAGACTTATGCCTTAAGCATTGTAAATGGAAGTACCTCGATAACGAGGATTCCATGACTCTTTGACTCGCTCTATGGACCATTCCAATCATGAAAAGATTATCTTGCTAGAAGCAAGACATATCTTGCCTGATGCAAGACATGATTGAAACTTATCCGCGAATAGGTACAGTTTTAAAGTTTATGGAATCCGATCGAATTTGACTGGAGAAGATTTTTCTCGTCCTTCCATGCTTTTTAATATGCTCCTGAAGTAGCACTGTAGAAAGCGGAGGTTCACTAAATTCTCGGATCTGATTACTACCATATTGTTCACTGAAAAAGCACAACGGTGAAAGAAGTACCCTAATGATTCGGTTGGGAGGTACCGAATGATATAGACCCAGCTTTGGCTAGAGTCTACCGAAAGGTGTGACCCAACTTCGGTTGGAGTTCACAGAAGTACAAGGCATGCTTCGGCAAAGATCTATTGAAGCTGGACTCCAGTCTCGGCTGGATCTCACAAAATGGCATGCCCTGCTTCGGCAGGGATGTACCAAAGGTCATGCTCTGCTTCGGCAAAGGTGTACCAAACACAAAGCTCTGCTTCGACAGACGTCTACCGAATCTACTCATCCATATTCGGTTGGAGAGTACTGCATAGTGGTACAATTAAGATCCCTTGGCACCTAAAACCCAAAACTTCAAGAATAAAGACCAGTATTCCCGAATTTCAACCGTGCAAAATCTACTTCAATTTTAATAGAAGAGATCACTGGTTATGCACTTGTTTGTTCCCCTACCAATGTTGTTGAGGAGTACCATTCCTGTAGTCAATATGTGAGACTAATTTTGCTTCACATAACACAAATGGAAAAATAGAATTTTGATACGGAAGGCCATGTTGGCCGATCCCCCTATCCAAATTTGGTTTATTTTGTGAACAATTTTCTATGTTCTTGGATTCAAGTTTGGTGATTGTTTTAGTTATGAATATTGTTATGGATATTGTCCTCGAATAAAACAACATAGAGTATACAAAAACTAATTCCAAAATTGTTTCAAAAAAAAATTATCAAAGAAATACAAAAGTTTAACAAATTGTAAAGTTGGGGGTGGGAATTATAGGTCCCTTTGGATTGAAGGAAAAAACTAACAAACCTCATACGTATAGATGAATAGTTTAAAATACGAGGCTAAATTTTAGGATTTGAAACTTTTGGGTTGGAGACAGCCTGACATAAAGCTTATTTGAATGTTAGGTGACTATAATGTGAGTTACCTGTTTCAATTGTTTGTGAAGATTCGTTTCTCCTTTTTTTTTTTTTACCCTTTGTCTGTGAGACGCTTTTTAGTTTTTACCTCTGGTACTTTTTTTGTACCCTTTTGCTTAGATTAGCATTGGGGTGCATGAGAGAGTGCATGAATTGTTTAGAATAAAAAACGGAATGGTGGTGAAATTTTTGGCACTGAAACCAGCTCCTCAAAAAAGGCTCTTCTTTCTTTATGGGTCTTCTTTCACCGGCGGTGAAATTGTGAGCTTGAGCCTGAGGCGATGTTTCTAGCTGTTTCTAGTTTAGGGGACTGAATCATATATGTACTACTTTGAGTATTGTTATTATTATTTTTATTATTTAATAAAGCGATAAATTAGTGGGTTAAATAGTTAATTTTTAAGGCAGAGAAAAATCAATGGGGATCAAACTTGCAACAAGGTGTATAAGTATAATTGTTTTTCATTACTATGGTAAAGCGTCATCTGCTGAGTATTGTTATTATTATATTTCGTTATGTGATAATGTTATTATTATGTGATGTTATTGCTATTATTGTATTTCATTTTGTGTGATGTTTTTAGAACTTTTTAGAAGTTATATTTATTCGAGATCCCTCTGCAACTTCTGGCAAGTTCCTGCTATCCATTCAATTAAAATTAATTGTGATGGCTCTGTTCTAGGTTTGGGGGAGCGGGTTGGAGTGGGTGCTATTGCTCGAAATGCTCAAGGGGAGATGATTGTAGCGGCTGGTCAGTCTTTTGGGTTGCGGCTATCACCATTTGCAGCTGAACTATTTGCAATTAAACTTGCTTTAGAGCTTGCAGTGGAGAGGAGAATGGCTTCGGTGATTATAGAGACTGATTTTTTGGCGGCTATTCAAATGATTAATGATGTGGAAGTGTGTGTGGCTGTTGAGGGTGTTATTGTGGAAGAAATTAAGGGGAGTATGAGATTGATGCAAATTCCTTATCTCAATTTTGTTCCCCGAGGTGCTAACATGGCAGCCCATGAAATTGCTCAGTTTGTAGCCCGAAGTGGTGAGCGTCTAATGTGGTTCGAGATTGGGCCTCCTTGGCTCATGCAGATTGTGGAAAACGATCTTCTTGAAACCAACTCTAGTTCTCGGGATGTGTGTAGAACTTCTATCACTCGACCTGTGGGTGCAAGAGTTTCTACAACTTGTCCCTCCCTTATTTTGTAATTTGTTCTTGAATAAAAGTTCTTTTCTCAAAAAAAAAAGATCCCTCTGCAACTTGACCTCAAGGTCTTTTTTCCTTCGGTTACAAATTTACAATTGCACATGTGCGCAGGCCACGATTTGCATTGCCAGATCATCTCCTTCATTAGAGCTCCAATGTGGGTGGGGGTAATATGAGTGGATGGCGGATTTATGTTGTAGGTTACAATATCCATAAATGTTCACGTAGTAATTGTGGTGTGGGAGGGAGGTATCCATAAGGATTTTGGAACCTTTGGCATAAGAGATAAGACAAAGTGTCACACACACTTGAGGAGTACTCATGTCTCTTCGCAATGGATTTGACACTTCTAGCTGATAACTTTTACATCACTATATATTCGTCTTGAAGACAAAGAAAAAATATGCATATGATATCAAAAAATATATAAGAAAAAGAAGAGAAATTTGAAGTTTTTCATGTGATGAAAAAGTATTATCCGTTTAATAAATGATTGTTACATGGTAATTTGATTATATGAGAGAGAATTAATCTTTCGGTCAAGGGAATCGCTCATGTTGTTGTAGTTTGTGATTCTTGTGAACCACATTTTTCATGTCATCAATCATGTGGAATCAACGTACTATCATGTGTACATCGTGCATGAAATCAATATTGCATGACTAGGGCTTTGGTACATATTTTATTACTCAATATAATACCAACTACTCATTGGCAAATGACATCAAGATCAAGGGCTCACCATAGATTTACCTTTTTTCTTATTTTGTTTGGGATGTAAACCTGCAGGAATTTAATCAAGAAAACCAAGTTACGTTCCAATTCCAAACATAAACAAGCAGTAGTCACTCTATGAGAAACTTCATACTGTAATCTTGTTATCTACTATTGATTTTTGTATATCTTTGTCGTCCTTATGTATACTTATGTTCATTTTTTGCATTTGGATTAAATATTTGAACGAGGTCAGTCAATATTTTACATGCTACGCTTTAATTAATTATGTGCTAAAAATGAGAATTGCAAGATAATTTTATAATAGTGTTGTCTTTATTTTCTAAGTTTTCTTAATTTTCCTTGTCCCTTCAGCATTGTTTTAATACAGCACAATAATTTTTCGGCGTTCTAAAACCGCACAATAATTCGTCCTTCTGGTAAGGAGTGACTAGATCAAACTTGTCTGTGGACAAGGAGCTTGTGCAATTGGCACAAAAAAATAATATTATAATTTACTTATACTAGTTAATTTCGAAAAAATCTTGGAGTGACACTGAGAACTGTCGAGTGGGGTAAAAATGGTTTTGCCTTTTGCTAAAAACATGTAAATATTCAAGAGGTAAATTCATATTAGATATAAAGTTGGGTATAGGTTTTAAGGAAAAATACCAAGTCTAATTAAATATTTTATGATAAGCCACAAACTTTATTGCAAGTGATCCTATAACTAAATAAAATATATGAGAGATTACCATATTGTCCTCAAGTTCTTTTATAATTTTATAAGGCATTTAGAGCTCGGGGTTAACTTTGAAGGTTTAGGGTTTTAAAAGGTCGGTCAAGGTTTGGGGTTGATCATTTTGGGTTCAGGGTTTTAGAATGTCCTTGGGAGGAGCTTAGGGCTTAGGGTGCAGGTCTCGGGTTTTGGGCGAAGCCCAAAATCCGGGAACTAGACCCTACGCCCCAAGCGATTAACGTAATAAAAAAAAATTCTTCTAAAAAAATTCATACTCATGCTTGTTAGTTACAATTCATTGGGAAAGTTAATGGCTATGACTTTGTGATGGTAGGGTTGGACATTATTGTCATTTTACCTAGCAAATTAGTTTGACTTTTCAACTAGTACCTAAACTAAAACTATGGTATTTTAACTTTTTGAATTTGGTATTTAAACTAAAAACTCCCATATTCAAGTGGGGTTAATTAGGTAATTTGTTTAGTTGAATTCTATTCATTGTCAAGAAAGTAAACTGTGAGGTTTTAGATCAAGAATAATGAGTTTCAGGGTAAAGTCATATTTTCTATGTACAAAGGATCCACGACTATGCGGCCTTCAAACTCTTGGCCTTTTCAATGGCTTCATCTACAAATTAACCTGGTGTTGCAGGGTCACCAAGTCTATAAAGTTTTCCATACTTTGCCATTACAGTCCAACCCGAAACATTCACTCACATTAATTTGTTCTAATGTCGCATTTGTTTGAGAGCGAATTGGATATGAAGAGAGAGATCTTGGTAGGAGGATTTTGGGGATAGGATAAAAGAGAAGGAAGTTCAAGGAGGTGGTTATGGCTGTTTTCATCATCCCCATGGAGTCCAATCTTTGAATACAAGTTACAGTTATTAGTATATATCATTATACAGATTCATGACACAATCATCCTAGTTCGGTTTTACAGTTCCGATGCTTACTCAGTTTTGCATTCTCATAAATCTGATCCTCATGTTCCGCTGCTCCTATTTATTTTTTATATATACTTTGGCTTTTCTGGCAAAAAAAGGGGGAGTAAATGGAGTTTATTGCATATTCTTAATATTTCTTTCTTGTTCTTGCAGATGAAGTACAAGAGTGGACTACCACAGTGGCTTATCCAAATTGATTGTCATAATTTTTACATGAGTTTTTGTCTAGAAAATGTCAAAGGGGAGATTGTAAATGTCATATTAATTTGGCTTATTTTCTAGACAAATTGTAATTATTATTTAATTAAGTTTGTAGGTGATCTTGTAATCATTCTACAAGATCTCTAGTCAATTAAAGTCGTGTAAGTCAAAGATTAAAGACAATTTTGTCAAGATTTAGGTGGAGATAATAAAATGATTTGATATGAAGATTCCTTGGAGAATAAAGATGTGATCGGTGCAAATAATGAAGGAATGAAGATTGCTTGAGAATCAAGGAAGTTTACTTGAGGAGCAAGGACTTCATAGTCCAGTCAAAATGTGCAAAGTCTTCTATTTAAATAGGACCTCCACGCAAAAAGGAAGACACATTTTGTTGCGCAATTTTTTTTATACTTTAGTTGAGAGTGCAAAAAGTGAGTTCCTGCTATCCATTTCGTCATCTTTCTAGCTATGTGCAATCTAGTTGTGTGCGACCCCGCTGTGTGTGACACAGCCCGTACCGGAGAATAATATTATTTTATTCCCGGAGGTGCAAAATGACGATTTTGCCCTTGGTTGACCTTTCGGTTGACTTTTGCGTCGTAACTCGTACGACGCATTCACTTGTATTTTCTCGATGTGCTCGTCGATACGAACTCGTAGGCGCTAGCGGAACGCCATTCGGAGTTCGAATGAGCGTTCTACGGACGTAATCTGGTTGTGTTTCGTATTTGGGCCTTGGGCCCAATAATTTCTGTGGGCCCAGCCCACTGAGTCTCTGTCACTCTTGTTTCCTCAATCTCTCTTCTCTCTGTCTCTCTCTCTCGAACCTCACCTGCACACACAACTGTGCATGCAATCTCTGTACAACCCAGAAATTTTAAAATCACCCAAACTCCCTGCCTTCGACCTCCATCCAGCCTCAATTGTTTCCTTAACCAGCCTCGTGCTAGTGAATTCATACTGCAAACCAGCAAACAAAATCCCAGAGAACCCCAGATTTACTCTGGACACCCATAACCTGCACCCGAGCCCAAATCTCATATCTTCGAGCCATCTCATTGACCTGAGATGGTCGCTGCCGTCTCCACCATCGTTCTCGTAGCCTTCAATCACCCAACCTGGACCACTGCAACCCAGGTAATCTCTGAAACTGAGTTTTGGAAATTTTCCGGCGAGGTTCAATTTCGAACCTCAGCCATTTCTTGATGGATTCGAACCCAAAATGTCTCAATATAACCACCTTTGTATTCCTGGAAGTCCCAGAGACCCTGATCGAGCCTTGCATGGCCGAGATTGGCCAAGAATCGAAGTTTTGGAAATCGGTCAAATTTCAGCCGAGATTGTTTCTCCAAATTCCAGCCAACTCCGACCGAGTTTGGGCCTCAAATTGGTAAATCCTAAACCTACTCAACTCCAGCTTCAATTTCATGTAAATTGCGTGAAAAATGGTCGAGATCTGTGTAATCTGCAATTTTTCCAGATTCCGGCGACCGGCGGCGGCGACCGGACTAAGGTTGAAGACGACCGGCGCTGACGTCAGCAAACCGGTCAGACCGGTCTTGCTGATGTCAGCAAACCGGTTCAACCCGGTCGGACCGGAAATATTCCAAGGAATATTTCGTCCGTTAACTTTAACGGAACAGTAACTGTACAGTAACTGACACGTGTCACGGCGCGTGGGGCGCGTGGCCGCGCGTGGGAACCTTCCAGCCGCGCGTGGCGGCGCGTGAGGGCGCGTGTGACCTCACAGCCGCGCGTGGCGGCGCGTGAGGCCAAACGGCAGCGTGTGGCGGCGCGTGCGGCGGCGCACGGCGGCGGTTTTGGGGTTTCCGACCCCGAAACTCCGTTTTCGGGTATCCGAACGCCGTTTTTCTTGTAATTTCGTATACTTTACTAATTTGTGGGTTTCAAAAATAGGTTTTGGCGACTCGTGGCGTTCGGAGGACGTGCATTCGGACTTCCCGGCTTCGGTATTTGTGAGTGGGCCCCTTCCTCACTTAAATTAATTATTTTATATGTTTTAATTATATAAATGGTTTTGCCTATACTTTAAATTGACTATTAACTTACTTATTGGCAAACTTAATTTATGTCTACACTTTTAATGACTGTAGTTTAGTATTTGTTCCGTATTTTGGTAGACCTTGTACTTCGTAGTATTTACTTGGTTTATCGGATAGAATTGATGTTTGTTAGACCGACTCGGTAATGTATTAGGCCATGGAAATTAGTGGGCCTCGACCCATATTTCCATTTGGATTTATGCCATTAAATTGGTGATTTCTGTATTACCTTGTATGCGTATTACAATTATCGTACCAACCCTATTTTCGAGGGTTTAGGGAATTAATTATTTTAATTCCCTATTTATGCGTTTGGATCTTATATCCGTTTGACGGGCCATGGGCCGTATATGGGTGAACTTTGGAAACGATAATTTCCTATCATATTTTGGGTTCACCTAGTCTACCATTAAGTTGGTATTTCTATACCTTGGTACCCGTATGGTGTATTCTTGGTATTTTACGTATTGTGGTTAATTACTTGGTATTTCGGGTACGGTACCCGAGAATACTTTATATTTTCGTTGTTTAAAGGTTATCCCAAAAAGGGAAATTACCTTATACTGTTTTATTTAAAAATATACTTCGTGGCATGTTTATACGCTCAACTTGGGAGGCTTACACGGTGTTTATTGTACTGTCCGGGCCAGGACCAGCCTTCACGTGATTGTTCACATGCACCGATACGATCACTATGGATCCATAGTAAGGTGCCAGCCTGTTCGAGGACGCATGGGCGCCCGAACTCGTTATGATACGATTAGCGCCAGCTTCACGTGATCGTAGTACATGAGCGTAACTTTATTTATACACCCAGCCTGTTCATGACAGAATATATATGTATGAACTTGTGTGTCTGCCTTGCCTAACCGAGCATTTATCAGTAGTTGGATTGTGATATTATCTCGGATTTTCACTGATGCCACGGATACTATTATTGGATATACAGCTTTCCCGTATAACTTTATCTTACGAACTATTTGACAAATTGTTTTATGCCGAACGGTGGCTTTCTGCCCGTTTCGGACGGTAAGTATATTTCCGTACTTACCTTGTTTTTCTGCCTACTATATTAGTACGTTTTCTGTAAACGGTTTTTCAACCAAGTACCTGTTTTACGGCGAGGGGTTAGTATTTTCAAAAAGGAAAGGTTTTCACAAAATAACTAGCTATGGCCCACTCACCCTTTTGTTTTACGCCCCTCCAGGTTTAGCGGATTGGAGTTGTCGACGTCGAGACCCGGTGGTATGAAGATGTTCAGATTTATCCTGAAATTTGTATATTTTCAGTATTTTGTATTCGTGCGATATCTGTATTTTATTCATTAATTCCTTCAAATATCCTTTATTTCTTCAATTTGGCTTTCGTCACCCTACGTGGTGTCGGCCAGCACATCCGACTTTTGGGTGTCCACGTGTACATCCGGGTCGGGATGTGTCAGTGTGCATCAGATTTTCAAGATTGAGAGGACAAGGTTGTGTACCTATGTATTATATGAGTCTTCTAAAGTCTTCATTATTTTCTTAGTGGATTTTTACTGGTATCTCTGCCCAAGGGTTTTTCCTCTCTGAGGTTTTTCCCCCTTTACAACTTGTGTGTATTCTTTGCTTTTCTGTTTGCATTGTCGTTTTTCAGTTTTCTGCACATAACAGGATTGAACCTGATATTCAATTCTACAGTCGAATTTTAGGATAAATTTACGCTTTTCAAAAAGCATGAACAAACGAAACTTAAACCAAAAATTGATGTGTCATTCTCAGATACAATTAAGAATATAACGAAGAGGGTCGCAATTTTATAACACATCTAACTAGGACAATTAGTTACTCGGATAAACCACACTAATGGGTGATTTCACTCTGGAATCCCATGAGGCACCCAGGAAAGGATATACATCAGACCAGATCACAAAAGAAAGAGCACATAGAATCATATGTGAACACTGGTTTCTTATTCAATAGAATCTTCCGGTTAAAATTAACTAAAAACTTAACGACTTCAAAAATCAGAACATATTAACCTATCATTTAAACTGTTAAGTTGAATTGCTTGAGTTGAGTATAATTCACAAGTAAATTCACTTGTGATCTTGCTAAACACATTAAACGATTTTTATTACCTGAATTACTATATTATTGGACGAGCTTCCTCATCTCGTTTGTAAATAGGTTCTAATCATATGGCTATTTGTGGTTCTAACAATTCAAAGTAGCATGCATAATATCATAAGCAATTGAAAAGAAACTACATATTCATGCTAAAGTCTTAAGGCCTCACTTTAGAAAAAGAATTAGTTACGCATAATCATAATTGAAATCATAAAATAAATTAATAAAAGTTTAGAAAGCACCGTTGTAGAAAAGTTAAACCGAGTTCTCCACAATTTAATCTCCAAATCCGTTCTCCCCTCTAAACCCTAGAGACTCGGCTATATATACTACTGGAAAAACCAAATCCTACTTAAAATGGGCTTCCCCAAAAATCAGGAAACAAAAATAAAAATAAAATAAATTAAAAACCTGCAATGAACCAAAAGCCATGAAAATTAAAAACCAAGCTAAAATCAACGAACTAAGAATAAAAAGAAATAGATTGAAAATTTTTCATTTAAATTTTTTTTTTATTTGACGAAAAAGCAATAAACTAAATGAACTATGAATAAAAATAAATTAAATTATAGAATCTTTTTCTAACAAGGACTTGGACTGCTACAAAAAATCTTCTTTTTGATTGACCAAATCAGCTCCGAATTAGGCCCATAATATGTCGTTGGAAAGCTAAAAACGTCCTCTACAACTTTGTAGAAGAAACCTCGGCCCAAAAACGTCATCTTAGATCACTTATATGCCAAATAAGCTCAAAACGTGAATCTGCCCGAATTACGCAATCCATCTTCAATTATTCTTCACGATCAAACGGCATAGAATTAAGGCTTGAAACTTTGACATAATCCTCTAGGCTCCAAAACTCCACAATTTGTCCATTTAATGCACAAAGCCGATTCAATCCATCCTATGATAAAAACATACAAAGAAGTATCAAAATTCCCTAAAAAACAAACATAAAAGCCAACTTGGAATATCATAAAATATAATATAATACCGACTGATCACTCAACTCAACTCAAGCTATTTGTGGAGTAAAAATCAGAACATATTAACCCAGCAATACAAGTAAATTCACAAGTTAAGTTGAATTGCTTACCTTTTCAACCATTTGTTTGAGTAAGCACTCGGTCGACGGTCGACAGTCGACATAGGGAAATAAACAGAGAGATGTAGAGACAGGGAGAGAACAAGAACAAAAGCCCTGCATCTCCCATAGGGCTGGATTCGGTTCGGTAACCGAACCGAAATACCGAAATCGAATACCGATACCGAAATTTCGGGGAGAAAATTTCCAATACCGAAACCGAACCGAAAATTTCGGTATCCCGAAGTTTCGGGATACCGAAATTTTCGGTTCGGTTTTGGTATTGGGCCTCCCCGAAACATCTGAACCAGACCCTGCCTCATCTCCATCAAATTCCACATGTTGTTCCTCTACCTCTTGTTCATCCGGGCTGTCGTAATGGTCCGAAAGCTCAGCTTCCTTCGGGGTTTTAGGAGTGAAAGACCCTTTCTTTTGCCTCTTTTTGGGGGAAGCCTTGTTTGCTTTCAGACCCTTTCTCTTATTCAGGGCAGAGATTGCCATTAAAGCTGAGATGGAAAGCCAAAAATTCCAAAATTAGGGTTCTCAGCTTGAATTAACTGGAGGATAAGTGATAAGTAACCCAGAAGCAATCAAATCACAGTTGAAGCACATAATATGCAAACAGTGGCTCACTTCAGTCATTAGAGAGAGAGAGAGAGAGAAGAGGACTTACTGTTTTACAGTGGATGAAAGGAGAACAAATGTAATAAAAAATCACAGAGACTGCGAGATGTTTTATTTTTAAAATCGGGAAAAAGTAGGTGTTGAATCTTCTTGGTGAAATCCCCCTGGCAAAGTTTAGCCATAATTCTTTCATCATAATAGGCAGTTTGATCCACTAACTCGAAATAGCAGAGCAAAGCCTTTCACCTCGCCATATCACTATGAATAGGGAGAAGATTCCACCCTATGCCTTGGCAGCGGAGCTTCAATGGCGGGTGAGAGGAGGATTGACTGAACGAGGGAGGGAGGCAGCTAAAACAAAATCGAGGGGAGGAAGAGGGGAGGGGAGGGTTTTAGGTCAGAATTAGGTGCCTCCCCGAAAAAATTAATAGGATATATATATATATATATATATAATTAAAATATATTATATATATTTCGGTTCGGTTCGGTATTACCGAAATAATGGTAATTCGGTCCCGATCCCCGTACCGAAAATTCGGTATTCTTTCGGTATCGGTAACCGAACAATTAGGGAAATTTCGGTATCGGGGTTTTCGGTATTCGGTTCGGTTTTTTTCGGTACGGTTTCGGTATTTCGGTACAAAATTCCCACCCCTAATCTCCCATGCACCCTACATCTAGTCTAAGTAAAGGGGTAGGGGTAAAAATATGCACCAGGGGTAAAAGTTATAGCACTGACCAATTTCAACATCATTGAAGAAATTGAGAGATTCTCATAAACCAAACTTTGAAATTATGGTTCTTTTCAACCCTGACCAGAAATTTGAATCCATCACAACAAAAAAATGAATAAAATTGATTGGATGGTTTGGATTCACGGGACCACAACATCCAAATCAATCCACGCCATCCAACGGTTGTAGTATTCCATAGTATGAAAGAATTTTTCTAAAAAAAGACACTATCATTTTGCCTTATTCATAAATTGACCCCAACTATTGGAAAATTTCGTTTTAGTCCTTTTGCAGTTGAGGACATGTTTATGGTCTCAGCTTCTGTCAAAGACAACAGTTTTCTACTAATCATAATTAAAAATTAAATCTTTCTTTAATCATTACCTAATACACGATTGCCTACGTTTGTTTTTTGGTCGGATCGGATCGGCAACACATGCTCCCAATTTCAATCCAAAAAAGTTTCGGAAATGAATATACGTTCCAAATTCTGAATCGAAATTTCGGAATTCCATAAACTCTTGCCAATTCGGAAATATCGGTATTTTCAAAATTTTCGGAATCGGATTAATTTTGGTACGCGATTAATTAGACAAATCCAAAACCATTAAACCTTCATTTGTAGTGAAAAAATGGACGAATATGGTTCTAAAAAAAAACACTAAATTAAATCCAACTGTCATATGATTTCGGATTTGGATGATTTTTGGTAGACATGATAAGGAATTGCAGGTAAAACATAAAAGATGGACGGTTGGATTGTTGAAATACATTACAGAGTGGGTCCCACAAAAACGTATGTCAAAAGCATGTGTCCCCAGATCTTAACTCATTATTATAGGTTAAGTATTTGTAAGTGTATCTTTGAGACTTTGAGTATATCTACATAAAAAGGAATTGCAGATAATGCAAACATATTATTATACATATATATATATATATTATTAGTATATTGCTATAAATTCGGCATATTTCAACATATTTAGGAATATTTAGATTAGAATGAGTTTGACAAGTTTCGGTTTGAAATTTTTGAAATTTTCAAATACATTCCAATTCTTATCTAATTTTTTTTTTCAGATTTTTCGGATTTCAGAATTTTGGGTATCATATTCATTTCAAGTGCGCCAAAATTGGAAATTTTCGATTCAGAATTGGTCGGAATCAGAATTTCCCATCCAAGTTGCACCTGTACTACTGTACTACTGCCCATATGATTAATCTAATGCCATCATCCAAATACTGGATTACAGATTAAACTCCATGATTATCAAAACAGCTGCTGCCGCCACTCTGCTGGCCGCCGTCGCCACCTCCTTCACCTTCCTCCTCATTTCTCCAACCCCAAAATCCTCCTTCCACTCTCTCTTCACATCCCCCTCACTCTCAGACAATAACTCCGTCTCCCACCACCTCCACACTCTCACCCGCCGCCCCCACGCGGCGGGCCAGGAAGCCAACGCCGAGGCCGCCGCCTACGTCCTCTCCGTCTTCGCCTCCTCCAACATCAAAACCCACATCGCCCCTTACCGAGTTGCCCTCACTTACCCAGTTTCCCGCTCCCTAAAGCTCACACCTTTACCCCAAAACCCTGAAATCCAAATCGAGTTCGACCTCCGGCAAGAAGTATACGGCGGCGATCCCTACGCCGACGTGGCGGATGAAGTCCTGCCCACTTTTCATGCGTTTGCAAAGTCGGGAACTGTGGAAGCGCCGGTGGTTTTTGTAAATTATGGAACTTTGGAGGACTATTTGACATTGGAAAATATGGGAGTGAATGTTTCTGGTTCAATTGTGTTGGCGAAGTATGGGAAGATTTTTAGAGGGAGTACTGTGCGGATTGCGTACGAAGCAGGAGCCGTTGGGGTTCTGGTGTATACGGATAGGAAGGACTACGGCGGAGGAGGCGGCGGAGCAAGGTGGTTTCCGAACGAGAAGTGGCTGCCGCCAAGTGGGGTTCAGGTGGGAACAGTTTATAATGCGTATGGTGATCCGACGACGCCGGGGTGGGCTAGTAGTGATGAGTGTGAGAGGCTTTCGGATGAGGAGGTAGAGGCGACAAGGGATGTTGGGATGATACCGTCACTGCCGGTTTCAGCGGCGGACGGTGAAGCCATTTTGAGGGCAATTGGAGGGCAGGTGGCGGATGATGATTGGCAAGGGAGTGAGGATGCTCCGGTTTATAGGGTTGGTCCTGGTCCTGGGGTTGTGCATCTCAGTTACACTGTAAGTGAATGAATTTCTTGTGTTCTAAGATTTCGAAACTTCAAATAGTAGAGCGAGGAACATTGTGGTCAGTTTTTACAAAAAATGCACGACGGGAAGTATGAAAACGTAAAGCATCTGCTTAAAACGCAAAACCGGAAATTTAAGCATTCCTAGGCTATAGTAACATGAAGTAGGTATAGTTGTGGAGAAAGTTGCTATTTTTGTATTAATTTTGGATGTTGGTTTCAGGGGAAGCAAGTCATGGGGAGAATTGAGAATGTGATTGGTGTCATAGAAGGAGCAGAAGAACCCGACCGGTATGTTTGAAATCATTTTGCAACTAGAAGTTCGGATTTTAAGCATATCAGTAGCATCCATAAGGATTTGAGTATGTGCATGGATTCAAGAAGAGAATTAGGACATGTTAGAGAAGAAAATGACACATCGTAATGGACTTCTATCGATGAAAGAAACCAACTTTAAGACAAGTAGTCACTCTGTTGCCAAATTTATGTAGATTTGTCATTCTGGGGAATCACCGGGATGCATGGACATTTGGTGCCGTTGATCCAAATAGTGGAACTGCAGCACTGCTAGAGGTATTGTGGATTTGAATGATGTATCCTCATCCATCCAGTTCCTTCTGTACGAGGAAAATTTAATACAAGCTGCTTTCAATGTGTAATGTAGATTGCCCAAAGATTAGGGAAGCTGCAGAAAAGAGGGTGGAAGCCTCGACGTACAATTGTCCTGTGCAATTGGGATGCTGAGGAATATGGCCTGGTCTCCATCCTCTCCCTCTCTCTTTCTGTGTATATATGTGTGTATATATCGATCTCTGAAGTTTTAGTCTAAACATGACAGATAGGATCAACTGAATGGGTGGAAGAAAACAGGCAAATGCTAGCTTCAAAGGCTGTTGCTTACTTGAATGTTGACAGTGCAGTATACGGCCCAGGATTCTGGGCCTCTTCAACTCCGCAGCTTGATGAACTGCTTAAACTAGCTACTCAACAGGTATTGCAAACTTGTCTAAGATATCTAACAATAGTTATGAATACGCTGCAGTAGTAGAAATCAACAGAGATCATGAATACAATGGTCCTTGGATCCATAATCTGATTCGGAATTTTAAATTATTTCCGGCTTCTGCCTTAATTTGTTATTGTAACTCATCTCAATCATATTCAAAATTGCTTTTTGAAGGTTAAAGACCCCGATAACTCATCACAAACTCTCTACCAATCGTGGGTTGGTTCGAGTAGTTCGCCTATGGTAAGCAATTGCTTCACAGATCCTCCATGTACTAGAATTCAAATGAAGTTTCAAGTCTGCCACTTCTTATCAAAGGGGTTTTTGAAAACTTTAGTTAAACTATTAGTGCTTAACAAAGATGTATTTTGCATACAAAGATTGGCAGGTTGGGAAGCGGAGAATCGGACTTTGCAGCTTTTGTTCATCATATTGGAATTCCAGCAGCTGACATGGCTTTTGGCAAAGGTAACATGTTTGATATGAATTGAACTCTCGACATTGATGCCACTGAAAACATAGGAAGCATTATGCTTTGAGTTACTAACAAATGATTTTGGAATCACAGGATACCCGGTATACCATTCAATGTATGATGACTTTATATGGATGCAAAAGTTCGGTGATCCATTGTTTCAGAGGCATGTTGCAGGTCAGCCATAAGTTTTCTTTCTTAACAATTATGGTTGTATTCCCTTGAAAGTTTATTCAAACACCTCAATTGATTTCATTGGTCTCGAATGCAGTGGCAAGTTTATGGGGTTTGGTAGCTCTTTGGCTAGCAGATGCAGAAGTCTTGCCTTTTAATTATCTCTCTTATGCACTGGAGCTACAGGTACAACAATGTTATCTTCCGAACAACCACTTCATGATCTCTTGAAATAATCAAATGTATCGATTACATGCAGCCCTTTACAATTAAAATGATTTGCACGGGCATTTAGCGACAAAAATAATTGCAACCAACCTGAATAATATTGAAACCCTGAATGATAGAGTTACGTGAAAGACTTGGAAGATGAGCTTTCCGATAAGAACATAAGCCTAACTCCTTTGTTCAAGTCCATTGAAGAGCTCGAGAAATCAGCCACAGAAATAAACAGCCAGAGAGAGGTATCATTTTCCTTTCTTAAGAATCATAATCTCCACTTCCATTTCTCGTGTGTCCCGAAACTGAAGCATATAATTCTCCAGGAAATAGAACAACACAAACGTTGGCAGTTTATAGGGAAGAAAGATCATTTTAAGGTGAGAGAGCTGAACGACAGACTCATGATGGCAGAGCGCGCATTTACAGATCAAGACGGACTCTTTGGAAGGTCATGGTATAAGCATTTGGTATGTTTGCGAATATGGATACCTTTTCTCCAAGACAAAAAAACTAAACAAGTTTTCCCGACCTGGTGATCTCGGATTGTGATTAGTACAATGTTTTTGCAGATTTATGGGCCTTCAAAACATGACGATTATGGATCTGAATCCTTCCCTGGCATTGGTGAAGCTATTGAAAAGGCAAAGAGTTTGAAGACAGCAGAGTCATGGAAACTTGTACAACATGAAGTTTATAGAGTCTCTAGAGCTGTTAAACGTGCATCACAAATCATCAGCGGTAAACTAACATGACAACTTGACGACTGAAATACCATGAAGATCTTATCTCGAATGACAGTTTGTGGACTGATGTAAACAGACATCGTCAACATGTATTTCCTGAGCCATGGTTCTTGTAAGACCAAGAACCAAACAGCTCAAAGAGGTGGAGACTTGTGAAGAAAAGTTCGACCAGCGTGGTAAAAGAAATATAATTACAGCAAGCACATTGGTTTGATTTGGCCCTTGTAACCTCTTCTGCATGTCTTTGATTTCATATCCCATGTTATCGTTGTGCTCGTCATGTAAACGTTGTGCTTCTGTTATTTTCTGCAATAAAAGGATGCTCATTTCTGTATAAATGAGTTATTTACATCTTGTAATGCTTTGCTTTTCGCATTCCTCTTCCCCTGAATTTGAAGATATTGCTTTTGTTGCAAAAAATTATCGAATTTGTTCCACTGCAAGTCTTGTGTTATGCTTCTTAATTGTTTCTTTGAACAAGGTTTCTTTCTTATTCTGCATCCAAGTTCTGAAATTGCAGTGGTAGTTGATGAACTTCTGGATGCATTACTGGCAGCCTCAAACCCGGATGTTTCTCGTCTGCTTCTCAAGCCATCAGTGACTCTATTTGATCCGAAAAACCGGTAAATGTGAATCTATTTGAATTTAGCTATTGGTGCCACAGACAAATGGGCAGATTCCGAACCTCGCCTCTCCTTTTAAGAGAAATTTCTCTTAAAAGGAGGACGACAAGGGAAAGGACAAATCGAAGCGTCGCATGGCTAATCTCAGTGAATTGTGGCAGAATGTAAAGATAAACATCATGCACAAACAAAAACAAGACATCAAACCCATTACTTAATTTAAAAACTAGTACACAATGTAAGCATCATCGTCCCATTTGGCCTTTATCTATTTACATCTCCCATTTCCTCAAATGAAAACTACATCTTCAACATCAAAGATCATAAATCATTGACGTCATTGGACTTGCCATTATCATGATGATGATCAGACGGCTGTGATCTCTTCTGGGTCTTCAAAATTGGGATCTTTCGCATCGAAAACTTCCTTCTGCAACCCCGTCTCGGCCAGAGAGTAGGTGAGATCACCAGCCCAAGTGAACTTACCTCCATGCCCTCCCTTCTTTGGAGATCCATTCATTCCATTCCCTGACTTTCTGTCTTTCCTCACCTCCCCGGGTTTCCCATTCCCTTTCTGGCCCTGTTTCCCATTCCCATTCCCTTTCTTCATCTTTCCTTCCAACTCAACCTTTTGGACTGTAAGTCTCTGAACATGTGAGAGGACTTGCCCTCTATTTATATAGGAGGAGAGGGAAGGTGGAGGTTTTTGATTGGTTTGAGGCAATCGGATAAGAACAACCAAATGTCATATGTTTGGAAATTGGAATTGTTTTTTTAAAAGACACTTTTGTTCAGAAACATTTTCAGCAAAAGAGTTTATATTAGAAATAAATTAAAATTTATAATAAAAATTAAAGTGCTCATTGGAAAAATTCTTGAAAGAAGCACGCAATAAGTTTGAACTCAGAAACGCCTTTAATTTTTTTTGTCAAACATAATTAGCCGCTTTTAGTTATTTTACCAAACAAACATTGTACTTGGGCTACAAGCATAAACAAAAACACATGTGGACTTGGCTTTTTCTAAGATTGCAGTGCACTCCAAGTCCAAAATTTCAAAGTCCACACTCCAGTCCAACCCACTTTACTTTGTCAAGCCCGTTCAAAGTGTGGGACCCCAATCCACTATCGGCTGACATGGCAGCGTCCCATTAGCCAAGAAAAGGGCTTTTTCTCCCAACTTGTAAAAATTGGGCAACAAAAGAGATGAATATATAAATAAATAAAAAATTCGGGGGAAAACAAAAAAGGGTAAAAAAAGAGTTATATGTTAGGTTCCCACTTAAACTTGATAGCGCTGATTTCTCCTTCCCTTGGTCGACTCTCTTGCCTCCACCCCTCTCCTTCCCTCCCCGCCGCCGGTGAGCCCTCTCCTCTCTCTCTCTCTCTCTCTAGTTTTTGTGTGTGTGTATATATATATGTAAAGATTGATGCTTTTTACTGCTCACACTCGATGTTGCAATGGGTTGTTTCTTTATGTTGCTTTTATTTATTCTTATCTTTCATAAGTTCATGAAAGCAAGCCAGTTGTATGCTTATATTTTTTGTAATTATCCCAAGATTCATGCTTTTAGTTTTTTTAATTAATCCAATTGTTCTTTAGTTTTTTGGGGTTTTTTTTTTTTTTTTTTTTTTTTGAGAAGTTCGAAATTCATAGTTTTTGTTATAATTTAATGTAGTAATTGTGAAACTAGACAGACTTATTGAAGGCGGCATCTAGAAAGCTTATTTTTGCAGCAAAGTCCTACTCAGTATCCAGAATGGCGACTGTAAGTTGTTCCATTTACTCATAACTTTTACTTTTTTACCAATTCGGTTTAGCTTTTTTGTGTGTGTTTGTCTGTGAGAATATGCTTGCAATGTGTAGTTTGTGGTGCTGCTATTATGTTTTGAGCAGTAATCAAAATTTTCGGGACAATAGAGTTGTATACTTGTATCTTGTTTGTGGCTGGTGTTTGGCTCAGGAAGAAGAGAATGTGGGAAATACTAAGCGACAGTTGGCGAAACTGTTTGAAGTATTGCTCAAGAAAATAGTCCCCGATGAGCCAGATGTTGATCTAGTGATTGCTTCAACTGGGAAGTTTGGCGATTATCAATGGTACATTATAGTCTTCTATTCTAAATTCTATATATTAGATTTATTTTTCAATTTTCATCTGTAAAGAATCTATCTTTATTTGTTTCTGTCACTTGAACGATATTTCAATCTGTAATTCATGCCTCGTATGTACTTCTTTTTTACGGTTAATTCTTTCTTTGGTGCAGTAACAATGCCATGGGTCTATGGCTGTAAAGAAAAGGAAAGGGCAGAGTGCCAATTTAGGGTCCTCCATCTGACAAAGTACTAACGTTCACCTTTCCCGTACTTCACATTGAACTTGTTTTATCTTTATTTATTTGTTATAATTGTGACTTAGACGGTTATGTCTTCTATTTAGGCCTTGAGTTGATAGCTTTGAATAATGACCGGTGCTTCATTTTATAGACAATTGTGAAAAATCTTCCCGATTCGAGATCATAGAATCGTGCCTCGTAGCAGACCTCGATTTAAATGTTGTCTTGTCAAAAAATGGTTGGCTAAGGTATTGCTTGAACTTTTGTGACTGAAAATTATACTATACATAACTTATTCATTCAATTTTTTTTTTTTTTGTGTGTGGACATAGTAGATTATTTAGGATATAAAGTTCTTACTTTACGGGGACTTGTAACTGTGAATAATTGTTGGTGCAGAGCATACAAAGAGCTTATTGAAGGCATCGATAAATGGGCACCACATCTTCCGGATCAAAAGGGATGTGGTTGACTTTTCCTAATATAGCTAAAGAAATGCATGTAGGCCACTTAAGGTCAACTATTATTGGGGACACACTAGCCCGTACCTGGAGTTTTCAAATGTTGAAGTCTGACGAAATCATGTTGGTGATTGGGGGGACACAGGTGATGTAGGTTTTTCATTTTATGTATGTAGCTTATAGCTTATAACTAATTGACTAAATAAAACTATTGGTAGTTGCCTTTACACAAATGTTAGTTTTACATACGTGCATACCATGTGGGCCTTTTTATTTGTGTTTGGTGATTATACCCTTCATTAGTGTAATCGTCACAACCTGACGTCGACATAATACGTACCAGTGAGGCGATGTTATTATGTCTTTCTTGTTCAATAAGGTAGAGAAGCACCTTTTTCCATCAAAGATATGGCTCAAATAAGTTCTATATGTCTATTGCAGTTCGGCATGTTGATTGAGTTTCTTTTTTGAAAAGTTCCCAAACATAGAAGATGTTAATGAAACTGCCATTGGTGATCTGCAGAGTGAAAGTATTCTCCTACCTTTTAGTCATTGCTTATATTGTAGCTATTTTATCACATTCTTTGGTAAACCTTGGCATGATGAATCAGAAAATAAAATAAAAATGATTGTTAGTGACTTTAGTCGAATGGTGTTTTGTGAGGCATTCCTATAAAGAACAAACAGAGATCTGATGATGATCCTGCTTTAAGGAGAGAGCAAAACTGGCAGTGGTTTCCCTTCGTGTGAGTTATGCACTTTAGTTGTACAGCTGACATGAGGTTGACTCTCTGTCATGATGTTAGTAAAAATTTAAAAAAAAAAAAAGTATGGGAGAACGTCTTTTGGTGTTTCTCTCTTCATAACTTGGTTGTGATTCAACTCAATTTGCAGGGTGGAGAACCCAGGTACCGAAATGCATGGCAAAAATCTGCGAAATCACAGAAGAATTTCACAAGGTCTATGAACGCCTTGGAGTTCATTTAGAGGAAAAGGTATGTTCTAACTTCGCAGGATACTCTGTATCCTCGAATTAGAAACAAAAAAATTTACTGAAATTAGGCGCAGCAAAAAAAAATAGTGAGACCGCCATGTCCGTCCTATGCATACAGAAGCTTTTATGCACTTCATCTTTGCACGTAAGCTTTTCGCGAGGGACATTAGAAGATTAAGTACTCCTGCTTTCTTCCTAGATTGTGCATTACAGGAAAACCTGGTTTTGTCCAGCAAAGCTGGTTGGCACTTGGTAATACTATGTGATTACAAGTTATGACAATGATGTACATGTTGTAACATTATTATTGCAAGACAATAAAGATGAAATTATTTATATTTTGATTTCAAATAATTCGATATAAGGGTATGTGATGAGAATAATAATTTAAAGTTTGCTCGTATTGCAGTTGCATATGCAGTGTTGATTATAAAGTGTGCATTGCTTCTGCTGTTGTATATAATCTACTTGTGATATAATGTTTACTTTTGTGGCCTGAAATATTGAAAACAGTGGAGTCATTTATAATGCAATGTGGTCACCAACATGGATTCTTTTTTGTTTGTAATAAGTAATAACTGCATATAGTATAGAATATTTGTTAGTTTAATTTTGCATCTTTAGTTGTTGAAAGTAAGCAGTGAAGTATGCGTTTGTTGTTACTTTTCATTTTTGACAGGGAGAGAGTTTTTATAACCCATATATTCCTGGGTTTAGAAGAATTGAGTGATAAAGGGTTAATTGGAGGAAAGCTAGGGTGCTCGTGTAATCTTTCTGAAGGGTTTAACATCCCCTTATTGTTGTCAAGAGCGATGGTGGTTTCCAACTATGCTTCAACTGATTTAGCAGCTCTTTGGTATGTTTTTTGTTATTTTGATCATTTTCCTGGAATTTTGGATTTATGAGTCAAAGCCGTGACTTTATGGTCAGTCAGTGAGCCTTGTTTCTTTACTATAGTTCTATTGATCTTCATATTGTGCCTCCCTTTTGAGAGTAAGTTGGCATTCTTACTGACGTTTCTACTTGCAATGTGTTGTATAGGTATCGCCTTAATGTGGAGAAAGCTGATTGATCATATATATTACCGATGTTGGCCAGCCGCAGCATTTTAATATGTTTTTCGAGGTACGTTGCTAAAACTGTGACCTGCTCTTTTTCGCATACCCTGATTTGCGCTGTTTTGTGCATTTTGTGGTCTATCTTCTTGTTGTAATTATTTATCGCGTAGCATAAATCTTCATTTGGTTTCAAGTTCATGTTCTCGCTTCTAAGGCTTAGGGCATGATGCAGTTATATGGCTGAACATAATTTGATGTTTTATTTCAGGCAGCCAAACGCAGGTTGGCTCCTGCAACTGGCGCCTTGAAACCAAAAGTCACCCATGTTGGTTTTGGTCTTGTTCTTGTTCTTGAGAAGACGGAAAACGTTTCTAGACTCGATCTAGTGAGGTGGTCCATTGGTTGATTGCTTGATGAAGCCAAGATCGTAGCAAAATGTTCTTGCTGGAACGTGGTATGATATCCTATGACCTATGTCCGAAAGTCGATAATGTGGTGTATGAAAGTCTATAAATGTGGTGTAACTTGATATCTTCTTTATTCTGAAGGGAATTGTATTTATCATCTTAGCATAGATTAGTATTCCATATCTCCTAACCTCTAAATCTTCAAGTGGGTAATTATTTCTTTAAATCATAATCAGCTGGGCTGAGCAGGAGCTTAATCAAATCAGGGAGGCTGTTAACATGTGCTGTTAAGTACGCTGCCCAAACCCTTTTATAAGTTTCTCCCGGTTATGTTGTAATCATTATTATTGTCATCTTCACAATGGATGGGGTGGGATAGCCTAGGTAAATTTTACGAGAACATATAAACTGTGACTACTGCCACAGATTTTCTGCATCCCGAACGTGAATGGATATTATATCATATCAATGTAGTATTTCTTGAACAACCTTAGGAATGGTTAAAAACTCCATGGTATCCAGATATAAAACAATTAGAGAGAACGTATATAAATACCAATTGTGATACTTAGTCCCACCTGTAGATTGTTCCTACGACGGGGCGACTTTTTTTTATATTCTTAATGTTTTGACAGGTATGCTGATCTGAAGAACAATAGAACGACCAATTACACGTTTGATTTTGATCAAATATGATAGGTGCGTCAACTAGTATTTGGCTAAGGGGCTTTGCATTAATATTGTTTGTAAAGATTTTGTTGTAGATTCTGACGTTGTTCTGATTACTTGTCCTATATGTATTAAACTACGTTACTAATGCTTTCGTCCTAAATGCTCGAAACTACGTGATAGGGAACATCAGTTGTTTACTTGCTCTATGCTCATGCTCGGATCTGTTCCATAGTAAGAAAATTGGCGAAACATAGAGGAATTGAAACAAGTAAGTTCAGCTGCATTTTTCCACACATTGGTATCTGCCCTTCTTGATTCCTATGCACCACTGGAAACTGGTGGATGAGGTCTGATGTTATTTTTTATTTGAAACAGACGGGGAAATTGTGTTGGATCACACGGTGAGCGTGAATTGGGCTTCATTTGCTACAGTTTTCAGAGGTATGCGCATGCAATAACCGAACTGGATTGTTTCCTTCTTGTGTCCCTAGCTTGAGTCTGTTGATTACTGCTGCGATACCTCACAGTCGTATTTTTTCTCTTCACTTTTCAGAACGTGGAGGAGACCTGCACCCAATCTATTGCCGAATGTTTTGTGCGAATACCTATACAATTTATCAGAAGTCTTTACCGAAAATTCCTACTCCAATTGCCAGGTACATCCGTCATTGCTTGTCTGTGTTTACGCTGATGAGTATTGATAGTGTCACATTTCTGGGATGGAACCGAAAGCCAACTATAAACTCAACGATGATGTTTGTTGAATGTTGAATATGATCGCAACGATCTGAATTCGTCTACATTGCATTCTAAAACTGTGCAGGTTGTCGGGTCTCCTGAGGAAACGAGCCGACTCTTGCTTTGTGAAGCAAACAGCCATTGTGATGAGGAAGACTATCTGGCCGGAATCGAACCGGTTTACAAGATATGATGGCGGAGAAAATAGTGTTGTAACCATCTTAACTGGGAGATTTGAATGCTTGTTTTCCTTTTTTGCACTGTAAAATTTTAATCAGACTTTCAATTGATAACATTTTTGGTGAAAAGTGTTATTGTTATTTTCTTTAATTTGCATTTCTATCCTTCAAAATTTCTAAGTGTTGAAAATTTGAAAAGAAAAAGGACCAAGTGTTCCTCTTCCCATACACGACTTGTCGTTTTTGCATTCACATAACAGCGAAACGACATCATTCGTAATTGCATAAACAAATGGATAAAAGTAGATAAAAATCGAAGGCTATGATTTGGCAAACAGGAGAATCATACGACTCCCATAATTAAACCTATGCAGTAAGTTTCATGCTTCCATTTTTTTCTTTTTGCATTTCTCTCTTATTATTCATGTCCTTTTGATTTTTATTTGATTTGTTCAAGCTTAAAGACTTGAAAATGCTGGAGGCAAGATGAGAAAAAGAGAGCGTGAGAATACTTCTTTCAAACCACAAGGTCGGCCCCGAGAGTGTGCAAGGTGCGCGGCGCACATGTCCCCCGACTTTTAGGCCCCTAAATTTTAATAACCTTTGTGAAAGTAGTACATATTAATAAGACGCGAGAATATTAAATAAAGTAGTGATTAGCAGAGTTATCAAGCGTTGTTTTTCCATTCATTTTCAAATCTCCCTCAGTTCATCTTTGTTATTTTGTTTTTGGTTTCCAATTGTGGTATTAAGGGTCTCTTCCCTCATATTGGGCATGTGCGGGGGTTTTAAATTTTTTTGGGGCCTTAGAAGATGAATAATTGGAGCTTAGATTTTTTTGTTATTCTTTTTAAATATATGTAGTTTAATTTATTTCATTAATTTCCACTTGCCATATTTTTATTGGTGCATGTTGTTATGATGACATGTTAACGGCAAATTAGACAGATTTTAATGGCATGGGTCAATTGGACTATTTTAAAAGTTTAGGCTAAAAAAAAAGTTTAGGAGTTGATTCGAACCGAGGTGTTAGTTCAATATAAAATGACACTTACTCTATTCTAAATTTCACTCTAATTAATTTAGTAGATCTGTGATTCATACTGATTATAAAGAAGAGGACATATTGTCCTAGCTAGTAACTTTTTAAAAAATTTTACATGCAAAGTTGTATTTTTAGAGGAGGCCCAATTTAAATTTTCACAGGGCCTCCTAAAACATTGACCGTCTCTTGTTCAACCCCAATCGGAGCACCTTGTTTTTCGGTGAAAGCTCCATACCAGCTTTACAAAACTGTGGCCACTTAGGCCCCGTTTCGATATTATTTTTTTTTACTAAAAATCGGCTTTTACTTTAAAATTAAGCAAGATAAAAGTGTTTGCAAAAATAAAATATACCGTTTATTTTAAAAAGTTATGGCATTAAAAACAAAGAATCCTTAAAAACAAGATGGAGGTTGCTTTTAAAAATTAATTTAATAATCAATTTTTTTAAAAGCATAACAACCTCAAACCGACCCTGTTCGCCGATAATTATGGGTGGTGCTATCTAAATACTTTTTTTACATCTTACACACATGTTAATTTATGTCATTTGATCATCTTCAATTCATTCAATCTCGACGACGAAAATTGATAAGTGTGAAAATTAAAAAATGCGTAGATAAGTACCACCCAATAACTATTTAGTTGTTTGATTTTACTCACAAGGAGGAAGTATAGAAGAAATGAGAGAGAATACATGACATCACAAATAAAAACGTACGCTATTTCTTCCCTCTTTCTCTCACCACCCTCCATCCCTCCTTTCCTCCCCCATTTCTACTTTCTTTAATATACCTTTACCTCTAACACAAAAATTAAAACTAAAAACTATCGCCAATGAGAAAGGTGGGATTCGATCATGGATTATAGCTTATAAAAATGTGCAATTTATGTTGAGAATTCTGTAATTAACAATTCAAAACAATAAAATGGTGATAGATTTTCATAATATCGCAGTCCATGTTAAGAGCTCTGTAAATTAATTAAATAATAACAATTAATTAGCATACAGAAAACCCAGATCGAAATCCTCTCTTTTTTTTTCCCGGTTACAAGATCAATCCTAACTCTGCAATACAAAACCATACAAATTTCTAATATGTTTGCGCATAATTAGATTTTTTTCTGTACAGCACTGATACCCAGTTTAATAAGCTAATTAATCCAATAATTTGCCTCTGTTACTAACGGAATACAAGAAAGATCCTCCTCCTCTTGAAGCTTTCTTTGAAATAATGGCGTTTGGAGAAAGATATGGTGATTTGTGACCGTCAGAACGGCCACCAAAGCTTTTGCATGGCTTCATTTTTCTTCCTATAAGGTGCCAATTTTTGCCGGTCCTCTAAGCCGTCACACTTGCTAGGCTGTGAAAGATTGCGACTTTCCCTTCGTAACATTTTGATAAACCCTCCTGTTATATGAAAGAAACCCTAATCAAAAACCATATAATAACATGGAAACATATATATAATAATACTAAATTAAAATTATCAGTATAAACATAAAGAACATTGCTCGGGTCCTTACTTGATAGGAAGATGAATCATTAGGTCAGATAGTTCGAAAAGCGGCCCATTCGACGACGACGACAATGTAGAGGAAGCATCCTACCAAGTCAGATGAAGATGACGATTCCGTGGGAGCTTCATAGAATTTTCCATGGAGGATTCAATAGATCTCGAGTCACAAATATCTTCTTCATGTTCTTCCTTGAAACCCAAAATCTCTTTTTAACTTGATACACATGACTTTCTTCTCTATTTGATCCCCAAAGCCTCTTTTCTCCTTCACGACGACCCATTTCTTGCAATCCTTAACGTTGAAGATTTTGTAGAACACAAACACAATTTTCCAATATTTCTGCTTAAAGGAGCGTGTGTGTGTGTGCATATATATGTATATGTATATGCGTGTATATGTATGTGCAAAATCTTACATAAACACTTGGTGGTGTTAGTGCCATTCATGCGAGGAGATGGATAACACTATTCTGTCATATTTTTATATTAATTTTACCACGCTTTTATCCCAGATTTTTGTCATTACTGCATCCTTATGGTCTAAATTTATTTGCTTTCCCATACTACTAGAAATAAGGATAAGCTCCAACTTGGAAGACATCCATATCTAAGTCACCATCTTTAGGGCAACTTTTACCTCGTAAAGTCCTGACAGATTTCTATTTATCAATTGTTAATTTCGGATTTGGTTCACAGTCCAAAAGAGATGATTCAAAATTTAAAATTCGAATAAAAAAAGTAAAAAGAGAGAAAAAGGGGTTAAAGTTTTTTCAAGACAAAGTGAGAATATTTTTGATGAATTTAGAGATTATTTTTTATGCATATATTGTGTTTTTACCCAAAGTTTATTTTGCATTCAATTTAATGGGGGTAGAGTCCAAAGAGTTCAATTGTCACACTTTCATAACTAAAAATTGTAAGTGTAAAATTTCATTTGTTTTACTTGAAAACCCTTGTTTCTCCGCATAAATGGGACAACACTTGCTTCCTTCTTTGTACTTGCCTTGAAAATTTCTTTTCAAAACTTCTTCTACTCATGCAAGGACATTACTTACCTGTTTAGGAGTGATGAAAAATATTCTTATAGTTTTTGTCACGTAACACCACATGGATAAAAATCATAACCGTAATGTTGTTGCTTAGAGCCTAATTATAATAAGAATTGTAAAGGATGATAATGGATTATAAGTGAGTCACTCACCCCTAAATCAATCCCCGTAGTTGTGGTATTCTCTAAAATCACCAAATCCTTGCTTTAAAATAGTCATTCCAAACGCCGGTTCCTTAGGTCATTCTCTCCAATGGAGGCCCAAAAAGAATTTACCCAAAAAGACCATTGCTCAGCCCTTTATAGCACTTAGCTGCCACTGCTATGGGTTCCATGTGAAGTGAAAAGTTGTATAAGACATCACATGACATCACCTCGGTACACAGTTATGTGTTTATCATGCATCCGTAAATTTTTGTTCATAGCATTTATTACTACTATAAATCCAAGGCTATGATCATTTTTTATAATTTTAAAAACATAAAACATATTTTAAACTAAAAATAAACATGAAATTCATAAATAAATTTCTCAATCTTACACTAGTCATATTCGAAATATTTGCCATTGCAAGATAAGATATTTTCAATATACATCTTCTTAAAAAACAATGTGTTCCAAAATTATATTTAAATAGGCACAAATAGTTTAATTGATTTAAACAACATATGTTAGCTTCGACGCTGCTGCAGTCATTGCACCATAATATTCTCCAATACGCTAAAAAAAAATATTGAGAGAAATAAAAATGTACTCATGTACCATTGGAAATGAAAAATTATAGCCCTGCACTATTTTTCAAAAAAATTATATTTTAAATGTGTTATATTTAAAAATAGTGACTAACATAGCCAAACTCGTTAGAGATGGCCTTAGGAGTCCTTGCAAGTCAAATTAAATTATATGGTTGGTTGGTTTTATTCATTGAATTTATTAATTTTGGAGAGTTTGTAAGTTCAATCATTTCGCATTTACTCATCAATGGTACTGCATCATGAAACGACTAGCATTCACTGTGTGCCCAATCGCAAATTAATCCTCAACCATTCAATGGGCCGCATCATCAATGCACGTATCACCTGGCATTTTTCCAGCGTGGTGGTTTGGTAAAGAAAGGAATGAGGATAAGGACCAAGGGAAGTTGACTTAAAACAGCTCATGGTGATTGGATGTGTATTTTGATGGGCACTCAATCTCCCACCACATGCTTCTTCAGCTTCTGCTTCCGCTGTTGCTGCCGCTGCCAACAATACCGTGTTTATTAATTATTATTCTTTAAATCTTATCCATGTCACGGTAAAATCTTCTTATCAAAAACTTAAAAGTTTTAAAAAGAAAAATCTTTATTTATTTATTAGGGTCAGGATCGCCAAATCTGTTGGACCTCTCAAAACCTCTGTATAATATAATGGTTTTTTTATATAAATGCCCACAGAAACCTCTAGCTTGATGGCATTTAGTGACCTATCCCTTATCCCCACCACCCGTGCTGTCTCACTTATTCCATCTTTTCTTCTGTAAGCTCATCCACATAACTTGTGCCACCACATTCTTCTGAAATTTTTGGTATTTAAACATGAAAATATATACCAATGGGATTGGTGTGACATCATCTGTTTATATGGTGAGATATGGAGCTGTCTCCTTCTGCTCATCATACTACCTACTTATCCTCGAATCTTGATTGGAATCATAGATTATATTACGGGCTGCTTGATAAGTTTTTTTAAATAACTAAAATGTTTTTAGTCAATATTTTTATAATCACTCCTTAGTAAAAATGCAAGTTAATAATAAAATTAATAATGAAAAAAAGCACTTGAAGTGTTTGAAATCCAAAAATATTTTCTCTAAAACCACTTTCAGTTAGTTAAAAATATTTATCAAACAAATCCTACAATAGCATGATATTGTAAATTTGGAAACATTATATTAAATATTGGAAAAGATTTTCAAGAACGCCATCTACAAAATAGCTCACAATTGCAAGAATTCCCCACTTTTTTGTGAGAGTCAAGCCTAATCCGATAACGTAATGCATTTTCTTGATAGGCCTAAGAAGAATATGAACTTTAAACAACGGCAAGCAAAGTATCGCCAACCGAACATTATACCTCAACATGCAAGGACAAATATTTTGAATGAATACTGTAGTTACAACAAGAGAATTCATGTAATGGTTTGATCAAAACTGAACACTCATACATATGGGGGAAAAAACATTGTTATTCTCAAAGTTACATTGCAGTGACAAACTATCTAGGAAAATTTACAGGAGGTTCTAAGCTGCCACAACTAGGATCCCGAGATCAATGTCTTTACCTTCGAACTTCTTGATGAACGCAAGTGACTCTGAAAAGGATCAAGTGAAATTTCGATCAAAATTATGACAGAAAATAAAACCGAAATTATTCAAAAAAAGAAAAGGAAAACAGCAGCTACTAACCAAAAGGTCCAAAGATGATGATCTGCGTTGAGGGTCCTTCTGTATGCTGCAGATCAATAAGAAAATATAAAGAGTCACATTGCAGGAATTTGATATGTAAAAGGTGAACAATGCATGTAAACATCGGATTACCAGGAAGACACGAAAGAACAGAACTCGGGAGAACTGGTCCTGGAGGAGCTGAAGGTGGTGGACTTTCCACAATTGCCTCCAAAGCTCATATAAAAGCTTGGCCAGCTTTGTTGATCTTCAGATTGCATGCAAGGGAAACCCTCCCGATTGCACACTCAAGTACCACCAAGCCTAAACTCCAAATATCACTGCTATAGTCATAAGTACTCCGCTAATCCTCTCCGGCTGAATGACAAAGCATCATAGTTTCATGAGTCATGTTTGATGTTTTCGGGTAATTACATGTGAAAGAAAGGTGCGAAAAAGGCTACACAACACATGTACTCAGGGAAAACAACAAATGTGTCTCTTTGACCCATAGAGCTAGCTAGCGAAGCACTCACACCAAAATCAGTACCTTCACCTGCCCTTCATAGTTTGTGAAAGCAGATTGATGGTTTTATGTCTCTATGTATCACATGCCTTTCATTATAAGTAGACAAGACCTTTTGTAAAACCTGGATGCATAAGTATACATCTTTAGCTAGCTGGGTGGGTAAAAGAACTTCTTCAAACGGTTCCGTGATTTAAGAACTGACATATAATTTAAAAGATACGCTGTGTACCTGTTTGCCAAACGACTGCAAGATATGGTTCGAGAATTGTGTTAACTTGTCTGATCACATCTGCAAGAGACCCGATCCATGTATTCTAACACAAGAGAAATGGCCCCATTGTGATAGAACGAGGTGGTGACAAACCACCACATGTGTGGACAGGCCAAAGCTGCTTGGTTTATTTTTAGCTCCTGCACAATCTGCTTTACTTAATTTCCTCTTGTATGTTCATCTTTTGACTACCTGGAAAACAGAAAAACAAAAGAAATTCTTTTGTGGTTACACAGCTATCTAATTCCATGAATTAGCACAATGTCCTGATTATATCCGATATTCGGGACTGGCTACAGTGCTTCGCAGAAGTGATTAGAATGCTCACACCGATTCACCTTCCTCTCCCCCTCTCTCCTCCCTCTCCTACTTCCTTTTAAGGGTGAGATCGGTGTGAGCATTCAATGCTTGCGAGCACCGTAGCCAGTCCCGAATATCTGATATAATCCAGAATGAAATTTTTTATTCAGAAAATCAGCCACATTGATAACCGAGATAAGAGAAAGCTGCCAACGCTTAAATAATTAGGCGGGTGAACATAAATAGTCAATGAGGATCACAACAATAAGCCATAACTAAGAGGTGGATATAACTGGACAGTATGTTAAGAGAAGAATCCCTCACGCCCTTCTTTCTGGGGAGGAGTGTGGAAAATCCTATTGGTTGCAAGTTGCAGCCCCCAAAGTCTTTGTATAAAACAAATCACCAAAATAAGTAAAGAACTATAAAGTACTTCTATTCCTCCTCCTTTCATCACTACATTATGTTCTGGTATGCAGAACACATCAACTCTTAATAGCCATTCCGCTTTGAATTCTTAACTAAATCAAACCTTGATGCTATAAAGCAGCATTAAAAGAAGTAAATAGGATATAGGATTTGGCCTATATGTATTACAACTGTAATCTGCACATGGGCCTTACGGTTCAAAGACAAAATTTCTTCTCATTCCTCGTGGTGAGACAAGACTATATCAATTTGCATCACAAAAGAAACAGAGAAAATATGACATAACACAATAAAGGCAAGTAAAGTACACAAAGGATAAGAGAGCAGTTGTCTTTATAGTGCACTGACCTTCAAGGCAAATAGTTTTCAACCCATTTATGACCTAACAAAGTTGTACTACACCCTCACCACTTCCCTTCCGATAACTTTGACAGTCTCAAGGTCTTCCAATGTGATTTCAAAATTGAGCTCCTTTACTTTCAGAAGGGGCTGATCCTGCATACCAAATAGGTTGAGTCTATGGACCATATAGTTAACAGGAAAATATATCTATTATGAAAACATTCACGAGGACATTTCTATGCAGATAATAGCAAATATGTACATCAAAAATACAAGAACGTAGGAGCATGTGTTCAGTGGAAGAATGCAAAACACAGACAACACGAAGTAAGCCCTTCTAACTTAAGATGAGAAGTCAATCCCAGAGGCTTCTAAATCATAAGCATAGGGACTTAAGCAACTTCAATAGAGTTGGATAGACATATTCACGACATGTTTTAAATGAAATCAAAATCTTCATCCAAGAACACTAAAAATTCACTGATGACGTTGAAATAACTTAGAATTCAAAAGCAACTCTTATTCATTATCTGTCTATAGTTTACCGGTCATGCTTCTGCAGTGGGAAGCTTAACAGAATTAAGCCAAACTTTCGGGGGTAAAACTAACAAAGTTCCGAATTGCATCACCCCTAACAACCTCTATGTGGGATGAGAAACATATCGAATTACCCTTGGTAACTTACAATTGAACACTCCCAACATCAATGTAAGATAAAAGATGGAATCCTTCTCTTAAATTAAAACTTACCGGGGTCTCCTTCAGAGATAAGCCGCAATCCTTTCTGGTTCAAACGCAGATCGCCGTCATGAAATGTGCCACTGGCAGTCCTGAAATTCAAGAAAATATAGCATTGTCAAAGCTGGGAAACTTCATAACAAACCTAAAGACAAAGGGGGACTTTCCATTCAAAGGAGAACAATTTAAGGAAGCTAATTAATAGAATTAGGTCATCATACTTACCAAACCCCAAATTATTAATTTTCCATATAAAACCCAGAAACCCAAATTATAAATATTCCTTGTAGTTATTACTGATTACTGAAAAGATATAAACTTTAAAGTGCCAATGAAAAATCCAAAATTTCTTTCTTTCTTGAAAACCACTTTTGCAATTCCTTCCATTCCCTTCAGAAACCCAAATGAAAACCTAATCAAGAATTGAAATCTAGACAAGAAAATGAAAGATGTAATCTTTTACACACAGAAGAGAGAGAGAGAGAGAGAGAGATGGAGTTACTCACAGAAAGGATCCTGATGTTGGCTTCTTGAGTCGGGGATGATTGAGCTTGAGCTGCTTTTAAGTTCAAATTCAATGGCGTCTTCGTCTTCATCTTTCGTCCTATTGGATTTTGAACAGGTCGCTAGCAAGGGTTTCAAGCAGAGAGAGAGGCAGAAACTTGATTTTTTCAATTTTGCGGAGATGGGTTTGACTGACTGAAAGTAGTAGACAAATTCAAACGATCGGACCGCGAAAACTACATACAAATTTGTTTACTTTTGTTTTTTCTTTTCCGTTGTAAATAGTCTTGGAAATTCTATTATACGTTGTGATGGTATTAGCTTTTAAAAACGAGAGTTATACTACGGTCAGTTGTTCTAAAGTTGGCTACCATGCTTCGCTGGAAGACGCGATACTTACACTTATCTCACCGTTAAAAGCATCTAACGGTTGGGAAAATTTGAGGAAAAATAAGGAGACCGATAACCGGGTCCCCGAGCTGGGCATTTCTTCTTCCTCTCCTTTACGTCCCATGTTCGGTGGTTGGGAGAGGTCGATGACGTCGGTGGTGGGAAGAGGCCGACGACACTGGAGTGATGGAGAGAGGTCGTCGGGTGCTGCGGTGGGCAGAGATCAACGATGACCCAGAGAAATAGGGCATTTGACGAGTTTCCCGACGAATCCAATTTCCAGGTGCGTTCCATAAATCCATAAATTTAATTGTCGATTGTAGATATTTCAGGTTTGTTCTCATACACGACTTCCCGCTCTATCAGAAACCTTACCCTCACTCTCTCCCTCCTTACCTCCCCTCTCTCCCTTCCTCGTCAGAAATCCCAAAGTATCGAAGCATGACATTTTCGCACCATGTTTTCTCTCTCCTCCCTTCTCTCCCTCATTTCGATTTGTTTGATAACGGGGTAAAGGTTGGTTTTTCTTTTGATTGCGTGTAGATTGTCTGATTTTTGTTTTTAATTTGTTTCAGATGTAATGGAGGATGTTGATGCATATTTGTGTTTAAATTCTGGGTTTCAGCTTCCGGTGTCTCTTCAAGAAGTATTTTTTAATTTCTCTAATTGTTTTTCCTGATTTGGGTTTATTGGCCTTTTCCTCTTTTATTTTGATGCTAGAGGATTAGGTTTCAGGTAGGAGATCTGAGCAAGGGGGCTTACACCTGTTGGCCATTTGGCTTTCGTTTAGTCCATGTAGAACTTGGTTTTCGTTATCTAACACCAATTCAGCTCTCTACCTTGAAATCCTTAAGTCATACAGTTTTTCGAAATTTGTATTCTTCTTGTTTTGTCTTTGTATACATCCAAATTGCAAATCAATTCCTTATATTTGTGATACATATTTTGTTTTAATTTTTTTGAGGATTCAATGGATGAGTTCCATTTACTTCAGGGACACATACACATGTTTTTGCATATTTTGGGAGGTAGAGTGTTGTGCTTGGGTTGATAAGGAGGAAGATTCTGTTCTTGGTAGTGGACAATTTGACAGGAAGCAAATGTTTGCTTCTCTGTTTATATGGTTTCAGATAACTTACTCTATTTGCTCATAGTTATAAGAACTGTAACCTTAATACCATAAGAACACAAACTTCTCTAATTAATTAAGGGGGTAGCAAAGATGATTCTTTCCAAACTTCAAAGCTTAAACTTGTGACGCCAGAGGGGATAGATAGGATAGACAGTTTCGACTCATTTGTCTCCGCACAACATATATTTGCAATTGTTAGGTTGGGTTTCTGTTTTATATTTTATTTGGCTAATAATTTGCAAACAAGATGAGAATTTAATGTTAGTTTATTCTAGTAGCTGATTTGCTGCAGTTGCTTCAATCACTATTGACTTAGTTCTTTAAATAATCCACTTGAACTGTATTTGATGATTTGTTTCAGCATCCTCTTTGCTTCATAGGTTTATACAACCTATTATGAATGGACTACTTGAACCATACATATATAAACGAAAGCTTATTCATGACATTGAATTACTATCATGTGATAACTTAAAGAACACATTCTGTTTAGCTTTGACGACTAAATTCACTAAGCAGCATTGTTTGCTGAATATGTACTTGGATGTATGATTAGCATGATTAAACTAATATAATGATTCATCATGGTTGTAATTGTTTTTTCATATGTTTAATCTTGGTAATATTTGCACTTGATATATGATCTGTCTGCATGGTGAATGCTTCCTACTCAATATTTCAAATATTTTAGTTGATTGATAAAGCAAGAGAATATTTTGGGCCGTCTGATCTTGAGAAGCATGCGTGCTGGTGGCATACTTAACGTTCATATTGGTGATGCCCTTTTCTCCTTCGCTAATATTCCTGGAGGATATGCTAGTGAGATCCTTTTTGCCTACATGGCTCGTTGTATTACCTGGCCCACATTCTTCTGTTTCTTTGGATGTTGTGGACAGATTCGGTATTTTATTTTGTAATTTTTGTACTCTTGTGCATACTTCTCGGGATGTGTAAAACTATAGTTCTTTACTGGTGTGACCTAATCTAGATTTTGTTTCTATGTGCTTGTAAGTGTTAAATGAATATTTGAGAGCAAATTTGGATTGAAATTAAGTCACTTGTATAAACTTTAAACTTGACGCCACCTTAGATGTGCCAGAATTGTTTTCTAATATCTATAATATGCTTTCAAGTCTCTTAGGTATCATAGCATGTCTTTCTGTGGGAATCTATGGAGGTAGCTTCTGATTGATGGCTATTCTGTTATTGATATCATGTCTCTTATATTTTTATTGTGCTGCTTTCAGGTCAAACTTCGAAAGAAAGCATCCTACTAGAAAAAGTTGATGGCAAGATAGCACAACTCACAGTAAAGGTTGAAGGATGACATTGGTGGTGGTTATAATTGCAACCAAAAGGATATTATTGTACCGTTAGTGGTATGGTATATTGAGATGTAGAAAAATTTATGTTAGATAGGTTGCATTCTTGTAAATTTTACACTTCGAAATAGAGATTTGTATTTGAAATAGAGTGACAATTTCAAGTTTTAGAATTTAATTTATTTTTGCAATTGATTCTTATGTTTTTTATATAATTAATTGTCATAATATGATGTTGGAACAAGCAAGAGAAACTAATATTTAAAAAATTGAAATAGCAAACATGCATGCAGGAATTGAACGCCCTTGAATAGCAAATCATACACCTTTACCAAGACTGCTTTGTGTCGTGAAAATGTACATCTTTATAGCGTGCCAACGCATGCCATAAAAGAGATGCACTCTTACAAGGAGGGGCTTTTTATGGCACGCTCCATGTGTGCTATAAATTGCTATTATGGCATGTATTGTGTGCCATAAATTGCTATTTGAGGGGTTTAGTAACTTAAAAAGTAAAAGAAAGTCATGAAAACTCGCTGCATAATTTTTCCAGATTTTTTGTCATGTAATTCATCTTTTTATGACGCATCTTCAAAGAAATTTCAGTCGCTAAAGGTTGTTCATATTTTTAGCGACTGTTTCTAGGTATGAAATTACGTCACTAAAAGTCTGTTTTTTGGTTCCCATTAGAGGGTATTAATGTGAATTAATTTTTTCTAATAATTAAAAAAATACCAAACCACATTACAAAATTCATAATAATTAATTTACACGTGTAAAAAATGCAAAAACAATATGAAAACGCCGTGAACTCATCATCTATGCTTTTACGTATGGTTACGTCATTGCTTAGATTTTTAAACCCTTCAATCTCTCTTGAATAGTGTATTTAAGAGTTAAAAATTTGAAATTATCATAATAATTAAAGTACAAGACTCAAAAATATAAAAATAGACAAACGCTCGCATTGACAAGATCTACAACTTGTGAAGGGGTCAACTTCAAAATTTGACACCATAATCCATGAACCTTAGCTTTATATTTTAACCGTCAGACAGTTTACGCTACACTCCATTATTCTCAATGATTTCTTTTTTTCATAATTTTTTTAAAACATGATATTTTAGGGAATGCGTAAAGATGAATCTAAGCCGATTGTTGATACTCATATTATGATATTTACGATTAGTTGAAATATGAGTCGATGTTATATAGTTTCTATAAACTTCTTATAAACTCCAAGCTATATTTTGAATTAACCGTAAAATTCCAAACGTGATATCAACGCATCCAACCATTCATCTTTTACATCCATTAAATGATTATGTTTTCAAAAAGAAAACTCGAAAACATGAATACTATGAGAAGTATAAAGCGTAAACGAAACGACAATCGATCTGCTAAATATACCCATGTTCATGAATTATGGTGTCGAATTTCTCGGGTGCTGATCCCTTCATGAAAGTTGTAGAACTTGTTTATTATGAGCATCTATGTTATAGCCCGTCCCGGGATTTATAGCATTTTATACCCGAATATGTGAAAATGACAAAAATACCCTTAGTCGGGCAATGTTTACCTGCTGACTTTTCGAGTTTCCGTGCGACACATACAATTTTTTTGTTAGCTTTTTCTTGTTATAATTTGGTCGATACGAACATGGACATTTGCGAAAGAACGAAATTAGCTGAACGAAATTCGTGGAACGTAAGGTTCAAGGATAATTTGGTAATTTTGTATTACCATAGTTGATTATCTTATGCTAGCTGGTTAGTTTTTTTTGTTGTTTCTATTAAATTATTGTTTGCTTATATTTTCTTTTGCCTCTTTATTTTTATTTGTTTTCCCAATAAGTGGACTTAGTTGTTTTTTTTTCAAAAATTGAAGCCCATTTCCCTCTCCTCCCTTCCGTATTCTCCTCTCTCCTCCTCTGGTTCACGCTGCAATAGCAGCCCAGAAACACAAAGTCGATGGCAGCAACCAACCCGACAACGTTGTCGTCCATCCTTGTCACCAATGCTCATCAAATTATACCTCCATAATCCTCTTTCGTCCTCTTTCCAACCCCAAAATTAGCTTCTACGAATTCGTAGCCGAATCTTCCTTCAATTTCAGATCTTAGAAACGGTGACCGGCTTCCGGCTGTTCCAATATAGCCCGCCAGAGTTTGACTTCGACCCAAGAGATAAAAATGGCCCTCTTCGTGGGCCGAATTCTGGCGAATCCAGACTAATTTATGAATCCAAATTCTGACGAATTTGGGGAGGGTGGGCTCAAATTTTTCGGTCAAACCAGCCTTGTCTGAGATTGGATTCGACTAAAATCTCAGGCTGTTTTAGACAGAGGAGTTGGTAAGTCAATTGGGTAGTGATGGTGGTTCGATTGGCATTGGATTGTGCTTCATTAAGTGGTGGTATTTAAAGTGTAGAGTTTCACTTGCTCCGGGGGTATTGGTCGGATCTGTGAGTGGTGGCCTAGGAAAAGGAGTGAGGTTTTGATTCAGGCGAGGGGGAGGAGGATGGAAGAATTGGTTGAGAAAATAGGCACGTGCCCCACGTGGGGTATAACTTTTACCGATAACCTACACAATCAGTTTTCATTCAAATTATTTGGTGATAGCACAGTGCACACAAGATTCTACCCAATCCCCCATTGCTCATAGGTAATGAATGAGTCTTATTTGAACATTATCTTAATTAAGTCTTTATTATATGGTTAATCAGTTCACGTTTTACGTGTGAGTCTTATTTTGAACATATTATTTTAATTACGCCTCGAATTCTTTCAATCCAAGAAAAAAAAAGCTTTGTAATAATCAACAAGGTACAATTAAAATTTAGCCGGTAAGCGACAGAGCATATTTATGCCACTATAATCTTCTTCTTCCTTTGCATTTATTGAGCTAGTTTCTGTTTATTTTAATGCTTGAAGTTGGCCATGCAATTTCAAGTGCTCTAAAGGATGAAGACATAAAGCAAGGCATTTCGAGCTTTTGAGCAAAGTTGGGCTTGGAAAGGATAGCACATGTTTGGAGCATGATGGTGACGTGTTTGAAGTTCATAATTGGCTAGGAATGTGCTAAAGAGGACAATAGAAGTTCGTGAAACAAGCGCATTGAAGAAAATGGAATCCGAGTGAATTTAAATATGGCGCGCACGACCGCCAACTTCGACAGAGCACCCAGATTTTCTCAGATGAATTAAATGTCGCCATATATGGTTGGAAAGCTCTGAAGTCTAGTTTCCATAGGATTTTTATGATTGGCATTCTGGACACAGAGATTTTATAGTTGTTTTAGTGATCGAAGGTCGAAACAAAGAAAGTTCCTCCTTGCTGCATGGGAAAACTCTTCCCTTTATTTTTTCCCCGCCGTGCAAGGGCCGCCTTCTCTTTCCAAAACAAAGATCCCTTAATTCTTTCCCTGCCGATTATATTAGCCTTTTCCCCAGATTCGATTTGTTTCCTATTCTAGATTATTTTGATTTTATTTCGTCACCTAAATTAAGTTAGGGTTTTACAACCCTAAGACCTTTAAATATCATGCCTTAGCCGCATTTTTGAGGAGGCCGGATTATCATCATTCATCATGTAATGCTGTCCATACACACCCTAAAGCGTAAAACACCCCAAAACACCATTCTAGCGCCCGTAAAATACAAGCAGCCTCGCCTCCACCTTCTTCCACCCTTTTGCCGAGGGTTCCTCCACCATTTTCCAAACCATCAAACACTTCTTCCACCTTCACCCTACACCCTTGCCGTGCCTCTACACCCCCCAAAATCCGGGGCCTACATCATCAAACATCCTAACCCATCACTCAACTGGGCCGCAAGCAAAAGAAGAGAGACGGGGACTACTCCAATTGTTTGGCTTCTTTCATTCCCGAGTTGTGGAACAATTTTAGGTGTACCTATCTTATATTTCAATGTCTAATTCATGTAATCCTTGCTTTTGCTTTTAAGTATGATTGGCTTCACCTGTTTTTGGCTAAGGGGTGTATTCAAAACCATGATTATATATGTGAAATAAGTTGATTACTCAGCTATCGTTGTACAAGTCGTGGAATACAATGTGCTTAACCGTTTGATTTAGAACTTATTCTTGTATGTTGATTGAGAGTGCACGCTTAATTTGCATGTTTAAACTGTGCTAGGATATAAGTTTGTTTCACCTAATCGTTATGAATTTATATTCGCAAGTAGTGAAGGTCGCTAGTCACGACGTGTTAAGTAGATTCGGCAAGAGTATCATGCTTTTCATAGTTACAAATGCCTTGTCGATGCTTATGATTTCCAAGGAACGTAATGATTCTAACTTGTGTCTTTATCATGTCGGTTTCATATAGAGAACTTGTTAGAATAATTTGTTTGGGATGCATATTCATCCAATTCAATGATTTCAGGGAAATCTCAAGGTTAATTTAAGCGATTCCACTAACTTGAGTGTCGAGGTTCATAACTTATTAAATTGATAACCTCCGGAAATTGATTTATGTTGCATATATTTCATGCGGTGGGAGCAAAGAACCCTTAGCTATTCCATCATCCATCGATTCATCACAATTTTGTCTTACAAACCGTTTCTTTACAATCAGCCCATTTAATTTAATTTCGCTCCAAAACACAATCCCCCATATTTTGTCGAAGTCTTAATCATTCAAATCTGTTTTATTTTGTGATTTTGGCTTTTTGGAGTCATAAACACTTTCAAAATCGTCCAAATCAAGTTCTATTTCCTTGAGTCAATTTGATTGTTTTAGGCGCTTTTGAGTGTTTAAAATCTCATGAGTCATCATGAGAGTCTTGTTGTGAGTCTTTAAGTTTAGTTTGCTTAAATCAATTTTTATTAGATTAGCACCCCTAGTTAATCCCTGCTAGGAACGATCCCTACTTACATCATTACTACAATTGTCACAAATAGGGTTTAATTTGTGTGTCAACATACTTTCATCAAATTCTTGGCGTTGTTGCCGGACAAAGAAAGCAATCCCTGTCTCTGGAAGTCTTGCTTAGATTGTTTAGTTTTCTGCTTTGTTTTTTAAATTTTGCACTCGTGTGTGTGGCTTGCTTTCTCGTGGCTGTATAGACACCTTATTTACTTACTTGTGTCGAGTCTATTAAGTTGGTTACTAACCTTGTTTGCTCTTGTGTGCGTGTGTACTAGTTTATGACCCGTAGCTCACAACCTCGTTCACGAGCATATCTTCGACTTCTTACGTTGATTTCTAGAGGACTTTGAGAAGGAAAAAGAATTGCAAGAGCTCCAATTCTCCTTAGTCCCGAATCAATTAGAAGAGCAAGAAGTTGAGGTTGAAGAGGAGGCCACTGCCAGCTTTGAAGAGGAAGTACCAACCATGGCGTTAGACAATCGAACCATCAAGGAGCTCGGGCCGGTTTGGCCAATGCAGCCCTTTGCATCCACTTAGGCGCCGAGAAGACCGATGAATTTGAGTTGAAATCTGTTTGCTACATCATATACCCAAGTTCCATGGGTTATCAATGGAGACCCCAATAAGCATTTAAAGGAGTTCAAGAGTATGCCCGGGCATGACACCTAAGGAACGGGACAAGAACATACTGAAGATGAAGGCTTTTCCCCTTTCTTTGTTGGAGAAGGCCAAGGATTGGTTGTATGAGTTGGCTCCCGGAATCAAGCTACATCATGGGAGAGTATGAAGCGAGCCTTTTAGAGAAGTTCTTCCGACATCACGAGTCATTCTTCTTCGCAAGAAGACAGTGGCCCAAGAAAGCCAAGGTGAATCTTTTCCAACTTATTATGAACGTTTTAAAACTCTTTGTTGCTTCATGTCCACAAGACCAAATGAAGGAGCGAGCTACTTCTTTCAATATTTTTACGAAGGTCTTTTTACCTCTTGAACTACAAGAATGTTGGATGGTCCGCTGAGGAGCTCTTAGTGGACAAGACACCTGTGGATGCCAAAACTCTCATTGCTAATCGAGCACTCAATGCACAACAATATGAAGGTGCTGGGCAAAAAGAGACACCCCACGGCCACATCATGTAAATGGAGGTGTTCTATTTCCGAAAGGCAATCCCAAATGGCTAACCTTACGTCTATGTTATCGCAGCTTGTCAAGGCCCCAAAATGCAAGGAACTACAGCCCGTGGTGTATGCTCCATTCACACCAACCGATCAATGCCCTCACTAATTGGAGAATGGAGGGTGGGAATCTGCCAATGCCGTGTTATGGGAATCAAAAAACCAACCAAGGGGTGATCCTTTCTCCAATACATACAATCCGGGATGGCGTGACCACCCCAATTTCAAATGGAGAGATAGCACCACAATATGGCCAACAAAGTGGACTCCGACAACCCCTGTGCTTTTCCAAGGCCGGGCACCACAACCACCTCCTCGCTAATCATCCCAAACCAACTCAGGTACGTCTATGAATGATGATAAACATATCAGCTTACTAACCACAATGGCGCAGGAATGCAGAACTGCTCAAAGGAGGTTAATGAGCTAAAGAAGCAAATGGGCCAAATGGCCGAATTTTTGGGACAATTCCGTGAAAATGGTAAGTTACCAAGCACTTTCTGGTCAATCCCAAGGGTGGTTTCGAATCTCGCAAAAGCTATGACACTAAGAAGTGGAAAAGAGGTGAGAAACAAGGAAGATGATAAGATACAACCGAAGAAGAAGTGAGCAAACTCTTCCACCACTAAGAAGGGTGAAAGAATTCACCCATGCCGCAGCCATCTAGCACTTCCATCCGTCCACCTCGTGTAAGATTGTCCCAAATGTGGTAATTTCTGAACACTAATCTGCCCAATGTTCCTTTCCCTCGCAGACGGTACAATCCGGGGCTAAGGAAGACAAATGGGAAAGGACATTTTTTGATACCTTTTAGAAAAGTTCAAGTAAAACATTCCTTTACTTGATGCTATTAAGCAAGTGCCTGTATGCAAAAGTTTTAAAAAGAGTTATGCACAACTAGAAAACGACTACGAGAAGTTGTGAAAGTAAGTGAAAATGTATCCGCTTTGCACCCAAAGCTAATACCTCCAAAGTGTAAGATCCGTGGAGTTTACTATCCCATGCATAATTGGAAACACTAGATTTGAACAATGCATGTTAGATTTAGGTGCTTCCATTAATGTTATGCCATATTCCATTTATGCATCATCGAACCTTGGTGAGTTGAAACAAGATGGTGTTATAATTCAATTGGCCGACGTTCTAACGCGCTTATCCCAAGGGAGTCCTTGATGTTTTAGTGTGTCAATCATCTTATCTTTCCTGGGCAGATTTTTATGTCTTAGAAATGGAGATTCGAGCCATGCTCCATCATTGCTAATCTTGCTAGGCCGAATCATCTGCGGAAAACTGGCTTGAAGAACAAAGATAGATGTGTTTACTGGGAATGTTAACCATGGAGCTCATGGGACATTATTCGTTTTAATCTTCAAACCATTAAATATCCAATTGAGGATCATTTTGTTTTAGAGTTGACATTGTTGATTCTTTGCACAAAGTACATTTGGATCGTAATGGCTGACGATGCACTTGAAATAGCCTTAGTGCACCCAAGATAGAGCAAGAAACAAGGGTGGGGGAATCCTTGCAACCTATGGCATGGAATCTGACCATATTGCCACTTCAGTGGTGAAGTGCTTGAAATGGTCGCTTGCCCTCGAAATATTGCCCTACAACTGTGTCTCCACTCTCACTTCAGATTCGCTTTAAGCAATGTTACTTCCATCAATTGTGCAGCCACTCACACTTGAGTTAAGCCATTAATGAAATAATTTGAAGTATGTTTTCTGGGAGTAAGATCGCACACTACCCGTCATCATATCTAGCTCACTCACGCCCAAGAAGAAGACAAGTTGGATAAGGGTGTTAAAAGGAACACAAATCGCCATTGGATGGACCTTATGATATCAAAGGCATTAGTCCCACCACGTGCAGCTGCATCGCATCCTTTTTGGAGCAGGGAGCTAAGCCATCTCGGAGGCTCGCCGCCTTAATCCACCCACATGTTGGAAGTAGTAAAAAGGAGATCATAAATTGCTTGGATTGTGGTGTTATATATCCTATTTCCTGATAGTTGTTGGGTGTCACCAGGCAGTGTTGTTCCAAAGAAGTCCGGAGTCACGGTGGTGAAGAATAAAGAACAAGAGCTTGTATCCACTCAGACAGACCGGTTGGCGTATTTGTATTGATTACGTAAAAGTTAAATGCCATGACAAGGAAGGATCACTTTCCATTGCCATTCGACCAAATGTTAGGAAAGGTTAGCCGTTATAAATTTTATTGCTTTCTTGATGGATATTCCTGATATAACCAAAATTGTGATAGCTCCGAGGACCAAGAAAGCACCACCTTCACGTGCCCCTTCGCACCTTTGCATATAGGCTGATGCCATTTGTTTGTGCAATGCCTCGACATTTCCAACGATGCATGGTGAGACATTTTCTGATTATGTGGAGAAGATTATTGAGATATTCATGGATGATTTTTAGCGTGCTTGCAATTCATTCGATCATTGCTTAATAATCGACCTAATTTTGAAACGCTGTGTTGAAACGAATCTCAGGCTTAATTGGGAAAAATGTCACTTCATGGTTAAGCAAGGTATTGTTCTAGGTCATATTATTTCGAAAAAGGCATTGGAAGTGATAAATCTAAGGTAGACCTTGTTCGTCACTTACCCTCTCCAACTTCGGTTAGGAGGTTCGTTCGTTTCTGTCACGTTGTGTTTTTATAGGCGTTTTCATAAAGGATTTCTCCAAGATTGCACAACCACTATGCCGATTGCTTCAAAAGAGGTGGCTTTTGAGTTTGATGATGCATGCTCCACGGCATTCCAAAGACTTAAAGGAGGCTCTCTACTGCTCCCATTATCACACCTCCAACATTGGAGCCTTCCATTCGGGAGTTGATGTGCTATGCTTCTGACTGTGCGATTGGTGCCGTTTTTGGGGCAAATAATGAACAAACAACTCATGTTATTTATTATGCATCTAGGACACTAAATGATGCTCAATTAAATTACTCAACCACTGAAAGAATTACTTGCTGTGGTATTTATTTAGATAAGTTTCGATCATACTTACTTGGTACTAAAGTTATTATTTTTAATGATCATGCGCACTCAAGTATTTGTTCACGAAAATGAGGCCAAGCCTAGATTAATTCGATGGTCAAGCAGCTTCACAAGAGTTTTATTACGAGATTAGGGACAAGAAGGGCGGAGGAATAGGTGGGCTGACCACCTAAGTCGATTGGTGCATGAGGATGCATCGCCCATTTCGAAACCTCCCGATGAGTACTACCGTCCATCCAGGTAAGTGAACCTTGGTATGCGATTTGGTGAACTTTTTGGTGTTCAAACATACCCCTAGCACACTTAATAGAATCAACGTGATAAGCTTAAAAAGGATGCTAGGTTTTATGTTTGGGATGATCCATACCTTTGGAAATTTTGTCCCGATCGATTGTACCTACGTCAGGTGAATGAATCCTGAGTTTCACCTATTTTAACATTCTCGTCATTCATATGCATGTGGGGACATTTTAAGTACCCAACGCACCGCCCTTAAAGTCTTATTTTATTGGCCAACCATTTTAGGGATGCTAGACATTTTGTCTACATGTGATCGTTGTCAACGAATGGGTAATATGTTGTTCAGCAGATCAAATGCCACAAAACCCTATACTTTCGTTGAAATATTTGATGTGTGGGCATTGATTTTATGGGTCCTTTTTCCTTCATCCCATGGTTTATATCTTGTTGGCAGTGGATTATGTTTCAAATGGGTAAAGCAAAGCCACCCGGACTAACGATTCCAAAGTGGTTGCAAGATTTTGTGAAGTCTAACATTTTTACTAGGTTTGGAATGCCGCGAGTTCTTATAAGTGATGGGTGGAGGTTCACATTTTTGTAATCGCACAATCGAGGCACCGCTCAAGAAGTACAACGTTACACATAGGGTTTCGACACCCTATCATCCTCAAACAAGCGGGCAGCCGAGGTGTCGACCTATGAGATAAAACAACATTCTTGAGAAGACAAGCCAGCCAACAAGAAAAGATTGGAGCTTGAGGTTAGAAGATGCATTGTGTTTATAGACCGGCTTCTACAAAACACCCATAGGGAATGTCCCCCTTTCGGCTTGTGTATGTAAGGAACCAAGGCTACTTACCCGTGGAGTTGGAGCATGCGCTCACAGTCGTGAGGAAGTTCAATATGGATGTAGACGAGGCGTGAATTCACCGTAAGCTTCAATTGAATGAACTTGAGAGAAGTGGAATGAAGCTTACGAGAATGCTCGGACTCTTACAAGGAAAAGACAAAGGCCTTTCATGACAAGATGATTCGCACCAAGTCCCTCTCGTCGGACAAAAAGTGTTGCCGTTTTAATTCTCGTCTCTCGGCTTCATTTCCTCAGGTAAGTTACGTTCACGTTGATTGGACCCTTTGTTATTACTAATGTTTTCCTCACAGGCAATGCCTGGGTTCGTAGTTTCAAACAGGTCAAGAGTTCAAGGTGAATGGGCATCGCTTGAAGCCTTACTACGAGAGCTGAGTGTAACATGATGGTGAGACAACCACTATGCCGTGGGTTCCTTGGGTGTGAAGATTGATCACTGTGGGCATCAAAGCCCGGGCTGCTCTGGAGCCGTTAAAGCAGCGCCGTGGGAGGCAACCTGATGCGGTTCAACAAAGGAAGACCTAGGAGCCCTCCAATTCCAGATTTATGCTCAAACCCTTCTCTTTGTTGTTATTTCTCGTTTCGCCAACAAGGTGTTACTTGCCGTTTGTGTTTGTTTATGTGTTTTTGTGTGAGTCTATGCTTGAAACATTGAGGACAATGTTTTGATTTAAGTGTGGGGGGTAACTAAGTGCTTTTGATTCAAATTCGTAGGTTTTTATCACCCATAACTTCTAATTTTTGTTTGCCTCTGCCGTTTTTAAGCCGTTGGTGTTTTAAGCAGTGTTTTGATTTAAAAATCCGAAAATTTTCATAAAAAATTTGAAAATTGTTTGAAAAACCCAAAGAGTCGTTTTAAGTTGTTTTTGTGTGTTTGTGTCTTAGGGTACCCCTTCCAACACAATGACGAGGATTTGGTTTAATCAGATCATAAAGAAAGTTACAAACACGGGTGGAAGTTTCGATATACTCTTGGTTTATGCTTGGTTATAGTAATCAAGCATAAATTCACATGTAATCACAAAAGGAAAAAATCGCTTTGTAACATGCTTGAAGGAAGAAACTCAAACTAACGCTGGCAACTCTCGTGAGAACTGAAAGCCTAATCCTTGTTTGGAGAAAGACAACTGGTGATTCTGTTTTCTAAAGTTGTTGCATGATCTCATTATTCTTTGCTTGGTTACTACTTAGAATGCTTTTTTCATCATTATAGTTCCAAACAATAGAACTCATGCCATTTTCATTCAAAGCGTTATAATTGGTCGCATAGCAAAATAACAAGATGAAGGTGTCTAGATAAACACCATAGCCAAACAGCCTTTTGCCCTTCTATACTACCGTAGGTTTAACCCTGAGCCTTATAAGCCTGCTTTTCTTTGTTAACCCACATTATCCCTACCTAGCCTAGTATAGAAATTCCATACCCTTTCTCTTAAAGAATAGTGAGCATAACTTATTGGGAATTCATTTGACCTATGGTTATTGAAGAACAAGTGTGGGGGAGAGGTTGTTTATTTTAATTTTTCCATGTATTTAGTCCATTTGAAAAGAAAAGAAAAAAAAGGAAAGAAAAAAAACAAAAAAAACGTAAAAAGAAAAAGAAAACGAAAAGTAAAAACAGGTTATTCGCCTTTGTTTTTGTTAAGTTGTGCAAATTACATGAGTGTTGAAGAAGGGTCCATAATGTGAAATTTGGCCCTATAGTGTGTTTTCATTTTCTTCTACGTTTCATCAATTGGTTTTGAGGTCATATGTTGGATTCAGTGCCTCATCATCATCATATCGCTCTACTATCTCTTTAAGAACTTTCATATCCTTATCCTCTCTTGTTAGCCCCTACCTTAAGCCCCGTAACAACCTTTGACCTTTGTCTTGATTGTTATGTGTTTCAATTAGTGGAGTTTGAATTCTGGTATGAGCATGGATCCTGGTCTCGCATCTAAGTAGTAGCATTCCATTCATGAGATCATATCATATTTTATAAAATCTTAAATGCTTTCTTTGCTAAGGGCTATGTGAGCGGTCTACATGTTTACATCAATCTTCTCACATATACTTAGTATAGGGAGCAGAATAAAACCGTGTGAAAATAGAGAGTATATCCAGTGAGGAATTGAGGGATTCTAAGGCATGTTACTACATTCAAAATGTTGTTTTAATTGGATTAAATGCGAGCTAGTGAGTGGTAACTATGATTAAGTATGTGCTCAAGAGTAAGGATGGCTAAAATCTGTGTAAGTAGTGATTTTTAATATGTCATGTTCATTGGAAATCCCCCAGGCAATTGTTGGAATGTTTAGGATGAAGTTTTTCGCTTTCTTTTGTTTTGCTCGAGGACCAGCAAAAGCTATGTGGGGGAATTTGATAGAGCATATTTACACTTGTTAGCTTCTTTCCTTGCATTGGCTGGAGCTAGTTTCTCTGTTTATTTTTTAGTGTTTTGAGTTAGTTTCATGCAATTTCAGGTTCTAAGGATGAGTACGCATAAAGGTGCATTTTTTGGAGCTTTTTTTGGAGCAAAGTTGGGCTTGGAAAGGATAGCACATGTTTGGAGCATGATGGTGACGTGTTTGAAGTTCATAATTGGCTAGGAATGCTAAAGAGTGACAATAGTTCAGGAAACAAGCGATTGGAAGAAAGTGGAATCCGAGGAATTTGGGATTATGCTGTGCACGACTGCCAACTTCTGGGACAGAGCACCCAGATTTCAGGGATGACTCAATGTCGTGCCATATATGGTTGGAAAGCTCTGAAGTCTAGTTTCCATAGGATTTTACAGATTACATTCGGATACTTATTGCAGATTTTATAGCTGTTTTAGTGACTGAAGGTCGAAACAGGAAAGTTCTCCTTGCCGCATGGGAAAATCCCTTCCCTTTATTTTCTCTTCCTTGTCAGTGCAAGGGTCAGCTCTCTTTCCTCTTTCCTACCTTAAAACAAGATCCCCTCTTTAATTTTCTCCCTTGCCGATTATATTAGCCTTTTTCCCTTAGATTCTCGATTGTTTCCCTATTCTAGGATTATTTTGATTTTATTTCTCGTCACCTAAATTAAGTTAGGTTTTTGCCAACCCTAAGACCTTTTAAATATCATGCCCAGCCGCATTTTTGAGGAGGTCGGATTATTCATCATTCATCACGTAATTCGTCCATACACAATTCTGTAAGGCAAATGGACTTCAAAACAATTCATTCTAGCGCCTAAAGGCTAAGCAAATTACCCACCTTCTTCCACCCTTTTGCCGAGTTCTCCACCATTTTCCAACCATCAAACACTCTTCCACCTTCACCCTACACCCTTGCCGTGCCTCTACACCCCCAAAATCCAGCCACATCATCAAAACATCCTTAACCCATCAACACTCAATCCGCCGCAAGCAAAGAAGAGACAGATTCACCAATTGTTTGGCTTTTCATCTCCGGAAGTTGTGGAACAATTTTAGGTGTACTCTATCTTATATTTCAATGTCTAATTCATGTAATCCTTGTTTTGCTTTAAGTATGATTGGCTGAATTGGGTTTTGCCAAGGGTGTATTCAAAACCATGATTATATATGTGAAATAAGTTGATTACTTCCAGCTATCGTTGCATAAGTCGTGAATACAATGTGCTTAACCGTTTGATTTAGAACTTATTCTGTATGTTGATTGAGAGTGCACGCTTAACGGTATGCTTGGAATCTGGGTGCTAGGATATAAGTTTGTTTCACCTAATCGTTATGAATTTATATTCGCAAGTAGTGAAGGTCGCTTAGTCACGATCGTGTTAAGTAGATTCCTGGGCAAGAGTATCATGCTTTTCATAGTTACAAATGCCTTTGTCGATGCTTATGATTTCCAAGGAACGTAATGATTCTAACTTGTGTCTTTATCATGTCAGTTCATATAGAGAACTTGTTAGGAATAATTTGTTTGGGATGCATATCATCCAATTCAATGATTCTGGGGAAATCAAGGTTAATTTAAGCGACCTAATTAACTTGAGTACGAGGTTCAACTTATTAAATTGATAACTGAAATTGATTTATGTTGCATATATTTCATGTGTGGAGAAGAACCCCTTAGCTATTCCATCATCCATTGATTCATCACAATTTTACAACCGTTTTCTTTACAATCGCCCATTTAATTTAATTTCGTCCAAACACAATCCCCCATATTTTGTTGAGTCTAATCATTCAAATCTGTTTTTTGTTTTTCTTTCCGTTGTAAATAGTCTTGGAAATTCTATTATATGTTGTGATGGTATTAGCTTTTAAAAACGAGAGTTATACTACGGTCAGTTGTTCATGTGTTATGTACGAATGAGTCTTATTTTGAACATTATCTTAATTAAGTCTTTATTATATGGTTAATCGTTCACGTTTTACGTGTGAGTCTTATTTTGAACATATTATTTTAATTACGTCCCTGAATTCTTTCAATCCAAGAAAAAAAAAATGCTTTGTAATAATCAACAAGGTACAATTAAAATTTAGCTGGTAAGATATTATAATGTCATGTTATGGGCTGTCGCTCACGTGCGTTGTTGGTGATAATTTTTGCAGCATGCATGCTCATTTCCTTGCTTAACCAACAATAATAGTAATAACCTTAACGAATGAGTTTGTTTACCCAACTTCCCTAACGAATTCAGTAAACAATACAAATTACAAGTATAACTGATAAAAGATCATTTCTACAATTTTTTTCTAACTTTCACGCCGTGAATGTTCACTATGTATGAAATTAATAATTGTAAGAACTAAGAAGTAGCTTGAAATATGTTAAGAGACCTCGTCTGTTTCTTTTGTTTTGAGAAAGACCACCCTTTATTTTTAGCATAATTAGTAAAATTCAAAATGGGTATAGTATGTGAAAATACGTACATATATTATTCGGCAACTAAGCTAAAATAATAGTTTGAAAAATTGGGCCATTTTTTCAAAATTTAAATATTTATTTCCTTAAAATGTTTATTTTATTTATTCAATAATATGTTAAAAATACGGGTAGAATGCGTGAATTTTATATGTATAATTGAAAAATGTGTGAAAATAACGTTAAAAAGTACGTACATATGTGTATTGTACTTTGAAATTTAAAACGTGTAATTTAAAGAATCATTAATACGCGTAGGGAAAATGAAAGGTTTTTTTTTTAAATACGTACGTACGTGTACACATAGTATACACGAATTTAGTAACTGTGATTTTTAGTAAGGTGGCCTTCCGTCTGAAAGAACGTAGCTAGATTTGAAGAAGTTATGTTGTCGAATACTATATTACATTAGCAATTTCAGGTTATAAATAAAGAAAAATACCTAATTAAATCCAACAATCTTTACCTAATTAAATCCAACAATCGATGGCAGATTTTGGGCCAGTTTGGAGTTGATGTGCTTTTAAAAAAAACTGCTTATAAAAGCAGCTTTTAAAAGCAACCTCCATGTTGCTTTTAAAAGTTGTTGTTTTAATGCCATAATTTTTAAAATAAGCAGTATATTTCATTTTTACCAAACACTTTTTATCTGCTTAACTTTAAAGTGAAGCAGTTTTTAGTGAAAAAAAAACAATACCAAACAGGGCCTTTGAGGTGTAGAAAAATGAACATATATCATTGTGGATCGATCCATGTCAAAGGGATGGACACGATGATTCCATTCATATGGTATCCAGAGTACATAATAATTAATCTTATTACCAAGATTAATCTATCACTTTAGACAAGGATCAGACATAATTAAACAACAAAAGAAAGAAATTATCAAGAGCGGAACAACAAAGCTTGAAGATGGTGATGAAATTATACAATTTCATTTTTTCCCTTATTTTCGTTCGATTCATTTAATTCAAAAATTAAAAATAAAATAAATGTGCAACAGAAGAAAAAAAAAGGACGTGTATTCACTTCCCGCCATTTCCCTTTAAGGGGGATGATGCTATCTTCATAACTAGTAATGAACTCCATTTTTTCTTCTCGATCATCATGGAAAGAACGCATCCTCATAGGAAAAGTAAAATCAAGTGTCGTCTCATGTTTGCTCTTCATATTATAAAGATAATACAGTAAAACTTTTTTGGGCAGGCTACAATACATCAGCAGGTTCATTGCCCAGCCCACACCCATCTGTGAGCCGATCTTTAAACTGCTCAGAAAGAATACCCCGCCTTTCAGAAAAGATAGACACAAGGAACGAGGATTGCCAAAAGGCGTTTGACAAAGTTAAGAAATATCTACTCAATCCTTCGAGCATATTCGAGGGTTCAATGTGATCAAACTTGCGTTCCCCAGGCGCTATGAAATGGGGGTCTTTCCTCCGCCTATCGTATGTATCGGCTCTCTGTTTCAGGAGTTTCTGGGGTCGCCGACCCCTCCAGAATGTCATCCGTTAATCTCGATAAATTAATACTCTTGGGACTGGAAAAAATTATTATTTGAACGAGATTATTAATTTATCGATAAATTAATATTTTTATTAATTTATAAAAGATTTTCTGTTTTCAAAGAAAATATGTTCATGTATCTTATAAAAAGTCATAGTCATATATTCATGTATTAGACAAACTTCTAATGGACATTAAAAAGAATAATATATAAGGGTTTTAAAGATACATGTACAAAATGAAAAGAGATATACCAAATGTATTTCATATTTGTGGTCCAAAAGAGGCCTTTCAAGCAATAGTAACATTGAATACCTACTTGCTACAAAATGAAAAAGATATACCAAATGTGGTGTCTACATTGCAAAAAATTAAGGATAATGTTCAGTTCAATTTAGGTGCAAAGAAAAAACAAGTGACTTTAGAAGCATTTTTTTTAGAAAAATTGAAATTGTTTGGTAAAAAGTCTATCATATGCATTATGAATTGTTATGTACTATATTTTTTATGTATTTTAATGAATTATACTTGCTACAAAATGAAAAAGATATACCAAATGTGGTGTCTACATTGCAAAAAATTAAGGATGAGGTTCAGTTCAATTTAGGCGCAAAGAAAAAACAAGTGACTTTAGAAGCATTTTTTGAGAAAAATTGAAATTGTTTGGTAAAAAGTCTATCATATGCATTTATGAATTGTTATGTACTATATTTTTATGTATTTTAATGAATTATTAATTTATATATCCAATGGGCCTTAAGGAAAGTTAGAAAAATTATTATCTTATGCATTAGCGAAATTATTATTTTAGTACACAGGCCCGAGTCGGGACTGGAGTTTTTTTATTATTTAAACGAGGTTATTATTTTATCGAATATTAATTTATCGAGATTTTACTGTATTGAGGTGGGCATTCATTATATTCTGGTGAAAGTCCAAACAACGCAACCTCAAGCAGTAGCTCACCTGTGCCAATTGTACCAAGACAACCAACTCCCCACCTACAGTATTTCTCATCAAGGTATTGTCTCACTGTCGACGGTAAGGGAATAGTCTCCTTAACCCACACATGGTTTTGGTAGTCCTTCAGAATCCATAACGCTATGTTTTGTTTCCGCGAGTTGTCGACAAACACCCCCACACATCCTCCCACTTCAACTATAAATGTAAAAGTATAGGGAAGATCCATAACATAATTATCCCGTTCTCTAGTATAATCATATTCTTGAGGGAGTGGAATAATTCTGAATGCCTCGTCGCCAAGGTCAAATACTAATATACTTTGATTCTCCTCATGTAGCCAATGAATAGCCCCATGGAGACACACACACTTCTTCTGTCAAAGGGGGGATATTGAAGATCAAAAGGAAGGTCGCCAACGTCTACTTGTAATGGCCTCCATGAATAATCCACACCAAGTGTAAAAATATTCAACATAATATTAAAATCCAGTTTTTCAGGCTCGAATTTGTCAAAAAACAATAAGATTTGGAGAACCTGATACTCGTTTGTAAATGGACTGAACCCAATGTGATAAGTTGGGCATGTCTTGCGGTCGGCTTTTTCATATGGGGCAGTTGGATAGACTCTCCAGTGGAAGAATTAGATATGGTAACAGGGTCATCACCATAGGATCCAATAACCCAGTAAGCCAACGATACTTCTTACCCCGAAGTAATGATATTTCGGATTATTATAAATGGTGGAAAGGTGGATGGCGGGTGTTAGATTCCCTTCTTGGTTTAGTTGTGAGGAGAAGAAACGATTCCCCTGCCTTAGTAGGAAGTTAGTAGTACCCTTGCCGCTCTGAAAGTTGCGGTAAGCGGTGACAAAGGAATGGTGGCGGATGAGAGAGGACCAGGACTTGCATACGCGCCTGCACTGCTTTATTCAGAACTTGGGAGGTAGCCTTGAGAGTATATGCGTGAATATGATCTCACTTGGGAGCTCTGGTGTTGGATGATCAACTTTCATGTCCATATTTTCTTCCTGTATTTTAATATTGTTGAGCAACATCAAAAAGCTATATATATATATACATGTCACAAATAACCATGCTTCAAAAGTTTAACCGCACAAAAGAAATTAAAGAGCAAATTAGACTGTTGAAGTATATGGTTATTACATCTTAGACTTACCAATTCACTACTCTGGAATTTTCTGACCGGCCTCCATACATATCTAGGACCGACCGACTCCCGGCTCTGAAATTTTCTATTGGCCTCCAACCTCGACGGTCTCGACCCATCAATAAACTTCAAACGTCAGATCGCAATAACTAGTGGCAAATGAGAAATCAAGAGTTTATTTGCTATGATGCGTTTGCTAGGGTTTCCCTGGTATTACTGTAGTAGTAAAACAGAAGAAGCAATGGGCCTACCCATCGGTTTCATTTGGGTTTATTTTGTCAACTCATCAGTTTGATTATTTATCTTTCAAGCTCATCAATTTCGTCTCTCATTTCTTACTGGTTATCAATGTTATCCTTAGCATCCAACTCCGTTACAAAATATGTTAGTGTGTGATGTGGTATCTATGTGGGACCCACAAAACTAATTAGGTGATGCCAAGTGGGTTAATGGAAAGAATTAGGTTTTTATAAAGAAAAATGCTAAGGAGATTACAATTTTGTATCATATTAGCAAGTGATGTGTACATGTCATATCAATTAATAAGTTTATTAAATTAGATTTTATTTATTTATTTTATTTGTTGTTTTTATATAAATTTTTTTTTTGATTCTTTCTAAAGGAAATTGTAGCAATGATCCCTCAATTTTAACTCAATTGGAGAAATGGTCCATCAACTAAAAATCCGTGACCATTGGTCCCTTAACTCTTCAAAACCTGCATCTATTGTCCTTTTCATCAATTTCGTCAAAACTTTCATCAAAATGAGTCTTTATTTGCCCCTTGATTCAGCCTCACATGTTTGGCAGGTGACTCATTTTGAGGCTGAATAATGATAATGCGCCATGTGCAAATTTGAATCAGTTTTCATCCATATAAAATGATCAATTGGACACAGAAAAGTAGGATTATAAACCCTAAGGGTAGGGACAACATAATGGACTTGCAAGCAGACTGTTAAAATGTGCCATGCAAAGCTTCTAGAGGCCCATGGAATCAGGGACATCCCTTAAAAGCTTAAAGGGAATGGCCCAAGCCGAGTCATACATTCATCCCAGTATTATTAAGGAAAACACTGGTTATTAAAGGGTGTAGGCTGAAAATGTAACAGTAGGTAGGTAAATACTATACCAGAGACAGAGACAGGTAACTTGTAGCATAGGTAGTTCTCCTAGATTTACGTAAAAATCTTGAGTGGTACGTACCATTTAATGGTACGACTATTGAATGGTTCAGATTAATTTGCAGTGGGCCCCAAATGAATCTCAACTAGTACCATTAAATGGTACGTACCACTAAATGGTACGTACCACCGAAGTTGGACCCCTAGATTTACCCAGCAGACGAAAATCCAAAAAGCAAGAGACAAAGAGATGTTTTACCTGCAATTATTCACTTTAATATGATAATATTCTAAATATTTAATCGAAGCAAGCAGAAACCCTTGCTGGAATGGAACCGTTTGTGTGGCATCTAGTAACTACACACAGAAACCCAACAGTAGCAGCTTAACCAGCAGTACATTTTTAAGGATTATAATAAGCAGTGGGAAACAGAACCAACCTGAGACATGCATAGTTGGTTCCGGACCCGATGCCTTTGAATTAACTAGATTTAATAATCATCAGCCAAGTCCGGTCCTTCCGCTGACACAAGCACTAATAACCCTGAAAAGCTTCTTCCCCTACTAATAACTCGGCTCTATGTACCATTACCTAACACACAAATTTCTGAGTTTTTCCAAGTGTCGAATGTTTGAACGATGTTTTAACTGTTAGATTTTTATTTTTATATCTTAATATCACTTAACTACGCAAATTTCTGAGTTTTTCGAAGTATCGGATGTTCGAGCACATGTTTTAACTGTTAAATTTTTATTTTTATACCTTAATATCACTTAACTGTTAAAATACCTAAGTAACGCCCAAGAAAGTCCCTACCTATACATACGTAGAAGCAAAAGTGTGTTTATTAGCTTAAGCTGATTCTCAAGTGCTTTCACTATCGAGCTCTGAGCAAAAACAGCCGGATAGAGAAAAGGCTTTTGGGAAAGTGGAAAAGGACTAAGGAGCCGTTGCTATTCACAAGAAGGAAGAAGAACGTTGAAGAAATTGCTTGGACCTCAGAGAGGAAAGAGAAGAGCAGAAGCAGAAGCAGAAGCAAATGGGAAGAGGGTTCTTCCGGCTTAGCTTTGCAACTTCACTGCTGCTTGCACTTTTGGGTTTGTTTTTCTTTCTGGGTTCTTCTTATTTATCTCTGTCGTTTTTGCTGTCTTTCTCTTTTGATGGGCAATGTTGATGATGGTGTTTGAAGTGCTTTGAGCTGGGATTTCTTTTGTTCAAGAAGTGATTTTTCTTATTTGGCTTATTAGTTATCTGGATCTTTGTTTTCATTAAGTGCTTTTAAAATATCGCTCGAATTAATGATAAAAAAGTATATTTAGTTTTTATTTTGGTCAGCTTGGTTACCTAATATGCTTCTTTTTTAGTTGCTCTGCTATGTCTGCATTTTTTTCTTTTTTTTCAAGTGGGTGGGGTTGTGGGATTTCCATTCGATGGACAGCTAGAATGCAATAATTGAGCTTTTGGGGACCCTATCTTGTTTGGTCATGGACAATATGATATGAAAACAACAAGCGTAGTGTTCTATGATCCATTGGAAAGTATTCAAATTTGAAATTTCAGCAGTTGAAAGGGTTCATTGCTGATGCAGCAATTGTTCTTGAGAGGAAGCGATTATTCCGAATAATGTGTTTTGACATTGTTTAGCTATCACTAGGAATTAGTTAAGGGACTTGGTGATAGGGTTTCGGGTTTAAACTTTAAAGGTAGATCTTGGCTGCAAGACCACTATCCGTTTGACAGTCATACAATCTTTTCAGTTGGTGTTTGTATATTTGAGTTACCGGACTTTTTTCGAAGTTTGAATCTTGTTGATCTTTGTGACAGATGTTTGCCGAGGAAGTACCATTGGAATTTGCTATGGAAGAAATGCTGATGATCTTCCGACGCCTGACAAAGCGGCGCAGCTTGTGCAGCTCCATAACATTAAATATGTTAGGATTTACGACTCCAACATACAAGTTCTCAAGGCCTTTGCGAACACTGGCGTTGAACTTATGATTGGGGTTCCAAATTCAGATTTGTTGCCGTTTTCACAGTTCCAATCCAATGCAGACACCTGGCTTAAGAACAGCATCCTGCCTTACTACCCAGCGACAAAGATCACATACATAACGGTTGGAGCTGAAGTTACTGAGAGCTCCGGTAATTTCTCTGCCCTAGTAGTGCCGGCCATGAGAAATGTCCTCACAGCCTTAAAAAAGGTTGGTCTGTCTAAGAAGATTAAATTATCGACCACACATTCCCTCGGTGTTCTGTCGCGATCATTCCCTCCCTCTGCAGGGGCTTTTAATAGTAGCCATGCGTCTTTCCTGAAACCGCTGTTGGAATTTCTCGCTGAGAACCAGTCGCCCTTCATGGTTGATATTTATCCATACTATGCTTACAGAGATTCTCCAAGCAATGTCACTTTGGACTACGCTCTATTTGAGGCATCGTCGGAAGTTATTGATCCAAACACTGGTTTGCTATACACTAACATGCTCGATGCTCAGATTGACGCTATATATTATGCGCTGATGGCCCTGAATTTCAAAACAATCAAAGTCATGGTCACTGAGACGGGCTGGCCTTCAAAAGGATCGCCTAAAGAGACAGCTGCAACTCCTGATAATGCCCAAACTTACAATACCAATCTGATTCGCCATGTCATTAACGATACTGGCACTCCTGCAAAACCGGGAGAGAGGCTGGATGTTTACATCTTCTCTTTGTTCAACGAAAATAGGAAGCCCGGATTGGAATCTGAGAGGAACTGGGGGTTATTTTATCCTGATCAGACGAGTGTCTACAACCTGGATTTCACTGGAAAAAGTTCAGTGGATATGACTACAGAAACGAATGTTACCAGTTCAAATGGCACGACGACAACATGGTGCATTGCTTCGAGTAAGGCTTCTGAACTCGACTTGCAAAATGCCTTGGATTGGGCTTGTGGTCCTGGGAATGTGGACTGTAGAGCTATTCAGCCTAGCCAGCCTTGCTTCGAGCCAGATAATACAGTGGCTCATGCATCGTTTGCGTTCAACAGTTATTACCAGCAAAATGGGGCTACTGATATTGCTTGCAGTTTCGGAGGTACAGGGATCAAAGTCGATAAGAACCCAAGTATGTATTCGCGGATCCAAACCCTGCTATTAAACCAGATTTCTTTAACAGGTCTCGCTGAAAACTAACTAATCTTCCTCCATTTGTGCAGGCTATGACAGCTGCATCTATATGACTACTGGGTAAGTTTTATATACACGAAAACCCTATGAGTTCCGTTTGTCAATGTTGCACTCCGTATTTACCAAGCTTTTCTTGTTTTGCAACTTTCGTACAGGAGCAACAAAACCGTGTCAAGTAATACGACTGCAATATCTTCTACTTCTTCCTCTTCCACGATGAACGGAGTTCCAGTGTGGATTTTTAGTTGCTTGCTGGTGACTTTCATGTCATTTCTTTCCCCAGAGACCAGATAATGGCGGTTCTTGTATTCCGGTGATTAGTGTAATGCCAGGGGGCGGCGTTGGCTTGAAAGTTGTTGCCCCATTTTCAAGGGAAAGAATGTAATTGCTGAACGTCAAACTGCTCCCCAAGTTTTGTATGATAGTGTTTGTCTTCTGAAGATGGGATGACATGAATTACATATTTTGGCACACTAAGGCTTAAGTTTGAACTAAATATGTTGCATCTCATGTTTGAACTTCACATCTCAATCGGAGAGGATGAATCGATGTAGCTACAAGATACATTTTCAAGCATTACGAATGTAAAAATGTGCCTGTAACTTCTGCCACCATCGCCTGAATTGAAGCTGGAAACCTCACCGGAAACTATACCAACCATCCTCAAACCAAATGCTGCTTCATTCACCAAGAAACCATTCTATGAAAATTGGACTTAAACATACGCAGATTTCATCGATTCGATATTAACAGGGCTTCCCGTGAATCCAAGGGTGCCACACAGGGATCATATATCTTGTAAACAAAGAAATTTACTGAAATCCAGAGAAAAACCATGATAAAAAAATAAATTTTCTATAAATTCATGCAAATCAATTTGCCACATCCATTGACTGAAATCCATTGGGCAAGTACCTCACTTGAAAATCATACAATACAAATCACCAAAGAAGTACAAAGACAATAATACAAGACCATAATCATCATTTCTCAAGCACCAAACTTTGTTTCCACAAGAGGTTCCAACGCTAGCAATACAGGTAGTTCTTCTCACTGCAACAAAACAATTCCGGCAGCCGGGTTAGGATGCGCATATGCAAACTTTTATAGAAATCAAGAAGAGTTCCCTAAGTAAAAGCATAAGAACTAGCAAAAACTAGGATGCACCGTGGTCGTGTCCCAAGCCAAAAGCCAGCATTACTACCATATTAAGTGCCGTTTGATGAGTATAAATTTCGAGATTTGTGTAGCAAATAGAGTAAATCACACTCAACCAACGGGCGACTAATGTGGTGTACGTTCACCGCTTCTTATGGGCGGTGAGCAAAAATGCACTCCCAATCAAGCACTGCATATGCATGTATTTTAACTTTTCCACATGGAAGTGCTTGATTGGCTTGTAGCGGCATCCTAGTTGTAGGTAAGTTTCTCTCAACTAAAAGAACACAACATACCAAGACAACTAGAGACCCTGCTCAATGAGATAATCCCCAAGCCTCTCAACAACCATGTTGCATTGGCCAGCAGTCATCGGCTCGTCATAAATCCCGATCAGCAAAGCCATAGTGCTCTTCTTGACAGTAACACCACCAGGGCCCTGAGATTAAAGTGACCAAACCCAGATCAAAAACCATGAAAACAAAAAACTAAATGGAAATAGGCACAATTAGAACCGGTTATAAACTTTCAATAAAATATAGAATTGGAGCAACACTAAACATCCAATACCGAGTCACTGAACCGTGTTATATACCCGGGTTAAAATGTTTAGGATCACGAATTCTAATTTCGATTAAAAGTTATGTAACCGGTTCTATTTGTGCGTATTTCCAAAACCAAAATGCATAGGCACAAATCATGCATGTGGGTTGTGAGTATTGGAACGAATGAATCAAATTAAGCGATAAAAATTACCTTCTTTCCTCGGATCACAACTCCTGGTTCACCCTGGATCACCATGTATTTGGTCCCTCCAAGATACAACCCGGTCGGAGCCAGTGAACCCGGTTCATTGAAGTCGTTCATAATGCCAGTCACCTCCTCAGGCTTCAACTAATTATCCCAAACAATAACAACCAAAACACTAATCAATCAATAATCAAGAACTAATCTTTATCAAATTACGGCATCCAAGGATGTGATTAGATAAAAACTCAGATCAAAGATCGCACAAATCGATTTACTTACTGAATCGAACTTTGACTTGCCCACCAAAATCAAAGATTTAAAATTAAGCCAGATGGGATTATAAAAGTTGAAAATTTGATGTGTTTTTGTGGGAAAAGAGTGAAAAAAATGACGGGTACCTGAGGGAAGGTGGCGCTCTGGGCCCAGACGCTGCCGTCGTGGCCGATGATGGCGGCGGCGGAGAGGTGGTTGCCTTCGATTTCGCACATCAGATGGTCGTCGACGTACGTTTGCCAAGACATCTTGTTACTGTTTTTTTGAGGTTTTTCGTAGGTTTGTGTGTGTCTGGTGGGATTTGCTGCTGAATCGGAGGTTTTGGGGTGTCTGCGGAGGAAATTTAGCTCTCGTTTCAAGCCTCAGTCTTCTATACTCAACAGCCAGCGTTGAAACAACGCACGCAGTTTTTAAATATTTTTTTCTTTTTTAATTTTTAATTTTTTGTTTGTCTGAAGGGTGAATCTTCTCTTTAAATTCAGAATTTTTTACCTTTTTTCGGTCGGATACTTTTTTTCTTTTGATTCAGAATTTTTTAAGGATATATCAAGTGATTTTTCCCCCTAAAAAACAAATATTTAGGAGATATTACGTGTTCAATATGGTTGAAATATGTGTGATTATTAGGGAGTATATTCCTTCTTTATCTTTGATCTTGTGAAAATTATCTCATTTATAATATAATCGAAATTTCAAAAGTTTTATGCTTCTTAGACAAAGTTCGAATATTTCTACAGAGTTTGAACGATGTACTTATGTGATAAGACATCGCATATCTTTCATATGTTGTAGGCTCGATATAAATATAATGTATATTTTTTGCCTAAGAGTATGAAATTTAGAACCTTAAACTAGTTTTTAGGCTCTCTTATCTACACTAATGCTGGTTTTTGCTCCAAATCTATTCAATTTTCAATTCTTTATTTTTTAAGAAATGCTTCTAATTTTACACCAATTTGCTCCTCTAATATAAAAATCATGATCTTTGTTCCTTCCCAACAACAAAGCTCAAAGCTACAATAAGATAAAATAAATTTTGAAAAAAAAAAGCCAACCTTAGGAGAATCTCTCTCTATCCTATCTTACTTGTTTGTTTGTTTTTGGTAAAAAAACTTTTGATTTGTTCATCTTTTTCTTAACCCTAATAGTTAACTTAGATTTTCTGTCCTATCACTTTCCCAAAGAAGAATTCCTTTTTTTTTTTTATTGGGAGATATTCCCTGAGATATGTGAGGACATGCAGCAACTTGCAATATCTGAGGTCCTCTTATTTCTAAGAAGAAAATGGCAATCATGATGGTGGATTTTCCCACCATTAAAATAAAAATGATGATAAATATTCCCTTGCCAGCAAAACCATTAATCAAACACCAAAATGGGAGGATTTATTTATTCTTTGAAGACCAATGGTTGCCAACTAGCAATGTGGCTTACAAAGTGCATCAATGTCACATTTGCAATATCTTAAGTTTATTATGTATTGTCATGTAAAAAAATTAACATAAATGACATGTGTCATTGATTTGAGATACCGTTAAAGTGACATTTTTGTTGTAAATAAGTTTCTCTCATCTCGTAATCTCGTAGATGCGTCTTTCTTTATATGCAACTAGTTGTTTGATTCATTATTGCACCAAACATGAAGAGCACATTCTCATAATTTTTATGAGAAAAATAAAAAACCAAATCACAAATTCACAACCAGCTATTCAAATATGTGCTGGCAAGCTTTTGCCAGATAAAGATTCTTTAAGAAAAACTACAAGAGATTAAGGAAAATAGGGAGGGAATAAAAGGATACAAAAGTATATCATGAAAATATAGAGTTTATGCAATTCAAACAATTTCAAACACCAAACAACTGCTTTTAGTCCTTGTCACATGGTTATTGTCTGCAACAACTTCACCACCAGTTTTTAGGGTTTGGGATGAAGGAGATGCAGACTGGGAACCAAAACCCCAAAACAAAAATATAAAATCCAAAATTGAAATACAAGGAGATCATGAACATGGTAGAATATTAATTAGCCTACAGGCCCTGATCAACGAGGTAATCCCCCAACCTCTCAACAACCATGTTGCACTGCCCTGGAGTCACTGGTTCTTCATAGATTCCGAATACTAGAGCTTGCCCAGTTTTCTTTATGGTGATTCCTCCAGAACCCTGAAAACACCAAATGCAAAGATCTTAGTCTAAAACTTGTGCAATATATGTGTAGTTCATCTATGGAACGGACTGTTGATATGGCATCGATAATGTATCAGTATTATTGTAGCCAACGAAACGTATTGGCATGTTAGTGAGTATATTATTAACAATAATATGAGAGGATCGTACCTTCTTTCCACGGATGACAGCGCCGGGCTCTCCCTGGATTACCATGTACTTTGTGCCTCCAAGGTGCAAGCCAGTTGGAGCAAGGTGACCCGGTTCCTCGAAATCCTTGTTGATACCATTGATCTCCTCTGGCTTAAACTGCAAGTAAAGATCGATATATAATGATCCCTAATTAAATCCACAAGCGTACACGCATTTCTGTATGAAAGAGATCGACCACAGATTCACAATGCTGCATGCAATCAGCTACATTGAACACCAAACAACATACAATAAAAACAGCCATATAAGTATATTATGTTGTCAAACTATGAACACGTACTATTGGTCATAACGATTTATGCTTGAATGTGTGTCTCGGTTCACATTACGACAATATAACCATATATTGTTTGGCAACATAATTCTAATAAGGAATCATTATCTTATGATATTTCGAATATATAGATCAGACGAAGTAAAGCATGTAATGCAACTACATTGAACACCAAACATCATACAACGAAGACAATAATAATATACTATGTTGTCAAATTGTGAACATGAACTATTGATCATGACCATTGAAGCTTCAAGATCGTCTCTATGTGACGATATAACCAAATATTATCTGGAAACACAAGTCCGAAAAGAAAGCACAAAGGAAAGCGTGCAAATAGTGAAAGGTGGAGCGGTAGGGTTGGACCTGAGGGAATGAAGAGCTCTTGGCCCAGACGCTGCCATCAAGACCGACGATGGCAGCGGCGGTGAGATGCTGTCCCTGGCCGTCAATGTCACACATCAAGTGGTCGTCCACGTAGGTCTGCCACGACATTTTCGATTACCTCTGATCTTGTAGTGCAAGAGTCTGCCTTGTGTTGTGCTTGTGGTGTTCTTGTTTGTTGGTGTACAAATAGCTGTGAGGATTGTTTTCTGAAGGAAGAAGTGATTTGTTTGTTTGGTGGAGTTATTAATATTGTGGTTTGGTCACTCCATTGGGGTTAGTTTTGAGAAAGCAAATTATAAACAGAGGGAGGAGAGAGAAATGTGGGGGGAGTGCTTTGAAAGAGAGAAACATGGATCTCATCTGATGGCTCACCTCCTTTCTCTCTCTATCCTTCATATTTCATGCTGCCACGTGTCGCTTTATCCTTGGTCTTTGCTCTATTTTGACCATTTTTCCTCTGTTTCTGTTGGAGAAATATTGCTACTAGTCCCAAATCTCATTTCTCTCCAAATCCATCCATCGTATACTCTGCCTGAAATTGCCAACAGAAATGCTTATTCCTTTCTTTCTCTCTCAATTTTCCAAACAATCCAAAAAAATAATGAACAAACAAAAACAAAAACTTGTTTAATGTTGTTAGTCCGGCTATGAAATCGATGTTCGTTCTTTAATCTGTGTGATATAGATAACACGCGTGTCATTGTTGTAAAATGTAATGACATGCTTTCAATGCATTTTTGACAATATCGCACCCCTTCTTTAATGAACAACAACCTCGTGCACCGAGAAATTTCTATGTATTATTGATAATGTGATTATCATATCATCCGTTGTATCGATTAGTGACAAACTTTTGAGATAATATTTGATGCATGAATTAATGTTCCTCGGCCCACCTAGTAACCAGAGAATTCATGGTCACTCACGCTTGGATTTGTTATCAATAGTTGAGCATAAATGAATGTGTTTCTAATGTTTCAATCTCAACTCTTGATATCAAGGACGGATGATGATGAATCCTTAGTCACCAGGCGACTTAGAAAATGAGACTCTTAATGCCGGAAGTATTTACAATTCAAACGTATGGTGCACCTAGGAATGAAATTGGTATAAAAAATTTCTCTACATCATTGGCATTCATAGAAACTCAAATAATGTAGTTTGTCTACAACATTCTTTCTTTCTCTCAATAAGTTCAAGAAATTATAAAAATAAATCCTCAAAAGGGGAATTTTTACTACATTTGTAACAGTTAGGTCCCCATCACCAAATAACTTCCTTTCTGCTTGTTAGTCTTGAGACTCTTGACCTCCACAAAAAAGTGAGAAAGTTGAAATGACTGAAACATTTCAGCGCCTTTACAGATCACACTTACTCGCTAAGTCGATAAGACCTCCCTCTGAAACCCGCACCAGCAGCAGCTGGGGCAGGTTGTTGGGTTCGGCTAGTTGGTGGAGGAGCTCCTATCCTCCATCTTGCGACTATTTTACGTCTGCGCAGTAACAGTTAAGGAAATCTTTATGGACAAACTACCTTTAAGTGAATAGGATTAATTGACAAGGGTGAAAAATCAACTACTGCTATGTGGCAGACATGTATGCCACTAGGTTTTGAAACATGTACCAGAAAAGCATGGCAATAACCAGAAAAGAGAATGAAAACTGACACTGCAAAAAGAAGATGATGATGATGATAGATCGACCCGAATACAAAAAATTGACTGCAATGAGCTACGGGTAGAATGCAATAAATGACTTTATGATAGCTTTGATTTTGCATGAATGGTTACTTTGCACCTTAAAAACTAAATAAATAAAGTAAGGATACACCCATCTCGGAGTCTGTAGTATGTTCATTCCACCTGCCAATGGATGCAACACGGTCAAGAAGTAAAACAGATGTCCGGCAATGATTCCCAGCAGATCTGGCATAATTGGTGAACCAAAAATGACGTCCAAAACAAGCATTGCCCAGGGCAGATAAAATGCCTGCAATCACAATATAAAGAAATTGCATGCACCAGACATTAAGAATAAGTAGCAGCAGATGCATAACAAAATAGAAGTACCCAACAGAAATGTTGTACGTTTACCAATCTGCATACCTGAAGTTGGACGAGACCATATATGTTGACGTTGGCATTTGGAAATTCTCTACTCCAGACATAAACAAGCATGAACACGAGAGATATCCCCAAGAAAGGAGAATAAAATATAGGGATAGCAGATAAAACCTAAAATTTCAAGACAAGAGTAAAAGGTGAAAACAGGATATATGATTGGCTTACAATTCAATGACAATAAGATCCTATCAAGCTACACTATATTAGACATAATCACACGCGCAACAACTTCCTTAAGTTTCAAAATTTCCATAGTAGATTTCCCTATCAAACAAAAGGTTGCAATAGTAGATTGACACTGAACAGGAAGATAAAAAGAATACAGGATGAAGAGTAAAAACCACGTAAAATCGGCCTTTTGAGTTTAAAAAATCAATTCCACTTTAATTTCTAGACAGCTTACGTGATTGTGAGTTAGCTTAGACACCACAGGAAAACAGACTTGACCTTTCCTTTCAGAAAAAAAAAAAAAAGAGATTGAATTGCAAAAATATGATGAAGATAACTCACACACCAATAATGTCGTGGCTCCAAATATCATCATCCACAAGAAATCTGCTGTTCGTCGATCAAATGGTCCCTTTTCAAGTTGAACTCCATATCTTGCTCTGTACAATCATTAACATTTTCATACTACTGCATGATTAATTAAGTTCCCTTATTGAAATAATCCATTGATGCATTACTTAAAGAAGAACAAATCTGTCTCCTATGCTGCATACTAGGAAAAATTGTATGCTTTCTAAAAGGAGAGGTACTAAAAAAAGATACAAGAGTATAGACTGTGACAAAGATCTATATTAAATTCTTCTGACTAGGTATCCTATAGAACTATTACTTACATCATCAGAAGGCGGATTCCAAAGTTGACGGAGAAGTTTCCAAGGAAAAAGAAGTTTGTAAACAACCTCCAAACCTACAAAGAATGGTGAAGTTCAAAATCCCCATTTGATATCTTAACAACTAAGCACAAATCTTATATTGTCTGATGGGTTACATACCTGTAAACGTGAGAATACTAGTTTATGCACTAATGCAATACTTTTCCAATCATAAAACCCCAATTGAAAGGCTGTAGTTGCAATTACACAGAGGGTACCATAAGCCTTGCTTATGGGTGGGAGTGATTGATACCATCTGAAAGAAGCAAATAATATATGGTTGTAACTTGTAACTTGTGATCGGAGCAACTGTATCTTCAGGGAAAACAATAAGATGCACAAGATAGCTGGATGATCGTAATCAATCATCGTGGACAGGAGCGGAGCCATTCATATGAAGATAAAATCATATACAATCATACACTATATTGTTATCAAACAACTAAACTGCTTGTTGCTATGCTAACTTCAACCGGAAGGTATACACCCATAGCAAGGCCTAACTCAACTCATCCAAAGAACAATATACAGCTAAGGTGATATATGAATTTTGCTTCAACACGTTGCCAAGTAAAAGAAAATCTGAAATTGGGTTTTTTTCCTATACCCTAGTTTACTGTTTCGAGGAAAAACAATAACAGATGCTGAAGATAACTCGATGATCATAATCAATCATTGCGAACCGGAGTAGAGCCATTCATATTAAGATAAAGTCATATACAATCTATCAATCATACACTATACTGTCATCAAACAACTAAACCGCTTGTTGCTATGCTAACTTCATCTGGAAGTTATACACCCACAAGGGCCACAACAATGCCTAACTAAGCTCATCTGGCCAATCCACAATAAAAAAAGAAACCCGATTTCTTCGGGTAGCAACTAAAAGTCTTCAGGGCCATGAAACCAATGGAAACACTCTAAAAACTTTAACATAACCGACACTAGCATCTCAAGGACTCAATTTAAGAATTGGGTTTATCATCTTTCAAAAGAAAAATTCTAGGTTTATCAGATTGCACAAAAACACAGTCGAATTCAAGTCTAAAATACAAAATTGCTGCTAAAACATAGCTAAACAAAAACACCATCAAATGCAACATGAAGCAAGCTAGTACAATGTAACACCACCAAAATCAAAACACAATATATAAATTCAAGTATAATGGCAGAAATATATATATATATATGTGTGTGTGTATGTATATATCACAAGAATTATAATCTATGAATCTGAGAACGAAATAGAAAGAAGAAAGAAGAGGGTATTAGTATTACTCGGCAGGAGAAGACATGGCTGACCCAGAATTGAAGAAAGCTAATTTGAGCGGTGACCCAGTTGAGATCTCTGTGTAATTTCTAACTGCTCGATTCAATCAAATAACTTCGAGTTGAAGGAATGGGAAGAAGATGTTTGCTCATACAATAACGGCGACCCAGAACCAGAAGCTTCTGTAAGACTATCGCTTTCGTGCACGTTTTTTAGTACTCGCACCCGCGAACGGCTTGCAATTGGGCTGAGTATATGACCAGTTTGGGTTAAGGCCTATGAATTGAATTTGAGTTGGGCACTGACCCAAATGTTACTTGCTGGATATGGGTATCTGGGCCACTGAGTCAAAGGGCTCCTAACCCAAGAGTTACGAGTTCAATATGGGGAAAAACAAAATGTCAAACTTCAATGATACGTACTTTGAATAGTTTAAGATTCATTTATGGCTCACCGCAAATTAATTTGGGATCATTCAATGACTGTATCATTGAATAGTACATATCACCCAAGATTTTTCCGAAAAGAAAATAAATTATTTTTACTTTTACGCACATGCAATAAGATTAAGTGGCGGATCTGCATTAGATCGAGTGAAGGTTATTGCTCCTACTCGCAATTTTACTACTTATGAAGTTGCCCAGTACTACATTGATGTACTCCGTTAGTGTGGCTATTAGAGCAAGAAAGTAAAGTGTCGTCTAGGCTTGGGCATCTGATCTAACTTCAATTGGTTATTAGAACATAGAAACTAGAAGTTTTGATAATTAATATAAGACCTTCCTCTTCACCACTTTGATAATTAATATAAGACCTTCCTCTTCAGAAAGTGGTGAATTATCTTTGTGGATAGAGTTTTCTTCTTTAACAAATTGCGTTTCATGTTCAAATTCTCCTTTTCTCATAGTTTAGATTAATTTAGTATAAGTTATCGTTTCGTTTGTCAAAAAAGACTTTCCTCTTCAAAAAAAGGTTTGAAAGCTTATTACATCATGTCACTGCACAACTGACAAGACTTAATATCACTCGCAATGCCATTTGAGCTATAACTCATTGACTAACGAGAAAAAAGTTGCATGAAATTGGTAAATTTTCATCATACGTTTCACCTAACTTATCATTATGGAGTGGGTTCATGATTAAGAACTAGTTAGTGTTAAATTTCCATAATTTATGGTTTGGTTTAGAAGAAAATCATCACTGCACCAATTATGGTCCTGGTGGACCAACCAATTAAACCTACCCAATCTTTCCTTCGTAGGAGATTATATAGAGTGTGCCCAAATGACCTGTCTGCTGCTGCTGCCAACTTCTTATGTATTGATACCTTCACCACCAGCACCATGCTGCTTGGCTCAAATGCTTGCCTGGAAAAGTCACTTGAGTTGGTTTTGTAAAAGGACCAGAGGGGCCAATATGATATAATATATACTTTTTCTGTGTCCTTTGTGGATTCGCCAAACTTTGTTTTGGGGCAAAAATACAAACAAAGCTTTTATTTTTATAACGTTAGCAAAACATCGATTCACACGTCAGATTTTTGGATGCTTAGGATCCACCATACAGCGTGCGTAATATTCATGCACTACACGTTACTGTACTCTAGCTAGCTAACTACCTCTTTTAGGACAAAAAAGAAAAATAATTAGGGTAGTGTTTTTTCGCATTTATGTTTTTTTTTTCGCACTTAGTTTTTTCTTCTTGACTTTTTCCATTGTTTTTGTCACTCCATTATCTTTTAATTTATTTAATTTTAAGACTAGAAACAAAGGAAATAGTGTATAAGAAAAAAATGGAAGTGTGAAGATGACTTCTGTGATAGTGATTGTTCTGATGATAACGCCGAAAACTTTGCTAGGAAAGTATTTACTCTTGTACCCATAATAAAAATTCGACTTTCATTCTAACATGGTTTCACATTCAAGTGGAAAACTTAACTTAGCGTTGCTTTGGACAGGATACTAATTTACACATTCACGACAAAAGTTCGACTAGTCTTGCTTTGGACGGATTAACACCCGTAACTCATATGAAGTGAGAAACCTAGTTAGCTCACTTACCCCTTGGATCTTAATTAGTGCATGAAATTAAATTTGTAAACACACAAGCCTAATGATGCTTCTTGTCCTTGCAACACAATGCAAAGCCAGCCGACAGAGTGGTACTATATTGTCAAACATTGTTGTTGCTATTGCCTATTATTTTTGGCTAATAATTAATTAAGGATGTGGGATTAAAAGTTAAATATGATGAGAAACTATTATTATACAGCTTTATAGGAGTGAAACATTTGGTAGCGTAGCAATGCAGCAAGCATCATGGTTTGGATGAGACATTGCCAAACAATCAAATGTGGTATGCCTATACGCTTGCTCCCCACACTGCATATTCACAGATAAATATGTGTGCCCACCCGTGACGAATTAGATAAGGTTAATTACTAGTGCAAATCATAACGGTTTAATTAACTAACTAGTTAATCTAGTTAATTACCTGTATTATTTATATTGTTTGGCCGTTCAAGTACTTTTTGTCGGAAGTGTTTCTTGAAAAAGTACTTTGAAGTGCTTCTCAAAAAGCACTTCAAATACTTTTAGTACCCATAGGTATTTTTTTATCTTTTATGTCTAATATTGTAAACATACTAAAAGCACCTCCAAAGAGTTAATTCTGGTTTTAGCGTAGTAGTGGGATTAGGAAATTTCTATCAAGTTCTCTCTTATCACTCTAAACAAGGAAAAATCGTATGTTGCTTGAAAAATAGTAGCTAATGATCCAGCGTTGATATGTTGTCTTGCTCGCCTAAACTGCTAATGCAGTTACTAATTCAACTTTCTTTGTTTTGGTTGTACTTACTCACCATTTCAATAATATTATATCAATTTAAAAAAATAAAAAATCAAATCAATTAACCTCCCCCACTAGTAACAAAATGGATTAAAAAAAAACATTCCAAATTGCAAAAAAAAACATTGCATATGACATTGAATTAAAATTGACACTGGAGAAATTAATTGTTTTTTTGGGCCATGCATGCACCTCGAATAAGACTTAGTTGTGTCCACCATTTAATTTTGTGGACCAATTAGAATTTTTGTAATGAAATCACACCAATCATTTGTCCACTTGTTCGCATTTTGCTAAATTGGGGAATTTTGTTTTTCTTCAAATTGTCTTTGAATTTAATCATAAATATTCTTAATTCATGACATATAAGTAGGTTTCTAGACAAAACTATTTGCTCCTACGATGTGACATCCCACATCGATCAACGGAGAGGGGATGATATTTATATGTACATGCCCACCTCCATTTAGCACGAGGCCTTTTGAGAGTTCACTGGCTTTGGATTTTATCGGAACTCCGAAGTTAAGCGAGTTTGGGCTAGAGCAATCCCATGATGGGTGACTCACTGGGAAGTTGCTCGTGAGCTCCCAGAAACAAAACCGTGAGGGCGTGACCCAAAGCGGACAATATCGTGTTACGGCGGAACCGATTCGGAATGTGACATACGACTTATCAAATAACAAGTAAGCAGAAAATACAAGAAGGGGAAGAGTTGAAACTACGAGATGAATATACATTTAGTTGTCATCATATTTAATAAGTCATAGAAGCAAATAATTTCATAGTGGTATATCCGTGTAATGTAAAGTTGAAGATGGAAAGACTTTCATAACACGAGAATATTGACAATATATTGTATCGTGAAAATAATATAGTGCAATGTACAAGTTTAACTTTACATAACACTGAAATATTTGTACGTAATATCTTAATAACAGTATATCCGTATTATAAAAATTGTGAAAAACAACTGTCCTGAGCGCCGATTAGACGGCGCCAACAAAACCAAATGCCACATGGGTAGCCTCTAGCCTCTACTGCGCTTTTATTTTCCGGCGAGTTGGTGTAAGTCGTTTTGCAAAGACAAATGGTCACACAATCAAATCCAATCCAGGTAGGCTTTTGAATGACAACGTGGTGACAGCCTTTACCAAGCTGTCCTCTGACCCCACTTCACACACTTGTGGGATCCACTTCGTTTTCCTTTTCTTGCTCATTTGCATTTTATCCTTTACCCCATCCTTCTTTTGGCCTTTTACATCACTTTTGAAGTCTTGGGTCAATCGCCAACTCAACTCCAATTGTCACAATGTTAATCCAATATAATCATATGTTTGCTATATACTTTACTCATTCATAAAAGTGTTTCCAAGTAATAATACTTTTTGAATGGTGAATTTGTTTCTAAATTTTATGTGAAATTAATATTAAGATTAGCGAGTTTTTACGGTATGTATTGGAAAATTTTAACTCTAATATCATGTTAACCGTATACAATATTTTAAGAGAGTTTAGTTCGTATATATAGATTAGTGAATTATTATAACATCTCAGTAAATTATATGTACTTTATTTAAAAGATTAAATAAAAGAACTTACGTCATTTGATTAACACATGCATTTTTATAAGTAGTATGTACAAATTGTGTGGCGAGTATTTTGTTATATAAATACATCGTGTTGTATTTAATGATATAGTAAGTTAAAGATGTCGTGTTTATGCATGTCAACTACGTCACAATCCTTTCTATAAACAACTTATAGAGTTGCGTTATTGTGTCATTTGTTTCATGCTCATGCAATATCGACTCGTATAATTATTCTCTACGACTCATGTCTCCGTTTCACTTCGATGTTTGGCAACAAGTATTAGGATTTTAATCACCACTAATCATAGACTTCGTAATGAAAAATATTATTATAATCACATTTGTTTTAAGTACAGTATTACAAAGTGTCAAACTATAAACTCTCTTATTTAATCATAAAGAATTTTAAATACTACTTGGTTTCTTATGACATAATTACTTACATGAAATGGGTGTGTTGAATTATTGTGACTTTTGACTTTTCTGCGTTTACTAAAACATAAGTATTAAAAATAATTTTGATTTTTAACTTTCTATACGTCTACTAACACGTATAGTGTAAAAAGAAAGTGTGAGTCTTACTTAAAATCGGTAATTCAATACTTGAAACATCATCAATCAGATATGATAAAAGGTCATTTGATCGTACCCTATGCTTTCTTTCATTTTCCCGATTTGTGACTTCTTCATTTCAAATAAATATGTCATTAGTTAAGCACATCACAATCTATTACATATACAAAAGTAACTCACTAAAATCACAAAAAGAAATAATCATGCATATATATAATTAACAAGATGTGATTTGTTTGCACAGACATACAAAAAACATCTCCCACCCCCCTCCAACTACAATCTCACCTGGTGGTGACAATACAGTACAGAGAATATCCACTCCACAATACAAACATAAAGAAAAACAGGAAACAAAAAAGTGAAACGTTAAAAATGGTAACATGCAAGCAATATAATCCCAACAAACACAACCTCCATTTTTCGGTCCTCTCACTCCAAAAAGCTGTCTCCTCCTCCTCCTCCTCCACTCCCACTCCTCAAAAACTCAAAAAACTTCAATGGATCCATGTCCCTTCGTACGGCTCAATGTCGACTCTCTGGCTCTCAAGCTCCCCCACGCCACCAGACCCGCCGGTCCGGGAGTCCACTCCTCCACCACCCCCTGCTTCTGCCAGCTCAAGATCAAAAACTTCCCTCCCCAAACCGCCCTTATCAACCTCTCCACTTCCGCCGGCGAATCCCCGCCGGACTCCTCCATTTCTGCTCCCGGCTTCCACGTGGACCCCACCCTGCTCCGGAAGCTGGCGGGAAAGCCAGTCGCGCTCTGGGTCTCGGTGTATACTGGTCGGATGGGACAGACATGCGGCGTCACCAGCGGAAAGCTGCTAGGCCGAGTACAGCTCAGCATTGATCTGGACTTGGCCAGGGCCCACCCGACAGTGATCCACAGTGGATGGTTGAAGCTAGGGAAGGACCGCGACAAGCCCTCCGCCAGGCTGCACTTGACGGTCCGAGCAGAACCGGACCCCCGGTTCGTTTTCCAGTTCGGAGGTGAACCGGAGTGCAGCCCGGTGGTTTTTCAGATTCAGGGGCGGGACATACGACAGCCCGTCTTTAGCTGCAAGTTCAGTGCCGACCGTAACTCGAGAAACCGGTGAGTTTTCCTTTACTTGCGGTTCTGGCGCACTATAGTCCTGAATAATTGACTTTAGTTAACGTGTGCCTTAAGTGGTGGTTAACTTGAATGTGTAAATTATTCTCTTTTTTATTTTTCTGTGTTTCTTTTTTGGGTGAGTTACTTTTATCTGTGTCGTTTTTCACGATTTGGGTTTTGGATTTTACGCATTTTTGGAGTGTTAGTTTCTTAGCTGGCGTCCAAGCATCACATGCCCAGTTGGTTCATTTTTTAGAATTTTACGTTTCTTTTTCATGCTAGTTAGTGCCTCTCCATGTGTGTTTCTTTTATGAATTACTTCTTTTTTACTTAATTGGGTTAGTCGTTTTGATAATGTTATCGAGAAATACTTAAAATCAAACGATCGAAAAAAATATACTCAACACTTATAATGGAATAATTGTCGAGTGCAATTACAGTTGGCTCAAGTGATTTTTTTTTTTTATAAAGACGGAGTTTTAAGTATTTTTGACTAAAACATCAAGGACTCCATACATATGTTGGAATGGCTTGGAAGATTTGACATTTAAATTTTGCCTAGTTTGGATATCGTAGTTGTTCTTGTTCAATCTTATATTTCAGAGAAGAGAAATGAATTATGGGACTAGCTAAGATATATTAAAGTATTTAGTATACAATCACCCATTGACGGTCATATACGGTCGTTGTATATCATTACAACATATCAGACTGTTAATCGGTGATTGTACAAAGTACATGAATGTATTATAGTCAAGTCAGTATAAATTGGTTGTTTGGTTTCAAAAGAATCAATCTTGAATTTTCACTCTAGCAATGTTCTATAACTCCAAAACAATTTGGAGTTAATTTTCCTGCTTCCACCAGCCAAGAAGGCTTAACTGGATCAAAACACCAACCACATGATCAGAAATTTGAACAATTAATGGTAGTTGCATTGCATATGTAGTCAAACAGAAAATGTCAACTCCTCAAACTGTATCTTTGATTGTTTGATGTTTAGATTCCTTCCCATGTGCAAATACATTTCGCATCAAATTCTAAATGTTCTGATTAAGATTATATTCCTGTTTGACAACTCCATTCTGTTATTTCCTCTGTCCTAATCCCCTATTAAACAAATCAATTAAACTAATACGATCGTAATTAATGATTAATTAGTTTTTGATCTTGTGTGGAATCTGCAGATCTCTCCAATCAGATTTTACCACCATTAACAATAACAGAGGATGGATGAGAACCCTATCTGGTGATAGGGAAAAGCCAGGGAGGGAAAGAAAGGGCTGGATGATAACAATTCATGACCTATCCGGCTCGCCCGTGGCGGCCGCTTCCATGATCACTCCCTTTGTACCCTCCCCGGGAACTGACCGCGTATCCAGGTCAAACCCTGGAGCATGGCTCATCCTCCGACCCCATGGCTTCTCAATCAGCAGCTGGAAGCCATGGGGCCGTCTTGAGGCATGGCGCGAGAGAGGGCCTATAGATGGCTTGGGCTACAAGTTTGAGCTTGTCACCGACAATGGGCCTAGCAGCAGCATTACCATTGCCGAAGGCACAATGAGCGTCAAAAAGGGCGGACAATTTTGCATCGACAGTAGGTTAAATAGAGATTCGGGCTTGAATTCGAGGTCACCGGTGAAAGGTTTCGTGACGGGTTCAACCGTGGAAGGTGAAGGAAAGGTTAGCAAGCCTGTTGTACAAGTTGGAGTGCAGCATGTTACTTGCATGGCTGATGCTGCTCTATTCGTCGCGCTTTCTGCCGCCATTGATCTTAGCATGGACGCCTGCCGGCTGTTTTCGCATAAACTCCGAAAGGAGCTCTGCCATGATGAACAGGATTGCTTCTCCTAATTAAAACTGGTTTAAATCCTTGATTTTCTTACTAATTTATCCTCTCTGCTGCTGTGACAACCAATTAGTTTTTGCTCAGTTTGTGAGGAATTGTTGGTTTGAGCACTGAAATATGTATAATTTTTTATTGTAATTTCTTTTTTTCCCCCACATTCTTTGATATATTAATTCTGATTTTCCTGGTTTGATTCTGCCAGTGGTTTTGGTGTTGGTTACACCTTGTAACAGGGAAATTCATAATATTACATGATTTATTCTATGATCTATATACAAGAAACTTACAAATTGCAATTAGTATAGGCAAAAAAAGAGAATTGTTTGTTGAACTTTATGGTTTATTGTAAACTTTTTTGGGGTTAAAAACTAGGAGTAGGCTACGGTGCTCGCAAGCATTAGATGCTCACACCGATCTCACTATTAAAAGGAGGGAGGAGGGAGGAGAGAGGGGAGGAAGGAGGGTGAGATCGGTGTAAGCATTCAATGCTTGCGAGCACTGTAACCAATCCCTAAAAACTAGGCCAAAAGTTGAAATTGGTGCTTGTGCTTCATTAAAGTTGTCACTTTATAACAAATTACAAATTGCAATAATATTGTGGTCGTAAATCACAAACGTTATACAAATTGATCATATGATCAAAGTTGATGTCGAAGTAAGCCACAAAGGTATAGTTCTATGACCACTATAAAAAGACAATTACCATAAACTACTATCTATTTATCCAATAAAATAGCCCAAAAGAACTACCATCCAATTAAAGAGAAAAACCATTTTGCATGATTGTGCTGGTCTCGAGGCACCCCGTCTCCACTTAGTTAAAAGATATTTTATATTTGATTCACATGGTTGCGAGTAATATATACTAAGTTATGACCAATTATAGTTTGTTGTGAGTAATGAAAATTCGTTTTGCAAGTAATATTATAAAAATTGTGAATGTGATTTGTTTTCTAAAATTAATTGCTTTATATGTGATCAAACTAAAATTAATTGTTTTGATAAGATTTTCTAAAAATTGATGTAATAGCAAACTTGATTTAGTTTCGTTTTTTACATTATAATTATTTACCAAAAAATAAAAAATTAAACGAAAATGCGGCAAACTTTGTACTTTTTGCGGCAAAATTCGTACCTCGTTTTCAGATAAAAAAACAGAACCAACACCCCCCCCACCCCCCCAAAAAAAAAAAAAAAAAGGTTATCGTTAAGATAAAAAAACTCTCTCGGAGTCTCTCCCTCCTCCCTCCACCTCGATTTCTCAATCCGAAACCAGAAAGCTCTTTCCGATTTCCGCAAAGATCTTTCTGGGTTCATCAATGGCCTCCGTCCTCCACCGCCTCCTCCTCCTCCTCACCCTCCTTGCAATCCCCACGTCCTTATCATCCCAATCCATCATCCAAATGCCGACGAAGCGACACCGCGTCGCCGCCTCCGACGACAGCCTCTACTGCGACAGCTGGCGATTCTCCGTCGAAACCAACGATGCCGGGACGTGGTCCAACATTCCGTCCAGGTGCGTCGGATTCGTCGAGGACTACATGACCGGCGACCGGTACCCGTCCGACTCGGCATCTGTCGCGAATTACTCGCTGAGCTTCGCGAAGGGGGTGACGATCGGCAGCGATGGGAAGGACGCGTGGGTGTTCGACATCGATGAGACTCTGCTTTCCAATTTGCCCTACTATCAGGCCCATGGATTCGGGTAAGTCTCAATGGATCACAGCCGTCCGATTTATTTACTTTTGGTTTGATTGGTTTGATTTTTACTGCAAATTAAATTGTTGTGGGGTTGGAAACGTTTGCCTTGGTGTGGTTGGTGGAATATGCATGGGATTGATTCGTCATCGGCAGGCGGGACTAGCCAATAGAAGGCTGCCACGTAAGGTGGATATGATAGTACTGTGTGATGCATGCTAGGGTGCAGGCCCCACCCAAAAGTAGAAAGTGTGATGATGATTTTCTTTTGGCAAATACGGCTGATCAAATTTTAATCTTTGCATTTAGCTAATGTCCAATTTTGATGCGGTAATATGGAATAATTGGAATTGATGGTGAAAGTTGAATTTATTAGAACTTTAGAGTCATGCATTGAGCATGTGAACAAACATGCATAAGAGAGTCTTTATTAGAGAAGAATATATCTTCTTACGTCACGTGATAAGCGCTGTAAATACGACAATTTAAATCATACCTAAACATGTGAACAAACACGCATAAGAGAGCTTCATTAAAAGAGAATACACTCTATAATTGCGCATATATCCTTCTGTGTTTATAGCGCTGAGGTCACTTGATAAGTGCGGCTAACACAAAAAAAATACCTGGCTGGCTACACAATGAGTATTCTGCTTTTTTGAGGACACATTTTATAGCCTTCTTATAGGTTGGTTTGTTTGTATTTTTTTAAAGGAGGTTTGTTTGTTTGTTGGTCATTTGATTTGTTAACTTACGACCAATGCATGTAAAAGATGATGCTGCATATACCCTTTTAGTCTGTGCCAGAGTGAACTCTTACCTTGTAGTTGTAGATGTAGCTTATATGACAAGGCACAATGAAGGCCTAAATGGTAAGAAACATTGCGACTTTAGCATTTTAGGGTGAGAAGGAAATAAGTTCCCTGGACTGGATAACTTATGCTAGTAAATGCAAATTTGTTGTGGAAAATAGAAGGGTTTTGCCGCTTTTCACATGTAAGTGTTTGGTACCATTACAATTTAGAGAAAAACACGTCAAACTCAATACTTTAGAGGAAAAAACCTTAACGAATCAATTGACTTGGTAATGAGGGAATGGCACTACAGGAAATTTTACAACTAAGAATCAATTAGAGTATGACAAGTGGATAGATGAGTCGTATAAAACTTGTTGTCGGGGTGTTCTTTCTAATCTACTTACTGGGAAAAGGAACTTATAGCCAATGTTGAGAAGCAAGTCATGACAGCCCTTGACACCTCCAGCTTCCATGTTTTTTTGAAAACGTGGGTTGCGCAATTAGCACATTGTTCATTGCCTTTAAGTCCTCAAGCATCCATCTTAGAATCTTATCACTGAGAGTTACACTCTGAAAACGTATTGTTCGATTTCCCAACAGATACTGTTATCTGGTTATGGTCTGGTTTTATGTTCTTTAACCAGAGTGAGTTATGCAGGATTCGTAGATTACATCGATGTTTTTAGCTGTCTTAATTGATTAAGTGTTTCGTACGATGAAATTTGACTAGGTCTACATTCTTTTGGACATAGATCAGAGACGTTCGTCGAAGCATCTTTCGATGAGTGGGTGGAGTTGGCTGAGGCCCCTGCTCTCCCAGCAAGTTTGAATCTATACAATGCGCTTGAGCAGTTGGGGTTCAAGATTTTCCTGTTAACTGGGCGGAGCGAGTATCAGAGAAATGCCACGGCGAAAAACCTTGTATATTCAGGTTACAACAATTGGGAGAGGCTGCTACTGAGGTACATTGGGGGCTAACTTTCCTTCTTTCCTTCTCTTTTTCCTTCTCTTTCTTCGTAAGGATTGCTGATGTTTGGTTAATGATACAGAGGACCTTCTGATCAAGGAACACCGGCCACGGTCTACAAATCGCAGAAGAGATCGGACTTGATAGACGAAGGTTATCGAATTCACGGGAGCTCCGGGGATCAATGGAGTGATTTGGTGGGTTTTGCAGTTGCTGAACGATCCTTTAAACTTCCAAACCCGATGTATTACATTGCCTAGCAAATTACCAACAGTCAGCAATTGTGTCTGTAATATAATTAGTAATTACATTGTTGTATTTTCCCTTATGTTCAATGGCCACAGTGATTATAATTGGTTGCCATCGTTCCTTTGCTAATCCGGCGGCGAGCCATCTGGAGAAGCCTTGTATTTGTATTCATCTTTTCAAGTGGTATGAAAATCGGCGCGAATTTTTAGTGCAGAACTTAAGGCTCGTTTGAGAGACTGTTTTTGTAGGAAACACTTTTGCTCAAAAGCACTTCATGAAAATGCTCTTGGAAGTATTTCAAAAAAAAAAATATGCTTCTTCAGAAAGTGCTTCTACAACTCATAAGTGCTTTCAAGATTTTGATTATCAGAAAGCACTTGGAAGTGCTTCATGAAGAAGCAAGTGCTTATCCAAAAAGCGTTTCTACAAGAAGCACTTTTAAATATTTTTGCCAAACGTAATCAAAAAAAGCTTTTGAGTGTCAGAAAGCAGGATCCGGCTAAAATGTTTACAATCATTTCATGTTTACACGAATCTAATCATTAATGGTTAAATTCTTTAAACAGTTAATAGTTAGATTTGTATAAAAATAAAATGCTTGTAAACATTCCACTCCGTCCCAAAAAGCACTTTTAGGTACAATGATGCAAGTTCTCAAATATACAATGAATGATAAACACGAAAGCTTTTAATTATACGAGCACTGAATTGGAAATGCCAAAACAAGATTTTCTAAGTTCAGAAGAAGTCACGTGACACAAGCCGATAAACATACATGCTAATGTGGCACAAAAGATCACATAAATTCCATAAGAATGTCACATGACAAACAGAATCAAACCATTTTATATCCACTGATTCTGCTCACGATTCTTCCATTGCTGAAATCCAAAGCTAATCATAAAATCTGCTTTTTAAAAAAGCACTTCTGGGAATCTTTGTTAACAAAGCATTTCTCTGGATATTATATTTCCAGACGAACAGAGTTAATAATAAAGAAATTAAACTAAATCTGTAGGATTCCGGATGCTCTGAATCATAATTTGCTATTAATAGATAAAGTTATACAAAAAGACTGAAATCTCCGTTTTTATGGAGAAGAAGACGATGGGTAGAGCGACCCACAGACGAAAGGCTTGGACCCCGGAATTCTCAGGCAGTTCAACCCGCCGCCCGGAATCAGAGAGCATTCCGGCTGCGGCCGCTGCATGTTCCGCCCGGGAATGCAATTCAGGGAGAAATCAAACCCGACATTCCGATAGAACAACTTCGTACATTCCTGACTAAACCCCGAAAAGAAATTGTAAGCGACGGTCAGATTCACCAGGCTTTTCAACGAACACACCAATTCCGGCAGCACCCCCGACAGTTTGTTGTGCGCCAAGTTCAAGACTTCGATGTCTTCCAGGCAAGAAATCGTGTCGGGCAGATGACCCATCAAGGAATTATGGCTCGCATCGAAAACCTTAATGTCTGTGAAGATCCCGACTCCTTCGGGAATGCAGCCGGTTAACCGGTTGTTGAGGAACAAAATCTCTTTTAATTTTGTTCCCATGAAGCCGAAGCTCGCCGGGAGGTTGCCGGTGAACTGGTTGTTTGCGAAATTGATGACGGAGGCCTGGGAGTTTCCTAAACTTTCGGGGATTTCGCCTTCGAAATAGTTGTTGTTGAGGAAGATCGCGTCGAGTTTTCGGTTGAAGAGTTCGTCCGGGATGGTCCCGGAGAAGCTGTTGAATCGGAGGTCGAGGTAAATGAGGTTCGGAATTTGTAATGTGACCGTTGGGAAGCTGCCCGAGAAGTTGTTGTTGCTGAGGTCGAGTTCTTGGAGGGCAGTGAGGTCACGCAGCGTTTCAGGGATTTGACCGGAGAATCTGTTGCTGTTGAGGTGAAGGAGAGAGAGTTGAGAGAGAAAAGAGAGCTCTTGGACGAGATTGCCCTTGAGATTGGCGTGGTTGAGATCTATGCCTGCAACTTCTTGAGAGTCCGGTGAGCAGAAAACCCCTTTGTAAGAACACACATTCGGGCCGACCCATGAGTCTAAAATCTTTGATGGGTCGTCGGAGATGGCGGATTTCCACGCCTGGAGGGCGGTGAACGCTCTCTCGAGGCCTGAAGGAGATGACCCAGATGGTAATGAGGGATTCCCATTCCCGTTGATTCCTCCACCAATCCAAACACCGCCGCCGCCGCCAACAGGGCCGACATTGACACCAACTCCACCGCCCACATTAAACCCAGCTTCTGTGGGGATAGCAATCAGTAGGAGTAGTGCTAGAAGCCACCATTTCTCCATTTTTTAGTGGAGAAAACACTATAATGCTTATTTGCTGGGTTTACTTGTAAAGTTGTCCAAATATGGTTGCAGCATTGAAGAGAATAGAAACTGGTGGGGTTTATTTGGTCTTGAATGGCGAGGAAAATGCGTTGTTGTTTTGAGATACTACCGCAATAACATTTTTGTCAAATAAAGATGTTTATAATTGGGATATTATTACACTAATATCTCCGTAACATAAAAATATTCATGTTCAAGATACTATTACAATGACATTTTCGTCAAATAAAATTGATCACGACACCTTAGTTTTATTTAAAATTATTTCATTAATATTTTGGTTACTACATTTCACTGTACTTATGTTGACTTATGAGTATGATGAAGTGTTTTCATTGTGTGTTTTCATGGTGATAGAACAGGCTGGTTAGTTTCTTTTGGTGATAGAGCAGTTTTGGTCAGCAGGTTGGTCAAATAGTAAACTCAGCAAAATAAATGAGCAGGGCTAAATTAGTCTATATGAGCTTGCATAATATTATGATTTAGCTCCTAATCATTGAGAGAAAGCAGAATGAGAAGGAAATAAACACTTTAAGGTGACTCATAATAGCCATTGATTAGTTGGGACAAAGTTCAGGTACCTATTGTAGGGCTTGTATTGTAGCCATGCTTAAACTCATTATTGTGATAATAGCATTTACTCTTGTGTTCATGTACTTCTTCTGTGTCTAAACACGTGAGAAATTTTGGTAGGACTGATTATGCCACTTTTTATCATGTGAGATTGTCTCGAAATCGAATTAGACTGAAGTATAGAAATTTTTTACTTTTGCAAATGTCATACAAATGACATGGTCGAACAAACATACCCAAATTTTTCTATGAAAACACTATATGTTACGCACTATAAACTTCATTTTTTTTCATGGGAAATTAATAGTTCTTATGATGTGTTCCAAATATCAGCTGTCAAACTAACATACAAGCACCATAAGCCCAAATTTATAAATTAAATAATGTAACAGTTGACGGTTGATCTTCTTTTTAAAGACATTAAATCATAAAGTCTTACTTTATTGCCACATCATTTGGTTTGTAAATTTAGTTTAAAAAATTTGGTCTCTCTAGCATTACCCAAATCAAGCATTAAATGGAGTATATCCCAAATATGAGATGGTTTAAAGTATTGGCATAACTGTTCAAACTTCTATCACTTAAACAAGATCCCAATCTATAGATTAATCTGTGGCTTTTAAGTTTTAACCTTGCTGGAGCATATCAAGTTCTTCATTCCCACTTGATCTCGAAGCAAGTTGGGAATCATTTGCTTGGTTGCGTGAAGAGCACGGGTTTTTTTTAGACGTGTAATATATACCGACATATAGTATACATCGAAATTCTCAGCACATCCAACGTTTCATTCATTCGATACGTCTTATGCACTATTGTAAGCATAATATAGAGCAGTGTGAAACAAAAAGGGATTCATGATGAGAATATGATCAAAAGGCAAGCGCATGCTCTTCTTGGAGTTGAATCTCGCTATTGGATGGCAGCTAGCTTCCATGGCAAGTCATAATCTCATTTACCAACTAAAAAGAAACGGAACAAATAAAGAGTTCAAAGAGATTCCTACATAATCGAGTCGAGATATTATTCATTTGCGATTCTTATATACCAAATTCAACTGTCACACTATAAGTGGAAGCCCTGCAAACTAGTTTTTATTTATAAAAATCTTGGCCACAAGATTTTCAACACCATTTTCTCTATTCATTTGTGATACCCAACAACATAAAAATTTAAAAAAAAATGGAGGATTCAAGGCAGCATGTGAATATTAGGTAAGAAATCAAGATTTTTGGTGACAATAAATAATATCATTCCTATGCATTTTTTTTTTTTTTAAAGAATGCAAGGGATGTTGGGAATTAAAAACTATTTGTGGGAAGCAAGGCGTGACACATCACGATCCTGACACGCCATGTGTCGGGAAATGCTGGCCGACACGTGTTAAGTAACGAAAGCCAATTATGCATGTATAAGAAAAAAAGTGAGTAGATTTAGAGTTTGAAAGCGGAAGTCGGAGTGCGGTGATGGGTAAAACCCATTATTACAGGTGCATAACAGTCAGAGCAAAGTAAATAGTGCATAGCGTATAAACATTCACATCCTGGTGAGGATAGATAAGTAGAAATTAACTAAAAGTAGGAGCGAATCCTACATAAACTGAAGGAAGTGTCAGAACCACCAATCACAGCCGAAGCAAGCCCTCGTCTTACTAGTAAACAAAACCGCTACTAAGTCCTGGAGGGGCGCAAAACATAAAAAGGTGAGTGGGTCAAAAAGCAAAGTTTGATAAAACCTTTGTTTTCAAGAGCACACTATCCCCTCGCTGGAAAACATGTATAGTTTTTGAAAATACGTCATACTCCTTTGTATGATCCTCAAAACACTATAATAGTAATACGGGTACTCCCCACTATGCACGACTGACTGCTCACCCATATGTAAACACACAAGCCCAAGTAGATAAGCTACGAGGAACAGACTATGTATATAAGTAATACGTTGAGTACTACAATGACGTGAGTCTAACGCTAATTGCTGTGCACAAAGTTGCAATAGATCCAAAGTTGATTAGCGGTACTGATAGTGACATCTTCAAACGTCAAGGCTAGTCCTGCCCACAAGACTGAGTACTGATACCCGGGGTGTTATACATTTAATGATGAGCAACAGTATAAAAACATGTATGGCAGTATAATACGAATGTTCTACCTCCAACAATCGTATATGATATGAGTCATGCTAACAAATTAAAGAAAGCATTGAAAACCATACATAATAATATATTTTATCAAAACAAAGACCCACTCACTCACCTGTAAGTAGCCGGGTCGTAGCCCCTTGTCCTGGGTAGCCTTGGTAGTCCTATGGATAAGTCTCACCTATATGAGATATATGCCCACCTCCATTTAACATGAGGCCTTTTGGGAGCTTACTGGGTTCGGATTCCATCTGAACTCCGAAGTTAAGCGAGTTTGGGCTAGAGCAATCCCAGGATGGGTGACCCACTGGGAAGTTGCTCGTGAGTTCCCAGAAACAAAACCGCGAGGGCGTGGCCCAAAGCGGACAATATCGTGCTACGGCGGAGTCGGTAGGATGTAACCGAGAATGAGTATCGAGCCACTCTGTAGTTACGTCACGGATGTGCGGTGAGATCTTAGGTTCCCTTAAGTAGGGTGGATTGTGACATCTCCACAACCGATAGCAGAGATGTGCCTTATATGTACATGCCCACCTCCATTCAACACGAGCTTTGGGAGCTCAGCGGCCGGTTCGCCGAACTCACGGAAGTTAGCGGTTTGGGCTAGAGCAATCCCATAATGGGTGACCTTTGGGAAGTTGCTCGTGAGTTCTCGAAGGAAACAAAAGAGGGCGTGGCCCAAAGCGGACAATATCGTGCTACGGCGGAGTCGGTCCGAGATGTGATAAGGTGGATAGACTTGTAAATTGGCAAACCCAAAACTCACCTGTATCTCATGTGCTTGTGCTCAGTTGGGGTGGGAATTTATGCCAATTCTCCCATTGCTCTAAGATCCTGATTCATTTACATTTGTGGAGTGGAAACACAACTAGACAACCATCAATATTATATCAGTTGTCAAGGGCTTGTAGTTGACGTGTGGTAACAAGCATTTATTTATGCACTAGAAAGTTTTGGGTTCGAATCTCCCTCCTAAAACATCACTTATACAAAGAAAATGATCAAAAGATGAAATATGAGTCTTTTGATTTGGATCCTTTAGATTAAAAACAACACTGTGGACTCTGAAATGACTGATTGAATTTTAGGGCCAAAATTGTGCTGGTTTAGACTTTTTTCTTCCCAATATTTGGACTGGGCTTATGCAACATGGCTGGGGCCTAATACATAACAGAACAATCTGGTAATTAGGGTTTATTCAACTAAATAATCAAAGTCTTGACCAGCAACCAGTCCAAATTGTGATCAACTAATCACTCAATCAGTGTGTGCTTAGTAGTTAGGCAGACTTTTGAAGGTAGGGAACTGATGGCAACTGTTGCCACTTTAAAATATTCATCCAACCATTTAAATCCAAAGGATTATGGTTTTTTTTGGTCAATCCAAAAGGATTATGTTGGATGAGGGCACATCAAGACCCAGAAAGAATCATCCCAACCCAACAACTACATACATCATCCACAACAAAATCAAACCATATGCTGCCCCTTTTCACACCACCAGCAGTTTACACTCGTAAATTCATTACCCTCATAAAATAGGAGACTAGTATGTCACTGTAACGATATTTTAGAATTTATCATATTATAATACAATTCTAATGTGGGTAATTGACGTAAGTCTATCTCCTTCGCAAGTTCAAATGTCGTGCTATGAAATTACATTTTTACTCCTTGTGATTTATTAAAAAATAATAATTTTTCTTGTTGGGGTTTCCTTTTGGTTTTGAAGTGCAATTTCTGGTTTCAAAGTGAGTACTGGCTACAGTGCTCGCAAGCATTGAATGCTCACACCGATCTCACCCTCCTTTCCCCCTCTCTCCTCCCTCCTCCCTCCTTTTAATGGTGAAATTGGTGTAAACATTCAATGTTTGCGATTAATGTAGCTTATTCCTTAAAAGTGAATGAGATTCATGTGACACCTACTTTGCATCCAAAAACTTTCACTTTCTTTACCTTCGAGACAAATTGTTTGATCCCCTCTGAGAAATGGGGGCCCACTACTCAAGCATCAGAAAGATGTGAACCTACCTAGCTTAGCTACCCTTCATCTTCATGCATGGTTGAACTTGAAGCTTTCTCTTTGCAGTCTTTGCTCTATTGCCCATTTTAGAATTTGGTAAACATTTTTAAATGATTAAAAATGTTTTTAGAAAAAATATTTTTATAATTAATTATTAATAAAAATACAAGTTATTTCTGCAAAAAGCACTAGTCATATTTAAAAAAAAATTGAATAAAGACTTGGGAGCGAAGATAAGACCCGAATTTAAAATCTCTTTTAATATTTAAAGAGTAGAGCATCGCTTCTTCTATTTAAATTTGTTTAACTACAAATGTTGACTACAAGATTATTTGACATACAACTCGTAGTCAATCATGTAAGGCAAATCGATGATGAAATACGTTGTTACACTCTCATGATCTGAATTTCAGATTTGACTAATTAAATATTCCTATCAAAGGGCGCTAAATTAAACCTGTCTTTTCCATTTTTCGTATTAACTAACCACTTTAAGACTTAACCTTTTGACTAACCATTAGGATTTAGGATTACCCACCAGTCACCGTCAGATACATGACCTTCAAGGGCATATCACGTAATAAACTCCAATTCAAGCCCCCAAATACAACCACAACCGATCTATTCCCAGATTTGACTATTTACAATTTCCGATTTCAGTTACCAGAATTATTCGCATACACAAAATCCAATTCCTTGGCATCTAAGTTAACAGTGCTCTCTCTCTGTCTAACTCCCCAAATTTAGAAACCCACCTCTCTAATTTCCCTAATTTCCGTCTTCCCACCCCAAAAAAAAACCCTAATTTTCTCTTCCGGATCGGCCCCCAATTTGCCGGTTTATTGCAATTTCGCTTCTTGATCCCCAAGTATGTAAATTTCTTTTTCGTCTTTTTATTCGGAAATTTATATCCCAATTTGCGAAATTAGGGATTCGGAAATTCGGAATCTTTTGGGGATTTTATTACCTTTCGTGTTTTCTCATTAAATTCGGATCTGCTGGCTAGGGTTGTTTGTCGTCTGTGCGAAATGAAGATCGAGGAATTGGAGGCGGAGGGGGATTGCGGCGATCGGAACGACGGCGTTTCCGGGAGGCAGATAGTAAGGGTTGACGACGCCAAGAGAGCGCTTGTCGGAGCCGGGGCGCGGATCCTTTTTTACCCGACCCTGTTGTATAATGTGCTTCGGAACAAGATGGAAGCTGAGTTCAGATGGTGGGACGAAGTTGACCAGGTTTTTCTCTTTCGATTTTGTTTTTTGTTTTTTAAATTTATTTTTGTTAATTGGGTTCGTTAATCCTCTGTTTGTTGACCTAGAAAGCGTAGGAAAATTTGATTTTGTTTTTTTTTGTGGATTTTATTTATTTATTTTTGTTATGAAGCTATGATTTGTTTGGTTTCTGGGAAAGTTGGTTTCAAAAGAAGAACCAGGTTTTGAAATTGATTCAATTTTGCAAGAATTTTGTTTGGGATTGGAGAACCGAAGATATGTGGCTTAATATAGGGATTTATTGTTTTCCTTTTCAGAATTATTTGTTGTTTCAATCAGTTTTCTCACTTTCTTGGCAATCAATCCGAATTCAGAAGACCGAGAAGTAAGAAGAAATTGAAATTTTGATGTTTTCATGTTTTCAGGGCTTTAGACAAAAATGGATACTTGCATGTTGCTAATACATATTTGAAAATCTCTGGTTAAATTTCTAATATTGTATTATTATGGAATAGACCGAGTATATGTAAGATTATCGTCTTGGATTTGTTGTAAGAGATGTACTTGTTTCTGTGTTTTTGTTCTGCTAGTCTGTGTTGCACCTGGGTAAAACGTATTTCTTTGCTCATTTTGTGGTGTTTAATGGATAAGTGGTGTTGTTCTTTCAGTATGTTCTGCTCGGTGCGGTTCCATTTCCCAAACACGTTCCCCAGTTGAAGAGGCTGGGTGTTGGTGGTGTTATCACTCTCAATGAACCTTACGAAACTTTGGTTCCAACGTCCTTGTATCGTGTGCGTGACTTCTCTGCACCATATGGTTGTGAATTGCTGCTTGCATGTTAGATATAGATATTTTTTTTCTTGGTTCTTGTGTTTCGGATAATATGAAGTAACAAAATTATTATTTCAAGTTTTTTATCCTCTAACAAAAATATGTTTTTAAAATATCTGCAAGTTTGAATTCATCTTTATCTGTTTTAATATATGAGAAAAGGAACCTGCAGATTAATATTTGAAATTAGAATGATTCTTTCTATTTGTTTTCAAAAGTTTTATTGTCCTCCCAATAAGAAGAGTGAAATGCATTTAAATCTTGTCTATTTGGATCTTACTTATTCATTTAAGACGTTGGTGTTTTCAGGCCCATGGAATTGACCATCTAGTAATTCCCACGCGGGATTACCTTTTTGCTCCATCATTTGTTGATATCAACAGAGCTGTAGAATTCATTCACAGTGAGTGATCTTATTCAACTTCAGTATTTTGCTAGTTTGTAATCTATTAGCTATCATTTGTAGAATTGTTAATTTAATTATGTAACCTTGTTTTCCCTGAACACAGTGAATGCTTGTTGTGGTAAAACTACTTATGTGCACTGTAAAGCTGGTCGGGGAAGGAGCACAACTATCGTGCTTTGCTATTTGGTAACTATCTCCTGCTTTCAAAAGTTAGCTGGTTGCATTAGCTGAAGAGTTACTGATGATGAACCCTTTTCAACCTTTAGGACATCATAGGATTGAATTGATTTACTTTCTGCAGGTGAAATACAAGAACATGACACCATATGCAGCCCTGGACTACGTTCGGTCTAGAAGACCTCGTGTGCTGCTAGCGCCCTCACAATGGAAGGTATGAGTTACAGTTCTCTTATATTATGCATTTTGTTATAATCTGCAATCTTCTATCATTTAAAACTTTTGATCGTTGCCGACTGATTTTATTGATTCCCATTCCCATAGAACCTCAATCGCCATTTTTTGCTGTTTCTTGGCAGGCTGTTCAAGAATACAGCAGATATGGACCAACTACCGCAGCATGTTCTCCCTCAGGAGATGCAGTTTTAATTACCAAAGCTGATCTTGAAGGGTACCATGGAACTTATGACGACACTGCTCGTAAGCAGTTGGCAATTGTTCCTAAAATGGTGAAAGCCAGCCCCATGATAGCTAGGTTATCATGCCTTTTTGCATCGTTGAAAGTCTCCGGAAATTGTGGACCAGTCACGAGGCGGTTACCTGTGGCTGAGCCACGTGCTTGCTGAGCTCTCCTACATATCACGCAAGTGTCAAGAGTTGTTTGCTTGTACAGAAGAGCACGATGCAGATAAATAGAAGGTTTATGAAGCGCCAATGTTTCTGGTCGCTTCATGTTTACGAGAGAGAGAAGGTAAATGAAGAAATTACAGAAAAAACAAAAAAAAGTTTCGGCGGCTTTCTTCAAGGTTGTGTATAACACTCTGGCAATGGCTGAGGAATGTATTGGAGCTTCTACATGTACATTACAGCACGTCAATTTTTCTTCCTTTTTTTATTGTCATTTTTTCTTTGTTAGTTTCTTAGTTTGTACCAATGGTACACTATGTACTGCTGCTGCACTGCATTTAAGGGATCAATATTCTGCTTTTTAACCTTTGCTGTTGTGGGTTGATATGTTTGTTTTGCTGCTTATTTCAACGGTGTAGAGGCTGCAAATTTTAAGCAGGTTTCTTTCTTTCTGTTGTACGTTTGGCTAACGTCAAAGTTCTCAATGGCGGCAGGTCTTTGGGAGGGTGAGGTGCCATAAACTATGTTAGGGACGATGGAAACTTCTGTTCGACCGGCTGCATACAGAGAAGGACTTACATGGAACAAGTTCACTGTCATCGTAGTGTTCTGTTCCAATAAAACAATGATATGTGTAAGGTTGCATGCCACATGTGGGACCTAATACAAGGGTCCTCAATGCGTGTTAGTAAGGCCGCTTGCCACGCCCATACCACGGGCGGAAGCTAGAATTTGCCATGAACAATTGGGTACAAAAGTTAAACTCTGGTTAGTTGTGAAAGAAAATAACTTGGATGCTAACAATTCAGCAGGAGCACCTGCTGAATACCCAATCCTGTGTGGACACGTGTCCAAGTTTTGGTTAAAAAAATCAAAACGTGGACACGTGTTCACACGGGAGTGGGTATAAGCAGGAGTGGCTGCTGAATTGTCAGCAGCCAAGCCTTGTTCGTTGTGAAAAGTGTCGTACGGATGATATGGTCATGCACCTGCTTAAGATTTTCCTCTATTTGATATGCAATGGCCAACAACTGTAGTTGTAGAATTGGACCATTTTGGTCTTTTTCTCATAATGAGTGGGTTTTACATTACTAGGTTGTTTGGATTGTTTTGTGGTGATGGGGATCTTGTGGTTTATGGATTTCAGGCCCATTAGGTCTAATACCCTTTTGTATGTGCCCAAAGTAGCTACTTAAAATTAATAGAATTAGGCTTCTTGGCCAGAGCAGTGTTCTCGTCCTCTTGTATTTAAGTTCTAATTTTTTTCGGTGTGAGTTATGGCAGTTTTAGAATATGTTGCACCACTCTTTCAAAATAGTAATACACGCGTATTAAGTCATCTCTTCAATATATAGTTCATTTCACATGTGCTATAGAAACATGAAGTAGGCGGGGGTGGGAGAAAGACAGGTTAATTTTATGCTAATGGTGCTTTTAAAGTAGGGTTTTTCCATTTAATGTACGCGTACGTAAGTATGGACTTAAATGAAACCCTAATTTAAATTTCAAGCATTCAAAACTCAAAAGCTACTCAGCAGTCTGGCTAGGAAAAAGACTACAAAATTTAAGTGTAGGGACTGGCTGATCTGCTGTGAGTTAAATGTATAGAAAGTTATATTGAGATAAGCTTTTAGGCTGTCATAATCCAAGTAATTATTTTTCTTATCTTACACTCATATTTAGCATGCATACATTATTTCCACATCGATATCTCCGTGGAAACATCGTGGAAACATACTTTCTAATATGTACGTCAGCAAATGAGTTAATTTTGTGTACTCGAATAGTTTTCTTGCTCATTTAAATATCCACTCGACTCGACGACTCCCATAACAAAATATCGAGAGAGATCGAGAGCGAGAGAGAGAGAGATAGAGAGAGGTGATCAGTCTTTTGTTGTTGCATCAAAAACAGAAAACGGAAACAAAAGTTCCACACTTGAGAATCATCAAATGGCCATTGTTCAACCGTCACGGAGGCTGAAGCAGCTGATAGCTGCAACCTTTGCAGGCACAACAATGTTTAAGGGAAATATGCTAAAATACTCATTATTTGTAACCTCAATCAAACATACTCACTTTGTTACTGTACATATGGTTAAATTTGAAGATTTTGAGTATATTTGATTGAAGTTAACAAATAATGAGTATTTTAACATATTTCCCATATATACATGTTTATATATGGGGTGATGACTTCAGATTTTTTTGGTGGCTGCGTCGACGACAAGTGCCACGTGCTGGTCGTGGTTTATGAAGCAGTGTTGTCGTTCGGACTTCTGTTTTGCCTTCTCTGTGTGAGATTTCTCACTGCAAACTTCCCAATGAATGGTCTCCTCTATCTTGCCCTAGTTGGGTTGTGGGTGTCATATTGGCTGATCATCAACCTCTCCATCGGCATCAAGCCCTGGTTTCTCGCTTATATCTACAGCTGCTTGGGATTCGTTGTTCTCGCACTCGACTGTGTCCGCAACAGATGCCGTGGAACCAACCAGCCGGCAGAAGCGGCGGTGGCTGAAGGAGGAATAAAGAGTTGCATTCAGTATTTATTAGTTTTTAATTTGCTTCCCTTACGAAAAATTCTCGTTCGACCTCATTTTGTTAATATTAAACCTATTGGCAGTTTGAAGACGTTAAACAGAGTAGATTAATATGTTATATGCTTTATTTGTTTCATTCTCCTCCTGCATGTGCCAAACTGGGAAAAAAGATACTTTTTTCCGTGGGTAAAAAGGAAATTGTCATAAGCATCGTGGGAAGTGGTTTATCATTTATTGAGTTAGGAAAGTATTTTTGTTTAATATTATAGCTAAATGCCATGGAAATTGGTCTTGTGATGGTTTTTCTAGAATTTTTGCAAAAAAGGACTGTAAACTGAGAGTAGCCCATGGTTTTTGTGACATGCAATTTTTGAATTTTGGTAAGATTGTATGTGCAGTATGGAAAACATTTGAAAGTTTACCATTTATTAAGTCACATAAGTGAATTTCATTGAATTCTTATATTGTAAAACATAAAAGCTAATAATGAATACTAACAAGGTCCATAACAGATATTCGGCAACCATAACATATTTTTAGTGGTAAGAACAACTCTTCAATGTCTTATATGAGTTTTATGAAACTTATGGTGCGGCGATAATTCCATAAAAATAAGTATAATAATGTTTTTTTAGAATTTCACAAAACCAACTAAACTGAGAATTATAACTCATAGTTGGGACTGGCTACAATGCTCACAAGCATTGAATGCTCACACTGATCTCACCCTCCTTTTCCCCCTCTCTCCTCTCTCCTCCCTCATTTTAATGGTGAGATCGGTGTAAGCATTTAATGCTTGCAAGCATTGTAGCCTACTCCCTCATAGTTTGTCAAAAATACGATAGTTGAGTTTTAATTTGCAAGATCCTATGTGCATGTAGCAAGAAAAAAATTATAAACCATTTGTGATTGATGGATTTGAGGCCCATGGTGCAAGACCCATTAAGCACATGCTCATTAGCATTGAGCCCAAATTATATTCCCATTTGCTTTGTTTTCCCCAAACCCCTCTTGTGACTATATGATCGAATCATTTTGTGTACGCTTATTGAGGACTACTGTAAGTCCTAGGATGGTAATAATCTAATTTAGAAGGGGTGAATAGGTTCCAACTTAATTCAATTGTCAATTTCAATCTTCAATTTAAATTCCACATCCATATTACATACCAAACTATCCTACACATATGCAATTAAAACGATAAATAAAATGTGCACACATGATGTAGGATTTAACGAGGCAAAACTCACAACTGGGAAATTCCTCGGGCTCCCAAGCCAGGAAACACTAAAAGAAAGGAGTACAAAAAGGACTTACAAAACTCATCTTGCTAGACTCACAACTAGAAGGCATTTTTGTCTCCGCCTTTGCTACTCGATCTCTCTTCAGTCTTCGAGTGAAAGTGGCACGACACTAACGCGGACGTCAATCACCTTCGTCTCGAACTTTGCAAGATACTAACGCGATCGTGCAGAATGTATGGAATGAAATGATTTTTGAAAATCAACCAATTGCGAAAATCACAAGGCACATTTTCATAATTGATTTCTAGTTGAAGCTCAAATGAAGCAACATGAAAAGTATAACTTTTTCTTCTTAAAAACACATGTTGCAGACTAACATGGAAAACAAACTTTCCGCTGTTATACGAATGCTGCTCTCAGTGCATTGGTGCTACGTCAAATGCAAACTACAATATATATACCTTCAAAACAATATATAAGAATATATATGGATTTCAAAACCTGCAGCAAAGTAATAGATCTATATATAATGCATGTAGCTGCTGTAGTTATTATATGACTTCAAACGAAAGTGCAGCACCAAGACTCAAAAACCTATTCTGATACATGAAGCAGCAGCCCGCAAAAACCTATTGTGAGAAACTTATATATAAAGACTGTAGCTATCAGATAAGCATGCAAAACAAACAGGACAAAAACGTAGGCTTTATCAAGGAGATAAGATAAAGCTTATAAAACAAGTAATGAGATAGGTGCAAGTGATAACTATTAAAAGTAAATAAGATATAATGCATTAGTGACTTATCATGTTAGCTAAAAATAAATTTAAACCTAATAAACACAGCAGCCCACGCCCCACGGCAAAAGAAACATTTTGGTTTATTTAAAAAAAAAACCTATAACCAAAACAAACCAAAAACTAATATTAATTAAAATATGGCCTAATGTATATGAGTGCATATGCATGATGAGCTTACCAGAATGAATGCCCCTGAAATTCTTGATATTCTTGTGATCGAGAGCACGAAAAGCAAACTTAGACTTAAATAATTACAACGGAATACATGCACTAGTCTAAGACATTACAGACCCAGACGTTTTGTCAGAAATTGCCAATTTTACACTAACAACTACGTATGTAAAAGCACTTCAGTTTTAAGCGTTATTGTTATAGATACGTCAACAAATTTAATTTCAAGTGCTTCCAAGAACTACTATGGAAATTCAAAAATAGTTTTTTAACTTTTTTTTTTATCAAATGTTGTTAGAAAGAATTATACTTATTCTAAGGATACTTCTAAACATACCCTTAAAATTATAAACTAGTTCTTTTTTCAATGCAGTTTCTAATTTATGCTACATATTAATTAATCTTCTTTAGTTTAGTTGCTTAATTTCATAACAGGCATATGATTGATTTCAAACTCTTTTCCATTACGTGTTGTGGATTTTGATAAAAGGTTGTATATTGATCTTGTGTGTAAACTTTACAATGAATAAGGATATATAGATGGAAGAAAGTAGGAGAGAGAACTGACAACTACAACCCTCTCCATACTTTAAGCCACATATACCTTACAACACTATGAGTGATTGAGAAAAAATAACTATTACAACCATGAGGCAAGGTGGTAACCACAACCCTAACAGCTAGGTGGTAGCTACAACCTATATATACTTAAACTTCCAATACATGTACATGCTTTCCTTCCAATCGATGTTTGCAGACGGTCTTACATAGGTTATAAGCACTCAAAGTTTGGCAATTTATTATTATTATTGATTTATTAGAACATTGTTTTCAACACTATAAGCCCTACATATTCTATTAATTGCTCAATGAGACACTTATGAACAATACTTGGGTACACACCAGGAAGTACTCAATTTGCTAACTTTTGAGGTGGACCAATAATATTGAAACAGCTGATCACTTTAAACATTCTTCATAATTAACCAAACACCCACTATCTGCCTAACCAAACACCTCGAATTTCTTCTTCATCAATATCTAAGCACTCATCTTCTCTCTCAGTAAGAAGGCAAGCAGACACCCCATCCATACGTGTCCACCGACCATCGTGGCCTCGTCGGATCAACCATCGTCCGCTAGCTCTAAGCCCAAGGTTGTATCAAACTTGTCTTCCTCACCCACATCCAGCTCGACCTCACTCGCCAAGCTGCAAAAGTCAAGTATACGGATTCGTGTTTAAAAGTGGCCGTCGTAGATCGCTATCAATCTCACCGCAATGTGGAGTCTACGGTTGGAAGAGGGATTAGGAATGGTGTCGATGGAGGAGATAACTTGGAGGAGGTTGGGTGGGGCTGAAGAAGTAGTCAAGCTAGATATAATGGGAGATGGAGCAAGAAGGTGTTCTTGGTCACGACTCAAGAGTTCAAAGGGAGATAGAGGAAGAAGGTTTTTGTTTGGTCACGGGTTCAAAGGAAAAATTGGATGTTTGGTTACAAAGATAGCAAAGTTTTGAAAAAAAATTAAAATGACAATTGTTTCAATATTATTGGTCCACCTAAAAAATTCACCAAATTGGATACTCCCCCGGTGAGTACCCAAATATTGTCCGAATAATCATTTCATTTGCCCAATTAGTCCGTACAAGTTACATACGGAAGATATACTTATAAAAACCTCTCTAGCTTAAACTGATGTGATCTAATTGGGCCCTCATTTGCTTTTCAAAGAAAGCTCCTTTGCGACGTTAGTCGGCATATATATGGGGCCGGCTTTTGTAGCATTTATATATATATATATATATATATATATACACACACACACACACACAAAAGTCTGGTGTTAGCCTTTATGTAAATTAACAAACCATATTTGTGTTGTTGATCCTTCCATCACAATTCTAATATCCATATTTTATGCACACAAATCGTACATGCATGGAACGTTGTTCTAATATTAAATTAATCTGAAAAAAATAAGAGCATTGTACTTCACGCAGTTATAAGAGGTTTACTCATGTTTCCTTCAATAGTCAGTATTTAAATTCTCCTACCCAATATCGTATTTATCAAACAAAACAAAAATATTAATTGATATAAAAAGTTGTCATTAAATCCTCAAGATATAAAGTAGTTGCTTAAGAGCTGCACTAATGCACAATATGCTTACCAAACCCTCCAAACTAAAGATAGTCATGCATTCTATAACTACACTTGAAGATCGATCCCCAAATGATATGTATATGTGCCTAGAAGCAGAAGCAGTAGTGGACCATATATATGTGAGTCTGTGTGTGCGTGTGTTTGATATGAAAACTGAAAAGCAAATAAAAAGAGGTGGTGGGTTGTGGAAGAATATATCCCAAAAAGGGTGAGTTTGGGCATGTTGTGATATTCGTCCTTGCACTACCTACCACCCACAATTCTTTCTGCAACTTCTTTATGGGACCAAATCTCTAATCTCAATATATATACTTGCTACTGCTAAGTGCTAACCCTACTAGTACGTACTAAACTCTAATAATTATATATTAATCTTAATTTCTTACCCGTCTATCTCTAAAAAGATAAAAGCATCCAAAATCCTCCATAAAGCGAAAGAATTGAATATCACCTTTTGAGGTTGATGTTGAACGAGACACACGCACACACATACATGTATTTCCTTTGTCAAATTTAATTTTTTATTCCATTTTTATATTTGCATGTGGAAAGAGACACTTCTATCCACATACAGTCCATTTCATTAGTTTTTTTTAAAATCTTTTTTTGTTTAGTGATAAACGAACCCTAGCACTACACAGCACAGTGTTGAATCTCCAGCTGCAACTCATAAACCCCTAGATGTTATTCTGATACAATAGCAAATAAATGTAGTACCGTGCACATAAACTATATATAAATTGTACTAGCTAGATTGGGACAGTATTCGTATGAATATATATGCTGTCGGGTATTTTTAGTTTGTATTTGATAATTATGTATTAGAGGATATGCCATTTTACAAGTTCATAAGTTTATTTATATAAATTTAACAAATACGTACATATATTTCAGAGCCTTTGTATTTGTATAATCAGGGTAATTCGGAATAAGGGTTCGATCAGGATCGAGATGTTGGTCATTTTGAAAGTACTTAAAGTTTATTCTTGTCCTTTCATTCTTGGTTCCCTCTTTATTCCCTTCAGAAATTACGATGAAGCTGCTTACCCCTCCATGTTGTTTTAACCTTTATTTCAATTTTCATGCACGTCCCATGAAAATAAAGATCGCATGCACGTTACTCTCTCTCTCTCTCTCTCTAAGAGGGGGAGAAGCATATCTTTACTCTATAATACTGCTGAAAAAGCTCGAATCTGGAATAGAATAAAGCAACAAAGAAAGCCCTCAAGTAACAAATTAAAGAACCGACTAAAAATGTGAACTCCATGTTACTATATATTATACTAAGATTCCAAATTAATTTCTAATAAGAAAATTATTTTAGCTGAACCCCACTTTCACTTCCTTTTTAGTGGCTAAGTAGTTCAAATATAGGAAAACCACTAAATTAACGGCCTTTAAGAGAAAGCATAAAAGCCATGCACTTCGACTTCGAAAATCCATCAATAATGATATCATTGTTTTCATAAAAGAAGACCAATTAGGATGCAACTTACACTTAGATGTGGAGACATTTCATTTGTCACTTTTCAAGAAGTGACATAAAATCTTTTATTTTTATTTTTATGTATTTATCCTAATTAATTTTACGAGTTAAGTAGGGAGCCGCTTAATTGGTGGCATGGGGAACCAACAGAGTAAAGTTTCTCTCCTAACAAAAATAGAAAGCAAACTTCCTTTTCATAATGGGAAAACATCAAGATTCTAGAGCAATGCAAGCACTCAAGACAATTGTATATGAGCCACAAAGCTCTTCGCAATTGTTGATAATTTGGAAGCCATGCAGAGAATTGGATCTTTACTAGCTAGCAAATAGTTAGTGATATATGTGTATATACATACATGCATGAAGAAAGAAAACGGAAAAAATAAAATAAAAGAAAGGAGAAAATTAAAGGGTCATTTGATAATAATTTTATTTTTCAGTTTTCACTGCTTTTGAAAACTGAAAGCCCAACTTACTTATAAGCTCATGCAAAGTCTCTTAGCACGTGGACAACACAAACGGAGTGACGTGGAGCACGTGTGGCGGTTGAGCTTCACACAAGGGACAACCTGGCTCTGATACCATAAAGAAAGTTGAGGTTCCACCATAAAACCAATTGGCAATATGAGGAGTAACCCAACTTACTTATATGCCCATGCAAAGTCTCTTCTTCCATCAATATGAGATTCATTCTCAACAAAAATGATAATGAAAAAAAAATTCAGTTTTCATTTTAACAAAAACATGAAACTAAAAATAAAAATTTTAAAACTGAAATGGTCTTAAGGTTATCCATATACCATATGCGTAAAACAATTACATTATATCTCATGACATCATTGAGAATCAATTCCTTATGTCTTTTACTTTTCTTAATTTTCTTCTCCTTTTTCTTTTTGGGTTCTATGGATTTATTTTCCAATAACATTGAAACTTGAAAGAAGTGGACAAAAAGCAAAGCACTATGAAAAACTATATTGTTGTCTTAATATAATAACTCATTTTCATTTCTATAAAGTGATACAAGATGAACCCCTATCGATATTTTACTAACAAAGCAACTAACCAAAGCTAAAGCACAATTAACAAAGTATATGTTGCATTAATTGGCGCAAACTCTTTGGTATTTCTCTGTGAAAAAGAAACATTATACAAACATTTTCAAAATAATAAAATAATAATAAGAATATAGCCCATAAAGATGATATTGTGTAATGATAATGGTGATGATTTTCATGCATGAAGAGAATAATAATGGATTTGCTTTGGGCCTTTGGTTTCTCCTTCTATTTTGTCAGAAGAGATAGCAGCATGCAGCCTTTCCTTCGTTTCTTTCTTTTCTTTTACTTTCCCTCCCTTTTCTTCCTTTCTCTCTTCTCTCTTTCCTTTCCAACATGGACCGTTTGCTCAGTTAGTTCAGTTGACAGCCAAGAAGCCAAGAGAGAGAGAGAGAGAAGAAAGAAAAAAGTTGGTGACCAAACGAAACCATGGATGGCAAGAACTTCTTGGCCTCTCACGTTTGAAAGCAACTTGATGAGGGAGTCGATGGTGTCAAAATACAAATGATGATTGATGACAATGATGTTGTCTGTGACTAACTGTGATCAATGACGGTGGGTTTATTATTCTCTCTCTATTAATATATTTCTTTTTTGTGTGCTCTTCTACCCATGATGATCTGGGTTGTCAGGGTCAGGCCAGAAGGAAGAGTACTTCATCCACTCTGCTTCTTGAGGGTTTGGCATGGATGACTCCTGCAACAAAATTAATTGCAAGCTTGCCACGTTTAGAGTAATAATTAGGACTCATTAGGGTTTCTAAAAAGTTAATTTTCTGATAATTTTGCAACAAATAATTTCCTGTAAAACTATAATTACAATTAGCAGAAAACCAAACACAGTCCATGGCTATCACTACCTTTGTTTTCTAAAAGTGAAAAAGAGAGTTTCTAGCTACTTGAGTTCAATTGAAGGCCGGTCATTTTCACAATGTACATTGCTCTCTCTCACTATATAAATACATAAATTCTTTATATATTGTTAGGGTTGATCCTATTAAGCTTTTTTACTACCTCATTTAAGAAATAAAATGGTGGGTAATAAAGGTTTGTGTTTTGAATTTCGGTTTGAAATTATTCAGCATAATGACGGCTTTACAGTCAGGTAACAAGAAAGATTATATTCTGTATAGCCTTAGAGTCTAGATATGCTAAGTGTCTACCTTCCTTTTTTTTCTTTTGGGGGAGGATTATAAAACCACCAAAAACATATATACATATACATATATATATATATATATATATAAATGATAAGGCAAAAAAAAAAAGATAAAGAGAAAAGGGCGAAAAAGGCTTTGGCTTCTCTCTATCTTTAATTTAAATTAATAGTAATAAAGAAATTGGTTTTTGTTGCTTTTGGTTCTTTCTAATGATCCTTTGCTTACTTTTTCTTTCTTTTTATCTTGTAATTAGTTTGTATTATGACAAAACAAACGTCATGAAATTCAGAGTCAAAAAGTTGATGCAAGTACTCACTTCTTTGATATTACTACTGCTGGAAGTGCAGCCCATTATTAGTTCCTCCAAACCAGATGCAGACCTAGCTCCCATTTTATGATGCTGTTGTTGGTGGTGGTGTTGCTGCTGCTGCGCCTGTTTAGTTATAAATAATAGATAAATGCATTATATAAAAGACAAACCAACAAAAAATAAATGGAAATAAATAAATAAGTGCACATCTTAATGATATTGTCTTCAAGGATTAAAAAGTGAAAAGACAGTTTCATGTTTGCAATTTAGAAAACACTAAAAGCTACACCAGAGATTGGTTTGCCACATGTACAGTACAGCATGGCATAGACGCTAGGGTTTGGTCATGTGATAACGGGCTTCGCAGGTGCAACTCAGTCCGAGTTATTGACTCAGTTTTTTCTTTCCTCCTTCCTTTCTTTTCTTGGTTGAGGAACATTATTTTCAAAGAAAATGCTAAGGAGACCATCTTTTTAGACCGTATTTTGTAAATTAAACCACATGATGTAGCGGTTGATGAATTGAATTCTATTTTTAATGATTTAAAAAAGTAATTCAACCATTAACCATCACACATTATGTGGTCTACAAAATATAATCTAAAAATGTAGTATCTCTAGCATTACTCTTTTTTAAATGATAGTTTGGCGGCATATAATATATATATATATATATATATATTATCTATCTCAATCAAACGGTTTTGATAACAAACAACATCCTCACAATAAATGATCTATCTTATTCAAATGAATGACTAAATGATCTTCAACTTGATTGATCTTTTGCAAAAATGATATTTAGATAATGATAATAAAGAGTATGAATAGTTTCGTTTATAAAGTTTGTAATGTAAAAATACGCTAATTACAAGTGGGTAGATCAGTAGCTAGGTGCACACATAGAGTAAACACAAGTATGTGCACCAAGTAATAACATATGACCACTAGAAATAGAAAAGTGAATAACGTAAAAGTAAACCAACTAGAATAAATATACTCACTAGTTTACAGGTGATAGCTCTAAACTCAAGTGACATTGAAGTAAGGTGAGAAAGTGATTAGTTCAAATTTTATCGTATGTAAAAAAATATTGTTTCATTATGTATACTTATACATGCTAGCTAGCTAGGGTTACTTGTGATAGTACGAAAGATATGGGGTTTGGTGGATTACCTGGAAATTTTCGTTTTGGAGCATCAACCGGGAGTAGGAGTCCTGATCAAGAATGATGGAGGTGTGGTGGAGAGGAGGTGGAGAGATGATGGCGGAAATGGGATGTGAAGGGCGGCTGATGTGGAAAGCTGTAGCTGTTGCAATTTGTTGATGATGATGCAGTTGCTGCTGCTGCTGCTGTTGATGTTCATGTTGATGCTGCTGATGATGATCAGGTACTAGTTCATGGCCCATATGATGATGATGGTGATGATGAGGCTGTACTGGTACTGATCTCTGATGGTGCTCTCGTATCTCTTCGCACGTGCCAGATGCCGGTCCTTCCCTTGCCGTTGAAGCCTCTCCTCCTATCCCCACCTGCAGATGGACACCCCCATGAACAAATTCGCTACCATGTCTCTTTATCAACCACATTATATTCACTTCATTTTCTTATATATTAATCTTCTCTTTGTTTTATTTATGTGTGTGTGTGTGTGTGTGTTTATTAGTCTAGCAGCTTGAAAATTGATTTTTATCTAGACCATTTTGGTGGGTAAAGTAGTTTTTATTAGCTGAGAAATGTAATCAAGAGTGGTCCATGAAATTTGTAATGCCGCAGTTGCAAGCAATGGGTTATGAAGAAAATGACAACATATGGAAATTTTTTTATTATTAAGATATATATGGCTAATTACATTTTTAGAAAATATTAACATGCATGAAAAATGCTAGTCTTATCATAGTTTTAGACCACATAATGTGAAAAGTGATGTGTAAATACAACGTTAGTTACAAAATTTATCTTATTAAATGTTAACTTAATTGTTTTGAAGTTGAAGATGTAGAAAGCATTTATCTAATGTATATATGAGAATATGAAAATTAGAATTATTAATTACCTCATCAAAGCTTTTTCTGAAGGGGGCAAAGCTGAAGTGGTCTGACTTCAACTGATGCATGTCAATGCCACTGTAGCTTGAAATTGGAGCAGCAGCAGCAACCGCAGCTGCTGCTGTTGCAGCCATTTGATCATGATCTCTATGAGGATGAGAAGGTAATATTTCCTTAGAAGAACAACTCCCACTCCCACTATCTCTTCTGCTATTAGTAGCCACAATATCACTGCTTCCTTCACCAGTTGTTGCACTAGCTCTATCAGACCAGTTGCATTGCCTTGGCTGAGTCTGATAGAATATCTTTGACACCACAAGCTCTCCTTCTTTCTCCTCCTCATGTTGCCCAAGATGGTATTGGTGCATCACCCAATTCGTCTTTTCGGGTTTTCGGTTTTTCCCAAAGTTGGTGTAGAGGACTAGAATTTTCTTGCACCCTTTTTGTTTTCCATTCACCATGACTGGCCTGGTCTTGCCTGTCTTGTGCCACCTTGTTTCTCCACCTTGCAAGTCACATTCTGTTTGGATTTTTCTTCTCTTTCTTGTCCCAGTTGTGTAGGCTTTTGAAGGTCTATGGAAGAAGTGCCTGCTCAACCCATCTCTTGTGACTCCTATTGCAAGAAATAATTAATGTGAGCAAGAAATTAAAATTATTGCCAAATCAAAAAGTTAGGTTGACTTAGGTGTGACAAAATGTGACACAATATTTAGCTTCTTTCAAATTAAGTCATAACCAACTGAAGTAGTGTATGGTAAGAAACAAACTAACTGCTAATTGCAAATCATTAAATTTCAACTTCACTAATTTGAGAGAGAGAGAAGAGAGAGAGAGAAAGAGATTAATATTCAAATATTTTTACCTGGAAGTTTTTCAGGATGGGTGTAACAAATTCCATCTTCTCCTTCAATTGTAGGAATGAATTCATCAATCAAAGGGTGAGACTTGGAGTCTTTGGCTTCTACCTTTGCTTCAAGGTGTTCAATTAGTTCTTGGTCTGTTGGATCAAATTTCACTCCTGCTGGTAGACCTAACCAGTCCTGCAAGCAAATTAGCTCCATTTAATTTTATTTCAACTAAAAATATTGAATTAAAGCACCCAAAAAAAAAAAAGAGAACAAGCAAATTAAAGTAAAAGATAAAGATGGACCCTTTTTATATTAGCATAACAAATTTACTCCATTTTCAAAATAATTACTATCAAACAATATTATGCAAGAACCATAATTCTTCATATGCCAAGCTAAGAAGATTGTTGGATTAATATGATTATTCGTACCGGCTTTCCTTCGAGCTTGTGTCCACAACCGGGACACTGCTTGGATCCGCACATCTGATGCTCTTCAAGCTTTGCATCAATGAGATCAGAACTTCTGACGGACCCCAAATTATTCTTATTCATTGCTCTTTTCAAATGAGATGCTATCTTCTTCTTTCTCTCAAACTCATCAACATACCGTCTTCTGCAAAATTTTCGTCATCCTTGTCAAAACGCCTGCAGCTCATATCCCAGCCAGCCACTTTCTCTCTATACACAAATCATACACAACTTTGATTGAGATCTACTGATGAACTGTTTGCACAAAAGGGTACTCTTAAAAAAGAGTAATGAAAAACATATATTCGATATAATATATATATATATATATATATATATATGTTGGATTGATTCTGGGAATTTGATCGAAGATTGAAACACGAACTAAATATCAAGCAAGAAGAACAGCTTCATCAAGCTAATGAAGAAAGGAAGCAAAATATCAAAAACAAGTTTTGAACTATTGTAAAGTTTTTTCCCTTTGCTGAATCATATAATATGAAAAAAAGAAGAGATTTTTTTGCAAAACCCAATTGAGAAATATGAAACCCAAAACAGAAATACAGATATTTTGATTGAGGAAAATCAGTGAGGAGGAGAGAAGAGGGAGCTGAGGTAAGCTAGGGAGAGAAAAAGAAAGAAACTGTCACAGTGAGAGATTGAGCTATAAACCTGCTTTAACCATGGAAAACCCCAGAGAGAGAGATGAGAGTTTCCCTCTCTACTTTAACTGAAGGGGCAGTGAGAAAAAAAAGGAAAAGTTGCCCTCAAACCCCTATACTACATACCATCTTTAAGCCCTTAAAGCCTTATTTGCTAGGCGGTTTGGGAGAGAGAGAGACACACACACACACACACAAGAGAAGAGGATAGAAAGAGAGAAAGAAAACCAAGTTGGTTTTGCTCTAAAAAAAGCTAGAGAGCCTTGACTACAAAAGCAAAAGGCAAGAAACGGCCTTCACAGCTGTTACTAAGGCACAAATAGAAAAGCAGATGAACTGAACCCATCTTTGCAATATATATATATTTATTGCAAAAATTGATTTATATGTACAATATTATAGTATATATGTGTGTGTACATTTTTAAAATAATGGTTGGTATTTTCATAGTAAAGGGCGGACAAAATGAAAAAAGAAATAACAAAAAGGGAGATATATTGAATGTATATGTAGCAAGTGGTAGATTGCTTTGATTATTAGAGCAATTCTTCTTTCATTCATTACGTCTTGAGTTCAAACTCTCTTTCCTTTTTTAGTCTAGCTTAGAGGAGTATATTGGTTTTAAACAAGAAATTTATATTATATATACATATATTTATACTTATAAAACAATGGTTTGGTATTTTCATGGTAAAAGGTGGATTACAAAAACAAAGATAGATATACTTGAACATATATACGTGGCATCAGAGACTTTGAGTGATAAAGACGAAATCAGGAATTTTTACAGTCCCACAAGTTTTTTAATTCCCTATAACAGTTTTTAGTTAAGAGGCATAATAAAGCCAAAAAAATTCGTCGAAAAATATATAGTAGAGAAAAAAAGATGATAGGTGCTCACATGGGTTTTGAGCTGGAGTGCTGATCATGATGCTTTGGCCATGAATGTTGCAGAGAGAGAGAGAGAGAGAGAGAGGTATTAGAAGGTTGCTTGATATGCAAGGCAAATGAGCAGTATACTTGATGGACCACCACCACCCCTTCTAATTAATACTTATGCAAAAAATCATATTAAATAAATAAAATCTAGAGGAAACTTCAGGTAGAAGCACCAACCCAGTAAATAAATTACCTCGTCCGAAAAGAAATGTTTTTTTGCCTGCAAAATATATTTTTCTATGGCCCTTGTTTCTGGATTGTGTTATTTCTATTTAGGGGAGGAGATCTAGGGTACTAGGCACTTATACAAATTATGTTAGCCTCCTATGTGTGAAAGAAGTGGGGTCCTCAAAGAGTGGGACCTAGGCCCTTGTGGCCTGGGAAAATCTTGTGCTATCAAAAGTGTCTTGATATGCATCAGATGATGGTGAGCCCTTCACGTTTATAACAGACATTCATTCGTTCAAGCAGTCAAAAATAAAATGATGGATGGTCCAACATGCTGTTCACACAACAGATAGATGTCCATGATTGCTCATTTGTCTGATATCTCCCCTTTTTTTCTTTTTTCTTTGTTCTTTTATTAAAAAATGAATTCCCTAATTTAAACTTTTTTATTCCTTTTGAGCCTTAATTGTAATTTTTCTAATAAAAAGGATCAGATATCATTGATTCTGGGGAATATATAACATAAATACAGAGGCAAACCTTGGATTGGTCCTGTCCTTTTTGTCCCTAGGGAATGAAAGAATCAGACTGTCCGTATTGTATTATTCAATAAAATCAGATTGTTCCTATGAAATTTTTTTTAGTGTGACGATCACCACCACATATTATAAACAGGTAAAACCGACAAAGTTAATATTTGATAAATTTAAAATATAAACTTGAGGTATAATAATAAACATATTAAATTGGGTAATATTAAAGGGTCTAAGAGTCACACTGATCCACTATATGTGGCATGTGTATCTCCAAATTTTTATTTATTTTAAAAATGGAAATTGTTGTCTTTTCAGCAAGGGGAAAATTTGGGTTAAGGAATATTTACTAATAAGAGACAATTCAAATTTAGCATTGCATAATTTGCAATGAAATATTCCAAGAAATTTCAAAGCACTGCATTATTTGGGCACATCTTTACGAGGAAAATACTCCCTCTTTATGGAATATAAAAGTAAAGACACGTATGAGAATATTTGTTACAAGTAGGTGGAATAATACTTAGTACATGTCAAAAAATATATAAATTAAGATTCAACCCAAAAAATAAATTCTTGAATCAACAAAAACCTTGCAATTTTGCATTTTATATTCATAAAACCCTTTGAAAAAGTTTCCTGAGCAAAAATTCAAGACAATAATATCGGGAAGGACAAGGACTAGGGTAAAAACTAAAAAGTCATGATGTCTGATACCAAAAGGATATTGCTTCATACGAATACCTGTATTCAAGCACATGCCTTTTCGAATGTGGACATTTTTTCTTGAAAATGCTTGATAGGCATGCCGCATGCTAACACACTTACATTTACAATCGAATATAGTTCATGAATTTGTGGACGAGTAAGAGCAACTCCAACCATACTGATAAAAATATAGTTAAATTTAACTCGAAAATGTCACTTTTATAATGCTTTTCCAACACCGCTCGCCAGAATTTTGATAACCTTGAATATTTAATTGTTTCTTTAAAGTAAAACTCACTTTTACTTAAAAAGTAGTACACTACTCAAAGGACTTGACTAGCCTCATTTTTACTATATTATGACTAATAATTGTTTGGAAAACTAAATTTGACTCACAAATAACTGATCTGTTTGATGAGTGTTTTGAAAAAATTGAAGTAAAAACATGAGTTTAGTCTATATGCTAGAGATGCTCTTCCTAGTACTAGCGAACATTTACCTCTGCACTCGAGGCCAGAGTTCGAATAGGCTTCAACGTTTGACCTTTTTGTAACCAAAGAAAATACATTATACGCATATAGTTATGAATTTTGGTACAAAATGCAAGAGGAGACTACTCAATTTTTTCTCTTTAGGGGGTGTGAAAAGACCACGTTGTCATCAAAATTATGGTTGTGGAAAGCAAACAACGTACTTTAATTTGGAAGAAATATTATTCATGATGATTATAAGTTTATCATAATGGTGTTTTTGCATGCATGTTTTAACATATTCCTCATTGCCAATCTCATCTCATGGTAAAACTGCGTATGAGTGGGTGAGTGGGTGGTTGCCAAAATGCCAATGGATGTTCGACACAAATGGTAAATCCGTCGGCACATTCATGATTTCTCAAAGCAGAAAGTGAGAGAAGTAGAGGAGACAAAAGACACGAATAATATAATTTTCTTTTTCTATTTTAGTTGTCTTTTCTTTTCTTTGTTTTGTTCCTTTTCCAGGTTGGGCAGGAAATAGAAGATGCAGTGGGAGAAGAATATTGAGAATTTTGTCCCTAAATCTCTTCAATCATTATATTTATATCAGAGCGAGTTAAATTAGTTGGTTAGAATAATATATATGCCCCTCAAACCAAGAGTTGGCTAAGATATCGTATATGCCCCCTTGAACCAAGTTAAGTTCGAATACTCATCTCTATAATTTACTATATCGTCTTGTCAAAATATATTATCTTAAAATTTTGTGTACGGACGTGCAAGATTTGTCATTGTTAGTTTGGTACGACTCCTAATGGTTGGGAGAGCAGAGCAGTGCTGATGTTAGGTTTATCCACAATATCTAACATTTGATTCCATCTTCAACAATTTGCACTTTGACTTTTCCATCAACGTTTGTTAATAAAATTAGACATTGTGATACAATTTTAATGGCATATCCATCACTGTCTGATAAGCTCTACCAACAAGAGATACATATAAGCTCGAGATTACGTATGAAGTTTCCTCACTTATCCGAAATTTTTGTATACAAGCTCTAGCGTATGCGGATGTCAAGCACAACGAAGACAACACACCAGCTTGCTGCCCAGTTCGGCACACGAAAGCAAATTCATTTTAAACAGAACTTTTCGCTGACTGAATCATAGCTTGGGACGCTAGTAACTGCAAAACAAAAATGAAGAACATAAAAAGGGATTATAAGCAAAAGGAAACTTGTGAATCATATAAACAGAGAATTCTCGCTGAGATGGGAACATACAATCTCCATATGATGCCATTGTGAGAGGGGAAGATAAAAGCTTTTGACCAATAGAAGCGATATCCTTCAACGAAACCTCATCCACAGCCTTCAAGAGCTGGCTCAGTTTCCTAACAAGAAAAAAAAATTTCTGTGAAGATAATACCAGAAACGGACTTCTTTCAAGCGGTTTGTGCAAAGGTGTAAACATGTAAACAGCATATGGTATTGATACATCTAGGAGTACCATGTGAAAATATGCGTGTGAGAGGTCCAATGAAGGATTGGGGCTTTGTTCACAATTATAGCAATACCAATCACGTGGTACAATCTAATGAAGGACGAATAGCACAATATTCTTGCAAATTAACTAACAAGCAAGGTCCGCATTAGCAATAAAAAATGCATTAGGCTTTGTTCACATCCAACACAGCTCAACACAAATATATACAGGTATGACAAAGGCCTTACCAGTCATTGTATGTCAGAATTTGTCTCCCAATATCATCTGCAACAACCATCTACAGAACGCAAATAAAAAATCAGCAAAAAAAATAACATTAAAAAAAATCTCGATAGCAATGTATGAATTCATTGTTATGAAAATACACTGATTGTTTACGTACTCTGGATTCCAGATTCATAAGAATGGAAGACTTTGTTGACTGTTTAGCACGATCTAGTTCTACCTGGTCAACTGTGCAGAAGAGAAAAGAATGTGTTAGCAACTGTTTCCAATTTTCATGTAAAACAAAGTGACTAAGATCAAAGATAGCAAAAGATAACCTTCTCCAGGTGTTGCGATTGCAATAAGCTCATTAGCTGCCATATCAATGGCTGTTGCGACAAAATCTGGACCCTGAAATCCAGAGACAGCTCCCAGTATTATTTAAACATATATCTAGAAACTAAATTCTCCTTATTCACATTTTCGCATGACATATAGTAGTTTCTTACAGTGGAAGCTTGGATTCCAAAAATGCCAGTATTGTTGTAGATGGTACTGAATGCTAAAATCGAATGGAATTCTGAGTATCGATTTAACACACGGGAATCTGCTCATCACATGTAGCACATTAATTCAGATGCCATGGTTATTTAAACCAGAATAACAAAAAAAGAATGAACACTTCAGTTCTAAAAGAATGGTATAGCTGAAATATGAAACAAAGGGACCCTACTCCTAGTGGCTAGTGGAACAAAACCTCTTGAAGTATTTATGTCCATGTTGTACTTTTATTTTTGTTGGACTATTTAAATTTCTGTTTGTCTTTTGAAAAACTTACATAGACGTGAGTGCATCCCCTTTCCAGGTCCACCGGCTGAAAATGATCCACCTCCTCCCATTAGCACCTACAGTAAACTGGATTCATTACTGCTTTCCAACTTTCAATCCTAATAAAGAGCAGAGTAAAAATCTGAAATTTATATAGCATAAATAAAATAAGAGGAACACATAGTTGATATAGACCTGAAGAACATTTACAATCATTGCATCCTTCTCATTGCGCCAGCCACCCGGAAGTTCAAATGCAAGAGCAAAATGAGTTTCCTGTCATGCAAGGCAAATCAAACTTTTAATTACTGGATGAAAAAGAAAGAAAGAAAGGATAGAAAAAATAGATCAAATGCATAAGATACACACCCCTAAATCACCTTGACAGCGGTAATCACCTCCAGTATACACAGATTTTGGCTCCTTGGCAGTAGGGACACTGGGGAGACCAGACAAAAGTGGTTCTGCAATTTTTAAAAGTTCCTCATGTTCAACACCATAAGCTGCAAGTACCATCCGAGGAGCAGTATAATTTTCCTGAAATTCTCATCACAAACCTCAATTTATTGGGAAAGACTGACTAGGCAAATAATTAACTACAAAACAAACAAAAACATAATGAATAATATGGATTTAAAAAAAACCATTAAACTTACAGCAACAAATTCCTCCAAAACATTACTGTTCAGTCTACTAATTGAAGATTCTTGGGCTAAAAGTGGATTAGCCAAGCCACCCTTGTAACCAATAGAGTGAACTGCTTCCAAAACAAGGGCTTCAGGGTTTCTGGAGGCTTCACTAATATCGTTTTTCACCTTATGAAGCTGTAAAAGATGAAATACAATACCAATATTAGCCAAAAATTTGGCATGACATGTAAATTGTCAGCAGACGAACAACAAGATTCTGAAAATTTACCTCCTCATTAATTTCCCAATCTAGGAAAACAGGGTTCCGAACGCAGTCAATAAGCAGCTCTACCATTTCAGGAACATAAGTCTTCAGACTATTGAAGGTGTAAGCCATCTGCTCCCGAGAAGCTGAGGCTTGGATGTTACCACCAATTGCCTCCACCTCCCGCACTATACGCAAATGGCTTCTGTTTGTTGTGCTCTTAAAGGCCATACGCTCCAGCAGGTGTGAGGCCCCAGATGATTCCGGTGTCTCATAGACCGAACCACAGTTAATATACAAACCTACTGAAGCTGCTGGTTTCTGTTTGAGCACCAAAATCCAACAATAATCGAGTTGAATTCTTAGTCCCCCTTTATGGGGATAAAACAAGTAGACAAGAAACTTAAAAAATATGCACTTCCATGAACGATCATACATACCTCTGACTTTAGAGAAGCTATTTTGATACCATTTGGGAGAGTTGTAATCTTGACATCCGCTGTTTGAACATGGTCAGGCAATGCAGGTGGGAGGTTGATGCCTGAAAGGGGGAAGTCTAATGGAGGCATTGACCTGGACTTTTCCCCAATCAGCCAGCCAAACCAACCTCCGAAAGGAGAGGAGGAGGAAGACGGCTTCGTTGCAACCTCATTCAAACTTGAAAATCTGGCCACTCCTCTATTGAACGCAATTGTACGCCCCTAATATCCCCGTTCGAAATCAAAGCATACAAAAGTTACATTCTACCAGATTACCAACATACATACATGATACATCCACACATACAGATATGTATCTATGGTTATACGAGTTCCATATATTTTGTAAAGAAGCTAAAAGACTGAACCTTTCGTTTTTCGGGTAAATTACTGAGCAATGAGCATCTTACTTCCACCAAAACTTACAGTACCTTGAAAATATTGAACTTTACTAACCAAGCAAATTGAATTTTTCTCTTTTGGGGTGCCATGAAAATTGAATTTCCTTCTCAAAAACTTGAACTTCACTATTCTAAAACGAATTGAATTTTACTATTCACGCTGAAAAAATTGAACTTTACTAATCTAACGGATCAAATTTTACTATCTTAACGTCGCATCTACTTCCAATTTTCTTTCCTACACTTTCTCGGCATCCAAACAACCATTACGCATTACTAAAATCCAAATGAAATCAACAAATTATCAGAGAGAAGTACTGACCTTGAGAGCCCTAAGGCGAGAAGCTGCGGTTTTGAACATGGCGGCGGTCCGATGGGTGCCGATCACCTTCAAAGCCCTAGACTGTACGGACTTTGCTGTCGCTGTAAATTTTGGTGGAAGGTTTTGGGAAGAGTGGAGGAGGAATCGGTTGTGAGGAACTCACTGGTTGGCGCGTATTGGTGCCACCATTACGGTTTGCGGAGGTCGGACGCGTGTGGAATTTTCTGGAGGGGGAAATCTGGGCCTTAGAATTGATGACAAGATCCTGATTGAATCTTTACATCGACGGGTGGAGTGGTGCCAAGTCAGCACTCGTGTATGAGCATGTATGCCTTGCTCTTCAAGTGTGCAAGCGCAACGAAATTTGGATTTGGTTTATTTTTCCTTGTATAACAAGAAAAATATCATTCAAAACAAAAATAAAAAGGGTAATGCTAAATATATAAAATTTATACACTAAATGATGTGGCATATGCCATGTCATAACATTTAATCCAGCAAAACGTCCAGCTTGAATAAAAAAACAAAGGTTAAGTTCATATAACCACCCAACTTTTAAGATTAATTTTAAATTAGTGCCAATCTTTTAAAACATTTCAAATAACCGCCTAATGTTTTAAAAATTAGACATCTGTTAGGTCACCAGCGTTAACCGATGACCTTGACAAGTATTGTTGTGAGATTTCACTCTCATGTCATTTATAAGCTCTAAATTCCCAAGCTGATCCCTTTTAACTAGACAAAGTTAGCGTTTAACTTGGCTAAAAAGGTCAATTTGAGAATTTAGAACTCGAAAATGTCGTGTTAGTGAAAATTAGCTTTAATATTAATGACATCGTCAATTAATGGTAGCAACGTTATCACTTAACGCTAGTGACCATATGAGTGTCTATTTTTAAAAACATTAGGTAGTTATTAATGTTTTAAAATGTTGGGACCCATTTAGAATCACCTCTAAAAATTGGGTAGTTCTTCGTATTTAACCCAAAAAAACAGTTCAACATAAAAGAAAAAACAAGTTTTGTGTCAATCAACCACTTCAATCCCAAAAGAACCTATGTTCAATTGCCAACGAGCCCTACCACTACACCATGGAAAGCGGCGGCCGCGCCGCACTCCCATCGCCATAGCCCACCGTGGTGGCTGCACCACCAGAGATCATTAAACCAAAATTAATCAGATGCTAAAACAAACTGAAATTAATAGATCGTGATGGATTGATATTATTGTTTGTTTTAAACTGGGTTTCCTTTGAAAAGATTCAATAATATCATGATTAGCCCCTCCATCTCCTAGGTCCAAGCAACATTCTTGTGATTGTTCATTTGTTGTCAAAGACATACGTAATTAAAGAAGAGGGGCCAATGCTGCATCTACCCCCACTCAAGCAATCTCTGGTATAAGCATCGAGAGAGAATAAAAGTCCTTAACAAGCAAGGCAATAAAAAAGAACCTAACTGCACTTATTTAACTAAGTCGTCCAATTCGATGAACAGAAGTTTTATTACTTGTGGCTCAAGTACCTAATACATGTTACATCTTTCTATTGGCAGAAGCCAATAGTGGCACGCCTGACAACAACTATACAACAGAAGGCCTCACGAGCATCCCTCCGAAGGGATAGGAGTGAAGCCTGTTGGAGCAAACGCCAATAGAAAGGCTCGAACCAGCGGTCGGGCCGACTCGTGTGCTTCTGGCCTGCTCTCTGCAAAAAGCCTGCGAACAGATGGTATGGTAGGTGACAGTGGTGTGATATGGCGACGGCGTTGCTGTGTAATGGTGGTACAATGATATCAAATTTTAGGGCTGCATGCATTATTAATTTTCTTTTTGTCAAAAAATAATTTAATCACTAATACTAATGATATTGGAAAAGAGTAATGCTAGGGACATCAAATTTGTGCACCAAATTTGAATCCCAAATGATGTGGCATATGCCATTTCATCAATTTTATTAAATTAAGTTTACTTACATGGATAATCTCAAAAATATTTAATTCCTTTAAGAGAGACAAAAAAGAAAAAACAACAAACCCTAAACAACAGCCTTGAAACATCACCATCTTTATCCGAATCTGCACGAACCTAACAAATTATAATCTCCCTCAAAATCTTTCTTAGAAATATTCTAATCAACAACATATTAATTCTAATGTCACGACCCGATCCTGGGAGAGCCAGGTGTCGAGAGGTGATGGCCGACACGCGTTAGCGTGACGAAAGCCAAAAAGAAATTTAAGAATGAATGAAATAAAGAATAATGAATATTTAATTGAATAAAACAGAGGTCAGAGTGCGGAAGAAATAAAAGAATACACAACGTGAGTAGAGTAAGGGGTACAAATCTAAACAAACGTAGAAACAACCCTACATTGTCATACCACCGCACCATCGACGTCACAAACTCCCTGCCGACGAACCTGGAGGGGCGCAAAACATAAAACGGTGAGTGGGTCAAAAAGCAAAGTTTGATAAAACCGTTGTTTTCAAAAGTTTAGTAACCCCTCGTTTGAAAACAAGTATAATTTGACAAAATACGTCATACCCGTAGGCATGAACCTCAAAATACTACCATTTAAAACATTCGGGTACTCCCCGATACATCATTTACTGTATTTGCTCGCTCGTATGTAAACACACATGTCCACGGGGCTAAATCCCACAATGAACAAGCTAGGTATAAATAATTACGCTAAGTACTCCAATGACGCGAGTCTAGTGCTAACCACTGTGCACAAATGTGCGTCACACAAGTCCGAGTTGCCTAGTGCAACCTAAGACAGGCTAGTACCTACATGGATCCAATGCTGCGTAGCGGTACTGATAGTGACAGCTCCTAACGTCAAGGCTAATCCTGGCCACAAGACTGAGTACTATACCTGGGGTGTTATACAACTACTGAGGAGCAACAGTATAAAATCATGCATGACAATATAGTACGAGTGTTCTACCTCCAACACACGTAATGAATATGCATCTACGCTAACAATTTAAGAAAGCGTTTAAAAAGCCATACGTATATATATATACTTTATCAAAGAAAGACCCACTCACTCACCTGAAGATAGTCGGAAAGCCCAAGTGCACGTCCTCCGACGCCAAGGGTCGCCAAAACCTAAAGCTTCCGGAGCAATTCCAACCCAACGGAGTTTTCCGTAAATTGAAGCATCCAAAACCACAGTTGAGCGAGGGTGACCAATAAATCCGCTATGGATTGGAGTAACATGCCATTTACCCAAAAATATCTAATGGCCCAATCCAAACACTTTCTTCACACAACAACACCATTTTCCAAAGCTTTGTCAACAATTGCTAATTACACCCGAGGCCCAAAACAACTAATTAACCCAAAACAATAATTGTCCACAATTGCTACTCTTGCTAAATGCACCCAAACAGCAACCCAAAAACAAAATACTTGCCAGCCCACAGTTTGCAGCCCAACAGCTAACACAACCAGCCCACACCCGTAGGAAAACAACCAAGGCCCAAACAAAAATCCAGCCCAAAATCCAACACTTCACCCCCCCTGCCTGACACCCCCAGGTCCCGGGTACGAAGGATGGTGTGCAGGTGTTGCCTGCAAATTTTGTTTCTCGTTCATGGTGGGTCTCGATCAGCCACCTGGTTTGGACTGGGTTTTGTGTTACCTCGACACACCCCAGCTCTTCTGGGTTCGAGACAGGAAAAGACAGAGAAGAGGAAAGGCAGTTGGTTGGCACGGTGAAGGTTGAAGGATGCCATGGGTGTCCAGAGAAAAAAACAGTGCTTCAAGTCTTCTGGTTTTCTGGGCTGAAGAATCGAGCACAGTGGCTCGTGGGAAGAAGATGATGGCACGGGGTGCCACGAGAGAAACCTGGGTTCCAAAGGGTTGCTGCCACGAAAATGGTTTGGGCAGCAGAGAAGAGAGCTTGGGTGTGAGCTCGGGGAGAGGGAAAGGAAAAATGGCCTGGTGCCATTAACAATTTCTCAGTTTTGGTTTTGTTCCAGTTTGATTTGGTTTTGGTGCAGGTGAAGCCAGAAAGCAGGGAGAAGGCCACAAATTTTGTTGAAGTTTGAAATGCAAAAGACAAAGGGAGGTAAAAGTGGGTGTGAAACCAACAACAAGGTCAAACACTTTCCCACAATTCGTGGGATTTGCTGGGATTGGCCACATGGCCAGCTGACTAATGGGCCCCAGCCCACAACTCAAATCTGCCCAAAAATTTAAAATACGGAAACATTGAAAATCAACGCCCGTAAAATATTCGTTCGGAGTCCGAACGACGTACGGCTCGTGTCTACGCGTTCGTATTGACGAGCACGTCGAGAAAACACAATTGGATGCGTCGTATGAGTTACGACGCAAAAGTCAACCGAAAGTCAACTAAAGGGCAAAAACGTCATTTCCCACTTCCGGGAATAAAATAAATTAAAATTTTGAACGGGATGTTACATCTAATCCTAGAAAACACATACCACAACACTACAACTATGACTATATACTTTTTAAAATATGCGCTAATCCTAATTTCAAATTTATACCAAGACGATTCAAACACACTACTTCTTTATTATTTGAAGCATGGTGGAAAGGAATCAAAGAGAATTGTCTGTAAATATCGTAGGCAATAGTAAATCTTCTTTTAAGAATCACATTAATTAAATGGAAATTAAATACCTGCACAAGTCGAGGATTGACAACCAATGAGTTGAACCAAAAAAGCCTAACATGAGATTAATTAGTTTTAGATTATTTCGGGGTTTTTGTATATGAATAAGAACTTGGAAATATAAATCTGATAAAAGTTTTCCGGAAAGGTTAAAGAGGGAGGTTGATATGTTTGTTTGATTTTAGAGCAGGCAGGGAAGATGGTGGCTGTTGGGATTTATTTTAAATTTGTTGATTGGGATTAGTTTTAGGTTTGTTGATCTTTTTCTACTTTTTTTAATCTCTTAAAGTAATTTTTTTTAAAAGAAAACTATTTATTTTATAAATTAATATAAGTACTAAATTGTGAAATTAAATGATGTAGTGGCATATGCCACATTTTTGAAATCCAAATTTGGTGCACAAATTCGGTAATCCTAGCATTATTCAAATAAAAATCCCACCAATTATTGTCTCATTAAATACTAGGCAATAATTTGGTTATTATTATAACCAAACAATGAATTTAACAATATTAACTAACGAGTGTTAAATAAATTTTCCAGTGTACACGAAATACCGTCATTCAAGTTTTTAAACTCCAAGATCAAAAAGTTTATTTGATCCATTTCAATCTTCTGACCACTCAAAATCTCGCTAGAACATACGAATTGATTCAAGGTGAGTGACTTATATAATGTGTCATAAAATTCCTATATTTTGTTATAAAGATGAAACCCATTGTGTTCTGTGTGTTTATGATAAAATATCTTCCTATATGAAGTTGTCATGTTTTTGTTAGACTATTCATCAAATATGTATAGTATTTATCTTAGATCGCTGGTGTGACACGTGGTCCCATTTCAACCGTTCAATTATTCTAGCAACTTATGAGCATCAAAGAATGTGAATATATCCTTAGTGCTACTAACTCATGATGATGCTAATGTTAATGAAACATTGATCCTTATGCAAATGATGATTCTGTTAAGAAATTGATATGGATGAGCAAGATTTTAAATTCCTTGGAATCCTGCCAACTTGGAAGCAAATTCGAACTAATTACCTCATTTTTAGAAGCTTTAATTAAGATGAACAATGAAGTGGATCAAGGTGACATAAAGTTATGGAAAAAGATAAAACATGATAAATTTTATAAGACCATTGACAAAATTATTATAGGTGCGGAAAATTATTGAGGTCCAATTTTCTAAAAATTGGATTAAGATTTTTCCTTTCTTCCCGGCCAATAAGATTGAGAATTTGTATGCAGAGAATGTCCTTGAAATGCTTGAAATGGAATGGAATATATTATCATTCTTTTTTACAAGGACATATGGCAGGGCCGGCTCTGAGATTTCAGAGATTCTGTGCGAAAATTTAATCGAGACCCTTATTGAGAAAAAAATTCATCATAAATTAAAGTTACAAATTATTTTTTGAACTTTATATAAAGTTAATTCTTGCGAAAACAAATATTTCAAATACACTCAGTTAAGTTGAAAATGAATTTTGAATTCTTCAAAAAGGTTGTGGGTTCAAACAGCTTTGGTGATGTTTGGAATTTTTTTTTTCCTTAAAATTTTGCAAAAAAAAAAGAGAAGCAAACCAACACAGTGAACCCACAACCTCGTGTGAAAGTTGAACTGCGAAAACCACCTCTACGAAGTATAAATTCAATCAATTTGCTGCACGAAAATATATATAACATAACCTATATATATAATACATACACATTAAAAATTTGGAAGCCCTTCAAAATCGAAGACCCTATGCGAGTGCACCACCTGCACTCCCACAGGGTCGGCCCTGACATATGGATAAGTTCATTACTACGTACTAGTTGCAGTTGTAGTTGCTTCCATCCATTAGGGTGACCCTTTTGTTCATAGGTTAAACTCTAAGTGATGATTAGAAAAATACAACGTAATGAGTTCCACTACTAGTTACATCGAAACATTTTGTAATAAAACCACGCACCTGTAGCGCAACTTTGATTAGTAGTGGGCCACTAATATGTCTCTTCGAAATCTTGACATAACGTAGTATATGTATAATAGAGATTAACTGCTATCTCTTTCCTCTACTACTTGTCCTGCAGATGCTATTCCCTTCAATATTCACCTTCTCTCCTTTTCCTGCACATCAATTTGCATGCAATGGCTATATACAAATAGTAGTTTGGTCCTGTCTTAATTTGTTTCCAAAACTAAAACCATGGCAACAGCAACATTGGGGGGCTTCCATGGGCCAATGCTTGCAGCTTCCTGGACTAAAAATTGCACTTTCCAATTGCTGCCAAATGGTCAGTTCTTACTTCTCCAAGTCATACGATCATATGTATTTTTAGTTTATATTGCACAATGGGTGTTTTGACAAGTCGATGTTCTAAACTACACTAATTTACGGGGAGGGGGAATCGATCTTGGGTGCAAGGGGTGGACACACGCCTTAACCACCTAGTTTAAGACACATCTTTGCACAAATGGACTTTAATCAACTTTTTATTCTGTTATTCAGGCTTTGTGCAGAAACCTATTCTCACAAAGAGCTCAACTGCCAAGCTCAATTTTCACCGCATGCCATTTCTTGGGGGTGGCTTCAAGAAAACAGCAGCAACTCATGTTGCATCTCCCAACTTATCTTCACCGAGCGTGGCGACAGAGTTACTTGACGCATGGAACGATGAATATGGCGGAGTCATAATTAATGCGGAGAGCCTGCCCACGAGTGCAAACGCTTTTGCTTCTGCATTTCAGGCTTCCCTGAACAACTGGAAAATAAAGGTCTAATTTATGAGAAAATGAGACACATTCGTACCATATTAATATGGATAGGCACTTTGTAAACATGACTCAAAAGTACTATTATGTGCAGGGGAAAAGGGGGGTATGGCTCAAAATACTGCAAGAGCAAGCTGATCTTGTCCCAATTGCAATTCAGGTAACAATTCAATAATATATGTAAAAAAAAAAATTTGGACTATTTCTCGATCTATATGTGTTATCCTTGCGCTGAGGCTATAGTAATTTTCTTTGTATCGTTCCAATGGACATAATATTCTTGTCTGATGGGACCTCAGAAAAAACTTGATTCTCGTCATAACTTATTAAATTTATGCTTTTAGTTAATTACAACACATCTGACTGTCCTGTATTGATCAGGAGGGTTTCAACTATCACCATGCTGAACCAGGATATGTTATGCTAACATACTGGATTCCGAATGAACCATGCGTGCTTCCTGCTAGCCCTTCGCATCAAATTGGTATTGCAGGATTTGTCATCAATGAAAAAAGAGAGGTATATATCCATGGCAATCTAGTACAAGTTTGTTCGTGTTTATTGGACCCATTGCATATATAATTTGTATTTTTTCTGACTGATGCAATTTACATAACATAATTAAGGTACTTGTGGTAAAAGAGAAGTGCCCTTGCAGTTGCTCTGGTGTGTGGAAGTTGCCCACTGGCTACATCAACAAGGTGAATAATTCTCATTTATTTATTTTTTTGAATTTTGGTTTCCTTGATGGACAAGAAATAATGTGATTATCTTCTTAATTTTCTCAGTCTGAAGACATATTTTCTGGAGCTATCAGAGAAGTAAAAGAAGAAACTGGTGTAAGAACATAATTATAATCATTGCCTTAATTACTTCTTAGTAATCTAATCACCAACTAATCACACTTTTTTATGTTCACAGATTGACACAACTTTCCTAAAAATGGTAGCTTTCAGGTGAGGTCTTGGCACCAATTTCTCCTTAATTAGTTTGCTATGTATATATAAATATGCACAGGAAAATTAATTTCTATTTTCTTCTGGTAGGCATGCACACCTGGTAGCATTTGAGCAGTCAGACTTGCTCTTTGTCTGCATGCTTAAGCCATTATCCTACGAGATCACAATAGATGACAAGGAAATCCAAGCTGCAAAGGTATAAATAAATTTTACTCGCATTAACTTTCTTGGGAAGCATAGGCCAGTTGGTTAGATGCTCATGAGTTTAGAATATCGTATTATCATAAACTTTCTCGGGAAAATTAATTTCTTTTTCCACTCCAATTTCTGACCGATTGATATGTTTGAACATATTCTTTTTCAGTGGATGCCTGTTGATGAGTTCATTGCCCAGCCATATTACCAAGATGACTGCTTGTCAAAGAAAGTCACTGATATATGCAGTGCTGCTAAAGAAGATCGGTACAGTGGATTCATTGGCCATCAGCTCAACTCCAAAATTGATGGAAAATTGTCTTACTTGTATTATGATGACTACAAAAATATTTAGAATCCCATCTTATATTATTCCAAGGGACATATTTAATAATTACCTCCTGAATTTAATATATATCATATTATAATTAAAGATGAAAATTTCCTCTATAATCTACTCTATAACATTATAAAATAACTTGTCAAGTTAATGATGACAGGTGAAATACTATATCTTCAAGATTGTGTTTCTAACAAAAATAAAATAAAAACTGACGTCTTCATTGGAGAATGAAAATTTAAAGATGTTATTTTTCAATGCCAGCTTAGCAAAAATACAAATATTTTGACATCTATATTGGAGATGCTGTTTTCTTATATTAAAACTCTAACTGCATGCGTACAGTTGGGTGATACACTCATGATAAAGGGTGGTGTTATCCACACACCTCTTTTTACTCAGACACACTCTATGTTCATTTATGTCTTTTGATCATCTTTAATTCATTCGATTCAACAACTGAAAATTGAGAGGTGTGTGTGGATAACTCCACCCATGATAAATTATAATAAGGAGGATATTTTAGGTGCTTACAAGATATGCCGAATTTTATAAAAACTTCACAATTAATCGTATCTAACTAGGGCAGCATATATATATTGTAGGGCATAAATTTAACAAATGAATTGTACTACGGACAGGAGGTGCGCAAGCGACTACACTTGACTATCCTTAACACTAAAGAGCATCGATCCATCTATCGCCATTAAGATTGTGACAAGAACATGCACCTGAAGATGGTTCTACAGAGTACTACACGGATTAAACCCTAAACCCTAATCTGACCATACAAATACATGTGGCACACAGCCACTGAATGTGACAAATCCAACCTGTCCACGTCCCATTCATGAACCCCGCGCTCTTTTTCCACGTCTCGCAATCCCTGTGAAGACAACAACTTTCCCAGTAAACGACGTGTCGTCTCCAAATACTCTCTCAAACATTGCCGCCGAAACTTCAACGGTCAATAAATATTTTACTTATTCCCCACGTCTATTAATTCAATCCCCCACCAACCCAAAAAGTAAAATTTTTCAACCGTTGAAGATAATAAGTTCTAGAATCTTATAAATTTCCAAAATTGTAGTTTTGTTTTTCCCCCAAGTATTCTAGCGTGAAGCTCACATTTTTTATCACCATTAAAAACCCAAAAGAAATCAACAGAAATTTCACCCACCATTTTTTTTCTGGGTTTTCTTATAAAAATATGGTGGTCGTCTCTGTGTTTGAAACCAGTTCAAACTACATGTCGTTTTTGCCCCCTGTTTTCCGATGGATTCAGTTTACAGTTCTTCCTCTGCAATCATTTCACTGAAGAGTACAGGTATTCCGGATTATTCGAACCCGGCTTCGGGTTCGAGAACTCGGTTCAAGAGTTTTCCTGGTTCGGGTCAGAAAGTAGGGTGCTTTTCTCTTTCCCAGATGGAGAACAAGGGTAATAAGGTTGTGGTCGGCGCCGGCGGTTATGTTCTCGAAGATGTTCCTCATTTCTCGGATTACATTCCTCATCTGCCGGTACGTCGTCGTTTCTAATTCATATGTAAACTTTTTGTCGATTATGGATGGTTTTGTGGTAAATTAGTTGTGTTTTGATGGCCTTTTGCAGACCTACCCAAATCCCTTGCAAGACAATCCTGCTTACTCAGTTGTCAAGTAAGTTGTGTTCAGCTTTCTATTCCTTCATTTGACATTTGTGTGAAGTTGTTACTTATCTCGGTGCGGTGTTTCAAGTTAATCACATACGTTTATAGGATATTGTTACTGTACTTGTATTTTAAGTCAATCGCACACAATTATTTGAAAATTTTTAATGTATAATTAATTTGAGATACCGTCACAGTAACATTTCATGTGCATGTAAGTTTTTTTTGTGACATTGGCATGTGTTGCTCAGTTGGGTAATTTACATGATTGTTTTTGTTTTTGAAATTATTTTCAGGCAGTACTTTGTTAATGTGGATGACACTGTTGCCCAAAAGGTGAGCCTTTTCCTATATCGAATGTAATTTTCCCTCCAATTTTCGGATGAAGAAATTACATGTTCATATTGTATTACAAGTTTGTGTCATCTTCTGCTTTTTGCAGATTGTTGTTCACAGGAATAGTCCAAGGGGCACACATTTCCGGCGGGCAGGACCGCGTCAAAGAGTACGTTTTTTTCGTGTATTTTACAAACGAATTTTGACATGATTAAATACCATGATCCTGTCAATGACTTTGTTGCTTCTTCGTCATCAGGTGTATTTCGAATCGGATGATGTTCATGCCTGTATTGTGACATGTGGGGGTCTATGCCCTGGACTCAACACAGTGATTAGGGAGATAGTATGTGGCCTGCACCATATGTATGGCGTAAAGAAAGTTCTGGGAATTGATGTAAGTGAAGTATATCAACCAATTTTCGATTTAATGATTCAGTGGCATCATTGTCTAATGAAGTTCATAAATTTTCAGGGAGGATACCGGGGTTTCTATTCGCGTAACACCATTCCTCTGACTCCTAAGAGCGTGAACGACATCCATAAACGCGGTGGAACAATCCTTGGGACATCTCGTGGTGGCCACAATACCTCAAAGATCGTTGACAGCATTCAAGACCGAGGAATCAATCAGGTTTTTTATTGTTCAGTGCATTTCTCGGGATCTAGATCCCCTTCACAATGCATAGATTCTAGCTTAATTGGTTTTTATGTTACAGGTTTACATAATTGGAGGAGATGGAACCCAAAAGGGTGCATCTGTGATATATGAGGTAGTCTAATTTATAAGATTGCCAGTGTGATCACTGTCAATACGTTAACTGTAAATTATTTTCAATGACATTATGGCTATTCGTCGTGCAGGAAATTAAGCGACGAGGTCTCAAAGTAGCAGTAGCCGGAATCCCCAAAACCATCGATAATGACATTCCGGTACATTTTTGGCTAGCCTACCCGTTTGCAGCTGAGTTATGCAGATGATTTGTCACAATGCACAAAATCTTTTGCTAAAATGTTCTTTCTTGTTGGTACACTACAGGTTATCGACAGGTCCTTTGGCTTTGACACTGCAGTTGAGGAGGCTCAACGTGCGATTAATGCAGCGCATGTCGAATCTGAAAGCGTGGAGAATGGCATTGGTGTTGTGAAGCTGATGGGTCGCTACAGCGGTAAGCTCACTGTGTGTTCAAAAATCCCTAAGATTGTTATCGAAAAGTCTACCTATATTTACTTGTTTCACCACTTAAACTGGATGATGTGATCCAGGGTTTATCGCTATGTATGCAACGCTTGCAAGCCGGGATGTAGACTGCTGCTTAATTCCTGAATCACCCTTTTACCTCGAAGGCCTGGGTGGACTTTTCGAGTACATAGAGAAACGACTCATAGAAAACGGGCACATGGTCATAGTCATTGCCGAAGGTGCTGGTCAGGAGGAGCTTTCTGAGAGCATTCATTCCATGACCAAACAGGACGCCTCAGGAAACAAGCTTCTCCAAGATGTTGGCCTATGGATTTCACAGAAGATTAAGGTCTCGATTCTCACCCGTTATAATTCAGTTAATAAGATTTTTGCGCAACAGTTTCATTGATTTAACTTTTGTTTTCTGCAGGATCATTTTAAAAAGAGGAACAAAATGACCATAAATCTCAAATATATAGGTTTTTAACATACAAATTTCTTGTCGTACATTACGTATGTCTCAGCAAGTGGGAAGGACTAGAGCAATTAATCGAGCCTTGCACTTCATTGTTTGCAGATCCTACGTATATGATCCGAGCAGTTCCAAGCAATGCCTCCGATAATGTGTACTGCACACTTCTTGCTCAAAGCGCCGTCCATGGAGCAATGGCAGGTTACACAGGATTTACAGTTGGACCTGTCAATGGGAGACACTCTTATATACCTTTCCATGTGAGTTGCCTCATGTCATGAAAAATTAACGAAAATATGTAGAAGTAGAACTGGTTACACCAAATCATGTTTTATATACCACTTATTGTATGTTTAGATTAGCGCACGTCCATCGAGTTCTATTTTTCATTAAAAGTTTGTAAACGATTCTATTTACGCACATTACCTCGAAACTAATCTTATCTTTCGGTTTTTGATATATAACATGAAGTAATTGTTGGGTGGGTTGATTTGCAGAGAATCATAGAGCAGCAGAACGAGGTTGTGATAACTGACAGAATGTGGGCCCGGCTCCTGTCTTCGACAAACCAGCCGAGCTTCTTGAGTGCTAAAGATGTCATCGAGGACAAGAAAGAGGAAGAGCCGCCAACCCAGTTGCTGGATCAGGAAAATGGTTTGGAGGACAACTTGTTGAACAAGGAAATCAGCTATGCTTGTAATTGAGATCACTACTGTATTGCTCCTTAGTTTTAGTTTCATACATTCGAAAAAGAGAGCGAGAGTTGAAGTCTTATTGTTGTAGGTGTTCGGGGCTGTAAGGCATCACAAATCTGTAAGAAATGTTGTTTTTTCACCAAAAATTTGTAAGGACGTTTGTTTCCAGAATAATGAGAGCAATAAGATGATTTGGCAGTTAAATTTGAAAATTATGGTACCTTTGTAAACATATGATTGTGATGCAGGCTACCATAAAAAAAGTAATGGATGACCAAGACGTCGTTTGGGGAGATCAAGGGGTCTTGTGTGTGGGAAAACCAGATTAGGGACATGTAAAAGGAGAGTGGGACCAAATTGTAGGTCAGGTTAACATAACAAATTAATGGGTAGTGAGATAGGGGGTGTTGTTTGTGCCTTGGTTGGTCGGAAACACGTGGTCCAATTTCCGGACCACATAATTTCTCGAGATCAAGAAGAGATATGTCCCCGATTATTTCAAGTATTACATGCCTTTTCGCTATTTGAAAAAAAATTGGGTTCGCGTTTACCACACCAGACCGAAGGAAGGTTCAATAGTACACTGTACACAACCCAACACATAATTCGGTAGCCTTATACCGAATTTAAGGTTCAGATCGGTGCATATTGACCGAACAAATATATTTGTAATAAGAAAAAGGAAAGCTTGGAAAACTGGTTCAGCCAAACAGATCCTCGAGGCTGCTCGAGCTGCAGAAAACCAAACGTCCGTCTGAGAAGTTGGAGAGAGAGAGAGAGAGAGAGAGGAAGAAGGAGATGGGGATCAGATTTATACTGATGGTGAACAAGCAGGGGCAGACCCGACTTGCCCAATACTACGAATATCTCACCCTCGAAGAAAGGCGAGCTCTTGAAGCTGAAATCGTGCGCAAATGCCTCGCCCGCACCGAGCAACAGGTCTCTCTCTCTCTCTCTCTGCACTTTCCTTTCATCGATTTCTAAGCCTGATCATCAAGTCTAATTATCGGAACCAAAATCTCCGATTTTCTTTTGTTTCATACGAAATTAGCAATGCCCAATTGTCCAATTCGGAGTTTTCATGCCAAATTGTTGAACTCTGAGATCTCAGGACCCGTATTGTTAGTATCGATTTTGCTTGTTCATCGAAAAAAAGTGGAATTGGGATCCGAAACTTTGTTGGGTTTTTCGGTTTGATGATATCAGAATAAGAAATTTTAAATCTTTACTGCGTAATGCATCAAATTTTTGCTTCCTGCAATTGAAGCCACTTGCAAGGAAAATAGGGTGTTCTTGTGAAGTTGCTTACATCGAATTCACGATAAGCTTGATGATTTGAAGTTAAATATAGGTGGCTTCTGTCACTGAATTGTTTCTAATCGCATTTGCTCCAACTTTGTGAATATCAAACATTTGCTACGTTACCCTGTGATCCATGTTCTGCAGTAGGATTTATGCTTAGGGGCTGTGGTGAGTAATCTCATTTGTCAAGAACCCTTTTCGAAGTTCATATTTTCAGGTCCTGCTGAACTTAAATCTTGTGGAAGAGTTCACTTCCTGCCTTCCTACCTTGAACGAGGTCTTAGTAAACGGGTTGTATTGGTTATTAGGATGATTACGCATATAGGTGACTGTGGAATGCCGGGAGAAGTGTTTCTTATAATGTTAGTCATGTTTAGCACGGGTTATTTCTTTGCTTGCATATCTATGGAATTTGTCTGGGCTGTGTCAAAGTTTTGTAGTTGAACAGCATAAATCTATGAAACTCGATCAATTTTTCGTTCTTTTTCAGTTAACTGAAGTTAGTTTTTTTGTTTGCTTGTTATTAGTAGATATTATGCAACAGCCGTTATACATGTTTGTGATGCTGATGTGTGTTGTACATGAAACAGTGTTCGTTTGTTGAGCACCGGAACTACAAAATTGTGTACAGGCGCTATGCTTCGTTATTTTTCCTGGTTGGAGTTGACAATGATGAAGTAAGTTACTCACAACACAAACTTGTTCACTTCTCGCCTCCAACCATGTCTTTCTTAATAGCTGTTTCCTTCTTGTCATTCCTATTGCAGAATGAGCTTGCGATTTTGGAATTCATACATCTGTTAGTTGAAACCATGGACCGCCATTTCGGCAATGTGGTAACCTCCTCTTCCAAAAACAGAGTGCCTAAGTTATCTTTCTCTTCTAACTTTTGAGCTAAACCAACATCTTCTTCTATTTACTGCCGACTTTTGTTTTCCTATTCTCATGAATTTGCAGTGTGAACTAGACATCATGTTCCATTTGGAGAAAGCGCATTTCATGCTAGAAGAAATGGTCATGAATGGATGCATTGTTGAGACGAGCAAGTCCAGCATTCTGGCGCCGATACAGCTGATGGACAAAATGACTTAGAAAGATGCTATTTTAGATGCTAGTTCGCTATGCGTTGTATCGAGTTACTCGAAGGGTTTGAATTTATTTGTGTTTGCCAGTTGTACAATAACTGCAAAGAGAATAAATACCATAATTTTTTCGTTGTTAATGAAAATTGCGGTTTATTTTGCTGGAATTCATTAAAAAGCACAAAGGCAAGGAGAACATTGCTGAAAGTTATGTAACATTTGATCTTATTAACGTCTGAGGAAACACAACCTAAGCTACACGTGATGTCCCACTAAGGCTAAATATCCCACTAAGGCCTCTCCTTACTAATCTACAGAAATTTGCGATCATACAGCTGCAGGCTTCCCGTCCTTTCTCGGGTCACTTACAGCAGTGAGTCTACCGTGAAATATTTGTTCATTAGAATTCTTTCCGCTTTTCCGGCCAATGTTTGCAGGGTTTCGAAGGGTTTGAACAATGAGCTGAGTGATGGCTCCCCCCGCCTTAGCCTGCAACTGATGACCCCGCTGTTCCAAGAAGAGCTTTCTTTCTTCCGAAAGCTCGATGTGATCGCCGTCTATGACAGTCATGTTCTCGTAGGAAACTATGTTCGGTATCAGCTGCACGGAATTAATAGAAAAAATTAAATAAACGTAAAGAGTTCATAACATCTATCATGGCTATGAACTGAAGCAAGAAAGCAAACCCTGTGGTAGATCCTTGGACTTTGAACTGCATCTAAAGGGTCCATCCCCAATACGAAATGATTCAGGAAAACCTGGGTCACTGCTGGAATTATGTTTATACCGCCGCTACCGCCAAGAACCCCGGCCAACTGATTGTCCTGCAAATGCCGACTGTTATTGGCTACTATTATCTTAAGGACACACAAAGTATGCAATGCAGTAGTGTCAGTACCTTTGTGATAATAAGTGGAGTCATGGAAGATAAAGGTCTCTTGTTCGGTTCAATAAAATTTGCCGGAGCAGGAGGGAGATGGTCGGGGGAGATCTCTGTCGGAGTTGAGAAGTCATCCATCTCATTGTTGAGCAGAATTCCGGTAGAAGGAGAGAGCACTCCACCTCCAAAAGGGTAATTTACGGTGCTTGTAACCGATACTGCATTTCTATCTGCATCTACTATGCAGAAATGACTTGTTCCATGATCTCTGAGCTGACTCCACCTGATTAATTATAAGCTGAAATAACTTTAGAATAATTACTTTGAAAAAAAAACTCGAATTTGAACTACAAAAGTCAGCTGATCATGCCTGTGCAAATAGTACTCAGGAGGGAAAGTTGTGTTGTCGAATATCTTCTGCTGGATTTTCTTTGCGAAAGATGGGGAAAGCATAGCGGACGCGTATTTACTTGCATCAACAAAAGCAGGGTCGCCCAAGTTCATTCGGATTGCAAACATGTGTTTCAACGCTTCAATCAGGCGGTGTAGACCAAGATCTCCGTATGCAGCATCCGTAGTTCCATAGCTGTTGAAAATGTTCAGAACCTGTGTTTCAAAATGCATTGTCATCGTCATCCCATTAGGATTGAAAACTCTTGCTTTCATAAGCTTTAGCATTTTATGAAGAACAAAATGGTAAAGAAGAGAATTCGGAAAGAGAAATCACCCACCAAAGACATCCCCAATGTTCCACTCGAAGGAGGAGGCATTCCGAAAACAGTGTAGCCCAACACATTCGCAGCCACTGCATCCACAACATTCACCTTGTAATTCCTCAGATCCTCCATTGTTAAGATTCCGCCAGCCTCTCTCACATCCTTGACCAATTTCTCGCCAAGAGTTCCGTTATAGAATGCTTGCGGCCCAAGTTCTGCCACCGCCTCTAAGCTCCGGCCAAGTTCCAGATTGTAGCATGTATCACCTGCCTTTAAGAGCTTCCCATTTGGTGCAAACACTTGCCTTAAGCCAGGATCACTTAAAATTGTATCTCCATACGTACTTAGATATTTTCCAAGATAAGGAGCAACAACATATCCATCTCTTGCAAGTTTTATTGCAGGTTGAAATAAAGTCCTCCACGCGATACGCCCGTGTTGCAACCAAGCTTCATGGAGACCGGCTATCTCACCCGGAACTCCCATTGACAGTGCACCTTCAACCTTGGCTTTCGGATTGCTCTCATACATGTTCTGTTTGTTTACAATGAAAATGATCAGCCTAAAGGATTAGATTAGACCCATTGGGATGACGCTTTAAGAAAACCTCACTTATACTCAATTTTCTTCAACTTCGATCCTATCCACTGACATGGTTGATTCTTTTAGGTTTCTAGTCTCTGACGTTATTCGCTTCGATCAACCTAAAATCGAACTTCTAAAGGACCATTCTATACCCTAAAAGGATCAACAATGTCTATGAATGCGATCAAAGTTGAAGAAAATTAAACAGAAGTGAGGTTTTCTCAACGCGTCCGGTTTTCCTATACATCTCTACAAACAAAACTAGCATTTCAACCGAAAAATATGATTTTCAAAACCTGTGAAGCAGCTAATGGGGCAGTTTCCCTCATATCAAAAGCTTGGGTTTGAGAAGTTGCTGAAGATCTCACGACCATGAAACCTCCACCTCCAATCCCACTTGCCATGGAATTAACAACACCAAGGCACAATGCAGTTGCCACTGCTGCATCAACAGCATGCCCTCCCTGCCTGAGCATCGAAGCGCCGATTTCGGAACACCTGGCATCATCAGCAGCAACAACTCCCTTTTCTGACTCAACAATGTCAGATTCATTGCCTCCAAATTTCCCCTCATTGTGTTTCTTTGATCCTTCAAGTAACCAGCCATTTGTGTCCCCTCCAAATGTAAGGCCTACAACTAGAAAATTAAATGAAAAATAGAAAAATGGTCAATTATTAAAGCATTTATCTTTACAAAAGTATGGCCAATAATTATGCTTCTACTTTGTATAAACAAGAATTATATAAAAAAATGGTAGATTCTCATTTCCCAAAAGGGGTGATATAATATGATTAATTTGGGGATGAGGAACAAAAGTTCCTTAAACTGTTTTTCTTTGCGGACAAATTACAATCTGATGTACGTGCAAAATAAAATTATTTTGTAATTTTTGTGAGTTACATTTGAATTGCTCCTAACCCTTTTAACCCTTTACAAGGAAAAATTTCTGGAGAAAGTAAATGTAAAACTTATAGTGAAAATTAAGTTATGAGAAATGGATTTAAATTATGAAAATTTTGGTCTCCTCCATAGCTACACACTTGGCTTGTATAAAGTTAAACATGTTGATCCAACAGAAAAAACAGAAACTTGGGTTCCTTAATCAAAGATAACTGAAAGTTTTTAAAACATCAAAAGCCAGAACACAAAGATCATATATATATATATATATGTGTGTGTGTGTATATATACATATATGTATGTATGTATATATATATGTATGTATGTGCGTGTATGATCACAGAGAGAGAGAGAATATGATCACAGAGAGAGAGAGAACTGACAGATGATGATGGCTAGAAATGTAAATAGGAGGAGCCAGAGAGGTCTGGTAGTCTTTTTGCTCTTATTGGCCAAACCATGACTGCCCAAGAGTGGAGCTTCCAAGCTCTGCTGCCCCATTATTCCTGTCTGTTCTCTCCTCTGACTCACCTGGAGAGAGAGAGAGAGAGAGGAGAGAGAGAGAGAAGAGAAGGTTAGGTGCTTTTTACAGGGAACGGTAGTAATACTTGTTGTTTGTTGGTGTGGCACTCTCACTCGATATTTTCTCTGAATAATTATTGTAGTGAGACATGACAAATGTACACTTGCCACAGAAAATAACGCATTTGTCACGCTTATAAGGAGTGGATGGTTATATATACGCTTCCACACGTTTCGTTTTATTTTTTATTTTTTATTTTTAGATTGAATAAAGTAAAAAAGAATGAAAATACAAAATACGGGTCGAGAAAAATAACGTGCAGAAATCTTATATATTTTAATCTAATTAGCTTTTGCGACCCGATACAGAGTTTTGAATCTTATTGGCTTCTTCTTCTTCTTCTTAGGATTAATCAGGACTCCTCTTCCAGTCCGAAAAGTAACAAATAGACATTAACCGTGAGGTTTCAGATTCCGGCTGTCAAACCAAGAAACGACGGAATAGAAGGTTTAGATTCCGTCTGCACTTGGTTAACTGCTGCCACGTCATCATATCAAAGAAACAATTTCTTGTTTCTTCCTGTGTTCTTGATACAATGATAATTGTGGTGTGCGATGGTGGGTGTGGAGGGAGTATGCGGCCTAAACCACACACTGATTCAGCTTGGTGTTCAACTCATTATTTGAAGTTGAAATTAAAATTTTTCATTTATACGTGAAATAGAATATTATTAAACTGCATAACAAAAATTTTGGTTTAATACCTTTTACATGCCAACACCACTTGAATAAATTTCCCTTTTAACTGCATTAAAAAATGCTCTTGACCACACCTGATTTGGGAATTAACGTGAATAATTCACGTCTTTTTTCTTTAATCCCAATGGCCTCTCTCTCTCTCTCTCTTTTTATAATTTTGCGTCTTATTTGGTATGAAAGATTTAATTTAATTTAATTGTGTATGACTAGTTGCAGATGACAATTGTGTGACAACGAGGGTTGTCGAGCTTTGTAGCCTGGCGTCACACTGGATAAAAACTTTATAATGCGTGTACGCTATCACTATAACGTTCCATACATCCATACATGAAAGTTACTCTCATTATGCTGAGGTCAAACTAAACACCGCCTAAGTCATCGGGTTAGTAAGTAGGTCCCGCTCTTAACAAATCGGGAGCTGGCACGCCTAAAAAACAAAGAAATATGAAGTAGGGCCAAAGTCAAGTCCCTTCAAATTACGAATAATGTTGCTCATCCTTTTTTTCAATTAGAAATAATCCCTTTCATAAGGTCAAACTGGTGAATTCCAAGGTCAGTTGAGTCTCAAAATTTGGCCTCGTGTTCTTTTGAAAAGTTGTGTTTCCTCTCATAAAACACCATTAGCAAATATATCAAGCCTTTTTAAGGCGATCGTTTCGTAATCAAACATGTCATGAATTCGGACTTTTGACGATTGACAAGTACGGTTTTCCTTTTCATAATGTTCAGCAAATATATGACCATAGCATAGCGTGCAAATATTGATTTGGATACACCGGCACGAGTAAATAGACAAAAGGCATGGAATGTGTTGAAAAACTATGTGCTCAGGTTGACAACGGCTAGATGATGCTCTATATGATGTCTCAAAACATACGTACGAGAAATTTTCTTTTTGAAAATGTTATTGGCACTCCAAAAATATCATTGTGCACTCCAAACTTTCTATATTTAGAAAGAAAAATACACTTGTGAGGAGTACACAATGAGATTTTTGGGGTGCCAATAACAATTCTCTTTTCATAATATGGGCCACAATCTAAAAAATGACCTCCATCGAAAAAGAAATATCTATATAGGGTACATATTTACCAAAAAAAAATAAAACCAAAAAAAGTAAATAAATAAAACTTGAACTTTGTCAATGAACCTCTTTCATGACTGCCAGAACACGTCAGGGTCATTGCTGTACAATGAGTGATCCTGAATTTCCTGGTTCGCCACATGGCAATCGATGAGTCGTGACTGCACGAGTTTACACAGTGCCAAGCCACAGGGAAGCACCCACCATTCACTTTCATCCCTGCAGTTGATACAACAACTTTCATTAGTGAGGAATGGAGTTGCTGCAATCGCTATATAAACAGTCGCTGCCACGAAGGTTTAAGAACTGACATGCTAAAATTCCAGGACTGAAAGTTGGAGTGCTTTTTCCTCGAGTGGGTCGTATAATGAATCAATCCACACGTAAATGCAACAACCTGGAACAACCGAAAAATGTCAGGTATCACGCTGATGAAAAAGTGCATTGCCTGCTTGTATCCAATGTCATTCTTTTGAAGACAAAAGCCATTTGGTTCAGAACAACTTACGACATTGATCAAGGATGTGATATTCCACAAAGCATATATACGCGCAAGACCCGCTGCCCGTCTAGGTCCATGACTAAACAAAGCACTGATGCCAGCCGGGAAGGGGAATAGTAGACCGAGAGGAAGAATAAATAAGACTAAGAAAAAGTCCAACAGTGAAATAGAATACAGCTGCAGCAAACTGAGCAAGACTATGCTAAAATCTCCCAAGAGTATAATAGAGATGAACAAACCGACAAGATCCTGTGATAACAGAAGAAAGTACGAGGGAAAATTAGAATACCATCTAAGAACAAACGGATTTCACTTTCAGAACGAGGAATGATGAAACAACAAGTCGGTATAATATAAATATAGGTATGTTCAATACCTGATGGCCAACTGGTTTGCCATTATAAACTATGAAGGAAAACGGATAACATATAGCTTTCTTCTCTTTAAACTTCCTTAAGCTCTTGCTGTGTAAAATGCCTCCAGAAAATCTTTTCTGTGACATCCAATGGTCGATGAGTCTCAAATGGTCAAATGGGTTTTCCCAATGATTTCTTGGCGTACTGCAAATAGGGTGGAAGAAACATGAGCCATATGGTATGTAACTTGCTAGAAAGATAATCAGGAGCTGAATGTTACCGTGACAGATGATCCCGCGGCGACAATGCATCTTGACCCTCCAGTGCTGGTGGCACACTTTCGTTGTCAATAGCATATACCAAAAGTCCAAACTGGCTATACCCAGACGCTGTAGGCTGAAACCAGGCAAGATCAACATGCATGCCATATGCACTAAGAGTAGGGTTTGCATGCGTTTCAAGCCAGCTGATAACATGACCAAAAGTTAACTTTAAGTGACCACGCCGAACCAATCGCAGTTGAGCATTTAGACCAGCTACAAGCCGATACCAGATGGTAGGTGGAATACTCTACAAGCAGATCAAATAGAACGATCAGAACTTTGATAAAAATAGCAATAGGAAACAACTAACTTCACATCGAACACAGCCCTAAAGGTAGATCGATAACCTGGCTCATGAGGCTAGTTAGAATGTTATCACTGCAAAGATGGAAAGGCGCCATGTAACTTCCATCTCCTCCAAAAATTAATGACAATGGAAATCTCTGATGAAGACGGGGAGGAAGACCAGCTCTTTTCTCATCTCCACCGAGGTAAAAGTCCACGTATGCAAGCATTAAATCAGAAGTTGCAGCTACCTGCGGCACAAAACAGTAAATGGTGCTAAAACTGTTAATTCAACTCTTAACAAAATGTCTCCAATTAGGTACACTTCAAAAGATGTTAGCAAGAAAATTATGACTTCTTTAGATATACCTTGAGTCCTTCATAGAGTGCACGTGAACGACAAGAACGCAAGCAAGAATGATCATACTCTGATCGAACATATTCACGAAGTTGTTGTAACTTCTTTTTCCTTCGACTCTGTAACCATGACCACGCAAGTGGATAGGCAAAAACACAAAGAATGCTGTAGACTGATCCTTCCCACCACTGATAAGCAGCTAAACCATTAATCTCGTCCACAAATCTATTGAATGCAGCCTCATACCTGCCATGTCATGAAATACTTTAAAACACTTACAGAAGTTTACGCAACTTGAGTTAATATGTAACAATGAGCTAAATTATCAAGCTCAAAGCATAAATGTAGAAATACATGCATAACTCAGTAAAGGTACGACTTGTTGCCATTATTTTTCAGTGGGCATCCTACCACCAAAATCATAATACACCAAAGAGAATGAGAGCTTACACAATCTCTGTGACTTGTTCTGGAGGGGAATGAGGCAGATGCCAAGGTTCACTGAATGTATTTGGCCCCATGAAAAACATCCTATGCACATGACTCTGAGATTCCTCGTTTCTATTTGTTTCCAAAACCTACACGAAAACAGGATTGTCACATCTAACATGATATGTCGCAGATTACGGGGCACTGTAATTTGGTTTTTAAATGACCATTCTTCCAGTTATAAAAAATAAGTAGCCAAAGTTAAGATTGGAGGTGAACCTCATTCAACGATTCCAGGAAAGGGAAGGAATGATCTAAACGAGAACCCTGTCGAGCAGGTACAGGAGTCGGTAATTCGTCTCCAGTAACATACTTCATCCGTGCAACACTAAGCACAAGAGCTAACAGGATGAGGACACTTAACAGAATAAGACCAAACCACCATGGTCCACCAAAAGTGTAAACCAACTCTTCAAATGCTGTATAACATTTTGGCATGTGATATCTGTCAGAAATGCACTTGTATGGACATGGAGTTTCCATGACACCACCTGACAAAATTTGAATGAAGTTAAAGAGGTGATTTGCCCAAAGAAAAACATATCAAGGCAAATCATGCAACACCACTCTCAACAAAAAAGATCCACAGCATCCAGCAAGTCAATCATAATTTCCAAGTCTTCTTTAAATAAGCTCACAAGAAAACCATAGCAAAACTCTTGCCCAAAATAGCCAGAGTAAAATTTAGGGATACCTCGAACCGTGACATATATGGCACGATGTGGAAGCTCCAAAGATGGGCAAGCATGACAAAGGGCTCTATCAGAGCCACTCACATTCTTAAAGGTGCCAACAGGGCATTCCTGCAGTACAATTTGGTCAAATAGTAAACATAAACATGATATTTTATTGGGAAAAAAAACATAAACATGCAAAATAAGAGAAGCTAAGAAAACTCATAGAAATCATGTTCGATCCTATAATCACAGAGGCAAATATGTATACAAATATAATGACCAAGATCTTGCTAATATAACTAGCCAACAAAATTTCTAATTGAACAGTTAAACAATGCAAAACTGAAATCAACTAGATTTGTCAAAATAAGCCTATAACAACAAGCTTAAGTTAATCAACATGTTCCTTAGCTCGATGTTTGATATAATAGCATGACCGGAGCCATATTATATCTTAAAACTAAGTCAAAATGTCATGCAAATATAAATAGTGAAGCTACCTCACAAAAGATACCATAAAGCCCTCTGGGACAGGCCTTTCCCGTAACAGTCCCATTTTGTCCAGCCCGACCATGACCTCTACCGAAACCTCCCCTGCACCAAGGAGACGGAAAGAGAGTTAAAACTTGAGTGATATCTCAACACCAAAAACGACTTGTTATACAAAGAAACTATTTTATATTTGAACAATGTTTATATTAAAGAAATTTACTAGAAGTGACATGTGTTCTAGTACACCTATCATTAAGTGAGCAAATGATAGTAGTACTTAAAGAAATTTATTTCAACAATGTACGATGCATATATGTCAAAATTGTGAAAAGCAGTATCTATTTCCAGATACTAACCCAGTAATGATGCTTCCTCTCGCACTTGCTATGGGCAGATATGCATCCCCAACTGGGATATCTGACCAGTGAAAGTGAATCCGCCCGCCACCTCCTCCGCCACCACCACTAGGACTACCATGTCCACCAACAGTTGAGATTGTAGAAGAATTACCAAGTGCCAATGTTTGAACAAACAATAGAATAGTTCCACCAGAACCACCCCCAGGACCTATATTTGAAAAGAACCTATCATTTTTCTCTAAATATTCTTCTCCAAAGCTTTCTCCGTCGGCTCTAAGTGAACCATCAAGAGACAAACTTGACAATGAGCGCTCCAATGAACCCATTACTGTTCAGGGAGGAAAAAAAAGGGAACATGTTACTGTTCAGAAAAGGATATACGACCCAATAGCTATCAATCACAAACAAAACCTAATTTAACCATTTAGACATGTTTAATCCATTGATTAGTTGATATCTTCTAAAACTTTCTCCACATTTCTCATTATTTTATATTTCTTACCAATGATACCACCACCTGCAGTTGCACCAGCTAGGCTATCATTTCCACTACCACTACCAAGTTCACAAGGCAAATCAGGATCTCCATAGGAAGCACCACCGTCAATAAAATTTCCATCGTAATACCCATCCCCACCTTGGCCACCATGCCCACCGCCGCCACCAAGCCCATTTGCAAAAAACTTTCCTCTACCAACCCCACCCATGCAACCTGTGCATAAAAATAGAAATTCATCTGATCTTAGAATGCATGGTTTAGGTAATCATTTATCGCTTCAAATCCAAGCAAACATCCAGGTTGCATGTTGAGCCAAAATTGTTAAAAAAAAAACAAGAGTCCAAATGCATACCTAGCCCAGATGCACTAATTACCCCGGAAGAGTGGACCGCTACAGCTCTAACCCAGTGAAAATGTATAACAGATCCAGTTATACTGCCTTGAACAATAACATCTTCAACTCGACAGATCTGGAGCAGGAAGCCAACCATTTATCAGAAAAACAAGGTGGACTCTATTCAATCTTCCTAAAAATTTAAATAAATTGACAAAGATAAGTACTTAGTTCCCAATCTGGATCAATGGGAGACCTGAAGAGTGAAGGTCAATGTAGAGTTCATGTTACAATCTTCGGGTGGATGAAGTAATTCCATGGGGCAGTTTGGAAGTTCACAGTTGAGTTGGGGTTTCCTACCATTCCCAAAATGAAAATCAATTCCAAAGGAAAAAAATGATGTCATTGAGAACTATGAATTTAAAACTTACGTCAAATTACTACCGCCACTGTCTAGAGGCCCTCGCAGTAAAGATCCAGGTCCAATCTTCAGTATTAAAAGAAGAAGATTCAGTATGTACATGGCCACAAGATATGAATAATGCACAAATCATATAGTACACTTCAAAATTCAAACATGAAACAAAATCAGACTGGATAGATGAGAATATGTTTTCATACATACTTTAAGTGGATTTGCTTATTCTGTTAAAAAGCAAATAAACAAATCAATACAAGTTTCCAAATTCAAGTAACAGAAAACTGATGCCAAAATAATTGTCCCTCAGATGCCAACAATTCTAGGTATATGATATTTGGGTGGATACTTAAAAACTCAGCACCATAAAACTCATAAAACCTGGTTTTAACGAAATGATGAATACTTAAAAATACACACTAAATTTGCAGCTTACCTTGATACTGAAAAATAGAGACAGAATCAGGTGTTGTGCTTCAATCAGATCTCCTGGCCCAGACAAATTCAAGAAACCTTGTCCATGAACTCCCAAATTCGCATTAGAATGTATCACAGACGCCCCCTGATAACCAAATACGGCAGCATGATTTGACAATGTAAATCAAGGTTCCATGTGTTTTATAGGTGTAAAATCAAGGTTCTAGTTTAAACATACCCTGAGAACCACTAAATTGCTTGCCTCAAGCAAGGATGTTGCCACAATTGCATCAGCACCACCATCTATAAGCATTTTAGAATTCCACATCAAGTGCATTTTGACAGACATTCGAAGAGCCCCAAATATCTGAGTTTATCAGGAAAAGACAGCAGACACCCAAGTTTTAAAATATTTCGAGATATGAGGCGTGCATGTATATCTGTTTTTGCATTTTCCTATTTCCACTCCAACCCCTAATTTATTTGTGCCCTGATCATCAAACATGTAAGAATAGAAAGAAAGAAAAAGGATAAGTCTTATGATTACCTTGACAATAGAATCACTCATCAGAAGCTCTTCTGCCATTAACTCAAATTCTGATGATGCAAAATGTGCCAGACCAAAACTCAAAACTGCACCATATAATACACGAATTTGACCTCGAACCTGTACAATGCATTACAATTTCAGCAAATGACTTTAAATAGCATGTTTCTATTTTTAATTAGTTACATTAAGACAAGAAAAGCCCTTCATCACAGAGCAGTAGAAGTTAGTTTAGCTCTTCAATGACCTGAACACGGCTCCAATACAAAGGAACCAAAGCCTTGGCATGATTTTGGATATCAACATTTGTCCAAAGTGGCTGTTTAGGAAACTCTAACAGAAGTGTGTCAGTCTGTGTGGACAAGTTATGATTATTGACTATAAGTCTCCGAGGTACAGCATCATAATATGTCCCTGCAGCACCTGCATTTTCAGGACAGCCTAAACTTCTTCCCCCTGCCAGAAGAAGCACAACATCACCAACATGGTAACGTACAAAAACAAAGTAGTTCCAATGGTTCTCTCAAAAATAAGTTCTTCCTCTACATATTACCAAAGAGAAACTTAAGCAAGTTCTTTGCTTTGATATACAAATAACATTACAAAATGATAACTTTTTACTTGCCCTGAGCGTAGATATCTGTATCATCACGCCTGCTAAAAACTTTGATGGAAACTCTTCCACCTCCTCCTCCAGCAAACCCATTACCCCCCACTGCACTTATCCTGCCACTTCCAGTCCTGCTCTTCACAGAAAAATAATTGTAGTTACGCAATGAAAGAGGTACGTAACAACCAATCCAACAAAACAAACTATTAGCATCCATGATTGAGCATATTAATAGACATAATCATTAGTGAGTCATTGTCTCAAGTTAAACACAACAGGTAAAGTACATACATTCTACGAGCTTTGACAAATATGCTGCCCCCTGACCCTCCACCACCCTTAATCCCACCATCACCTCCATCAGCCAAAACACTCCCACTAAGATCAATTGAACTTCTTGCCTCCAACCAAATCCTCCCACCTCCTTCCCCACCATACTTGTCGTCCTTACTAGTTGTCCCGCCCTTACTCCCATAACTCACCGGCTCATCCAACGATGACCACGCATACGGATCCCCACCCCAAACATCATCGGGGAGCTTCGTATTATCAATCACACAACTAGCTCCTCTCCCACCATGCCCTCCACCAGAACCCTGAACACCCTCCGGAGTGCCACTGGTCTGCGCCGGAGGTGCACCCGCCAAAGCCGTAACATTTATCACTGACCCAGATAAAAAGCTTGCATTCGAAGCATTAACCGAAACTAACCCGGCAATAATCATTGAATTTCTACCTAAACTAAATTCCCCACTAATGTTAACCACAATTTCGCAACCCAATAATGGGCAGCTGAAATTAACACCGGGAAGTATATATAAGCTCCCATTTCCTTCTATATACACATTATCTTCAAGAATCAAGCTTGAATTCAGCTCACAAATGGTGTCCAGAGACCCAATTCCGTTGAGACCCCCCTGGCACGAGAGCGGGGGAGGGTGGGGCGGCGGCGGACTCGGTGGCGGCGAAGGAGGGGAGTAGTCCCCGTGAAATTCGAACCCGAGAATCGAAAACTCATCGTCCAAATCAGCGCAGAGGCTAGGGTTTATGGCGAAGCAGATGAGGAGGTTGAGGATGAAAAGGTGGAGAAGAAACGGGGCGTTTTGAGCCATCCTGAAGAGACGAAACTCATCACAGAGATAAAACCCTAGCTGGAAATAGATTGTGGAATCGAATTCTGAGTTTTGGGGATTTGGGGTTTGCGAGAATTGGATTTTGGGGTGAGATTTTTGGATCAAAGACGGGAGCTTGAATGAGAAATTGTGGGGTAAATTAGGGAAATACGTAAAAGGTTGCACCTTTTTGAGAAATTTGAATTGGGGGCGAAAATGGTAAGCAATCTGAGAAATTTGATGGCGTTCTTTGGTGCTTTTGCTTTGACGGAGAAGAAGACGAAGAGCTTGATGCCTTGGTGGAAGGAGAACAGACGGACAGAACAGAACAGAACAGACGCAGCGCACGTGTGCACGGCACGTGCGACCTTCTTTGTTTAATTGAGGTATTTTACATAAGAATACGAGCAAATTCTATAATGCACATCAGATGCATCATTTTTTATAATGAATAGTTAAGTTTGTGTTATTTAATTTAAATATTACTACGAAAAGCAAAGAATAAGACCCCCAATCAATTACTACGAAAAGCACTTTCTTTTTGAATTCAGCATTCCAATCCAATTTCTAGGTGGAAAGAAAGAAAAAAGCAATTCAGCACAAGAAATTATTTTTGCTACAATTAGAAAAAATAATGTAATTTGTCAATGGTTTTGATGCGTTACGTAATTACCAAATAATTGTATATTATTTTAATTTGTATATGCTAATTGAATTGTTTTAGTTATATGTCACATTGGACTTTATATAGATTGTGATTGGTTTATCTTATATGATCTGTCAAATCCACTGCTATAATAAGGTCACTCTTCTTTTGTTTCTTTGCTACATTTTATGTTATCATAAGCTACCATCTTATAACAATATTATATTTTGCAATGCATCCGCGTTAGGAGAATATTCTTGCATGCGTTGAAGATGTATTGTCCTCTTTTAAATAGTACTTACTTATCACCTGATTAAGTCACGTTATAGTTCGATGATAAATGTTACAAAAAAGATATGAATATGTTCCGAATGACAACTAAGTCTTTCCCCATGTTAGGTTCATGAAAGAAACTTTTAACTGTTTCTTTTTTCTTGGTTGAGAAAGAAACTCTTAAGAGTCATGAATAGTAATTAATAGTTACTTTTAGGGCGCAATGTGAAAAAATTAAAATTTCATGGCTCATTTTAAAAATTACCCCAAACACGGAGATTGTGTAATATAATTAGCCCTTACTTTTATCTTTCAATTTTCAACGTTAGGCAATCAAATTCGGGACCTCTTCCGATATTGCAGGGTTTTGATTGTAATATATTGCTAGTGGATCTGTCACTTTGAACATGGGATGTGAATAATAAGAATGCACGACTTTGGCTCTTTGATCTTCCCTTATTTACTTAACATTGTTTTGTACATATGCTGTTGCCGCGTTGCGTACAGAAAATGGAATGATTAATATAAAATACTCCACTAATCACAGCTTGATGAACAAATTTCCAAACTGTGATTTGTCCCAATGGGAACTAAATTCTCATGAAATCTGTGGGGTGGAGAAATATCATGTAACTGCGGTATATTCCCTCTTTTACTCTTTTTCACTCGTCATTCTCGCATATAGTTACATTTTCTTCTTTTTCTTACTCGTCACTCGTACTTAGGTGATGAGTGAGAAAGAGAGAGAGGATACACTTATGGTAGGAAAGTATTTCTCTTGCGGGGTGCCATGGCAGTTGAAGAAATGAGACATGACCATTTTCTCTGCAATTAATGAACTTGGGCTGCTGGTTCGCAGACTGTGGCGGATCTAGAAATTTTTCGTCCCAAAGAAATAGGTTGAGAAAGCATAGAAGATAATTCGAAGCGTATGGAATTACTGAAATGAAAGATGCAGAAATACAATTTTCTTTATTTATCTGTGAATTTGGTGCAGCAGCACAAGAAAACATTTCTTAAAAGTTTAAAGCATAGAATACAACTCCTCGCATAGAAATAAAATACAACTCAACAGCCTCTTTTTTTAATCAAACACTTTGTACATCACTGAACATCTTGAAGCAGAACACAAAGATTCAGTTTTCCTTAATATATATCGATCACGTCGAAAACCTAAAGGGCTCACCATCTCAGCTTTGCTGGGAAATACTGGAAAAAAAAATCACATCCAAATTAATCAGAATTTGAGTTGGTGAATGATCGAAAATTTGGAATCCGCTCGAGGAACTACAGAACAGTACTCACCTTCTCAATGAGGGACAAATAATATGGCTTCACTTTTTCGACATCAACGCGAACTTTGCTCTTGCTGTAGAGGTCATATTTGCTGCAAATGATCACGACAAAATGGTCAGTTTGGTTCCTGCAAATCTGGAAATCACAAGATATATATATATATATAAATTAATTGAATTATAAATGGAGCATACTTGAAAACTTGAAGCCACTTTAGATTCTCTTCATCCTCCTTGTTCATAAGGTGTCGATATGCCCCTTCCCTATGGAAAGCTGCAACATAATAAATCCGAAGCTTAACATTTGTCACATTGGACTTTCAAGTCCAGGGGAATCTGGTGATGGTACTTACGATAAAATGAGTGATACCGGATGATGAACAATCCAGCCTGAGGCAAAGTTGTTCCGTTTTCCTTGGCCACCTGCAGATTAATTTGAACATACCGGTTAACAGAATCACGGTTATGATGATAGTAACGTTTGAAATTTGTACGTTGAGCGAAAGAAGTACCAAGTACATGTAGTCATCATGACCCCATGAGATCATGACATTGTCTAGTCCACATCCTTCTGCGTAAATCCCATTCTTGGTGTTGTAGGAAGGATTGTTGAAATCCGGATTTTCCTTGAAATACTGCAAGGGCAAAGAACTTTTATGTAACTTTATTGATTATAAATTCATGATCACATTTAAGATGTTTACTTAGTGCACCTAATTAATCTTTGAGAGGAAATTATACCTTGTGGTGAACAATGGATTCATCGAAAGCGCACCCGAGAGGATGTGTGTCTCCTGCAACATAACATTTGAGTACCTTTTTAGCTGAAACAGCTCAAAAGAGCAAAAGGGCAATCAAATTTCAGTAGGAAAAACACAATGCTCACCAACAACAGCCCATTGAGGAAGCTCTCCAAAGCTAGGAAGCAGAAGCACTTTTCCAAGATCTGAAACCCATGCAAGATTAAGTTAAATGCAAGAGAAGAAAGCACTTTTATCAAATCCCAGAAATTGGGTATGAAAAACTCTATTGGAAAAAGTCAGAAGCAGTTGTGGAATTCTAATAGACATTCTATCTATAAACTATTATGTAAGAGTCATTCTACAATGCAGTTAACTGTACTTTAAAAATGTGTAGTCCAGTTTATCGAAGACATCCACATTTAAAATGTGGGGTTAACCGTACTATAAAAAATCCATTATATATTCTAACAAATGAGCAGCTTAGATTAAAATCAGAATCAAGGAATTTTAATTGGGAATATACCATGAATAAGAGCAGTCAAGTGCAACCAATCTTCATTGGGATAGTCTTTTCTAATGGCTTCAGCAGTTTGCAGCAAGTGCTCAATTTGTGGTTCATCCAAGTCAGGATCACTGTCATCCACAATCTCATTGAGGAGCTCACAACATTCCCATATGCTCATTTCGACTCGATTCAACTTGCTGTACTCCTCCCTCATCCTCTTCACGAAATCATGCGTTTGATTAATGTGGTTCAACCGGTAGAATTCCTCCACGGATTTCTGCCTTTCGCTTTCCGCGTTATAATCCCTGCATTGCATGTGTGCATAAACATATATGTCAGACCTCAATATTACACAAGAACCGTATGAAAAATGTGACCAAAAAATTAAGAAAAATAATATTGCAGACCTGAATGACTGGCCAAACGAATTTATTTCAGGTGCAATGAAAGCCTCATCTGATCCTGCAATTTCTTGTGTCACAATTCCATCATTATTGGAGATCTTTTTGGGCACCACAAACCCACCATCCAAAACTAATTCATTGATTTCTCCATTGATCTCTGAAGAAATAATCTTCTTTTCCTCCACTTGTAACCCTATTGAGAAAATTAAGATCTTAATTAACTAACTAATCATAAAAACATGGAACGTAAGAACTCAATGCAGAAGAGCTAAACAAGGAACAAAGGGCAAGGGCTTGTAGCTAGCCTCGCCTAGTTGCAAGCATTCACCCATGCACCCGAAGTTCTGTGTTAGATTCTTTCCTCCGTCATTGAAGAAAAAAACAGATTAAAGGAAAAGGGTAGAAGGGTAGAAGGGTTTACCAAGCTCAGGCTGCTCAATGAGGATAGTCATCTTTGCCTCCGAAAAATCGAGCAATTAAAGTAAAACAAGAAGCCAAAAGCAGAGAAGAAAGCAAATTGGCTGTGTGGTACGAATATGTTGCAAAAGTGGGTTCTTATAGTAAACCTAAAATGTCCTTGCATGAAAATTTGGAAGCATGGGAGTCCTCAACTGAAAAAACGACCTGTTGAAATTCCTATTTTATCCAACTAAATTCCATAAATAGTGTCCTTGCATGAAAATTTAGGAAACGCGGGAGTCCTCAACTGAAAATATTATCCAACTAGTCCGAATGAAACGTTCAAAATACAGTTGTATAAAGAAACAGATGATAAGGCTGATCTGCCCACATTTAGAAAAATAAAATGATTAGATTTTAAGTTAAAGAAGGACACAGAGTCAGCCATTAGGTGGATATCATTATCTAAAATTCTTGTTTGGATCTACTGACTTGGAATCTAGTCATGGCCAAGTAATGCATGCACTGTTTTTTTTTTTTTCAGTTTTTAACAGTTTTAGAAAATTTAGCAAAGATGTCTGAATTAGCGTTAATTTTTTCACATTGCATCTCGAATTTATAATTCTGTTTTTAACCGTCTTGAATATTATTGAATGTGCAAAGAACACGATGGATCACAACTAATATGCAAAGAACATGCCTATCTTAATTATAGAAAGGGTTTTTTTTTTTTTTGTCAAATATAGAAAGGGGTTTTGATTTTATCAGTAAGTCCTTTACCAAATATATTTATTAGGAATTCAATTCGAACCAAAGTAGACAAGGTAAAATTTACAAATAAATATATGTTCTAGTCATTTCAAATTATATTTGAATTTTAATTAATAAATAACTTCTCTTCCATACCATAAAATAATAGCCGTCGATGAAGGTTAAAGAGTCTCATACGTACATCACATGCACATAATACGACTAAATTTAACAGAAACTGTAACACATTTGACGGCGGAAAGCAAATCTAAAGATTTGAAAGTTGAGTGGTAAAACCAAACTAAAAATTCATGGTGAATGTGGAACAATTACAAAAGTTCAGAAGACATGGCTAAACTTTTTCTCTCACTTTTTTTTTTGTTGGAGTGGAGTGTGAGATCAAACAGATTAAGCTGTGATCCTCCTTATATTTTCATTTAAACATTGACTAATATATATGGTAGTGGTAATGATAAATCGACGGCCAGGACTGAATTTTGGACGCCGACAACAACTTGCTGTAGTTTTGCTGAGAACATCTAGATGTTATATCTTTTAATAATACACAGGTCGGCTACATATATATATATATATATATATATATATATATATATATATTCTTAGAGGATACGCGGTACATGTTTTTCCTCCTATAGATTAATATCATTGCCGGCTATGATTTACAATAATTAGCGTAAAATATTCTCTTATTGTACTGCACGACGTATCGGATGATCATATTATAAAGCTGTAACTCTCGTTGGTTCGCGATTGATATTTGTTAGAATGCACCATCAGTTATTCCTATGCACTATCTATTTCTTGACAAAAATATATATAGGTTTGATAAGAAAACATTATTCGATAAAATATATAATATTTAAATTGGTCAAGAGACTTTAATACATGAAACTTTAATACATGACACTTTATACATATGTCGGTGCTCACAGTGTCACACAAAATGCAAGTGCAAATAATTCAAAGCAATTTGAACACGTTTTCAAGAATCCAGAAAAAAATAACTTTTTCTTGTCCAGGGAAATAGAAAAACGTTTTAGTTGAAGTTCTTCAACGTATACCGCTCTACCACTTGGAGTTCTTCCAGGGAAATATAATGCACCAAGGAAATAAATGAAAATGTACGTAGAACTTCCATGGTTACCTTACCACGAGTTAATTTTTGATGTCATTGCAACACCGTCACGTGTTGTAATTATCAACCAACGCCATTCATGTCATACTATATCTCGGCAAGAGAGATTCAGACTTCATACAAGTTTCCGGTTTCTATGAACCTCATATCACTGCAATGTTTTGTGGTACAATTGTGACTTATGTTTGACCACAATGATCCCCTATTTGGCAAAAAAGACTTAACCCCTCTACTAATCCGCAAAAATAAAACTAGTACCCAATACATAATCTTATGCTAAGCTCCAATAGTTTCGAAACGAGAAGTGAATTCTGCACACTCTTTTTCACATTTTACATGCCATTGTGTTATTATTTTATTTAATTATTCTTTGATTTATCCAGTTGAAAAATTGATACATAAATTATTTACCTCTCAAAACTATTGAGAATTGCCATTTGGGCTTTGCAATTGAGGATATTTGAAAGCGGTCACTTTACCCAGTAGACTGCCTAAAATTTGGCGGCCCAACTCATTTTTCTGTTGAACCGGATCAAAATATGGAGAAATTTGTAAAACTGAAACTACGGCCCAGCCCAGTTTTCTTTTAATTTACGGACCAAATAAAGAGCGCTGCCTTTGACAAACCGAGTGTTATGTTCCATGAACTCGACCCAGGAAAAAAAAATATTTGCTTGCATGAATTTTTTAAAATTTTATTTTGCACGAAGATTTCTATACATTTGGGGTTTTTTTTTTATGTAGAGATTCGAACTTAGAACGTCTTACAATAATGAAATGAAAAACACTGTTAGACTAACAATTAGTTAGTCAACATTTCTATATATACAAAATTTGTACATCTCTTTATTTTAACACAGTCCACTGTTTGGAATGTAATTGTGGTTACCGTCTTAAATCTGTGGACCAAAAAGTACATATTTGTTTAATCTTGATTCCTAAATCAAGTTGTCTTTTTTTTTTTGGGTCAAATAAATCAAGTTAAGTCTCTAAACAGCATCCATAAAATAATATTAATAATAAACAACTAATAAATTAAAGTTGCAATTGGTAATCTCATCCATGGGTTTGATCTCTTTGTAAATGTTGTGTGATGCTGCTGCTGTTAGTTTCAATTTTTTAATCTCTCAACCTAAGCAAGTATAGGATTGTCCTCGTTGATAAGGTATTTATCTTTAATTTATTATGTCTCGAGTTTAAATTCTCTCTTTTTCTTTCAGTCTATCTTAAAGTAATAATATCGTTTGTAATAAAAAAATAAAAATCTCTCCGTCTTAAAATTGGGTCAAACTTCAATGGTACGTACCATTGAATAATACATATTGTTGAATGATTTAAGATTCATTTGGAGTCCACCGCAAATGAATCTAGACCATTTAATAACGGTACCATTGAATGGTACGTACCACCCAAGATTTTTCCCTTAAAATTGGTTCAATTATCCTCCACAGTTGATAGTTGACCTAACACTAACAAGGTTCTTTTGGTACCTTGAATAGAATTGTAATGGAATCCTACACTACGCTACAAGGCTATAATAGAGACTAGAAAGCATGTTGTACTATAAAAGAGTACTTATAATTCTTTAACATGACTTAAGCTTCGGGTTGCTTACTGTATAAGATGATGAGCTTAAGAGCTGTTTGATAACCATTTCGTTTTTTAGTTTTTCGTTTTTACTATTCACTTTTAACTTTTTTGAAAACTGAAATCTTATTTGATAATTATTTTCAGTTAAAAAAAAAAATTTTGAAAAACTGACGGCCAAATTTTAAAAATTCAATAAAGCAATTTTCATTTTTCATTTTTTTGAATCTGGAAGTAATTACTAATTAAGATTTCAATTTTCAAAAGGGAATTGTTATTGGCACTCCAAAATTTCTATATTTATAAAGAAAAATACACTTTTGAAGAGTGCAAAATAAGATTTTTGGAGTGCCAATAACAACTCAAAAAAATGAAAACAAAAACTGAAAAATAAAAACGAAATGGTTATCAAACGGCAAATAGTAATCGACTGGTTGTTTAATTCTGTATGAATGGACGATTGACAATCATTGATATATGCAATATCATGAACAAAATCTACATACATTGACGATGACAATTATCATATCCAATACTTATTCATGCATACGCAAACAACTATACTTAATATTCACACAATGATCTTTAGCTTACTTCTAAAGAACGCATAATATTATTTTTTAACTACAAGCGAGATTTTACTCTAAACTCTAAACTACACTAACAGGAATGGAAGAGTATGAATTCGTGATGTAGTGAAATTAAGAGAAATATTATATTCAATAGGGCAATCCACTACTTGTTAAACGATGCATAATTGTGTGCATGTATAGGTGTGGTGTAGTAACCCCAACCATCAGGCACGCTTGATCTCTTTATCTACATTCAAATAATGTTATTCTATGTTTCTTATTAAAGGTTGAATATACAAAATTATATATTAATATATACTTTAATTCTTTCCGTGATCTGCACTTCATAATCTTACATTAGTAATTTATTCTTACATCAATAATCAACCCAAAGTCATCCATAGATGTTAATAAAAAAAAGGTATATATTAATCAATTGTCCCTTTCATCGGTTACATACAAAAAGAAACCCGCACTTTAAGCACATAAAACTACGAAAAAGTTTTACATAATGTTTAACACGTTATGAACAGCTAAGATTACAAGCTGAGACAAATGTAAATCTCAATTTACAATCTCAACCGTCTAAAATTTATAATGTTAAACACTACGAAATACTAAAACAATACTCATAAAACTCCTATACATACTAAAACTAGAGGAATATATAAATTATAAAACGTTTGATACTAGAAATTTGGCACAGATATTATCAAATTAACAGCGACATCTGACGGTGGTTATTAACCCTATCTATATGTCTGTATCAGTGTGACTGATAGTGTCACTTCTAGTTTTCCAATATCAATTCCATGTCCCCAACTTCACAGCAATTACTTCTTTCGTTTAAGCAACATGTCATATATCATTTTGTGGGAGTAAGCTACAGTGCTTGCAAGTATTGGATGCTCACACCGATCTCACCATTAAAAGGAGGGAGGAGGGAGGAGAGAGGGAAGGAAGGAGGGTGAGATCGGTGTGAGCATTCAATGCTTGCGAGCACTGTAGCCAGTCCCCATTTTGTGTATTTCTTCTTATTATATTCTTATTATATGATTATTTTTTACGCGAGAAGAGATATAAATATAAAGAAGTTTGTAATTGCAGGTAAGTTTTTCCCATCACCTTCAACCATACAAGAGTATCTCTCGTCACCAATTCACTATGTATCAAACGTTTACTGATAGATAGTTCACGTTTTGAAAAAGTGAAAAATATTTATTGAACTGGTGACACTTTGGGACAATATCTTTGTTGCAAGAGCATTTTCACCCATCATATTTTGTCATAGCAAGGTGCCAAAACCACTCCAAAACACCTTCCACCCGTTATTGTAAGTCTTGGCAATTGGCAGCCATAGCCATAGTTGGATCCATAGCAATTCTAGCCCCAAGTTCAACCATGGCTGAAGGATGACGCCATCCATGTGAACATGCTGCATGGGGCCCGATTAAAAGCTAGAAATGCAACGGTATTTGCCACGTGACACTTTTTTGACCTTCCCATTCAAACAGTAACTTCAATAATCCAATGATCTAGACATTTTCATAAATATAAAATATATTAAAATTTGAAAAATATTTTTTAAATAAAAAAATTTCTTATTTTTTTCATCAAAAAATAAATGTGGACACGTGGCACAAATATAGCAACCTATTCTAAATTAATCTCATTATTACTAAATAATTGAATCATACATAAAAAATAAACTAATCATTGTGAATAGCAGCTGTCACGTCTATTACTATTCATAATGAGTGGAGAGTAGATTAATCTTTGTTAGGGTAGTTGAGTAAATAACAGTTGTCGCCAGTTGACTATTTTTATAAATAGTAACTCCCCTAGTCCTCTCTAGAACCAAATCCACCAAAATAGGTGGAAATGCTGTAGGAAATAATCTCTCCTCACCGCAGACCAAAATGTCTTTCTCCTTGACCGTTGCTTTATCTAGTACGAAAATTTTGTGACTGACTTATAGGCTACAACAACTACTAGAAGACTACTTCAGTCCTACTTGGCGATCCCACAATGCCCTTGGATCGATTATCCATTTTGTTTTTAATGAGTTTCAGTTTCAATTTTGAAATTAAGTGGAAACAATTTAATAAAATAGTTCTTGTTGTTGGTTCTTAATTTTCATTTTTCGTATATTTTCTTATACATTTTTGCTACATCTGTACCACCGTCCTTTTTTCGTTCTTATGCATCCCTTGTTTCACATAACATAAAAATAAAAAAAGAATTAATTATCAAATACACCCTTAAATTGTTCCAAGATTTCCCAAGTTATAGCAAAAAAAAAAAAAAAAACTTGTGCGGCCCAAAATTGAAGATAGGTCATTAATCGATTATATTGAACAGGAGAATCGCATGTTCCACCAAACAAAGCTATTGCATGGGAGGGCATCGCAATCACGTGTTTGGATAATGCTACGCAGCAGACATGACAGAAGAAACCAACAACATCAATGTGTTTCACAAGTTAGGGTTGAGAATTACGTGGCACGGACACAAAATGTGAGATTTTATGAATGCTTCTAAAATTATAATTATTCATCTTGTTTATAAACAAAAAGTAAAAAATCATTTTGCTAGCTACCATATGCAAATTACGTGGCTTTTTGTTGTTTTGTTAGAGAAATCAGTTCGTGGGGATGTATGAGTGTCAAATTTCAATTCGAAACCAATTTACAATTGGTGGAGAAAATGACGCATCTGAGTGTCCAAACAAACGCATATGATCGAGTACTATGTCAATTTAAGGACTCGTTACAATACGGTCAATATAATATGTATTTTATACAATCATCATCTAACTGTCAAAATAATAATTGTATGAAATACATGTAAGTATTGTAGTAAAATCCATCAAAATAATGTAAAATGTGAGAATTCAACAATCATGATTTTTTTTCCTTTCAGATAAAATGATATCATGGTGAGAGTTGGATTAAGCATCACAATGAGTTAGTTATAATTTGTTATCAAATTTATCATTTATGAAAGTCGAGTTTAAAATCTCTAACTTACAAAATTAATGAAATATCATTGAACTGTGTTCCTAATGAGAACCATCGGGCATTTGGATTTCAAAAGACGCCAAACAATTTGATGGATTGTTATCCTTAGGAGGCAAAGAGCTGTCGATGGTCAAAACTAAGATGATGGGGCCGTGCATGAGTCGGTAAATCCAAATCTTCCATGTCGACATAGCTAGGTAGGTGTTTGGTCACATCATCTCCAATTGCCATCGTATGGGGGAGCTAATTAACAATGATCTCCAGCAAGATAATTTGCTCAAAAGTTACAAAATTTCTATCATATTACGGATCATAAAGTGATATTATGAATTTAATGACCGAGAGGTGCACGTTCAAATTTAACTGGTGAGAATAAAAATGCAAATTTGAGGGCCTTACCAAAAGAGCCGTAACACCCAACCAAATGTAGCACCACAGCCAAACCCCAAAAGTTGTGGATTTAATCCATTTTTTGGACAAGTAACTGCAATCCAGGAAAACCTTGATCATATCCATCTCTTTTTTTTTCCTATGTTTCTCTCCACTTTCAACAAATTGTCTTACTCTCCTTGCTTTTGAAACATCGGATAATATCCTTTAAGTTTAATATTCTGTGATGTTGATTTATTGGAAAATTATTGCATATAAAATAAAAAAACAGCGAATCAAGTCAACTGATTTCCATTCACTTTATAATTATATTATATGCTTATTTATCTTATCTAATGTGCCAAGATATGATTGATTTATCAAGAACTGGCTACAACGTTCCAAAACCAAAAATACAATTGGAAACACTTGTTTAACTTATCGGATCCACTCAGGGTAAATGTTTGTAATATCATTTAGTAATGGGTATTATATATGTTGAGTGAAATATGAAATGTCTAAAACGTACTTGCTACAAAGGGAAATTATTAAAAATATTAACAAAATTATCGATATTTAGTACTAGGGGAGCATGAAACTAATTTTTACCATATGATGAAATAATTAATTGAACAAGAGTTGGAGACTGAAGATTAATTGAAAGGCAGTTGTTTTATAAACACAGTTAATTAGTACTTAATTAACAACGTTAGAAAGATTCTTTCAGTTTCCACCCTTATGAACTTCCCAAATTATTAATGGCTTTTTAGTACTTTGCATTTTTTTTTTCTTGTCTTGGTTTCTCTTTTATTATTCTTTTACACTTTAGGAGGTACCCCTACCATATATGAGCATGCATCTCTTTATTTTTAGCCGGTGCCCACAATTTAACTAATATCATTGGACACTACTAAAGTGCTACCAAACAGACCAAATAACATGTTAATTACTATATAAAGTGGTGGATAGCCCTGATAGTTAGGATTTTTCTCTTCAATTTATTGCCTCTCGAATTCATAACATATTTTATCCCTTAGTGTAGCTTAGAATAGTACTATCGCTAATAATAATAATAATAATAAGATCATAAAAATTAGGTTATATGATCATCAGTAGCTTCCCATATTTTTCTTCCTAACTTTACACCTTTTGTATGAATTTCCTCTTTTCCTCCTAATTTGGCCAGTGTGCAGTGTGCTTTCCCTTTCAATTAAACGGGCAGCAAGATCTTCTAAATCCCACTAACGTTGACAACTCCTCCATTAGTAGAAAAGGCAAAGTATACAAATATGTAAAATCACCCTAGGGTTATTGAACCAAAGCTCACTCCAAGAACTTGATTGGGCAGCACCTAGATGATATGTGCAAAACCCTCGGCTCGTTTGAAAGTGCTTTTAAAATGAATGAAAACATTTTTAGTAAAAATGTTTTTAGAATCAATCCTTAGTAAAATTGAAGTGAATCATGAAAAAACATTGGAAACACTTTTTGGAATCAATCATTAGTAACATTTTTTACAAACGCTTTCAGTCAATTTAAAAACAATTTCAAATGAGCTCTTAGTCTTTAAACTTTAGCAGTAGCAATTATCATTCGCATGGATGCTTTCCTTTTCAGTCCATCACAAGCTAAAGACTCTCCAACTTAATTATTTAAACTTGAGGATTTGAAAATTTTTCCGAGTAATCATGACCACCACCACTAATGTAAAGTATATATCTCAAATAAATCGTTTTATGAATGAGAATTTACGAAAAAAAAAAAAAAGAGGAAGCAAGTAGGTTAATAAAAAATACGATATTATCTTTTGGTTATTTAATAATCAGTTGAACAAAATGACCACGTATGTGATATGATTTTTTAAACTTTTGTTGTTTTGTATTTTTAATATTAAGGAATGCAGAAATTGATATCTATACTATTATTAAGAATAGCAAGTGTCGAATTACTACGGAAACAAGTGAGAAAGATTAAGAAGTTCAACATATAATTAACTTAACTTCATTGAAAGTGATTTCATATATGGATTGAAGAACATTGTTTATCATCGACCTAGGACACTTGTCATATATGATAAACAATCATGTTGATCAAATTCAATTGCATGATCACATCAAGCTCCTCAAAAAATTAATCTATCAAATGACATAAGAAAAGAAAGGAATTGTTCATTTTAATGTTGCCCCATTTGGCATAAAACAACTAAATTAACGAATGTGCAAGATTTTTGAAACTAGAACACTAAAAAAAATAAAAAATAAAAAAAGAGAATCAAGAACACTATTTTCAAGCAAGTAGAATGAAGTACACACTTTATCAAGTTAACAAACATTATCGATTTATTTTCTCTCGCGACAATCTGAAATGTTATGTTCTTCTTGACCGTACTATCAAGTTATACGATTATACTTAAATTCACATGAACACTGATTAGTATTAACAAACATATTTTCTATACAGACTATACTATATTATCTAAAGGGGTAAAATGACTATTATACCCAGTTAGTTTAATAGTAACTCACTCGTGATATCAGTGAATGTTACATGTATCTTGTTTATAAGGCAAGTAAACAGTTCTCTGCAACCCTATAAAGCTGTGACGAGTTGAAAGGGAACGACGGACTACCCTATAAAGCTGTAACCTCACACGTTGTGTGCTGTGCTTCCTAATATAATTAATTTTGTAAGAATAGTAAAATCAATTATTTCTTAATTTAGACGATTGAGAGTTGAGTGAAGATCATTGTCGTTGGACGTCATGTCAAATGTTGTTCTCCATGTAATCCAAAACAAACAAAAATAAAAATAATCAAATGTGATTTATTATTATAAACAAAATTTTATTTTTCCTAAAAAAGATTATATTCCCACCGTTGTTTTTATATATGAAAAATTATGAAGAATAACTTATCCCATATGAACTTGTTTTCCAATGTACAAAAATATCTTTTTTCGGTTACAAAAAAAATGGATATGTTTAATTTTAATAACTATTAATTACACGATGATCATAAATATTTAATGACCAAGTGATCAAGAAAACAAAATTCTTCACAAAATACAATTGCAAAACAAAAACTTCTAAAAGTTTACAAACCAAGATCAAAAAATGAAAATACACCAATCCGGAAAGAAAATAAAAAGGAAGAGAGACGAAGATAATCTGAGTTTTTAGAGACTAGCCTCTCCATACTTGTTCATACGATAAGTTATTTTTAATTGTAAACGAAAAGCTTGTTAAATCACGCGTACATACAACGAAAGATTTAAAAACAGGTTCTTTAGATATAGGCCCCTACAACTCATATTTTTCGGACAAAAATTCACCTATGTTTAAACTTCCAAGAAAAACTCAAAATTTAAATAGATTGACACATAAGAAAATAAGTAACCTATTATTATAAGTTATTTACAACTTATACCACAACATTCTATAACCATTTCTCACACACATTCATTATTAGTTAACCATTATTCAATTTTGAATTGATAGGGCATTAAAATCTAACTAGTCCTCCTAATTAACGTTTTATAGTTTTTTTTTATTTTCCTTACAGTGACTCTAATACACATATATTATAAATTATTTACAACTTACTATATTTTTTTTAGGTAATAGATACATTATCTTGTATAAAAATTAAACAATAGGTAAATTATATTTGTACAAATTGTATTGTAGATACAATATTTTTGTACAAAAAAAAAATAATAGGCAAATTAAAATTCATAAACAAAAAGTAAGTAGATACGTTATTTTTGAATCAAATAACATTTCTTTATTTTGTAGGTAATTTATTTTCAATGCATTATTACATATACTGGGCACATTTTATTATTAATATATATGTTCAAATAATTTACCTATATTGTATATAAAATATAGGTAAATTAATTTGAATCAAATAACATTCTTTTATTTTGTAGGTAAATTATTTTACATGTATTATTACATATATTGGGCACATTTTATTATTAATACATGTGTCCAAATAATTTTCTTATATTTTTATGGAAATTATTTTATAGTGCCCTTTCATATTTTCATTTGGCAAGAAAATGGAAAAATTCAATTAAAATGGCCTAATTTTATACAAATTTGAAATGTAACATCCCGTAAAAAGTTTGTTATAAAATAATTCCCGGTGGATATTTTCGACACGTGCATGATTATTTTGTACACGGGACCATGTAATTTTACTGTTTTGGTGGGTGCACAATACCTCCAAAACCCAAAATATCTAAATTTTCCTTCTTCTTCCCCGTCACTTTTCCTTATTTCTCTTATTTCTCATCTCTCTCTCTCTCACCGTATGTGCACAGTGCACGTCGACGAAAACACGTCAAACCAAGGTGAACTAAAATCACCACCATCTTAGTCTCGACGCCTTGGACTCAACGGTGCAAACCGTTCGTCCAAACTCCCGACCGATTGACGAGAAAAGCTCACAGAAGAACCGGACCTTCCCGACGATTTTCTCGCCATTCTAGACCGAGGTGAGGTTTCTAACTACCACCTTTTGGTTCCTCTCGTTGAGTAGATGAATTTTCATATGTCATTAGCTTGATTTGGTTGAGTTTTGACGTAAATCGACAAAGCTACAGTAGCCGCGCCCTTTCGAGGCAAAGACAGGCCATTTCCCGAGCTTGTACAGCCAAACCAAAGGTACACTGTCATTCTACTCCTCTCTAGCTTCATTTTGGTATAAAGAACGTGAAATTTGTTCAAGAAATAAAGAAGTTATGGAGATTTGAAAATTCTCCAGAAAATCGGCCAAAATTCTGGCAACGGGGCACTGACATTAGCAGTGACGTCATTAGGGGTGGTTTCGGTTCGATAACCGAACCGAACTATCGATCCCGATTACCGAAACCGAAAGTTCGGGGAGGGGATTTTTAATACCGAAACCGAACTGAAATGTTCGGGATATCGAAATTTTCAGTTCGGTTTCGGTATTAGAAATCCCCGAAACCACCAAAAAATTTCCGTGCCCAGACTTTGCAATTCACAGAAACTCGGCAAGAAAATACACACAAACACCCAAGCCACCCAAATTTGGCCGAGACCACACCATCACAAATTTTCTGAGAAATTCAAGCAAACACCATTCGGGAGCCTCATCCTCGGTTTCCTCTCTCGGACTACAACCTTGATTCGTTATCTATCATTTTCTGCTTATGCACCCAAGCCTAAGCACCTTGCTACAAAGCACCCACGAAAAAAGAGTACTGCAAATTCTAAGACCGTTGCTCCAATCTCCAATGAACATGGTAATGGCCTTCTTGCTCGGCCTTCTTCCTGTTAAGACGCGCTCCTCGCTTGTGGCTTTGATCTCTTAGTTCGTCATCCTCACTGTCAAACCAAACCAAGAAGCCCATAAAAACCCAGAACCTCGAACCCATAAAAATTCCTGCGAACCCATAAAAATTCCTGCTCCAATCTCCTGCGAACCCAAATTCCCAAATTGAACACCCAAATCCCGCAAGCAAACCCAAACCCTAATCAGAGAAGTTCAATGGCTTCAATGGACTCGATTTTTGCTTCAGATCAGAGAAGCTTTGAATTTGGTTTTTGAATTTAGAGGTGGACCAGGTGGTGGTGGGAGATGGAGGTGGAAATCTGGAAAATGGAGAAGATGGAGGTGTGGTGATGGTTGACGTTGAGATGAATTGATGGTGGCGATGAGGAGTGATGCCGACCAGCGTGTTTGATAGAAGGCGATGAGGACGAGAGGAGACGAGAGAGTGCAGAAACTTGGAGAAGGACAGAGTGAGACGGCAGGTTGTGAGAGAGAGAGTTTTGAGTTTTAACGAATGGTTGAGATCGAATCTCAACCAAATGAACGGCTAAGATTATTAGAATTATATATATTATCTAATAAAAATCTTAATATATATATATATATATATAGTTTTGGTTCGGTTCGGTATTACCGAAAATATGGTAAGACCATCCCGATCCTCGTACCAAAATTTCGGTATTTTTTCGGTATCAGTTACCGAACCATTCGGGACTTTTCGGTTTCGGGAATTTCGGTATTCCGTTCGGTATTTTTCGGTTCGGTTTCGGTATTTCGATACAAAATTCCCAACCCTAGACGTCATCACCGGTCTAAACTAGGAATATTCTGTTAGATTTAACGCCGTCAGTTGACCGGCGTGTTGACCCGGCACATGAGCCGCGCTTATGCCGCGCGTGAGGGCATGTGGGGCATTTTTGAATTCCGTCGACGCGAGGCGACTCGTGACGACGCATACTACCTAGAGGCAATGCGTATGGTATTTTACGGAGTGTTTCAGACCTCTATGTTGAGCAAACAAGGGATACGTTTAATTAATTAGTTTAATTGTAACCTTTATGAGTTTAATCATTACTATAGTGATATTTTATATAGGTGAGACTTATCCAGAGGACTACCAGGGCTACCCAGGACAGGGGGCTACGACCTGGCTATTTACAGATGGGTCTTTGTTTTGATAAATGTATTATTACGTATGGTGTTTTCAATGCTTTCTTTAATTTGTTAGCATGACTCATATCATATGCGATTGTTGAAGGTAGAACATTCGTATTAAATTGTCATACATGTTTCTATACTGTTGCTCATCGGTAGATGTATAACACCCCGAGTATCAATACTCAGTCTTGTGGCCAAGACTAGCCTTGATGTTTGGAGATGTCACTCCCAGTACCGCTACGCAACTTTGGATCCATTGTAGGTACTAGCATGTTCTAGGTTGCACTAAGCAACTCGAACTTATGCGACGGACTTTGTGCACAACGATTATCGTTAGACTTGCATCATTGTAGTACTCATCGTATTACTTATATACCTAGTCTGTTCCTCCTAGCTTATCTACTTAGGCTTGTGTGTTTACATATAGATGAGTAGTCAGTCTGATTTTCGGGGAGTACTCGTCTTTTGAGCTGTCAGTCTGATTTTTGGGGAGTACCCGTATTACTATTATAGTATTTTGAGGATCATACTGGGGAGTATGACATATTTTCAAAAACTATACATGTTTTCCAGCGAGGGGATAATATGCTCTTGAAAACAAAGGGTTTATCAAACTTTGCTTTTTGACCCACTCACCTTTTTATGTTTTGCACCCCTCCAGAACTTAGTGACGGATTCGATTTCCAATGAGGCGTGGGCTTACTTCGGTTGTGGTTGGTGGTTCTGACACTTTCTCTAGATTATGTAGGATTTGTTCCTACTTTTAGTTAATTTCTACTTATCCATCCTCACAAGGATGCGAATGTTTATATTTTTTGCACTATTTACTATGCTCTGACTGTTATGCACCTGTAATAATGGGTTTTACCCATCACCGCACTCTGACCTTCGCTTCCAACTCTAAATCTACTCACTTTTTCACTTATACATGCATACTTGGCTTTCGTCACTTAACACGTGTAGCCCAACACTTCCCGACACCTGGCGTGTCAGGATCAGGATGTGTCATGAAAACAATTACGAAGTCTTAAGGAAAGTACATCATTAATGCTTCTTTTATGTTTTTGTTTTTTTTCGCTAGAAGCATTAATCTCCAATTTGTTGTAATATTCAATAAATTTAAAATTAATGTATTTTTTTATAATTTTTAATCCCTCCCTTCAAATTTGCATATAATTAATTGTATACGTTAAAATTGTAATTAGAGGTATTTTAGGCATTCAAAAAATACAAAATGTGTAAAGTCAAACATAATTAATGAATTTGCTTATGTGGAGCCTAATAACTGGGTTTTATTTAGGTAAAAAAATTATGTTGAATTTTATGTAAAGAAATTTAAATTTCAGAGGCTAAGGTCATATTTTTCATTTTAAAGACCTAAGCAAAATATGGTTTCAATAGAAACATTTTTTTCTTCTCAACCTTATCCTATGAACATTAATCAACGGTATGACAATCAAATCAAAATCATTGATCGTAATTTTAGTGGTGATAATCCTAATCAACCATGATCTTCAGCCCTTGATGAACGACTGTGTTCTTTGATATCGGAGCGCGTAACACAGTATTAATCTCTTCTCCACGATAACATCAAAGCTGTCAATTGCAAACAAAAATCCAGAAACGTCAAAATCACGAGAATCTCGAGATCTAAAACGCAGGGAGATGACGCCACGTGTTGGAAAGCTGTATTTGTGGCAGCCGGTGTGGGTCCTTACTTGTCGCTTCCGGGAGCGAGTGGAAAAGGATTCGGACACGTGTACGGCAACGGGACAGCAATCGGGACGCGTGGTAGGTTGACCGTACAGCTATCGCATCCACTGTAGGAGGGAAGTAAGGATATTTCTCGTACGGGGAGCTTGTTCTGTTTTGTCGGGACGCCAAAGCATCCCCACTTAGTCTGGGGCATACATGTTTGACAAAAAAAAAAAAAAAAGTCTGGGACATGTGTCCTACATCCCACCCATCTCACTTCCTTTGGCCTTACCCTTTGTTTTGTCAACAATATTTCACGTGACGCTGCGATTTAGTACCAATACTTTTTTTGGCAACCCAAACAACCTTATCCACTTATATCTTACTTAAAACACGTTTAGGTCGTATGCCTTCGTTGACTTTAACAATGGATTCAGTGTGCGTATAGTAAAGTTGTTTGTTATTCCATGTGAACGATTTTTAATACATAACTCTATCATATTTGATTTGATTTTAAAAATAAAATTTCATTAGAAAATCAATCTGCATTAAAACTCAAAACCGAACCAAATCAAATCGAGAGTATACCTAATTCAATCGGTGGAGAAACCGTCACACTTAACTGAGATTATTCGTGTATGTAATCTATTGGAAAACACAAATATTGACACAAGTCATATATACTTTATATATTATCAACTAGGAACCTATCATTTTTAGGATGAGGTTTGAAATGTGAGTTTATATTGAGAAATTTCCACTCCATGAAAAAATCTTTATCTCAGGGAATAACAAATCCCATTAGTCACAACAGAATCAAGTTCAAGTATTTGATGATGTGATATTTCGATGCACAAATTGTGTTTAGATGCTGAATTAAGTAGATCTTATTTTATTTATTGGAGTCGGGGATGAAGTTAAGGTATCCAATTAGATTGATAATGGTTGTTGACAGATCACGGTTCCTAGTTGAGAGAATCAAAATACCAAATGCTTAGCCCCCAAGACAAGAAGGCTAGAGAACCGAAAATGATTCCTAAAACGAGAAGTTCATAATTCAGTTAGTTACGTGCATTTATTCTTGTATTCAAATCTCGAGTTTTAAAAGCTTAGTTACGTACATTCATTCTTGTATTCAAAATCCCGAGTTTTAAAAGTAAAAAGCATCGTCTCTAACTAAAATTTCAAAAAAACCAAACGATTCGTCAAAAAAAAGTTTATAATTCAGTCAGTTAAAGACATTTACTCTTGTACCCGAAATATCGGATTCTAAAACAAAGGGCATCGTCCCTAACTAAAGTCCCAAAAGAACCAAAACAATTTTGGCAAACAGTGTGATCAGTGATGCAAGCGTACATGTTGGACAAAAAGATGGTACTGCTTTAGAATGCGCTGGAAACCCTAGATAGCTAGAACCACCGAACAGGACTAAACAAATCCTGTCCAGACAACTGCATAGTATTGATTCTGTTGTGCTGTGGTGGACAAATGAACGCTTGCGTGCCGCAACAGAAGGGCCAAGTGTTGGTCCCAAACGGCTCATAGCACTAGGCTGAGTAGTCTCCACAGTCCCATCCCATGACTTGTATTATTATGCAGTGCATGCAGCAGCAGCTGCACTTGGCTAGGGTTTTAACATTTTCGCATGGCTAAAGTTTGGCAGAGAGCTTTTTATATATGTATGCTTGCCCTTTACCTTGCTTCTTCAGTGCTGCACCTTTGCACATGCGTGCCTCATTCTTATCCCCTTCATTTGCCTCCACGTCCACGCCCAGTTGTCCGCATCTCTAATGATTTCGTATTATCTAATTTGAATTTGTTTTGTTTTGGAGTTCAGATCCCAAAGAATAACGTGGACAATTTCAAAGCTTTTTTGTTTTCCTACCGCCGGTTTTAATCATGGAAGACAGATTGCTTGTAAGACAGATACTAACAATCTTCTTATTTAAATATTTTATTTCTTCAATCTCTCTTTTTTCATCCTAAAATGTTATAGATAATTTGAGTCCCTTCATTTCTAATTTTCACTTGAAGATCATCCACAAATAAAAAGTAAAACGAAAATAAACGAATGAGAAAGTTATTATAATATTCCTCACTATATACGTCAATTTTTCATAATGATATAATAACATGTGATAAACATCATAATGGATTTTAAAGATATTTTTTTATTCTTATTATCTGTGTGTGAGTTTCTCTCGTCACGTAAGTACTATACTTTGTGACTTTAATTAATGTGTAGATTTTATTTAAATCTTATTCGTTTCAATTTATGTTTCATTGCCTGCAAGGTTGTATGGAATAACCACCCTTTTGTTTCTTAAGTTTATATTACTGAAAATATGACTTTAGCTCTTGAAATTTAATTTTCTCTATATAAAATCTGGCATAAGTTTTTTACTCAAATATAACCTATTGACTAGACTCCACATAAGCAAATTCATTAATTATGTTTGACTTTACACATTTTAAATTTTTTGGATGCCTAAAATACCTATATTTGAATGTTTGATGTACACAATTAATTACATACAGGTAGTAAAATTAATTTCATACAGGTAGTAAGAGAGAATTAATAACTTTTCAAAACAAAAAAAAGAAAAAAAATATTATTGTTACAAATTCATTGCCTTATATATAATAACAATAAAACATGCCTAATATATGTAATAATACATGCTTAATTAATGTCACGAAAATTATATTTTACATAATGTATAATAAAAAAAAAAACATGTCTAATATATGTAAAAATTCATGCGATATAATTTACCTACAAAATAAAGAAATGTTATTTGGTTCAAAATTAATTTACCTGTATTTTACATAAAAATATGGGTCAATTATTTGCATATAAAATATTAATAAATATTAATCATAAATAAATTTATATATAGGTAAATTAATTAGTACATATAAATTTATATATATGTTATTTGTTTAAAAATTAATTTAACTATATTTTACATAAAAAGTATAGGTAAATTATTTGCATACTATAAATTTATAATTGTGAAGTCAACTGTTGAAATAATACAATTTTTCACTCCCACAAATAGTTCACCTACTATTTGAATTTTAAAATGTTAAATTGCTTCATTAACATAATTAGGGTATTGTAACATAAGTTGTAAATAATTTGTAATAATAGGTTACTTATTTTTTCACATGTCAACAAGTTTGAATTTTGGGTTTTATTTAAATGTTTAAAGATAGATGAGTTTAAGTTTGAAAAATAAGAGTTAGAAGGGCCTATATCTAAAGAACCCTTTATATTATATAAACAATTAATCAACTCATGAAAGTTGATCAACTAATTTTCTTGATTATATCTATCGTAAAACAATATTGGAAAAATATCCATAAAAGGTCAGCCCTATCTAGGGCTTTGCCGACCTCTAGTTATCATGGAGTAGGGCAAAAAGAAGAATAATGTAAAACATCGGGGATCTTGGCTTCACCTCAAGTGGATAGACACAAAGCTCTACCACACATATGCCTGCCTCGTGCTCCATTTCAAATCATATTGTGGCCCTCAATGGTTGGATCCCAATGGGGGAACACAGGCTCTATTTGGTTAACCTCAGATAATCGATCACATCCCAAATACAGCAAAAACAATTAATGATCAAAAGTAGGGGTCTAACTTTCATACTATCTAGTATCAAATATTACGAGCATTTGATGGTTTGGATTCACGGGACCCACATGACTCATATCATCCAAAACAATCCACGCCATCCAATACTCGTAGTATTCCATACTACGTAGTATGGAAGAATTTTCGCAAAAGCAGATCGAGAATCCAGTCACATTATTATTTTACTCAAATTATAATATTATTATTTTACTCAAATCATGATATATAAGTTTATTTTAAAAAATAAAATATACAAACTCAATTATCACATTCTAGACGGGCTCCGCCATAGCACGATATTGTCCGTTTTTGGCCACGCCCTCACGGTTTTATTTCTGGGAACTCACGAGCAACTTTCCAGTGGGTCACCCATCTTGGGATTGCTCTAGCCCAAGCTCGCTTAACTTCGGAGTTCCGATAGAATCCGAGGCCAGTGAGCCCCCAAAAAGTCTCATACATATAAGACACATCACTCATTCTCCATAGTTGTTTTTTTATTATAACATATGTAATAATAAATCACGTAACTCGTATTTTCAATATTTGTATATATGTGGTAATGTGATAACATCATTTCGAGGACAATTGAATTGGATCTTGATCGTGATTAAATTGACCTTTCGAGCATGCTAAAATCGGTGGTGTACACAACAATCTACTAAGTCAAAGAAGGAAGCACAAGAATTTGTGAAAGAAAAGAAGTAAATAAAGCAAACTTCATAGAGTTTTTTTCATTGGAATTGACAATAAAATTAAACAAATTAGTATTATTCGTAGATTACAAAATATGAAATGTCTGTTTTATACCTCTTGACTGCTACAAACCAAGCAATGGGATCTGCATTGTGTCCAAAGATTAGTGTAGAGGGTATAATTAACCTAATAGTTAGCATCACTCCTAACTATTTTTTTCACGCATTGATGTTAACTTCACTAAAAGTTGATTTGGTGGAATAGTTAAATCTTGATTATACCAATCTTGTCTAAAACTGGAAAAAATTCTTTTCATGCATAAATAGATATATCTTATGTTTTTATCTCAATCTTCACGTGCAATGCTCTAACAATCAAGTACAATTGTGCTCCCTAAACACTCAAAAAGTGCCATTAAGAACTCATCTTGTATATTAATTTGTTTACATCACAATGCACCACATGAAACTTTAGCTGTAACAAATCACAAGATTTTTAATCAACGTTTCAAAACGTTTAATTAGGAATTCTGTACATTACAAGTTGTGACTACTTATTCAATGACTGCTCTCATGTATTAACTACATTTTGACTTGATATACGTGTGACGAGATATCAGTTATATTAAATAAAACATCTTCTAAATTGATTAATAGATTAGGGATTGATGAACAGTCCTACTGGTAATTACGAGACACTCACTCTAACAAAATTTGCTTTTATGTCATATGTGTAATAGTTGCTCCATTGTACTTGTTGCTACAAAATTTGCTTCTATGAGCAACGAGTTCATTTAAAAAGAAATATATTTTAACAAAATCCAGAAGTTTTACACAAAAAAAAAATCCAGAAGCTTCTCGTTTGTTGTGAATTTATTCGGAGTTTTCTATTTTTAAATTTTTTTTGTTTTTTTGTTCCATTTATTTTTCTCTTGTTTTATGTTTTTGTTGGATTATTTTGCTGCTGTTTTAAATCCTTTAATTACGTATCACACTCTCCACCGCCATCGGAATCCCAAGGGCCGGCAGTAACAAAAGGTCGAGTCCAATGATCAGCACACAGCATGTTCATCGCACTCAGCTCACCCTCAAACTATCACCATCCACGTGTCACGGACATAAACCCAAATCAACCCCAGCCCCTCGCGTTAGCCACATGGAGAACCAAACTCTAGCTGTCCGAACCCAACAAAACAGCCCAGTGACCGAGAAACTCCACGTACGTTTCTCTAACCGCGGTGGTAACCGGAGCAGCAGCTCCTAGAATGTTTAACCCAACCACGGTTAACCCACAGCCTCATTAACCCAACCACGGTTAAAAACCCACTCCTTTGGCAGTTTATAAACCCACACCTCACTGATGTTCCCCCAAACACCGCCATCCACACCCAAAAACTCCCACTAAAAAAAATGATGCTCGGAGAACCGCACCGTCCCAATCCAACGGTCCACGTCCCTCCGTGGCTCCAACTCGACGATCCGATGGCCGAGATGTACTCCCCGTTCCCCCTGAGCGGTGTCTCCGTTAGCTCCGACGGCAATGCAAACGGCGCCGACTTCAACAGCCCGTACTACCTCAACGAAGCCCTAACGACGCTCCAGCGCTACTTGCCGTCCAACGAGACCGACCCGGACTCCGACTCCGACATCTCCGGCCGCGAATCGGACTCGCCGGTCGACGCCTACTCCTGCGACCACTTCAGGATGTTCGAGTTCAAGGTCAGGAGGTGCGCACGTGGCAGGTCACATGACTGGACCGAGTGTCCATACGCCCACCCGGGGGAGAAGGCCCGGCGCCGCGACCCGAGAAAGTATCACTATTCGGGTACGGCCTGCCCTGATTTCCGAAAGGGTCATTGCAAGAAGGGTGACACGTGCGAGTTCGCGCACGGGGTTTTCGAGTGTTGGCTCCACCCGGCGCGTTACCGCACTCAGCCGTGCAAGGATGGGACCAGCTGCAAGCGGAGGGTTTGCTTCTTTGCTCACACGCCGGAGCAGCTTAGGGTTTTGCCTCAGCAGAGCCCCAGAGGAGGAGCCAACTCGCTCAACTCGGCCGAGTCGTATGACGGGTCGCCGCTCCGTCAGGCGATAGAGGCCGCTGCTGCCTCGTGTGTGAAAACTATGCCTTTCATGTCCTCCCCGCCGGAAGAGTCGCCGGATGTGTCGCCGCCGATGTCTCCGATGACCCGGACGATGAGCCGGTCTCTCGGGACGAGCTCAATAAACGAAATGGTGGCTTCGTTGAGGAACTTGCAGCTCGGAAAGGTCAAGTCTTTGCCCTCCTCTTGGAACGTTCAGGTGGGAGGTTCTACCGGGTTCGCGTCTCCGGGATCTCCTGGGTTCGGGTCACCACGCGGGTCAATTCTCCGACCCGGTTTCTGCAGCCTGCCTTCGACCCCGACCCGGGTCCCGGCCCGCTCCGGAATAGGGTATTTGGATTTCTGCGAGGAGGGTTTTGAGGAGGAGGAGCCTGCAATGGAGAGGGTGGAGTCCGGAAGGGGGCTGAGGGCCAAGATGTTTGAGAAGCTGAGGGAGGAGAATTCGTTGGGCCGGGTGGAGCCGGGTCCGAATTGTGCTGGTGCTCCGGATGTTGGGTGGGTTTCTGAGCTGGTTCAGTGAAGTGAAGGATTACTTGTCTGATGATTTGTTGCAGCCTGATTCTATTTAGGGTACTTGATTCTGGTGGCCTCTAATTATCTTATATATTTTGGGTTTCTCTCTCTAGATTATGTGAATAGTGCATGGAGGAGGAGGAGAGAGAAAGATGGGAATTTGATTTTGGAAGCAAAGTCAAGTCGAAGAATTTGAAGATTATGTTGTTTTGTGTAAATGTTTTTGCAGATACAGGAGTGGTCGGATGTGTTTTGTCGGAGAAGAGTAGTATAATCTATCTCTTTTTTGGAGGGATTAATCTATCAGATTAAGGGGAGGTAGATGAATTTGAGGATGGTAATTAAGAAAAAATTTGGGCTTTTGTTGTTGTATAGTTGAACAAGTGGACAGTGGAAGATCATCAAATCCCTCTCTTGTTTTTGTTAATTATGGTGTTTAGGATACTTACTACCATCCCCACTTGCTGATCCTCATCAATCGTAAATCTTATGCTTCGTCCCTGTATGCACTCTTTGTGCTAATGCAATTATTAATGTAAATTATCATTTTATTCAAAGTTTTAATGTGTATTGTGTTCTTGATTCAGCAAAATCTCAGTTGGCTGTATGTGTAATTTTTACAGTATGGTAGGGGTAGTTTGGGAAATCTAAGTTCGTAAAGACACCCTTGTTTGGAACTTGGGAGAAACTCTTTGGATATGGGCACGGCAGCAGCTGCCATGCCCGTGCCGCATCACCCTTCCCCCCAAACCCAAAGGTAGACAACTACACGTGCATTGATCCTTTGCGAGATTTCTCTTTTGCAACCAATGCATATTACTCGGACATGTGTTCAAAAGTGCATCACTTGTCCAACAAAAATTTGCCATGTGGCCAAAAGTGCATCACTCATCCAACAAAAATTTGCCATGTGGCGTGCTTAGTTACATGAGAGTACACGAGTCTTTTTTCTCAAAAGACGTCCTTAGTTAATAGATTTTTGCTCTCAGATTCAAATGTACCACAATATTAGATTCTAGGTCGCACGTTCGAGACGAGTATAGTGGGAATTTTGGTATTTTTTTAAACAAAAATCTAACTGGACCGGTACTCGATTGCCCAAGAATTTTTGTTGAGAATTTTGGTTGAGAAAAATGAAGGGAGAAAGTCTATGAAATCTCAGTCTCCATACTTGACATCTTTGAAATTGTGGGAAAGTAATATCTCTGACAAAAAGAAAATAATGGCACTGAGACTTGAATAAGGGGAAAGAAATTATAATCGCTGACAAGGACAAGACCTATTTTCTTGTTTAACCTTTTACTATAAGAGCATTTCCAGCCGTGCCTTGTAAGGCGAAGGCCAGGCCAGCTAATATGTCCTTCAGTAAAAAAAAAAAGGTTTCAGCGGTGTAATTGGAGGGGGGCAAGTAGTGGGCTAAGGATAATGACACGTGGTACTACTAAAATGGTCAAAAAATTTATAAAAATTTTGAGCAAATATTATTATTATATAATAAAACGGGCCGTGATGAAAGTGATTGAAAGTTTTATCGAAAATTGAAAAATAATGACACGTGCCAAATGACAATAAAACATAAAAAATATATAATAGTATATATTTTTTCTTGCTGTTGCTCAACAAACGGAGTTGCATAAAGACAAATACTGTTTTAGAGTGGCAATTCCTTGTCCTTGCCCTCCCACTCCCAAACGGGTAGAAATGCTCTATTATAATGCTTAGTCTTGGATTTAAGGGCCACTTTGGGGTTGTGTTTTAAAAATAAACTGCTTATAAAATCAGCTTTTAAAAGCAACTTCCATGATGTTTTTAAAAGTTGATGTTTTAATGCCATAACTTTTAAAATAAGCAGTATATTTTATTTTTACCAAACATTTTTTATCTGATTAACTTTAAAGTGAAATAATTTTTAGTGAAAAAAAACAATAATAAACGGCCCTAAGTTTAACCCATCCAACACGCAATATCTTAATGTGCTGTTGACCTTACTCTAGTCTAGGCTTGTTTCCAGCGTTGGATTTCTGTTTACCAGACAAGCTTTTGTGATCCGACGGTGGGAGATTTGTCAACAAAACGATAGGGTTTTATTTTAAGTCGTTGATTTGGACTTGGGTAATTACCTACGATGATTTGAATGTATGGAGTACGGTTTGTTGGAAGTATTATTGGAGATGGAATAATGACATGACAGTGATAATAATTTCTGGTGTAATTTGTTAATGAAGGAAGCTGCTTTTGGCTTTTTAGTTTAAAAAATTCTTGGAAGCTCCGGAATACAGGATATTTCAGATTTTTTAATCCGTTTAATCTTAATTTTTATATTTTTAAATAAAAATCTAACGGTTAAAAAATCATGAGTACCCCGTACCCCGGGGTATACAAGAAAGACTCTTTTAGTCTTTACTTGTTGAATCTACCCGCTTCTGCTGATCTGAATTCACGAAAAGGCAACTTAAGCCGCTCTGATTTCATTAAAACACCTCGTAAGGAGAAAAAACTTGTATTGGACACTTTGATCACGCCATTCGTAAATCAATTCTCACAAATATATGGATCCGTTGTTTTCTGACTTCACTCGACAATATTTTATCCAATTTATGTGAGAGCTGCCATATCAAAGTTTATCTCCCAATACATGAGAACAAATGACATGCACAAAAGTATGTACAATATGTGTTTTAGTTTTATTGTACTCCATATTAGTTTTAAACAGTGTGAGTGTTGTCCTAGTTAAGCAGTCATATAAAAACCATAAATATGAAGAAATATAATTTTTGGAATACAAATTAGATAAACAATTTATGTTTGTCAACAAACAAACAAGAGAGTTGTAATATTGGGAATGCTAGCAACTTTCTCATTTGAATTTTTCGGCTTTTTTACTTATTTTTCGGCTCACTTTAAAGATCTCCTTTAAATATCAACTCTGCAAAAAATCAACACAATCATAAATTATTTAATTGTTCAATTAACGCTGTCAAAATTTAAGTGTTTAAGTGACAAACATGGTTTGTCTATTTATTGGATAACAATTAGATGTTTAAACTATTTCAAATTTAGTTAATTTTTTACATAACTGATCTTTAAAGGGTGATCTTCAAAGTAGACGATCATCAAACAATATTGTGAAAATGAGTAAGAGAGTCAAGAAAGTAAAACAAAAATGTCCAAATGAAAAGGTTGATAGCATTTTTCGTAATATTGAGTTTTCAAGTTCCAACTCCAAGTGTAATTTTCTTCTTCCATGAGTCAACTTATAAGCCGCATCACATAAGAAGTGTCATCATGCATCTGCATGTTTACCACGTGTATGCTCTGTGGCACACTGGCACTAAACATCAATTTTGTTCATGTCTCTTTTGCTCAACTATGGGGAATGCAAATTTCAATTATCTGGGCATATGCCACATTGACTGCCAGATTATTATCAAGAATATCCAATTTAGGGTAAAAAATAAAAAAATAAAAGGCCATTTTTGGCATTAAAAAACATCCATGTAGCAATAGCATTATTTATATAGGAACACAACAAATATGAACCTATCGAGGAATTGAAGGAAAAACAAAGATATCTAAATTGACATGTTTGGCTTCTAGCAGTGGGAAGAAATTGTGTATATTTGGGTTATAGGTCCATTTCCATCTAAATTATTTTATAATATTATTGACAAGAGGAGTATTATGATCAGTCGCGTACATTCATCTTCAATCGCATGCATGCATGCGAACATTCATCTTGACTAGTTGCAAAATATTAATATCAGTCGTGTGGATGCATGCATAGGTTCCTTCCGGTTTTCTACTTTGTAAATGCTATAAAAATGAGTAACTACGACCAACCCATATAAGTATACCGCCGTGACAATTGATTCACATTTCTGGCATGATAGTAATTTTTCACATCCTTTGTTCTTAGGCCTTCATCTTTTATTTGTCTCTTAATTCTTCTCTAAACTGTATTATATAAATGGAGTACGAAAATCAATGTGAGTTTAAGTCCACTGAAATCTACAGTATCAAAAGAATTTTTGATATGGGGTCCATTTTAAACAAAAGACAAAGTGATATAAATTAAAATAATATTCTTGGTGTGTGGGATTGTCAATGACCATCGGAGGAAGAGGAGCAAGAAATTGAGTAATTATGTAGTGTAATATCCCGGCAAATTGAGGTTACCGTCAAACCAAGTCACTAATAAAATCGGGTTAGTAGGTGGCAGTCGCTATCGTGCGCCGATGGTTTCGAAAGCCAAACTTTTGGATGTAGTACCAATTATAATATATTTCAAGTCCAATGAGTTTTAGAAACGGATGATTTATAATTTATACAGTTTAATAGTTTATGCTGCAAGCACGAGTGTGATGGTGATAGAATGGACTAAATTGCAAAGATTATTTGATGTTATGACTAAACATATGGATGAGATGTGATCAAAGGGCACAGTCACATGCATGACAATGACATGAATGGTGTAACCAGTAACCACTTGCCTTTAGATTGCTGCAAATCCGGATTAAAAAATTGGTCTAATTTGCATATTTTATTACTAGTTGTGTTGATCAATAATTGTGTGCCAAATTTTGTAAGGTGCATGAGTGTCGGAAGAGAGAATCGAACACAAGATTTTGTTTGTAGCCACTGAATTAATGTATGCTCTTAATCGCTAGAGTTATAAGCTTTTTTTGCGGCCGATGTTCGACTCTCGTTCTTTCTAATCTTGAATATATAGTTTGGAACTTTGGATCTGATAGAGAATTGGAAGTGAAACATGCTATTTGCTCCTTAAGATGAATTTCCTTTAGTGCACATTTAAGTTACACATCTGAACAAAAATTGTTAAATTCCGTTAAATTAAATGATCTAACTGCTCTTATTCAAATATGTAAGTTAAATGTGCACTTTTGATGTGCACTAAAGAAACCTCCTCCTCAAGAGGTTATTTTTCCATCAATGTGATGGGCTATAAAAGTTTGAAGGCCTTGAAATTTTACAGTGAAAAATTGGATCAGGAGAGAGGAATGTTTTCCATAGGCTAGAGCCGAATGAGTTGGATTTTTTTGAATGCTGGAAGCCCAACCAGATCATATAAATATTCAGTTTCAGGCCATTGCCAATTATATTTCCATTAATTTCAACTTTTATGTGTGTCGTTGGAAAAATACCCGACTCCTTATAGAGTTAGCTAGATTCTATTAGAGACAAATTACAGTTTGATATATATGTAAATTTTATATTTTGCATTTTAATGAGTTATTTTATTTGTACTTGCCATATTATAATATGCAAGAAAGATTGACTCTTATGTGCGAGAAGCCAAGCAATGAGCAATGGCAATTTGACATTGGCTATTATATCTGTTTGACAGCAAATGCATGAAACCTGCGCAATTCAGCCTACATGAAAAATTATTTTTAAACGAGAGACATCAGGTTCGACTCATATAGACAGTGAGTTTGATACTTTTTTTTGGGTTGAAAAAGATGAGTTCGGTATCTAATTGTGATGTATTCGACGCCAAATTTTCATTAGAATAATATCCTTGTATATAAAAGAAAAACAATTTCATATGTTATATGTCGTTGGCAATTTGGCCAATTGGCTACTATTTGGTGTTTTAAACAGCGAATGCATGAAACCTGCGTGCCTCCTCAAACACTAACATTGACCAGTCTCTCTTTCTCGTTAAAAAAATGAATAAAATATGGTGTTAGTCAGACAAAGTCAAGCTTTCTAAACCTCTTATTATTCATCTGTCAAATTCTTAAACTGTTTGCTTTAGCTTGTTGTCCTAGTTCTCTGTCCTCCTCCGCCAGCTAGCTTTTGGTGTAGCCGTTTTGAGTGGTTGGCCGCCATGGGAAGAGCTCCATGCTGTGACAAATCCAAAGTGAAAAAAGGATCCTGGTCACCGGAAGAAGACACCACCCTCAAAAACTACCTCCACAAACATGGCACTGGTGGCAACTGGATTGCTCTCCCCACCAAAGCAGGTAGAAACCCATCTTTTATTTTTAACTGATCACTAGTTGCTTAGATCAAAAATGTAATTTCTTTTTTACCCTCTTCATGGTGGTTAATTAAATGTTTTCATAAGGCCTTAATCGTTGCGGTAAAAGTTGTCGTTTGAGATGGCTAAATTATCTTAGGCCAGACATCAAGCGTGGAGGTTTTACTGAGGGAGAAGACAATGTTATTTGCACTCTCTATGGTACCATTGGAAGTAGGCAAGTCAATGATCATAACATATTAGTTTAATTTTTGGAAAATAGGCACAAATAGAACCAGTTACAAAATTTTTTGGAGACGACAAATTGTTTGTTTGGCGTCCTATAATTTTTTTGGTTAAAAGTTTGTAACCGGTTCCAGTACTTGTGCCCATTCCGCTCTTTTTTATTTATTTTATTTGTGAAGGTTTATGTGTGATTTATGCTTTTTATGTTGCGGGATTTAGGTGGTCTATTATAGCTTCTCAACTCCCAGGAAGAACAGACAATGACGTGAAAAACTATTGGAACACCAAGTTGAAGAAGAAACTCTTGGCAACAAAGAACATGAATTTGGCTACTAGAGACACCATTGACACCAATTTGTTACAGTTTTCGGGTTCGATTCCGAAAACTGAAACCCTACATGACCAGGGAACATCATCTTGTTTTGATGGTACATTGCCATATCTCATGGATGTAAGCTTGGGGCAAAGTTTGGATCCCGGCACTCAAATTTCTCCTTCAAATCCTACGGAAATGAATGGTTTTGAGACTAGAGAAGGCAAGAGTTTCAGCATTATTTCATCATCTCAAGAAGTTTCAAGTCTTCCAACTTCATCTGGTGTGGGTTTGGAGAACAATTACAGCATCTGGTCTGGCAATGAAGGTGTTGATGATGAGAGTGGGGTTCTTATGGATTTTGGATTTGAGCCTCCTAATGATGTTCTTCTGGATGAATTTGGTTTTTAATTCGGCATAATCTACGTGTATTAAGTTTCATTGACTAACAAGAAAATAGTGGGATATGACTATTATTTATCTAACTAGGGTTTAGGTTTTCTGTAAGCTAATTAAGACCAAATAATTTGGATGATGGAATTATGCACGAAGTTTATGGACTAATCATATGCTGGAGTAGTCTTATTTTGTACTAATATGTTTGTGGGAATTTTGTGATAGGGTGGTATATAAAATCCTATGGTGTAGTCAGCAATATTTTGTTTTCTTCTGACTAGTCAGTAGTCACGATAATTGCATTGCGCATCTAGCATTAGCCAAGTCAAAGTGAAGAAATTGTCTCTAGGAGAAATTCTAGTGTCACCATGAGTATGTGTGACTTAAGACACAATAAAACTCACATATCTCATCTTCAGACATTGAGGCTCACCACTATTACATGTAATGACCTTACCTCCTTTTCACACCGCTCACCGTATCACTTTCAAGTTCCGGACAAAATAATTTCTTAGAATTCTTCTGTCCGGAACCCAAACTAAGCTTAATAGAGGAGGGGTGGTACCAAAATTTGGAATATGGTGAGCCTCACAATCAGGGGGAGGTGGGGTATAGTGCTTTTTTAGTGTCTACGCCGTAGGAATCCAGCAGTAGAATTTCTCTTCCATCTCACAAATTGACAATGAACAAGTGACTATGCCCCTCTCTCTCTCTCGTTTATAGTGTCGATATTGTCCCATTATATGAATTGCAGATACACCCATATTAGGATTAATATGTAGGAATAGGCTACAGTGTTCGCAAGCATTGAATGCTCACAGTGATCTCACCATTAAAAGGAGGGAGGAGGGAGGAGAGAGGGGGGGAAAGAGGGTGAGATCGGTGTGAGCATTCAATGCTTGCGAGCACTGTAGCGAGTCTCTAATATGTATTAACAAAATGTTGATGCTTTATTTGAGAATCATAGCCTTTGGATGAGTTTACGATAGATAAGGATCACAAAGTATAGATAGTCAAACGTCCAAACATTATTCATTGACAGTCAATGTGAATGATAATTCAAGAGTACTGAGAAAGGTTATTGGTATTTAGTCTTTGGTTACTATTATCTTTAGCAAATGGAGTAGACTTGTACTTGAAAGTTGATGACTAAAATGAGGAGAATGACTTGTATGACACAAATACATCGTCACGTGATGTCCTGTTCTAATAATAAAAGGACATGTGTTAACTTTTTTTCACATGTTCTTGTGCTACTGGATTGAGACGTCACCGTTATCATGAACCCGTGCCATACAAGTTGTTCTCTAAAATGAGAAACACATGAGGCATATAGGAATTAGTACTACTACATGTGATTTTAGCATTCCTCCTTCCTTTTCCCTTGGAATTGAACTATATACTATGAGTGGTATTATCAACACACTTCTTTTTACCTTCTACACACACCTTTCAATTTTTGATCTTTGGATCGAATGAATTAAACATGATCAAATGACAGAAATTAACAAGGGATGTGTAGTAGGTAAAAATGGTAGATAAGGATCACAAAGTATAGATAGTCAAACGTCCAAACATTATTCATTGATAGTCAATGTGAATGATAATTCAAGAGTACTGAGAAAGGTTATTGGTATTTAGTCTTTGGTTACTATTATCTTTAGCAAATGGAGTAGACTTGTACTTGAACGTTGATGACCAAAACGAGGACGACTTGTGTGGCAAAAGTACACCGCTGGGTGATGTCTCGTCCTAATAATAAAAAGACATTTGTTAACTTTTTTTTATATGTTCTTGTGTTACTGACACGAGACGTCACCGTGGCCGTGAACTCGTGCCATAGGCATATAGAAATTAATACCACTACATGTGAATTCAGCATTCCTCCTTCCTTTTCCCTTGGAATTGCACTATATATTGGGTGGTGTTATCCACACACATCTTTTTACCTTCCAGATACACCTTTCAATTTTCGGCTTTTGAATCAAATGAATTAAATATGATCAGAGGACAGAAATTAACAAGGAGTGTGTTAAGATAAAAATAGTGTGTGGATAGCACTGACGTATACTATATAACACAACTTGTTGCAAAACGCTTTTTTGTGACGATAAAAATTGTTACGCTCTGAAACCCGAAGCAGGAAATGGCAGCTTGAATTTGATTAGAGCTACCTTCTTGTATGGAAACTACACACATTTTGTGTGCCCTCGTGAGGTCAAGAGGATCTTACTACCCCTCCTAGGCAGCCAAAAAGATGACGACGAGAGGCAGCTTGAGCTGAAGAAGTTCTTACAACCCTTCCTAGCAGAAGGCGCCGACGGCCATGGTGTTTACCAGAAGCGGCCATTTCCCAAACCTGGAGAATTTGTGACTCTTTATGTTCTTAATCTGGCGCCAGGTGTTTCGTTGATTTCTAATGATCCCCTGTTCATTTCATATGAAATTCACTTGGTATTTTGTGTGTGCCGAAAGCGAAAGCAGTAGTAATCAAAACCAAATCAAAACGGGTATGAATCTTGAATACACCGGCAAAATGAAAATTCCGAAACAGGCCGAAGAGCAGAAAATTATCCCAAGGAGTAGTCGTTTATAAGATAATGGTCTAAAAGACAAGCTCATGAGGCTTCATGCCAGCATTGAGCGAGAATCTCGCTGCCAAGTATGTCTTCAAGTCCGGGACAGCCTCAATGGACTTTATCAACGAAGCATCCACACTCTTTTGATCGTCTTTCTTTCCCTGTGGGAGCACATTCTTCTCCTGCAATTTGTTGTTCGGGAAAATATTAATTAATAGAGATACAATTAAAAGGGAAACATACAAGGATCAGAAAATCTGTATAAGAAAAATACCAGCAAAATCGGAAAACAATGATCACATTGCCACATTGAACTTTAAAAGTCCATGCAGACAGTGCCAACAACGGAAGAGAAGAGAATCACGAGGACAATAAATTTTTAGCTCAAAAGTATATGTAAATGAAAAGGACGATAATCCTAACCTCTTTCTCAGCCTCAAAAAATTCGCCCTCTCCCTTCTTCTTCTTCTTTTCAACTTGCTTAGCAAAATATTTGTCATCAAACTTTTCGACGTTCAACCCAGAAATGTCAACCTTGGTAGAAGTGGCAATCATGTAAGACTGATTAACACGTCTCAAAGGAACACCATTAATTTTAAAGGGACCTGCAATGGCATAATACCAGCACTCAAGTTAGAATGGCACTCAACAAGTTTTCTCAAGCAGCAGGCAAGTCCCATAAACTAGAAACCATTACCCCCACCCACCACACGATTAAAAAAAATGAGCAAATACACAAATCAGCAAATTTAAACAAAATATGAACAAATATTTTAATAAGAAGCAAAGAAAGAATCATTCGAAAAACCAAAGCAAAACCTACATCCATGAAAGTTGAAGGCATAAAAGCTAATTCATATATTATAACTATAACAATCACGATTAAATAACGCATGAATGAACAAAGATGATATCCTCAAGAAAAATACATCTGCATAAATTGGAGAAAGTAAGAATGTAGATTACTAGATGACACTTCACAAGTTGATACACTGAGATCTATCTATACTATTACAGAAGCGAGTGTTACTCTTTCATGTCATCGTTTCATACAGTTTCGGAAGAAAAAAATTAGCACCACATCACTTCGAGCACTCACTCACTAACCCTATTTGAATATCCCCCACTCAAGGAAAATCCCACCCTGCAAAATACCCCATTTAACAGGTGGGGAGCAATCCCCCAAGCACAGTTTACACGAGACCGGGATGTTTTTGCAATAACTTAAAACAAAAGGAACCCAAATTTTTTTCACCAAATTCTACTGGTGCCACTACGAAACAAGGTTTCGGCATTGGGCGAAATTCACGATCAAAGTTATTCGGTAATTAGAAGCCCGAGTTAACGATTATTAACTTATCCCAGTAGCATAAAATTTTAACATTCATTCGAATTTCGACAACAATTCAGCTAAAAAAAAAAACATAAAACACAACAGAAAATGTTTGAAAAATGAAATTCAAATCTCACCAGTAACAAGAAGCAACCCAGATGAAAGCTGCTTAAGAAAAACAACTCTCTTGCCCTTAAACCTTCCAGCCAATATAATCAGCACCGTCCCTGGTGAAATACTAGCCCTACATCCAACCAACCAAATCAAAGAATTAAATTAAATTATTAAAAACCCATTTTCTAATTCCAATTTCAACAACGATTATAAATTTTTTTATTAAAAATCCAATGATTCTAATTTGAAAAATAATTAAACTCCGAGAGAGAGTAGAGAAAAAGAGAACCTGAGCTTGGTGGGCTTGGGCTTGCGTTTGTTGACGAGAGGTTTCTTGACGTCGTCGGCGGGGTAGAACTTGGGCGCCTTCTCAGGCTGGTTTTCCGCCGCCGGCTTGGCATCGTGGCGGGGGAAAACGCCGCCGTTTTTGGCCTTGAGAGCCCAAAGACCACGTTTGTGGTACATTTTGGACCTCGAGAACTTACCCACCCCGCGAACGAGATCTGGGTTGCGGGTCTTTCTGGGGTTCCTTGCTTTTGCCACCATTGCTGAGCTCACAGTCTCTCTGCGGCTTGCGATTTGCGATAGAGAGACGACAGAGGAAGAGGTGCGGCGGGGGGTTGAAGTAAAACCCTAACTGCTCGGGTTTTTTTTTTTTGGTTTTGGGCTTTGTATCAATCTGGCCCAAAACTTTACTCACTAAAATGTTGTGTGCTTATTGAAAAAACCTTTGGATTTTAAGAATCATAGGCTGTAAAAGTAAAATAATTGAGTGTTGCTAACGAGGGTTGGTTGAGTTGGTAATAATCGTTCTCTTTGCTAGACCATAACTTAGGTTTGAGTCCTGTTGCCGGCAATCCCTCTTAGTGGGCGATCTGTAAAAACCAAAAAAGAGGCTAAGATCCTCTTTGTAAGCCCTCAAAGAGGTTTGTGGTATGCCTTGGCTCTGGGATGGAGTAGCCTCCCCTCCGAGAGCAACTTACATGGAACGGGTTCACTGTCACGTGGCGTCTCAATCCAATAATACATTGTCATGTGGAGAAAAACATGCACTTGACAAGGTATTATTGGATACAGGACGCCACGTGACAGTGTACCTGTTCCATGTAAGAACTTCTCCTTTCCTCCCCTTAAACTTTTTGTAACCAAAAAAAAAAATAATTGAGCGTTTGACAAATTGTATTTTGAAAAATGTCGTGAGTATAAAAACTAATGTTAAAGTGTTTGGTAATTCATAACATTAAAATGTTTTAGCATTATATAATATGAAAATTGAAATGGAAAAATATAATTTGGGATCATGTGTGGAAGTTGATATGAGCTCACACAAATTGCTTGCGCTCAAGTTCCTCATCACAATAAAAGGAAAATATAATTAGAAAAAGATTATGCACATGAGCAGTTGGTCTAGCGACACTCGATCTCTCTACTTAGTGATCATCGTCATCCTCATCATCATACTCCTCGTCTTCAGAGCCTTCACTAACATCAGGAAATGTGTATTGTGTAGACACACAGTCAAGCGGATATTCCTTGATAAGGCTTTCCATTTCTAGATTGATCTCTAGTTTATTAACCCTGAAGTGATCATCATCACCCACTGATCCGAATATTGCATCAACGTCAACCTCGCCGCCGTCCAAATTGAGCACATTGTTTGATATCTGTCCCATCCACAGACAATCTACATGGGAAGCTATCACAATGGCATACATTGCCGAGATGGTAAAATCCGTGCGCTTGGTATGATTGATGACACGAATCTGAAGACCATCACCGGATTCGTTGTTATCTGACGAATAAACAATGCACACAGTCAAGGCTTTTAAGTTACCACAAATACTTGGTGGAACTTGAAAGCAAACAAAGTGATAGTCATCGTCATATCTAAACCACCAAGGAATGTCATGACCTGCAGGGAGAAAAAGGCCACCGAATCCGCTCGCAATCCATCTCTACACCAAGTGGAGCAAGATTTGTATAAGCAATACAAGTTTGTGGGTGTGAAGACGTGAGAATTGTCCCACGTCAAAAAGTTAAGGAACCCGGCCTGCATATAAAGGCGGAAGTTGGGTTGCTATAACTGCTCCCATTAGTGATTTTGGGGTGGAGCAGGCCGCATGCATGCCGTGAAAGGGAGAAGGGAGGTTACCTGTAGGATGCTCTCCTTAAAACTTTCAGTGAGATTGGTGCAACCTTCCATATGAATCTCTCTCATTGAGTTTAATGAGTTGTCCAAGCCTGGAATCCCAATGAGTTTGATGGAGTCCTGCACACGCAACTCTCTTATGCTTGACATTCTTGAAAAATTTGGCATTCTTTCCAGAGCAGTGCAGTCCTCCTCTTCGAGGATTTCCAAATTCGTTGGTAAGTTTGGGATCTCTTGAAGGTTTGTGCAATCATTTAACAATAATCTTTTAAGCTTAAAAAGGCCACTGAGGGTAGGCCGCCTATTGAAATCGTTGCTTTGTAAATCTAAGAAGCTACAAAGAAGATGAACTGGCGAGATCTTCAGGAATTACACCATCAGTTAAGTAGCAGCCTGCAAGAGACATATGTTTAAGGTTCTTCAATGGTACTATGGAATGGTAGACCTTGGACAGCCTCTCACAGCCTTCCAGCATCAACTCCTCAAGATTCAGGAGTTTTGAAAAGTCGGTGGTCGTCAGGTTTTCCGAATGACTGAGATTTGAAATTTAAGTTCTCATGCAACTGTTAAACAAAAGAGGAAACAAAAATAAAAAACAAATGCAGAGAAAGAAAGCATGCATGTCGTTAGGTATTTACAAAATGTGAAGGAATGAATCTAAGATTACACTGTACCACATGGAATCCTTCCAAACTTGGCCATAATTGCTTCATAACTCAGGTCGATAGCAACTAATTTTCCGTTGATTAAAATCTACTGGTATGTCATCTGGAAATCCATGCCAAGACAACCATCTTAACTCCTTTGAAAGATGTTCGAGTTTGAGCAATCTCAGTCTCTTCGTCTTTCTAAATGCATTGGTACTGAAGCTACACTCGGCAGGTTCGCCTAAAGAGAGTCCTTCGATTTCGTCTGTTCCCTGTTAGGAAAAAGCAAAAAAATAATGCATGAATGAGAAGGCTTGTACGCTACTTTATCAAGTACATGAATTTAACATAATATTTTACTGCTAAAGTACTTACAGATTTGTTCCTCAAAACGCTATTTACGTCTTCCTGATGCCACAATCTACTACGGTTTCCAGGATTGGTTGGGGATTTGCACGCACAATTTCTCTGCCCATGTCGTATCAAATTGTGCATCATCAGGTTGTCTCCTTCATCAAATGTTACAAGGCATCTATCTTGAAGTACACTGATTACTGCTTCTGTAGAAAATCCCCAACACCCATCCAATAGTGCCACGACAAAGTTCTTAGCCATTCCGACCAAGAAAAAAAAGACATATCAAGAATATTGCCTTCGTAATCTTGAGTTAGCCCATCATAGCTTATTCTAAGCTTTTCATGAATTTCTCCACGAGGAATTCTTTTCAATGTGTCCAATGTGCTTTCCCAAACTTCTGTGGATTGTACCCGCAGAAAACGACCTAAAAAAACTTGAGAGCTAGTGGCAAACCTCGACAGTGATGAGACAACGTCTTTTACGAGGTTAAAGAAATCTTACGAGGACAAGGGTTTCGAAGGCAAGCCAACTAAGGAGCTCAAGAGATTCTGCTTCATTCATTGCCTGTGCTGTACCGGAGCATATCTTATCCACTTTAAGTGCCTTTAGCAAATGCTCATCTCTTGTTGTTACGATAATTCTGCTTCCCGGACCAAACCAGTGACGTTTTTATAGCTAACGCATCTAGTTGGTCACATGATCTATATCATCAATTATGACAAGTACTTTTATGCTTCCAAGTCTTTTTTAATCTCGTACTTCCCTCCCGCGACACTAGTTACATTTTTTGTTTGATTTCAATATCTCCGAAAGAAGTTGTTACTGCACATCCTCAGTTTCTTTTCCCTCAGCTTCTCAAGGAAACTTCTACCTTCTAAATCTGGCAGATGTGTTATAAACGGCTTCGCAGCCGTTGTTTTACCCGTTCCACCCAGCCACCCCAAATTCCCATCATACGAACATCATCCGATCCTCCAACAGATAAATAATTACCGATATCTTGCACTCGAGGATCTATTCCAGCTTGTAGTCAGCTACATCTACGTAAGGGTATTCATTTCTCTAGTAATTTCGTTAATGACTTTTCTGATAAATTTTGCTTCATGCCTGGCAGTTAAAAATAAAATTCAACATTAAGCAAAGTAATATTTATATGCAACTGCAAGGAAGTTAAAAAGTACATCATTGTTTTAACAATTTCCGAAGTCGTTACCCGTCTGCAGTCATGCTAAGATTCTTTCCAGATAAATTTCCGACTTCGAAAGAGCTACTCTCCACTGCTGTACCTGCTCTTTCTTCTCTTTACCTTACGCGAATTGCGGTCTTCGTATTTCTGAAATGCTTGCGCAAAGGCTACCGGTCTGATTCCTGACATGCGTAGGATCAACGTGATAGAACAGTTGAAACACTACCTGCCCCAGCACTCTTCTGCACTCCATGATCTTCACTAGCTCCTCAAGACACCATCTGGAATCCGCGTACCGCTCTGAGAAGACAATGACGGCGATCCTAGAGCTTTGAATTGCCTTCACCAGTTCGTTATGTTTTTCCCTCTTCGTATATTGTTGTCGATATATATAGGTCTCCACTCCGGCCTCTTTCAATCCCATGTAGAGATGGTCTGTAAAGCTCTTGCGTATGTCCTCACCTCTAAAGCTCAAGAACACCTCGTGCCTCCACTGCTTCGCGGAGGCCCGAGAGGACGAGGAGGATGAGAAGGATTGATGGGATTTCCTGGAATCCATTAATTTGTACTGCAACTGCAAAATGGCATATACACACACACACACACACAAGTTGAAGTTGAACAATGGCATATATATATATATATACACACACACACACAAGTTGAAGTTGAACAAGTTGTTTAATTGGTCTGAGTTTTTAATTTTCTTGAATAATAAGATGAAGTTGAAATTTAACAAGTCAGAAGTCTTACTAGATCTGAGTCAACAGAAATAGAATTCCTCCTATCTACATAAATTCCCACTGTGTGCTAGGGGGGCTCAGAAAACCAAAAAAAAAAACCAAACCGAAACTAAAAAATCTGAACCGAACTGTCTACATAATTCCCACTGTGTGCTAGGGGCTCAGAAAAACCAAAAAAAAAAACCAAACCGAAACTAAAAAATCTGAACCGAACTGAAATAATTTGGTACCTTCTTTACAAATTGAAAAAACCAAATCGAACCGAATAGTAATTTGGGTTTGATTTTCGATTTTAGCTAAAAACTGAACCGAATGAATCGAGCGCAATGCGCGTGGACAAAGAGCCAGCTGCAAGGGTGAGTGAAAGTCTTGGTCGATCGGGACCTCGTGTCCAGAGTCCCCCGCAAGTTGTAAATAAAGGCCATTAGCTGGCTGCACACCCTTTCCACATCTAAGATTGCAACCTCTGAAGAGTACTCTTATTTTTCTTCAATTTTTCTAGAAGATGGCATGTTGGAGTATAAAATCATTGCAATCAACAATTTTTTCTATTTAATAACCTCAATTATTTTGCAAAAATTCTATGGTACTCCGGAGGCACCATCAAAAATCAGGTCAATGGCTCAAGGCCTCAAACCATGCATGATAAGATACAACCTCCAGTGAAATAATTTGCATTCATTTACTCCAATGAAACAAAAAAAATGAAGTTACAGAGAACTTTATGTACCAAATCATAAAACCCAAAATAAATCACAAGCTTTTAACTATGCACATTAAAATAAATCTTTATGGACTTTGTTTTATATGTATCTTCTTCTTTAACCAGCTGGGAAATGCCACTAGCTAGCTACCTAGCAAATGGCCCTGTCATGGAATCAGCATTAGTGGAATCTGTATACATGGAGAGAACTTCAGGTGAACTATGACTATACGGCCCAAACGCGGCGCGAAGTTCTTCTGTTGAGCGCGGAGTTCTTTCTCGACGCCTAGACAACTCCATTTCCAAGCAATGTTTGAGCTCAGACAATACAACATCCATTGTGGCTCTGTGTTGGGAGGTGGAGGTTGTGCATGCCATTGCTATCTCTATGGCTTTCCATACCGAATTCTCATCGAAATCTTCTTGCATCCTTCGATCGACAATACCTTTTAGTTCCCTTTTTTCGAGCTCAGAACTCACCCACATTACTATGTGGATTAGTTCATCACTTTTTATCACTGCAGGTTGGCCGGTGATGAGCTCTAATAGCACTACTCCAAAACTATACACATCACTCTTTTCATTCAGCCTTTGACAATTATAATACCTGGAAGCAAAAAATAATATACGCTAATCAGTTTAGTGTTCCTCCAGTTCTATTTTGGATTAAAAGTTTGTAACGGTTTTATTTATGTGAATTTCCCGTTTATAACATCGTATTCTTGCATGATTAGAATGCTGATAGAATGAGAAAATCAAAACATACTCTGGATCAAGATATCCTGCTGTGCCCATGACTGTGCTGACCACTTGAGTCTCAACGTCACTAGCAAAAACCTTGGAAAGACCGAAATCCGCTATTTTAGCTTCCAAGTTTTCACTTAAGAGAATGTTGGCAGTCTTCACATCTCTGTGGACAATAGGCGGCTTGCATCCGTGATGCAAGTACTCAAGACCTGTGAACCAAATTTAGCAATCCACATTAGTAGAACTATAATTTGTGTAAACATGATCACATCTATTTTACTGAAATAACAGGAAGCACAAACCTTGTGCAGCATCGATTGCTATATGAAGTCTCATTTCCCACGTCATCTGTGAGCTTCTTTCGGCATCTGCAACCATTAATGTGACAGTTAAATATTTTGAAATGCATGACAAGATTTAAGAGATGGCCTAACATAAACCAGCGAAATTTCTCTATCTTAATATTGGATTACCTAGGAGATAGTCTTTTAGGTTGCCATTAGCCATGTACTCGTATATAAGTGCCAAGTTGTTAGCATCATCGCAGTATCCAATAAACGAGGCCAAGTTTCTATGATGGATTCTCATCAGGAGCTCAGCCTGCAGTCAAGAACAAACTCATCAGAAACTGTAACAAACGAGACTAGGCATTTACCTTGCATTCCAAGAAATTCTAACTGACAAACCTCTGTTTGGAACTCCCTAGGTCCTTGAGTTGATGATGCAGAAAGCATTTTTACCGCAACTTGGGTTCCATCTTTCATGTAACCATGGTACACAATCCCAAATCCTCCTTTCCCGATCGAGGTTTGTAAGTTTTTGGTGATATCTAAAACCTCCTCATGAGTAAACTGGCACTTCTTTGATGCTATAGCTGTTTTTTTTAAGATTTCTCCATCTGCAGCTGAAGTACACAAAAACATTTGTTTCAGACTCTATAAATAACTCGCTTTTCATGAATTTTCAACTGAATTTTTCTCGAGTCCACAATACATATCCCGATATTCGTTTGTTCTAAGCAATCAGTTTCGAGAGTTCATCTTAGTTCAAAGTAATACTGTTATAAATTGGAAAGGTACCTGATTTCCTTTTTCTTCTCAATTTCCCTACTAGTATCAGCACTATAAGGACTACTAGTACTGATACTAATGATGCAACTATTGGAACAACAATTTTCTTCTTCTTTTTGCACGAACCAGAGCCACAAAGATTTCCGCTATCCACACTGAAATGAACAAAAGATTTCTTCTTATTTCTGTTATCTGTCAAACCAAAGGGCATCTTTCCAAACCAGCAAAACAAGAAGCAATTTTACCTCAGTACAAGGAATCCAGCTTCTGATCTCTCGCGAAGAGTGTTTGGAATCGAACCAGACAATTGATTGCCTTTCAAGTTCCTGCAGGTCAATTCTTAATAATATGGAATTCTGGTATCAAATGAGTCTATGATCATGTAGAAATTACACTTACAAGATAGTGAGAGACTTTAGTTCTTCCAAGAACTGAGGCACTGGCCCGGTTAAGTTATTGTTCGACAAATCTCTGGGACGAAAAGCATTTTAGTTAGTAGGCTCTGCAGGATAGTAAAGTGGATAGCTTCAGCAAGATGAGTCTTTCTGGAAGCAAAAGTGGGGAACACTTACAAGGACTCGAGCAATGAGATCTTGGCAATCGAAGCAGCGATTATCCCACTCAAATTGCTTGAGCTCAAGTTTCTAATCACAATAAAAGGCATATCTGCTTAGAAATAGATTGCAAAGACAAAGAAATTGCAAGAAGACTAGTTCCCCAGAAGGACTCACAGGGAAATAATCCGAGGAAGCGAAATGCTGTAGTTGCATTTTAGACCTTCCCAAGAAAAATTCTTAGGTCCACAAGGATCACCAGCCCAGATTTTTTTGATTTGATATGTAGTTTTGACGTTTGTTATGGCATCAACTGCATTCATTACCAAAACCAGGTCAAACAGGACTGATACAAAGCTAAGAATTGTTAAGATTTAAGAGAGAACGACCAGCGGTGCACCACTCATCAACTCCAACATTGTTTCCAACTTAATCATCTGCACAGTTCACTACTATATGTTGTATTCCCTTTTATATTGTCAGGATTCCGAGGTGGGATTTTTATAGTTTTCCACAAGCATTTCTTTTCCACAGCAAATAAGCATATATCAATACTTGTAAGAATGTTCTTGTTGATTTAACAAAGGAAGACATACCATCTTCACCATAAGTAGGTGATTCAACCAGCTGCATAACTTGGAAAACTTCAACTGCATTCAGAATCGGCGGAAGGGAAGAGTCCTCTGTCTTGTGTATAGAAATTTCGTGATCCTTTCCCACCAGAGCTCTTGAATTAGATATAACGTCTGCGTGTAAGTAACGGGGAGTGAATGGTCCAAACAATGGAGATCCATTCCATGATACATTGAATTTTCTTGACTGATTCTTCTCAAGTTTCTCCACTTCAGCAAAGTACATAAAAACATAAAACTGAGCATTCACATCAGTTGTATTCCAGTACAAATTTAAAGGTTCACTTGCATTCCGAGGCCTAGCTGCAGTCCTGATTACTTCCTGCGGCACTCTATATCCGTTCTCATAGGTAGTAATCGATGAAGAAGTACTAACTGGATCCCAAGAAGGTGAAATGTGACCCGACCAAATGCGATCATAAACATCATCTCCATATCGACCTGTTCCATTGCCCGGTCCAATGTCCAGTCTTTCAATGAGTACTAATGAAGCAGAAATCCCAAATTCAGTAGCATAAGTTGATCTGTTAAGCGGTCTAAATTCCAACGCCGAAATGAAAGGAGTTCCCAACCCTTTATTAATTAGACAAATGTCCATGGTATCTGATTCTGCAAAACCTATAATCTCCTTTGTAACAATTTCTGAAGCATTTCCAAACCTGACCGTCGACCAAAAGTTGACGCCGAGATAGAGATCAAATTCAGGCAGCTTGTTTTCTCCATTGTAGTTTCCATACAAGAAGGTAGCTCTAATCAAATTCAAGCTTCCATTTCCTGCTTCGGGTTTCAACGCGTAGCAATTTTTGTTTCCTTGAGGGAAACTCCTGAGGTCTGAGAGAGGGAGGGGGAGGTTGGGATTGTTTGGATACATAAATTCAGAAGAGATGTTCTGGTTTATCCCTGTGTCGATGTAATCTCCATCTGGTGAGTATGTTATGCTCGTGTCTGTGTCTTCATAGAGCTTCGAGGGAGAGCCGCAATCAATGCTTATGAAATCTAAATGAAAAACAAATAAGTGAAATAAGTCTAAGAGCACAAGCAACCAATTAGAAGAAACATATTCTTTTCTCCAAGAAAGTACATTTAGAAGTAAACAACAAGTTACAAGCAGATGCATAAAAAAATGATCAGACAGACAAAATTTCATTTGGTGTCAAAGAAAACGCTAACCTATCCGGCGCTGCGCATGAACTAAACTTGCACAGACCATCAGCAGGAGGAGGAGGAAGAACCCAGTTGACGCTTTCATCTCTCTCTCTCTCTCTCTCTCTCTCTCTCGGAGCCAAAGAATCTGATACAGAAAATGTATGAAACTGTGGAATATTACAACCTAATGCTGCAAAACCTGCTACAAATCCTTGTTTTATTTATTTATTTATTTATTTTGCATCTAGATGCTTATAGGGTGAATTATTACTTATCTAAACTAAGAGAACTACAACTTGGTTTTTTAGGTCAGCATTTTTGCTGGTCAAGGCATTTCAGTTGTATTTGATTTCACATATGCAGTACAAGTTGTGCTGCTCATAGCCTCAGCCAATTAGTCAGACTAATATATTTTTTATCAATTTTCAACCTACCAAGATTTAAACATGGGAAGAGGTACTAATATTTGTATGACCAAAGTCCAGCTTTCAATCTTCCCACATGCTAATGTGGGAGAATAGAATTCGGTCATATGACAAAAATATAATACAACTTATATATGAAAGTTTCTACCTCTAATATCACTGAGGCCTTTTGTGTTAAAACTCCATACTTAGCGATAGATGGTTAAGTGAAGACAATATCGATGATATTTGTGGTAGTTAAGTAAGGACAATATCGATGATATTGGTGGTAGACTTGCACGGGCCTGCAAAGCTTGCATGGGCCTGTATTAGCTATACTTGAAATAGAAAATTCTATCTAATAGTTTTGAGAGTTGGTAGCTGCATTATTCATGTGTCTTATTGTTCATTCTCCTCAAATTGGCTGAAATGATAAAAATACAAAATTCGGTAGATGAAATGGTCATTTTTTTAATTTGATTGATATGCGTGTAATATTTAAATGATAATGTCGTTAATATTTAATTGATATGTTGTTGTTTGTTTTTATCATTTCAGCGATTGAAATTTGTAAAATTCTCATTTCAACTAATTTCCCTTCATTCTTTAACTTCAACAGTAGTAATAATTGCAAATTTAAGCGTAACTGCATTAGCTAAAAATATGTGCTTCCCTAATTTTAGTATACGACTAACATAAATAAACAAACAAAAGAAAGCTTAAGATGTAGCAATTAAGTTTGATTTCTGGCGCTGGTAAATCACACGATGGTGGTTAAAGAAGACTGAAATGCATATGTGAGTCTTCACAACCCCTAAAAAGATGTATTACCATGGCTTGACCACCATCTGATCTTCTTTTTAAACAAAAATAATAATAATTTAATAGATAATTAGCATGAAAGCCAAAATCTTCATGCTGACAAGCAGAAAGATAATGACAAACGCAACGACAAGTCTAAAGTATAAAAGGCAGAAAAGGTGGAGCCTAAAACTTTATAATTATCCACAACTTTCGTTAATAATAGTTTAAACTCAAATTGCGTTTATGATAAGGTCAAAGTTGGTAGGTATAAGGCAAAAATTATAAAAGAAAGAATGAAGAATTAGATGTGTGCTTAGTGCTTATAATGTTATAGCATTCATAAAATATTAGAGGGGGACATTGAACCTGGCAGCTCTATATGTCTCTCTTTTTAGCACTTGAATGACATTTGTGTGTGCAATTTTTAATGTGTACCTCAGTTGTAGATTTTGGAAATTTTCTAGTTAGGGGACGATGTACGCCCAAGCACACCATTTTTCTCATTCATGTTCATAAATTAAGTTCGCGTCGCTTTGCCCTTTTTTGCCATGCGATAACCCTATGTAGAACTATATACTCGAAGAGAATCTTATGTAGAAATTATGAGGTATCATGGTTATGAAAAAGATCGAGTCGGGACAATAATCTTCACTCGCCCTTTCGGAAATCCGCCATTACCCATCTGTGTGCCTTCATGCTATCATATGGGTAAATGGGGTGATCAAGGATGGAAATAGAATCGATCATCTTTGGAAATCGATGTCAGTCGTTTGATAAGGGTTCAACGGTTGCAAGTCATTATTTACAAAAGCATAAAGCGTAAAGCAGCTTATTGGAAAAGCAACAAGTGCGAAGAAACATGCATGTCCCTTTTGAAAAATGTCGTCTTGAAATTACTCAGACTAGCACGTAAAGCAACTTGTCTATTCTTACAACTGGTTTTAATTTAATTGGTACGCACTATTCAATAATTTGACTATTTGGATGATTTAAGATTTATTTTTAGTTTGTTATAAATTAATTTGGAATCATATAACTAGTTTTAATTTGGGGTTAAATTTAGGTGGTATGTATTATTTAATGATCCAACCATTAAATAGTTCAAGATTTATTTTTGGCCCATTGAAAATTAATTTGAGATCATTCAATATATAATATACCCACTGACATCAATACTAAAATTTCGGTTATTCTCCTAAAAATAAATCAAATTTCATAAAAAAAAAATGTTCACTTTTTTAATTGAGTTGAAAATTATTCAATTTCTTAATCATGGTTGAAAGACCATCGATGGCTTTTTTTTATTAAAAAAACTATGTAATTTTTAATTTTACACTATTAAATAATCAGGCACTTCTTGGATTCAGTTTTTTATTAAAAAAAAATGATGAATGCCGAGAAGGGCAACCCCTAAGCATTTGCGTGTCTCAACTCATGTTTCATGTGTATCCGTACAGACAAAGGGCTTCTCATGTCTACTGAATGTATTGATAAATACGTGACAAATATCTATTGAACAAAAAATACACTTTTAAACAAGTGATAATTATTTAGTGGACGAGTAGCATCCCTTGTCCGGCTGGCCGCACGCCAAAACAGATGCCATTTCTTCTTTGTTTTGTCTCCCTCTCTCCCCCTTTCAGTCAATGTGACCCTATATTTTCAAAGACCATCTCTGATTAAAAAAAAAAAAGGCAAAAAAATCAATCAAATTACATATAAATCTGTTCAAGCTGGCAATTGGCAATTGATATATTGCTGTCTGTCACATAAAACCAAAAAAAAAAAAAACAACAACAACAACAACCCATCAACCCCGAATATCACGTCTGCACACTTACACCCCTCAGCTAGCTCTCTCTCCATTCTCTCTGCTCGAGCTTCGCACATCATAGTATGGACGTTCTCTATACTTTTCCTCTGGAGGGAATACTAAAGAAGGTGGCTTCGCTTGCTGCTCAAGAAATCGGTCTCTTCCGGGGATTCAGAAGGAAACTAACCAAGCTTCGTCGATCGTTACTGGCGATTCAAGAGTTCTTAGGCGATGTCGCCCACCAGCCACGACACCAGGGGAAGCCGGTGGAGGACTGGCTGAAGAGACTTAAAGACGTAGCTCATGATGCTGATGATGTCTTGGAGGATATCAACTACGAAGTTCTCCGGCGTAAAGTAGAACTTCAAAACCAAAACCACATGAGGAAGAAGAAGAAGAAGGTACTCAACTTCTTTTCAGTCTCCTCCAATCCCATTTTATTTCGTCAAAAAATGGCTCATAGGATTCAGAGCATCAATGCATCATTGGCGGTTCTCAAGAGCGAGGCGGCTTTCATTGGCTTAGTTGCAAGGAGAATTGATCCAAACCCCTCAAGCTTAAGCATGGGGAACAGAGAAACCGTCTCAAGCTTTGGTCAAGACGAAAAGATCATCGGAAGGGAGAAGATTGTGTCGGGTATAATTGCAACCTTGACCGAAACCAACAGTATTCGGGACAAGAACCTTTCGTTTATGGCGATTGTGGGAATGGCGGGACTAGGAAAGACGACTTTGGCAAAATCAATATTCAATGAAGATGCTGTTGGCAGGCATTTTGATCAGAAAATGTGGGTGTGTGTATCTAACACTTTTGACGTTAATTCGATTCTCGATAGGATGCTTGAATCGCTTAACTCAAACAAGACCGGGTTTAAAAGTCAGGAAGCATTGCTTAATAAACTCAAAGAAAAGTTGATAGGAAAGAGATATGTTCTGATACTCGATGATGTTTGGAATGAAGATGAGGATTTATGGAGCAATTTTACGAGTTGTTTGTCAAAACTCAATTCTGCTCGTAGAAGCGTTGTCATTGTTACTACTCGCAGTGCCAAAGTTGCATCAATCACGGAGACACTACCACGGTGTGATTTAGGGATCCTATCAGTAGAGGATTGCTGGTCCATATTAAAGGCTGAAGCTTTTCCAGATGGTAGTGCTCTTCTAGATTCCGGTCAAGAGAGCATTGGTAGGGCGATTGCCGGAAAGTGCGCTGGTGTACCACTGGTGGCAAAGGTACTATAAATTTATATATTATGCATAATATTACTAAATGTTCAAGCTACTAACTAGTCAATAACTGAGTTCATGTTGAAACACCTTGTTATATGCTTAAATGTATAGAAATTCTAACTAATGTACCAACAGGTTTTAGGAAGCATGATGCGTTCTAAAAATAGTACACATGAATGGTTCTCAATTCACCAAAGTAAAATATGGGAATTACCAAAAGCAGAGGACAAAATCATGTCGGTGTTGAAGTTGAGTTTTGATAATCTGAAATCGCCGTCTTTGAAACAATGCTTTGCATACTGTTCAGTGTTCATTAAAGATTGTGAAATGGAAAAGAACAACTTGATCGAGCTCTGGATGGCTCAAGGATATCTCCATTTTTCTCCCTACAAGAGTATGGAGGATATAGGCAATGAATATTTTGATATTCTATTGCAAAACTCCTTATTTCAAGATGTTACGGAAGATGAGTACTGCCTTATTACCAAATGCAAGATGCACGATCTTGTGCATGATCTTGCAGAAGAAGTATTCAAATCTGAAAGCTTGGTGTGGGACTTTGATGAGATGGATGATACACTTGAGATTCAGCATGTTGCACAGATTCCTTCAACGACAATAGAAAGAATTCCGCAAAGAAGTATTAGGAGGTTGCGCTCATTGTTGTTTGATGGCAAGGTGCTCCCTAGCATCTTCCAAAGGTTTAGAGGTTTGCGGACGTTGAACTTATACAAGGCTGAAATTAAGGAGTTGCCTTGTTCAATTGGTGAGCTAAGACACTTGAGATATATGGACATTTCTGGGACAGAAATAAAAGAACTCCCCAAATCTATTGGCAAGCTCTATAACCTCCAGACATTAAGAATGTGTGAAACATTGTGTCTTAAAACGTTTCCTTTGGAAATGGAAAATTTGATCAACTTGAGACATGTATATTTCGACAAGGGCAGAGAAGTTCCATTTGGGATGGGAAGATTGAATCTTCTGCAAACGTTACCTTCCTTTAATTTGGATGGGGCGAGGAGTCATGTAATTGATGAGGTGGGTGGGCTAAACCAATTGAAAGGTGAGCTAATTATTGGTTCACTGGAATATGTCGAGGACAAGGATGAAGCGAAGAAATCAAATTTATTAGGGAAAGCTAACATACAGAGGTTGGAACTTAGATGGGGGTTATCATGGGAAAGAAACAGCAATTTTCATGACGAGGATATACTAGAAGGCCTCCAACCGCACCCCAAGTTAGAAAGCTTGACGATTTGGAACTTCATGGGTACTAAATTTGCATCATGGATGATGAGTGCTTCGTTGCCAATCAATTTGAAAGAGATTGTCTTATATGGTTGTGCAGAATGTGAAGAAGTCCCAACACTCGGCCACTTACCAAATCTCAGACGTGTTGTAGTTGACGGTCTGTATAAGCTCAAATGTGTGGGAGTTAAGTTTTATGGTTATAACTACGTTAGGAATGATGGGTTTGCTACGAATGCTAGGGCAATTCAGAAGGAGACGACGAGGGTGGCTTTGTTTCCAGCACTTAAAAGCTTAAGAATTGAGATGTGTCCAGCTCTAGTTGAATGGAAGGAAGCAGTAGTTGATGAGAAAGTAGCGCTAGTCGTGTTTCCCTGCCTTGAGGAGTTGATTGTTACGAATTGTAAAGAATTGAGAAATGCTCCGACTGACTTTCTCTCTCTCCGGAAGTTGAAGATATGGGATGTTGGCAGCTCCAAGCCAATAGAAAATATATGCAGTCAAGTAACCACTCTCACTTGCTTGGAAATAAAAGGTATACAGGAGCTCACTCGTCTGCCGGTAGGGATCATGGAAAAGAACAAGTCCCTTGAGACGTTGGGAATTGAAAAATGCCCCAATCTAAAATCCTTTCCAATCTTATCATCCCAATCTCTTGAGGTGTTGACAATATTTGGTTGCCCAAAGCTGAGATGCACTTCAGTTCACAGTCTTCCCTCCCTCCGCAAGTTTGTTATCGCAAGAATACGTACGTCTCATGAGAAGACAACAAATCTACAGACTAGCACTAGTCTCGAGCTCGAGGAGGAGGAAGAGGAGGAGGAGGAGGAGGAGTTGTCTTTAAACGGTTGCACGTCCCTAGTGGAACTGTTTATTAAAGAATGCAATGGATTCACAAGTATATTGAGTGAGCTTCATTCTTGTACTCGTATTCGCTCACTGCGTGTCCAGGATTGTCCAAACTTGAGGACCTTGTCGACGTTGGGTCAAGGGCTACAAACCCCCGTCTCTCTCGAAGTTCTGAATATCCATAACTGCCCTAATCTGGATACTATTCCCAGTTTAGACAACCTCACGTCCCTCAGTGAGTTGTACATTTGGAGATGCGATGCATTAGCAAGTCTGCCAAGTGGGCTTGCATCCTGCACATCTCTTGCCTATTTGTGGGTCACTTCTTGCCACAATTTGATATCAATGGCAGATCAAGATCTGTCCACCCTGCAATCTCTCTACTCTTTAGACATATCCGAGTGTCAGAAATTACAATACTTGCCCAAGGGGCTACACTCACTTTCTCATTTGAAACAGATGCGCCTCGGTGCGTTCCGGGAGGAGCTCGATTCTTTCCCTGATTTTCATGTTCCATCACAGCTTGAAAGTTTAGTTGTGGACGGATGGCTTAAGCTCACGTCTCTGCCTCAACAAATTCAACACTCTACGTCTCTAACATGTTTGTCCATTTATCGTTTTGATGGTGTGGAGGCTCTTCCGGAGTGGTTGGGTAACCTTACATCTCTTACTCAGCTGCAAATTTGCCAATGTAAGAGTCTGACCTATCTGCCTACGGTCGAAGCTATGCAACGCCTAACCAAATTACATAAGCTAGAAATTGATGGCTGTCCCCGTCTCAAAGAAAGATGCGCCAAGGAAAGCGGCCCAGAATGGCCAAAGATTTTTCACATTCCAGATATCAGAGGTAATTTTTATCTCCAATTCAATAATCCATGCGCATAATTTGTTCAATTATCTTCACTCACTTTTTGTTTTCTGCAGTATTAAGTATTAACTCAACATATTCCTTGATTATATTAGTTTAAACATGCGCGAAGAATCGGAATCACACTTCAAAAATTCCAATTCGACAAACATGTACCTGACAAGATGTTGTGCAAGATTACTCTCATCCTAATTGCTTACGAGTAAGCTTTTCAAACTATGGTTTCCTCTTCGCTTTTCATATTCCTCTTTGATCAGATTAGACTAGGTTTTCGAAGCCTCGGTCTAATGTTTTCCGTATGTATGTAGCTCCGGTGTTGTTTCACTGATGGATTTTACTCAATTGGAAGAACATGTGATGCGCAATATATACGAGCAAACGCTGTTGCATTGGTTGTATTAATTTTTTACATTTCCATGTAATCATAATATATAATCCGTCTCAAGGAAAGATGAGCCAAGGACAGCGGCCCCGAATGGCCCAAGACTCGTCACATCCCAAATATCAAAGGTAATCATGAAGAATCGAAATCATCGGTTGAAGATTTCAATTCGACCCAAACGACGCCTTAACGATCTACCACAGTTGGATACTCATGTTTTTCATCTCGAAAGAGAATGATGTGCATTGGGGAGTACTTGCCAAGAGTTGTGCATAGGAAGTTATTCGTCGTTTCGCTTGTCGATCGGGAGGGAGATTTCTCAAGAAAGTAAATGGTTGAATGTTGTGTTATTTTCCCAACGTCAAATAGTACAATACATATATACAACAATAGCCTTCAATCAACCCTACTGTTAAGGCTTTGAAGACGTGATCCAATATTAGTGGGATTTGACCTACACTAATTTGGGCAAGTAAAGATATTACAAATATTTACAAAGATATTTCCTAATACTCCCCCTCAAGTTGGAGAGTGAATATCATGAAGTCTCAACTTGTCGCGCAATGTCACAAATTGATCCTTCCCCAAGGCCTTCGTAAAAATATCTGCCAATTGGAAGCGTGTAGGTACATACGAAGGACTAATTATTCCAGCTTGTAGTTTTTCTCGAACTATGTGACAATCAATTTCGATGTGCTTGTACGCTCATGGAAAACAGGATTAGCGGCAATATACAAAGTTGACTGATTATCACAAAACAATGGTGCAGGAGCTATCTGTGGGACTTTTAAGTCCTGTAGTATAAAGCGTAACCAAGTTAGCTCCAAACATGTGTTGGCCATAGCTCGATATTCAGCTTCTGCTGATGATCTCGAAACATTGGTTTGTTTCTTGGATTTCCATGAGATGAGTGAATTTCCAAGAAAAACACAGTATCCTGTAATTGATCTCCTTGTCGCACGACAACCTCCCCAGTCTGAATCACAAAAAGCTTTTAATGTAAGATTGTTGGTGGCAGAAAATAACAAACCCTGACCTGGAGTCCCCTTGAGGTATTTAAGGACCCGTATAGCGGCATCCCAATGAGGTCTGCGAGGCTGATGCATGAATTGACTTAGTGTTCGAACAGGATAGACTATATCAGGCCTTGTGACAGTAAGGTAGATCAATCGGCCAACCAGTCTCCTATATTTGGTTGGATCATTCAGTAATTCTCCATCTGTGGGAGTGGGTTTCAAGTTCTGTTCCATTGGGAACTTGTCTGGGCGTGCGCCTAAAAGTCCTGAATCTTGCAAAATATCAAGTGCGTACTTTCTTTGAGACATGAAAATACCTTTCTTGGAACGAGAGAATTCGATGCCCAGAAAATATTTCAAATCTCCAAGATCTTTGATGCGGAAGCGATTAAGAAGGAACTTTTTGAGACGTTCCATTTCTTGAAGATTATTTCCTGTGAGAAGTATGTCATCAACATAGATAAGAACTACAGTAAATGAAGTGCCTTCAGCCTTGGTAAAAAGAGAATAATCAGCTTTAGACTGTTGATAACCGGCCTTTTGAATGGTATCGGAAAAGGTGGAAAACCAGTTTCTGGAAGCCTGTTTGAGACCATAGAGAGACTTGTTGAGCCGACATACAACGTTCTCCCCCTGTCGGCGAAGACCAGGAGGAGGCTCCATGTACACCACCTCATGTAAATCGCCATGGAGAAAAGCATTCTGAACGTCTAATTGGTGGATGAACCAATGTCTTGCAGCAGCAACAGTAAGAAGACAGCGGAGGGTAGTGAGTTTGGCTGTAGGGGAGAAAGTCTCCTGATAATCAATGCCCTCAATTTGAGTGTAGCCTTTAGCAACTAGCCGAGCCTTGTAGCGCTCAATGGTGCCGTCGGACTTGTATTTGATTTTGTAGACCCATTTGCAGCCGATCGGTTTATGACCAACAGGTAGCGGAACCAAACTCCAAGTGTTATTGTGCTGTAAAGCCTCTAGTTCTGCAGTCATGGCTTTGCACCAATGTGGATCAAGAATAGCTTGAGCATAGGATGTGGGTTCTGTGTGACCTGTAATGTTAGCAAGAAAAGCACAATGGGCAGAAGATAAACGAGAGTAGGTAAGGAAGTGGGAAAGAGGATACCGAGTACCTGAGGCAGAACGAGGCGCTGAGGTTGAGTGAGTGACGTGGTTGGACATGTGGTAGTCTCTATGCCATGCCGGAGGATGTTTAGAGCGAGTGGACTGTCGAGGAGGGGGAATGAGAGGAATAAGATTATCTGTATGTGGAGGGGTGAGGTCGACGGATGGGGACAAAGGGGGAATGGGAGAGGTGGGGTTGTCAGGCCCGTCATGTGCGTCAGAGAGGATTGAGTGGTTAGGCGCTGGTGGTGGGTTGGTTGGAGGGTTGGGCGGATTGGCTGGTGGGTTGGGCGGATTGATTGGTGGGTTGGGGGGATCGATTGGTGGGGTCCAGCTGTGAAGAAAATCAGAAGAAAGGTAGGGCTGGGGAGTATGTGGGGAAAGTAAGGTCGAAAATTGAGAGAAAGGGAAGGTATTTTCACAGAATCGGACATCACGGCTTACAAAGAATTTGTGTGTCTCCAAATTGTAGAGTTTGTAACCCTTTTGGCCAGTAGGATATCCAACAAAAACACAACGTGTGGCACGGGGATCAAATTTATGAATAGGATGGACAACAGTTGCATAACAGAGACAACCAAAGACTTTCAAGTGGTTGAGTGATGGGGGACGGTTGTATAACAATTCAAAAGGTGATTTACTGGAAAGTAATGGTGAGGGTAATCGGTTAATAAGATAGACAGCGGTCAAGACACATTCACCCCAGAAAATAATGGGTAAGTGAGACTGAAAAAGTAATGCACGTGCGACAGTGAGAATGTGGTGATGCTTGCGTTCGACGACTCCATTTTGTTGTGGAGTGTAAACACAAGTGTGCTGATATTCAATGCCATGAGTTTGAAAAAAATCCCTCATGGAGAAAAATTCAAACCCGTTGTCTACCCAAATGGTTTTAATGTTGGCATGGAATTGAGAGTGGGCAAAAGCAACAAAAGATTTGAGAAGGTTTTGGGTTTCAGATTTATGCTGCATCAAAAATATCCATGTGCACCTAGTAAAGTCATCCACAATGGTAAGAAAAAAACGTGCCCCTGAATGTGTGGTAACTTTGTGCGGACCCCAAATATCGCAATGTAACAAATCAAAAGGAGCTTTAGTTGATATTGAACTTAGAGGAAATGGAAGTCTAGTTTGTTTGGCCATGGGACAAACACTACAATTATTATCAAAAGAAATAATATTGGAAGACAATAAGGAAGAAGCTAATCGAAGACGAGCAAGGGATGGGTGTCCAAGTCGCATATGCCATAAATCGGATGAGAGTGAAACTTGATATGAGACAGGTGTCTTTTGCAACGGAGACATGTAATAGAGACCACCACGCTGTTTACCCGAGCCAATCATCTTCCCCGTAGCCAAGTCCTGCAAGACACAGAAGGTAGGAAACAAAATGGCACAACAGTTTAGAGAAGTAGTGAGTTTGCTGGCAGACATAAGATTTAAGCGAAAAGATGGAACACACAAAACTTTGTCTAATGTGATATTTGAATTGAATGGTATAGTGCCAGTGGAAGTGATTGGGGCATGAGAACCAGTAGGTAAATTAACAATGGGCATTTGTGATGATTCAGTTTTGGTGAAAAGTGTGGGGTCATAAGTGATGTGATCAGTAGCTCCGCTATCTAAAATCCAAGGTTTAGTCAACACAGAATTTATGGAGGGAATGGAAAAAGGAACCAGACCTGCAGCATTTGCATAAGCATTGCTATTACCAGAGGAATGAGTTGAACTCATCATAGAAACGGCATGTGCTAGTTGTTGGAGTTGCTCTGCAGAAAACCCATGTAAAGGGTTTGATTAAGAGGCTGGCTGGGTTGGTGCACTGAAACCATATGATTGGGCCTCATGCGCTGGAGTTGTGTCTGCTGCGTGGGCAGTAGGAAAAGACCCACGCGAATTGATGTGCCTTTTAGACCCTTGACGTTATTGCTTAGATTGATTGTGCCTACTGCCTTGAATTCTTGTGTCATTGGGAGCCCATGTCCCATTTTTAAATTTACATCTATCCTCAGTGTGACCTCTCCTATCACAATACTTGCAATGGAATTTGAGGGTCCGACATTCTTCAATTGTATGACCGTTTCTATCACAGTGCTCACAGTGTTTGTTCGTCGAATTATTCGACATATTGTTTGATCGGCTGTGAATCGCAGCGGCAATGGAAAAATTCTCTGTTGGTCCTGATGTTATTTGTCGATGTGTTTCGTCTTGAACGATAAGTGAATAGGCTTGGCAGACATTAGGCAATGGCGACATCATGAGGATATTGCCGCGAACACCGTTGTAAGTGTCGTTGAGGCCCATAAGGAATTGCATCATCCGATCTTCTTCCTTTTGTGTATTGTGTGCTTTCATCTCGTTACATGTGAGAGGTGTTTGATATGTTTCTAATTCGTCCCAGAGATCTTTGAGTTTCTTGTAATAGTCTGAAACCGTCATGGTGCCTTGTGAGAGAGAGGCGATGGATTTCTGTATCTGATATATGGTTGGTGCATTCTTTTGCGAGAATTGATCTTTGAAATCTTGCCACACTTGATGGACAATCTTGGCATGAACAACTGCTTTGGCCAGATCGGGTTCCACCGAGTGAGCAAGCCATGATAAAATCATACTGTTGCATTGATTCCAGAGAGCATATTCGGCTGGTTGTTCAGTTTCTGAAGGAGGTTGAACGGATCCGTTGACAAAGCCAACTTTGTTCTTGGCCGTGAGAGCATGGAGCATGGATTTACTCCAAGATGGGTAATTGGTGCCGTTCAACTTTATGGGAACGAGCATGAGACCGGGGTGATCTGATTGATGAACGAAATATGGATGTGATGAATCCATACCAGCATTTTTGGTGTTGGCGCTTGAATTTTTGGAATTATTGTTTCTGGTTTCTGGTGGTGTTTGATCTGACATGGTGTTTAAAGGTGGCTATGGATGCTTGTTGTGGCGGAAGCGTATTAGGGTTTTAGAGACACCAGGATCGGTGCTCTAATGCCATCTCAAGAAAGTAAATGGTTGAATGTTGTGTTATTTTCCCAACGTCAAATAGTACAATACATATGTAACAATAGCCTTCAATCAACCCTACTGTTAAGGCTTTGAAGACGTGATCCAATATTAGTGGGATTTGACCTACACTAATTTAGGCAAGTAAAGATATTACAAATATTTACAAAGATATTTCCTAATAAGATTTGAGTAGGAGGGACATGATCAGTTGGAGGAAGACAAATCTTCTGCCCCTGAGCTGGTAAAGCTGTGGCTAATGAATTTGTACATGATGCTCTAAAGGAGAGTTCTGGTTGTTTTTGTTAATTGATCATATGATACTTATGTAATGAACCAATGAGTTAACTGCGTGTGGTGTGGTGTGGTACTTTTTTTCCTCCATCGGATTTTTCTCCTTTTTTGGGGGTTTTTTAAGACGAGGTTTTAACGAGGTCACTCTTTGATTCAATTTAAAAGCCAAAAATAAACAGAGGTGTGCAAGAAAAGAAAATATGTGTGACAATCACTTTATCATTTTTTTGATGTAATTTTGTAATGTGCATCTCAGTTTTGCGGATTTAAAAAATTTCTTTGTAAGGCCTAAGATGTAAGCCCAACAACACGCCACTTTTTTCATTTATTCCTTGCAGCCCAAGTCCATGCCACTTTGTCTACTTTTGTTATGCCTTAATCCTTTTTTAGAGGACTTTCGTCAAACACTTTACTCCCATGACATCTACACTAAAAGAAAACTTAATGTAAAAATTAAGTAATATCATGGAAAGGAAACAAGGCAAGTAGAGACAATAATTTTCACTCTCCTTTACATGAATTCATCACAGGTCTGTCTTTCATATGGGTAAATGAGATGATCAAGAATGGAAATGGGTATGATTATCTTCGAAGATCGATCTTGACCATTCAATAAAAATTTAACAATTGAAAGTCATAATATACAAAATATGTAGTTTCATAATAAGTAGTGTCAGAACATATCACAATCATCTTATCACACAAATAAACACGTAATAATTGATAAGTAAATATAAATGTGAGGATAAAAATTATGCGACATCCAAATTCCAGAAATTTTGTTTGACGACTTATTCATAACCATTAAACTTGATTTGATCCAATCGTTAATTTGAAAATTTTATTTTTTTAAGAGATGTCATGAAAGAACGACATCGACACGTGCTGTTTTTGTTTGTCGTCACATTCAAACGGCACGTCGCTTGAACAAACTAGCCGCTTCATATAAAAGGACACGGTAGTCATTTCATTTGAGCATAAGCTGGGTGCTGCTCCGCTGCCGCAGTGGATACAAGTTTTTCCCGCCAAACCAGACGCTTAGTTTCCAGTAGCTTCCTCTGCAATCCGTCTTCCAAATCTCGCCTCCAATGGTAAATCCCTCTGTCCAAACCCTAATTTTCCTAATTCAATTTCCACTGCGTAAACCGCACTATTAGATCTCTCAATCTTCAATTCACATCTTATGCCCCGTTTGGTTACTGAGAAAATGCGCGAAAGAGCTAGAATCTGTATAATTTGCGATTTAATTTCAAATTAATTACTCCAGTTAATTCCTTGTACCGCTTACAAACGAAGCGTGTTAGTAATTTCGAATGCGTTGCGAATTTTTTTTTCTCTCTCTAATTTTTTGAATTTTGGTGGCGATTTTTTGGCCGTACAGTCGAAGAAAAGAGGTCTTTCGTTGGACGAGAAGCGTGAGAAGATGCTTCAGATCTTTTACGATTCTCAAGATTTCTTCCTTGTGAGTATTCAATTTCCATGAATTCGTAATCATATTTTACTAATTTTCCAATTTTCTGTGATTTTAAATGGCATTCTTTTCCAATTTTCTTGTATGAATTTCTTCATGATTGTGAACGGTGTTGATCGTTTCGGATTGAATTTTACGGCTATTTTTCGCGTGTTTTGTCGATGATTTTTCAGCTAAAGGAGCTTGAGAAGTCAGGGCCAAAGAAAGGTGTTATCTCTCAGTCTGTGAAAGATGTGATTCAGAGCTTAGTGGATGATGATCTTGTTTTCAAAGACAAGATAGGAACCTCTGTAAGTACATCTTTCGGCATATATCTTTCCGGGTCGTATTTTGTTGAAGAAAATTGCAAATGCTTGTTTATCTTGGCATTTCGTAATGCATATTGTTTCGAAAATGTCAGGTGTACTTTTGGAGTCTTCCCAGCACAGCCGGAAATCAGGTAAATCTTTGATGGTTTTACATTTGAACGTCGCTTCTATGGGGTAGGATTTGTGCCGAAATTTGATAAGAATTTCGTGGTGACATGTTTTGGTGGTGGGCAGCTTAGGAATGTGTATAGCAGGCTTGAATCGGATCTCAAAAGCAGTAAGAAGCGTCATGCAGAACTCATTGACCAGTGCAATGCGCTGAAGAAGGGACGAGAGGATTCTGTGAGTGTCTCTAAGTTATACCTCTTTCAAAGGGCTACAACTGTTTTCTACATTGTGAGAATGTTCTATGTGGTTATTGTGCATCTGACGCCTCATGGTTTTACTAGGACGAACGTGATGAGGCCTTAGCTGAACTGAAAGCCGTAGAGCTAAAGTATAATGAGCTGAAGGTAGGATTACACACACATATATATATATATATATTCTGCACATTTGTGATGCGTTAGGGTCTTAGACAATATGAATGATTTGATCAAGTTGCTGACTGCAGTCTACTGCCGTTTTCAGGATGAGATGGCGCAGTATGCAGACAACGATCCAGCTGCCTTCGAAGAAATGAGTTAGTTGATACTTCAACCATAGTAGAATGTCACCCTTTGTGATGCATTAGAGACTTAGATAATTAACAGACCGTGTTGTAATTGTGTTCGCAGAGAAAGGAATTGAGGATGCCCACTCAGCAGCTAATCGATGGACAGGTATTACCTTCACATATTGTCCGATCCTTTTTCGAAATAGCTTGTTGTAGGCACGTAAAGAATATGAAGTCTGAATAACTGTGGTTTAATGCGGCGCAGACAACATTTTCACAGTGCGTCAGTGGTGTGCAAACAACTTTCCACAGGCCAAGGAGCAGCTAGAAAACTTGTACAACGAGGTGAAATTAGGTTTAATAGAGAGCATGAGTTTGTTGTCGTTTCCCAGTTTATCTCTTTCATTTCATATTTGTCGTTCTATATTCGATTGCAGATTGGAATAACAGAGGACTTCGACTATCTGGAGATGGCACCGGTTCCACTGAGCTCAGTTGCTGATTAGTATTGCTCCGGGATGTCAATTTTCAAGAACGATGATTGCTCTCTCCATCCGAAAAATTGAGACAGCCAGATCGAACGAGGACCGTACAAACATACTAGCAAAATTGCCACTAATGCGGTGGTGTAATATCAATTAGCTACATGAATGCTGCTGCCTCGTCCATAACAGTGGGTAGATATGTTTTGTGGACACACTCACGTCCATGCCTTGAAGTATATTTCTTCACGAGCAAAACTTGTGATTAACGTATTACCACTGTACTGATATTGCAATTAGAATTTTAATTTTCTTAATCATCATTTAAAGATCATCTTTGCGAAAAAGAAAAAAAAAAGAATCAATCAAATGGCATAGATTATCTTTTCTATATATAGGTGGTGCAACTGCAAAGCTCCATTACATCTACTCTCCGCAAAGGGCGATCTTGCTGCCCCTTACAAGTAATGGTGCTTGTAATTTTTCAATGACGTACTTGTTCAATGACGCACTCTGTGTAATTTTTTTGTAACGCATGAATCTCAATAACACAATATAATCATTAAGCACTCCTCTGTGCGCACTATTAATACCGGTGATGCTCTAATTTGCATTAACCCATTGCATCATCAAAATAATGTGGCGTGATTAGCAATTGAATAATTTGAATGAGTATAGTTGCATAAACTATACAATGTACAGGTGGATCACATTACTTAACATGTCATTTAATCAATGTTTACGACAAATTAAAGAAAAACATTCTAACCTTTCATTGTCAATACAAAATCATAAAATCAAACGGTTCAAAGTTCAAATCTGTTTATTCTTCTCTCCAGCGCATGCTCTGAAATTCAACACAAACTGAATAGTTGTTGCCTTTGCCTAGTTGGATCTGTGTCAGTTACCTTGTTTTGTGATGAGTCTAAAAAACACACCAACGGTTCAATCATTTTCTAGATTATTTCAAATTATTTATCCACAAAACAATTCAAAAAACAACATTCGATAAAAGAAAAATGTCAGAGAAATCACATTTTGTAGACAACATGAAAACTTTTTATCTAATACGAGTGAAACTTATTTGTATTAAAGAGATGATTTTCATGTGATTTATCTAGCATCACCCGACGATAATATTTCGGTATATTTTACACACACAGATCTTTTGTTGGTAGAACTTTGTTATTATAAATATATGAGTATAAGATAACCCGAAACATACTAAAAAAATTTTAAAAATAATATACGAGTGGAGTCGTCATATCAATTAAGGGTTGAGTTGCAAGTGCGAAGTACACAAAAGAAGGAATCCCAACTCATTGGTGGAGGCCCACAGCTCTACAGCTCGACAATACCTGTACTTTGAACGTGCATGCAATCTCGTCCGTCCACGTGGCGGCGGTCCAGAGCGTAGGATTTGGGGGTGGGGGGCTGAGAGCCAATGAAATGAAGTAATGGGTTTCGTTAGCAGCAATTACAAGCCAGAGTGGCCGTTTCCTTTGTGGAAAGATTCTCCTAGTCCCGACTGTCGTTTTAGGCATTTAGGGCTGTCGTATGAGTCGCTCTCTTTATATAAATCGAAAACTGAGAGGTTCAAAGCCACCCTCATTTGGCTGAAAACTTGTATTGGAGAAGAGAAATCCCATTGGGGCCGATTGGGGGGCAGAGAGAGAGAGAGAAAGCTGTTTGGGAAGTGAGAAAATTTTACAGCTTTTAAAAAAGAAAAAAAAATAGAGATGTTGAAGATTCAATTTTTTGTGATGGCAGTTTTTGCCCTTGTTATCTCTCTGCTTCTCCCTTCCATTAATGCACAAAGTCTTGCTCCTGCTCCTGCCCCTGCCCCTACAAGTGATGGTTAGTTTCTTCCCCTCTCTCTTGAAGATGCAATAGAGAAATGATTTCCGCACACAGTTTTCTCTTTCTGCACATCTTTTTTTCTAGCTTTTGGATATGGCAGAAATAAAAGGTTTGCATAAAAAGAAAAAATGTGTGCGGATATCATTTTCAAATGCGATAGTTTAAATGCTCTAATCAAATGCGGGTGCTACCTCTGACCAACTGGCTTAACCTGCATCTTCTGATGCTCTAATCAATTTATATATATATATATATATATATATATATATATATATCATGTGGTTGATGATTGTGGTGTTTTGGTATGCAGGGGTGGCAGTGGATCAAGGAATTGCTTATGGGTTGATGGTATTGGCATTGCTCCTCACCTACATTATTCACTGATGAATCACCAATTTTTGGAGAAAGATGGATGATTTTATAGAGAGAGATTAATTCTTCAAGAAACATGTGAAGTGAATTGTTGTTACATCTTCTTCTTGCTAGGCTTTTGCTAGCTAGCGAAGCTATGTTCTTGTTCATTTGTTATTACCATTTTTATCAAAATCCCTAATTCTTTCAATTTCAAGATTCGTTATTTTTCTTCTCTTAATTTATCTCTCTCTCACTCACACACACACACACACACATTTTTGCAGTAATTGTCAAAATAATTAAGGTGAAGTAAAGGGCAATTTTAATCACTTCACGACTCAGAAGAAAAAAGAGAAAATATTACTTGTAACCGGAAATAAATTCTTATGAATCTACGAAACTCGTGGCTCATAAGGATGTATTTGAGGTGACGCGAGAGTATCTCTCAAGGAGAAGGGGGGAGAGTCCTCGCATTGATTAAAATTTTAAAACCTCAACCACCATTCTCAAACACTACCTTTATCAATATCAGTTTTTATGTCGCCAAAAGGAAAGACGTGGGAGCATCCTTTATCTTTTGGGTCAATTACACCAAAAAAACAAAAAAAAAACTTTTGAATTCACGACCACAGCTAGACGACAACGTGTTTACCACTGTACTTTGGAGACTGTGGGACCAAGTTACTGCTTGTGGTGTGGGAAAGCAATCAAACCATTTGCACTTGTGCTTCTTAGCTTCAAATGTGGTATTCCATATTTAGAATATTACACCACAAAAAAAGGGGTCCAACTTCAGTGGTACGTACTATTAAATGGTACGTACTGTTAAATGGCTAAGATTCATTTGGGACCCACTGCAAATTAATCTGAACCATTTAATAGTCGTACCATTGAATGGTACGTACCACTCAAGATTTTTCCCAAAAAAAGAGAGAATATGCTCTACATTCGAGATACATCTTTTTACGTTTACATAATTCCTCATGTGACGCATGATTAATTCTACGATGGGTTATGTAACATCCCGTAAAAAATTTGTTATAAAATAATTTATGTGGAATATTCTTTACACGTGCGTGTTTATTTTGTACACGTGAGCGTGTAAGTTTACTGTTTTGGTGGGTGCACAATACCCCCAAAACCCAATTTTTCCTTATTCTTTCTTTCCCTTCCTTCTTCCCCGTCACTTTTCTTTTCCCCAGATTTTTGACTTTTCTCACTCTCTCTTTACCGTGGGTGCACAGTGCACACCGACGGAAACCCGTCGAATCGAAGCGAACGAAAATCACCACCTCCTTCGTCTCGACGCCGTGGACTCAACGGTGCAAACCGTTCGTCCAAACTCTCAACCGTTTGACGGGAAACGCAACTGGAAGAACCGGACCTTCTCGGCCATTTTCCGGCCAATCTAGACCAAGGTGAGGTTTCTAACTACCACCATTGTGTTCCTCTCGTTGAGTAGATGAATTTTCATAGGTCGTTTGCCAGATTTGGTTGAGTTTTGACGTAGATCGACTTTGCTACAGTGAACCGCAACCTTCGGGGCAAATACAGGCATTTTCCCGAGCTTGTACGACCAATCCAAAGGTACACCGTGATTCTACTCTTCTCCAGCTTCATTTTGATATGTGGCACGTAATTTTTGGACTTGAAATGAAGAAGATACGGAGTTTTAAAAATTACCCAGAAACCGGCCAAAATTCCGGCGACGACGGCGGCTGGAGGCGGCGCCGGCGACCGGAAAAGACCAGAGAGGACCGGCGCTGACCGGCTCGGCTGAGCCGCGAGTGGAGACGCGCGTGAGACAGCCGTTGGAGCCGCGCGTGGAGCCGCGGCTTGGCGCGTTCAAGCCGCGCGTGAGGGCTCGTGGGAGGTCTTTTTTCGATTCTGTTTTCACGAGGCGACTCGTGACGACGTGTACTACCTCGGGGTAGTACGCACGATATTTTTCGAGGTGTTTTGAACCTCCTGGTTGAGCAAACAAGGGATAGGTGTAATTAATTAGTTATTTAGTAACCTTTATGAGTTTAATCATTATTACAGTGATATCTCATATAGGTGAGACCTATCCAGAAGACTACCGGGGCTACCCAGGACCAGGGGGCTACTACCCGGCTACCTACAGGTGAGTGAGTGGGTCTTTGTTTTGATAAATGTATATATACGTATGGTTTTCAATGCTTTCTTCAAACTGTTAGCATAATTCATATCATATACGTGTGTTGGAGGTAGAACATTCGTATTATATTGCCATACATGTTTTATACTGTTGCTCATCAGTAGATGTATACACCCTAGGTATTAGTACTCAGTCTTGTGGCCAGGACTAGCCTTGACGTTTGGAGTAGTCACTACCAGTACCGCTACGCAGCTTTGGATCCATCGTAGGTACTAGCCTGTTCTAGGTTGCACTAGGCAACTCGAACTTGTGTGACTGCACTTTGTGCACCAGCGCTTAGCGTTAGACTCGCGTCATTGTAGTGCTCAGCGTATTACTTTTATACCTAGCATGTTCATTGTGGTTTAGCCACGTGGACTTGTGTGTTTACATATGGGTGAGCATGTCAGTACATTATTATCGGGGAGTACCCGAATGTTTTCATGATAGTATTTTGAGGTTCATGCCTACGGGTATGACGTATTTTCTCAATTATACTTGTTTTCCAGTGAGGGGTTAGTAAACTCTTGAAAACAACGGTTTTATCAAACTTTGCTTTTTGACCCACTCACCGTTTTATGTTTTGCGCCCCTCCAGGACCTAGTGACGGTTCACTTAGCAGTGATTCGAGGGCTCTCTTCGGCGGTGGTCGGCGTTTCTGACATTTCTTTGGACTATGTAGGATTCACTCCTACTTGTAGTTAACTTTTAATTATCCATCCTCACGGGGATGCGAATGTTTTTATATTCCTGCACTATTTACTTTGCTCTGACTGTTATGCATCCTGTATTATGGGTTTTTAACCCTCACCACACTTCTACTTCTGCACTCAACTCTTAATATTCTTACTTTTCACCGTTTCTTGCATAATTGGCTTTCGTCACCTAACACGTGTCGGCAAGCACTTCCCGACACCTGGCATGTCCGGGATCGGGATGTGTCAGGTTATGTAAACACAAATACAGTCTCATTTATCTTTTTTTGGGAAATTATTTTGACTCGCTTTTTTATTTATAGCTATATGATTGAATATATTAACGGGCAAATAAGAGACAAAAATAAGCAGAGATGTGCATAAGGAGAAAATGAGAGTAAAAATAAAGGATGTGATTGAATATATCTAACGTATGACTTTTAGCCTAGGCTAGAAGAAGATCCAACTCCAAGTTGCAAAGAAAAGCTTTTTAACGCACACAATCAGCCTAGGCTAGTTGGAGCTCAAGGCTCCTTGTGAGACCAAATTAACCTCAAGTTTTGCCCATGACTCCTTAACAGGATAATTTAGAACAATACTGGTAACCAATGAAAACGAGCCACTTAATCTCCTTCATTGGCTGGTGAAGCATACACAAAATTTGAAATGTTAGATTTCAAGAATGATGTCAGTTTTTTTTTTTTTGGGGGGGGTGGGAGGGGGGGGGAGGTGGAGGGGGGTAGATTTTATCTGTGCCCATGACCCTAACCATTAGACATGCTCTAAGTTTCTGTTTTCATATAATCTCCTCCATTGGTTGGTGAAGCATACACAACTCCAATGACGGATTTTAGAAAAGAATAAAACCATAGAATGGATCAGCTATACAATTAAGTATCAAACTTGTCATTTCGTGTGAGTGAAATATAAGACTTTTCATTTGCAAGTAAATAAAAATATCACTAGATTGTATCAAACTTGTCATTTCATGTGAGTGAAACATAAGACTTTCCATTTGCAAGTGGATAAAAATATCACTAGACCAATGCGCTAGTGTCCTGCCGGGTTAGATTTTTAAATCTAATTACATTTTCCAACAGTAATTAATCAAAACAAATGCCTCTTATTCTTCACCAAACTCGGGAGAGAAGGTGAAATTTTTGGCCTTTTTTTCCCGTCCCATCGTTGACTTGGGTCAACCGCCGGTCAAGAACCCGAAAGACTGACCTAAAAAAAGCTCCGGCCAAATCCAATGGAGAAAGCAAGAAAATAATAACATATATAGGCTCCCAGAGAATATTCATATTATTAACTTGGCAATAATATCACATAATAATAGAACAAGCTATTTGATTAAGGCCTGATGACAGAACAACATTGAACAAATGTTCAAAAGTAAGGTTTAAAGAAAAAAAAAAATCTGAGAGAAGCAGAATACAAGTTTCAAAGGGGACTCTGTTTGATTTTACGCCACCTTTATATACATTCTGTTTAATAATGAAGCCACACAGAAATCCGGGATGCGTGATCGGAGCAGAAATCTCCATTCTAAAATCAGACCAATCCTTTACATAGCCTCGACTCATCCTACCGGAGAATGAATACCTGCAAACATTGTAACCAACAAAATCAACTCTCCAACATGAAAACAATAGAACTGAGTATGTGCGAAGCTTTGAACTGAAACTGACCAATGGACTTGCTGTTTAAAGTGCCATCTCAGCCTGCAAAGCGGCCAATTCATCTTCTTCTTCAGTGCGCCTTTGGGGAGCAGGGCGAGTTGGTTGCCTTCCTGCTGGGACCTGCACTGGCGCAGCAGGAGCTTGTGTTGCTGGCTGAAGAAGTTGTTCTTCCAACTCTGCACCTTCCAGCTCTTCAAGTTCTGCTTCCAATTCATCCTGCAAATAATATCGTATAAACTTCTAAGCAGCTGTATGCAAACTGATATTTTTAACCCCATCCCATGGGCAAACCACAAGGGCTAACAAAAACATATCCTTTAAAAAATCAATCATCGAAGGGATAAAAGAAGAAAACGAGAATGCAAACCTCATCAAAATCAGCAGCTGCACCAATTGGAGCTGACAATGCTTCCTGTATCTGTTTCATGTTCTCTGTCTGCTCATTAATCTCATCCATAGTCTTGTCCACATCATCTATGTTCCTGTACAAACATTTCAATTATGTCAGGGACACCCATAATTCAATTATTCAGATGTAATGTGACATACAGGAAATGTAGATAAAGCATAGAAAGTAAGCCACGATTAATAATATACAGATCTACAACTCTCAAATTATGTTGCATCTCCTAATCATGTGAAAGCAAAAAAAAACATCGATCAGAAGTCCGGGACCGGGACAACATTATTATAACTGATCATTCCAAACAAAAGGATTCAATAAGTTTATATACATGCAGAAAAGATACTAGGTTTGTAGTAGAACTATATTTTCATATCAGCCTCTGAAATAAAATGTAGATTGCTCATTAGACAAAGAATGGAAAAATGAGTAGACAAAGAAACCTAACAACTTGAGCACATTATTAGAGCAAAATTCCAGTGGAAGTGCAAATTATATAATATAATGCTACTTACGTTGCTTTTTGCATTGCCTTCATTGCAGCAGCTCCAGTTCTCAAGGCATCTACAGTTTCGGTTGTCGCTTTTGCACCTTCTAACATTATCATCTGCAACATCAATACATAAAAATCCCATTCATCAACACACAAAAAAAAACAAAACAAAGAAAATATAATATATTAAAATGATCATCCATATTTGAAACACTATTGAAAGCATCGCGGAATATAATTCCAATCCCATTGTTACCTGATCATGGATACGCAACTGGAAATTTCCAAGCTGCTCTATTTGCTGTTCATATAACCTCTTCCTCTTCAAACATTGTATAGCCGCTGCAAAATACCAAGATAAGTTATAACTCAACCACAGTATTAGGATTTCAAACGTCATGGCCAAAACGTTTATGGTTTTAGACCCAAAGCATACAATGGGGTCCTCAGCCCCTCCTTAATTTCCAACTTATGGACAAGATTTCAACGGGTTACAATCAGCATTCATATATTTGAACAACTTAAGGAGTATAAAACGAATTAGCACATGCACATAACAGTGAGTCTACAGAGCCAACAGATTCAGTTGGTGCTGAAACCAGTGGTAAAAAGATATAGAAATCCCCAGGGTATAGTTCCATACTTAGATTAAGTTAAAATAGAAAAATGATAGATAAGAAACAGATGGAAGCAGACATATTCATGTCTACGTAATCTAGGTGCAATGTGAAACTATTGTATAAACGGACGTGAACATAAGCCCTCTCTCGAAGCAGAAAGTTAATAAGTCCATTGAGAAAATGATTCAAAAACTAGATGATCACCACTCATACTCACAAATTCACATAAGAAAAATGAAAAAACTTTGCAAACATACCCCTTTTGTTCTTTGCTCTGGTGAAATCCTTGGCCCTATCAACTTCTGCAGCAGCCTTCTTTTGTAGTACTTTCTCCTTTTTCTCAAGCATTTCAAGTGTCTGTCGAACATTTACCAAAATATATTCAAAGAGCAATCTAATCGCATCAACCAACTCAAAGAAAACATAAAGAACGACACAGAAGAAACATTTCATGTGCCACCACAACCTCTCAAACTAAACTCTAAACTCTCCAAAAACCTGAAAAGAATCATCGACATACCAAAAGTTCAAAACACACAGTAAACTCATCAAATTTCCAAAACCCAAATCAATCAAACAAACAAAATCACCAAGGAACCGCACAAATTCAAATACTTCATCAAATACCATCAATGCAAAACAACACATAGCGGTGAATGAATCGAAATTTTACCTCATTCAACTTGTCTAAGGTGGTGAGGGCACTGTTTTCCTGTCTAGGTTTCCCAAAAATCCTGGTAAACATGGTTGCCATCTCTGCGGATTATCGAACCCTCTCGATCTTCTACACAATTCACAATAAAAAAAACGTCAACGCAGAGAAATCGAGCAAAACCCTAATCCCACCCAAATCAAGATCGAAAATTTTCACCCAAAAGAAGCATCGCAACATTCATCGGAAAACAATCAGAACATACAGACGTGCGGGTAAAAATTGGGTATGTACGCGTACCTCGAAATTTCCGGTGGAAATTGGGGCAAGACGACGGACCGGATTGGGGAACTTAGGGTTTTGATGGGGAAGAAGAAGGGGGAGGAGAGAGAGACCCGCGTAAATTGGGTGAGAGCTCTGCCGATTTGCTTAGGCGTGTTGGTGTTGTTTTGGAAGAAGGAGAAGGGAAGCTGCTTTGCCTTTTCTCTGAGTTTTTCCTCTACGTTGTTGATTGGAGCTATGCTTTTCCACGTGGCGCGATGGATTGGATTGTGGGGTCCGGTGGGGGTGTAACGGACGGCTGGATGGGGATTTGCCTTTTTGGGATAGTGGGACGGTGTCGTTTTGGCAGTCAATGGTTGGTCCTTTCGGAGTGGACACTGATTAGTTTTTGGGTTTGCAATTGTAAATCTAGGACCTGGATTGAGAGAAATTCTTGAAATTCTAATGTAGTGGAAGTGGGAAATGTTTCTAATTAGATAAGAATTTGATTGATTTTGGTTTTACTATAAGAGTTCAAAAAATTTGTAAAAAACTCATTTCCTACAAAGATATCCTTTGTTTATAGAACGATTGTTTATGGGAATATTAGGCTAAGTTAAAGAATGGATCAGTCATATTTAGGTGCAGAACTCCTTCTTTTCAATTCAAATATCATCTTCATGAATAATACACATTCCTGTTAACCGACTAATTCTAATTGTTTTGCTTCGAAGCAAAAATATTCACGGGGTGGTTCGTCATATTCAGATATTCACAACCAATAAGTACTAGATTCTATACAATCCTAACTAGCATTTTATTTTTCTCTCTAAAAAAAAGTGATTTGGCATAATAAGTGTTTCATAATCAAATTGTGACTCAAAAAACAAAACACAATAAATCTCCTCTTTGCATCTCATCTTTGAGGAACAAATCTTGCAACGCGATCAATTGTAATTGACAAATTTGAATTTGGATCTTTGTTAGGAGAACGAAAAACGAAAATAATATTTAATTTTTAATAAGATAATGATGCAAACTCTTATTTATATATATATATATATTTTTTTTTTTTGTTACATATGCAAACTCTTATTTGTGTTGACATTTGACGATTGATTGATTTCTTAAATTATAAAATATATGAACATAATTGTCACATCCTTGAAGGCTTATCTATTAAAATGTTTTATAAAACTCAATATTATTTTCATTTTACCCTAGAAATTGACGTTGTTACACTTTGCCCACCACCGGCTAACTATGTGTCTCACTTTGCCTTCCATTGTCCAAGTATGTTAATTGTGGAGTAGGCTATAGTGTTCGCAAGCATTAAATGCTCACACCGATCTCACCATTAAAAAGAGGGAAGAGGGAGGAGAGAGGGGGGGAAGGAGAGTGAGATCGGTGTGAGCATCCAATGCTTGCGAGCACTGTAGCCAGTCCCCCGTTAATTGTTTGATAAATGAAATGGATCCACTTTTCGGCGCGTATGTGCCATGTGCTCTAGAAATTAATAAAAAAATCTATGAAAATTAGCTATTGTATATTAATTTCATGGAGTAGGCTACGGTGCTGAGGCATTGGATGCTCACACGATCTCATCATTAAAGGAGGGAGGAGGAGGGAGGAGGGGGGAGAAGAAGGGTGAGAGATCGGTGTGAGCATCCAATGCTTGCGAGCACTGTAGCCAGTCCCTAATTTCATTGGTTGGTTGTTAAAATAGACAAAAAGACATTAGAGAAATGAATGAAAGGAGAAAAGGTATGGAAATATCAAAAGTACCCAAGTATAAATACTGAATTGAGATCGTCGATATTGTTTGTACGATGTCTATATAGTAGTGAGAAAATATCTATATTGTTGATACAATGTCTATATAATGTAGATATTATTGATACGATTTTTATATAATATTGAGATAGTGTAGATAGTTATTAATACAAAATTATTATGTCGTGGATAATTTCCTTTTCGTAAAGACACAACCAAATCTTGTCGCATAAGGCGGTGGAGTCGCCTGATCTGGTAGCACAAGCTAACAAAGTCGTCGGATTTGGTAGCACAAGGCATAAGGTCGCGGGATCTGAGCGTGCAAGGCAGTGCAGTCTTGTAAACAAGTTGACAGAAGTGGAACCAACCCACCAACAACTGCGAAGCCTATCCTAACCACGAATCAAACCCCAAATTAAGGAAGAAACCTCGAGAGGGGCATGTCACATATCTGGAAGGTATAGCAGAAGGTTAGGAGGGGAGAAAGGCTATGAGGGTATAACAAAGGGTTAGGAGGGGAGATAGAGACTAGGAGGATGGTGGAGAGTGGTTGCTACTGACCCCCAAGTCGGAGCAAGGGGCCGGCGATTGAGATTGCAGAACCTAGGGTTTGGGAGAAAGACTCAGGGAGAGAGCAATAAGGGAATTGAGAGAGATTTGCAAGGGGTCTGGAAGGGAGCTGGGAAGCTGTAAAGGAATATATAGAAGGGTATTTTAGTCTTTTTAATGTATAAAATTGCCCCAATGTGAAATCTGTCCATTTTGGCTAAATTCCCAAAAATCTAACTTAATAAAATCTAAATTTATATCTATAAAAAAATTTAAAAAATTATTTCAAATAAGTATAAAAACCACAAGCATAGGATGATTTCTTTTGCTATAAAACATTATTATTTTCTATAAATAATCTATAGTATGATTATTTGCAAATCTAATTATATTTACGAACAACTATGAAGTTGAATCGATTAATTTCTATAAAAAAAAAACTATACCATAACACCGTATACATTTTTATTTACAGAAAAAAATCACCTTATACATTTTTCATATCAAAAAGCATCCTACACCTTTCTATAACTATGCACTCTCGTCCCTCACTCCCTCGCATTCCATGTGAAGTCACCTTCTTTGGATTTTGTTGGCTTTTTGGCACTCTCCTGAGAGACTCCCACCTAACCCAAATTTTCAACACCCCTCCACCCCCCCGCCCCATATCAATCACCACCTCCACAAAGCTCACTCTGCAAATCCATGGCGTCCTGCAAATGGGTCCCTTCGTTTTTCACAGTCTTACTGATTTTCTCGCTTCTCATTTCTTCAACCAGTTCTCTGAGCCCGGAAGAGTTGGCCCAAATCCCGGTGAAGTTCTTCGACTTCGCCAAAAGGCAGGAGCTTTTCGATTACATGGTGGGAGTCAGAAGGATGATACATGAAAACCCAGAACTTGGTTTCGAAGAATTCAATACCAGTAAGCTTATCAGAGACGAACTTGATCGGATGGGCGTCCGTTACAAATACCCATTTGCCGGAACCGGCGTTGTCGGATTTGTTGGGACCGGCGGGCCGCCGTTCGTTGCGATTCGGGCGGATATGGATGCTCTGGCTATGCAGGTTTAGTAAAATTTGGAGCTTTGAATTGATTCTGTAGAAAGGGAAGTGCTTTTGCTAGAAGTGTTTTAAAAGGAAGCTTGCAGTGCTAGAAATAGCTTTCTATGACCCACAAGGCCACAAGCACTTTTAAATTTTTTTGTCAAACGCTGTTAGAAAGTGGCTAGAAAGCACTTATAGCTCTTCCCAAAGCAGTCCCAAACATGCGCTTATATTATTACTTTAGAAATTGGTAAATTATTGACTTGCTGAGTGGTAGAAATGGTGATTTATGACTACTGTTTTGAATTTAAGCTAATGAAGAATTGACGAAAAGTGTTGGGTTTTGGTTTGGTGCAGGAGAGTGTGGAGTGGGAGCACAAGAGTAAAGTTGCAGGGAAGATGCATGCTTGTGGACATGATGCTCATGTTGCCATGCTTCTTGGTGCTGCAAATATACTTCAAGAACATCGACACGAATTACAGGTTTTTTTGGATGACTTGTTAAAATAATGAATGTATATAATGGTTCTAACATGTCAATTGCATTGTGAGTTTGGTTGCTTGATTGGCTTGAATCTGTTATGTTCTGTTTACTGGTTAGTTTTACGGGTTGAGTTTGTTACGTGACCTTAGATTTAGTTGACGTGAACTTATGTTCAAAACAGTAACATTTCAGATAGGAAAATATGGTTCTTGCTTCATGTACGGGTTACGCAAACATCAGGGAATAGGAAAAACAAAAACCATTATACATATATGCGTCCCCTGTTTGGACAATCGTCACAATCCCAATATAGAAGCATGCCAGTTAGCTAATTGAAATTATTAGTCCTTGTCTGTCAAATTTCTTTTCTTTACTTCCCTGCACGATTGTAGTACAAGAGTTGCATTATTCAGTTGATTCCCAAATCATTTGCATGTAGGAGGTTGCTTGATGACTAACGTTTCTACATAAAGAGCTCTGTCCTCCCTTTATTTTTAATTCCTCAATGCAGGTTATAATTGTAGATTACTGTGTATGTCAGCTGGATCAATGTCGTTGGATGTCTCTCTTATATACGCAAGGAAGTTTTTTTAGTTGTTCTTTGTGTTTCTTATAGGGAACAGTTGTTCTTGTTTTCCAACCAGCTGAGGAAGGAGGTGGAGGAGCAAAGAAGATGGTAGATGAAGGGGCTCTGGAGAATGTTGGTGCCATCTTTGGGTTGCATGTCGCTTCTGATAACCCCATTGGTTCGGTGTCCTCCAGGTCTGGCCCTTTTTTAGCTGGCAGTGGTTTTTTTGAGGCCATAATAAGTGGGAAGGGGGGTCATGCTGCCATTCCGCAGCACACAATAGACCCGATCTTGGCTGCTTCAAATGTTATCGTTAGTCTGCAGCATCTTGTTTCACGTGAAGCCGACCCCTTGGATTCACAGGTTCCCTCTCTCGCCTTCTTTCTTTGCTTGTGTCTGTTTGTATAATCCATTTTTTTTCCTGTTATTGCTCTACTGCTTATTTACTTATTGTAATTAAAAGTTCTACCCAGATCAATTTTGCTTTCGAATATAGCAAGCAATTAAATACTTTCTTTCCCATATGGTGCCAGTCACTCGCCCTCACGTTAATGTTAGCATCTTTTTCATATGCTTTTTGGACCCCTTTGCAAGGAATAGCGCTTCAGTTAGTCCGTATCCCTTCAGTTACATGAAAGCATATCTTGCAGGTTGTTACTGTTGGAAAGTTCCAAGGAGGCGGTGCATTCAATGTCATTCCAGATTCTGTTACAATTGGCGGGACGTTCAGGGCATTTTCGAAGGAAAGCTTTATGTATCTTAAACAAAGAATTGAAGAGGTATGCTTTGCTTCTCCTGGTTTAGATTCCTTCCTTTCCTTTTGGCATCCTGAGTCCTGAAGTAGAAATTTCCTGCGCCGACTCATTCATTTATCTTACAATGTCTCGTCATAAATGTTAATTATTTATGCGAGTTGCAGGTCATCACTAGACAAGCCAGTGTACAGAGGTGCAATGCAACTGTCCAATTCAACGAAAAGGAGAAGCCCTTTTACCCTGTGGTCGTGAACGACAAAGATCTGCATCAACACTTCCTAAATGTTGCAGGAGATTTGCTAGGCCCTCAGAACATATTTGAGAGGCAACCAACGATGGGTGCGGAAGACTTTTCATTTTATCAAGAAGTAATTCCAGGCTACTTCTTCATGGTCGGTATGAAGAATGAGTCTCTAGGAAAGCTCGAATCAGGGCATTCACCGAACTTCAGAATAAACGAAGATGTGCTTCCATATGGAGCAGCATTACATGCATCCTTGGCCACAAGGTACCTCCTTGAAAATCAACCCGAATCCACTTCGTCAGAAGGAAGCTCTCATGATGAATTGTGAAGGGCTAGGATTGATAGTTAAGGCTCGATTTGACTCTTGTAAACCACATCGAAGTTTTGAACTTCATGTGAATTTGAGCAGATTCTTCGGCATGTAAAGCTGACTTCATATAAATAATTTCAGCTAACCTGTTGATGTTTAAAGAGATAATCTTGTTGTGTTGATTAGTTAATAGTGAGCCTGACATGTTTTATAGTGTGAAGTCTAGCTTTAAGTGTTTTTGGCCTTCCTTGTCAAACTTGTAATATTCATTCACACAAGCTCTTAGATGAATTTCAATTAGATTAGTCTTAGGATGGTACTGTTGAATTCTGATCCTTTGAAGAACCAAGTATGATCTCAAGAAAGGTTTGTACATGCATATGCATTTCACATCATGTTTATTATGCCTTTTTGACTAGTTATATCGTCTAATCAATAAGAGTATCTGCTTCACCCAGGAAACTGGCACACAATTTAAGAAAACCCACATGGGCTCTCTGACATTGTTCACTCTCTCGAGACTGAGTTTTCACCATTGATCTTTTCAGATTGTTTTTACATGTGACAAGTGTCCCTTGGGAGTTTTACTACTTTAAGAAGGCTTTGGGTTTCATTTGTCTTTTTGTTAGAAAAACTGATTTGATACAGAGAGTGTTTTAAAGCTTTGAGCTCCCTCTCAGTTCCTGTTTTGAAAACCCAGCTGCAAACATATATTTTGTGCATTAAATTCTTGTGTCAACCCACACAAATCTTTTGAAAATAGGTTTGCATTGTTCATGGTCTAAAACTTAATTTTTTCAAATCTTCATATAGACATTTGTCTTGGATTTTCGTTAGTTTCTTCCTTCAACCTTTTGAGCGGGAGAAACTGACTGGTCATCATTTGAATCCACAGTTGCATTTCATTTTTATATCTTCACATCATTTGCATGGTTCATGCTTGGTTTCGGTGCCACAAGAAGATGAGCTTATAGGTACAAGCTGCCCTCTCGTGAAAACTGAAGAGATTCCCATTTGGTGCAATATAAGGTTACACAAAGGTACAAGCTGCTCTCAGAATATGTCTAGGAATTGAGCTTGTTGATTGTCTTTGTATGAACCTTATTCATCACTAGTGGACTGGACTCCTTGAAGTCCCTCGATTTTTTAACCCAGTTAGGGGTTTTTTGGGGCACCAAATTGACGTGTGTTATTTGATATAACTTACTTACTTATGTCACTGAGTATATTACATGCTCCTTCCATGTTATATGATTTGTGAAATATTTTGTGTGCATGTTTATTGTTATTAAACTTAATCCGTGTTGTGTCTGACTAGTTGTGTAGCCTTGTCATTTAAGTTTAATTCCTATATCTGGGTTTACTGTCAGTAACTGACTTGTATCTAGTTGACTAGTTATTTCAACTAGTCATATATACAAGAGTTTGTGTTTGTTGTAGATTATTCCGCCTGGTACCAATTTCATATAGGTTCAATTTTGTCATTCTTTTTAATACAACTGATAGTGGGTGAGGGGAGAATCGCACTTAGGACTTCGTATGAGGGTAAATACTCTTAACCACTTTAGTTATAAGTCCTTTGTCGATTTTGTTCTTCTTTCGTAATACCAACTTTAACCTATTAAAAATATCAAAATATCCATATTTAAGTAGTCAGTTAACCCAACAACTTTCCTAATTATTAATGGTTCCTCATTATTTTCACAAATTATGGTTGATGTAGTTGTACCATATAATGTATTTCTATTAATACATAGAGCAACCAAAATGATTATATGGAATTATGGATGCTTCTTCCATCATTAGAAAGCGAAGTATCACTAGACCAAAAACTAGTTGGTTATGCAGTTGTTCATGACTAACATTTATCTCGTCAAAAACTAATAACGTCATTTTTTTATCACCACGGTAGAGAGATTCGAACTTAAGACTTGTTTCGACATTGAAAAAAGAAGTATCACCAAACTAATAACGAGTTGGTTATGCAGTCATTTATGACTAATGAAATTCGGGTCACATGCTCTTTCCATATTTGGGATTACAAACTTTCATAATAATTTTGTAAAGAAATTGTCGGGAACACAAGAAGGAAACAAAATCACATTATATCAATCAATCTAAAGCCTCTTTAGAACTGTATTTCTAAAACAAGACTCATGTCCCAATGGAAGTAAGATTCTATGGATAAAAAAAATCAATGAAGTTGTTTCCAAAAATAAGAGTCCTTGGTAAATTTGGCAAATTGAAATTAACCGAAAACTCCTCTCCCAGTTGATCAAAGATTCCACTAAATCAGTGCAGCAGATTATTGAAGGTGATCAAATTAATTAATCTCTTCTGTAAAAAGGTAAAAAGAATTTTTTTTGCTTATATATAGCAATATATAAGAGGGGGTAAAAAAACTCGTATTATTCTTGAGAGACTAGAGAGATTAGTTTTAGATCATATAATGCAGAGTTTAGAGTTGAAGTATGATGAAAAATGTGACTGTTGGGTTTTGGAGCCCTTTGATGGCTTCAAATCAAAACCCTCGTCTAATCGAGCCTCGAGAAAAAGACCCTCCGTTGATTCTGTGTCGAAATCACTTCCCTCACCAAGTAGCTTTTCTGCACCATCACCATTGGAGCCGCTTCCTGGAAGCAGCTTTACTTCTCCCACTACTTACTTCACCGTCCATAGTTTACCAAAGCGACGTGAAGGAAGGTTTTTGTTTCGGAAGATTGTGGTTCGGTTTTGGAAGTGTTTTAAGCCTAGACTATATTGGGGGACTGCGAAAAATGAGACGAAAGGAATGAGGCCTTGTGGTGGTGATGATTCAGCCAGGACGAGAAGCGGCATGCAGTCACCACTGCAGGGACAACATCATGCTGAGTATTATTCTGCCATGAGTGCCGGTGAGCGCGATGAGAATCTGAATGCGGTGATCTTCTACTGCAGGAAGTCAAGTTCTACAGATTCTACAGAAGTGGTAAGACAATTTCAGCTTCACTCACGTGAGTTTATAGTGTGTGTGTGTATGTGTGTGTATGTGTGTGTGTGTGTATATATATATCATATATGTATATAGTGACGTACGATATGATTTGTGTTATTTGCAGATGGTAGAAAACTGATGTTATATAAGCAGGAGGCGGTTTGGATTCTTTTTTATTCCGGCATCTGCATCGTCTGATTAGAGATTGCTTAAGATCAAGCAAATATATTTTTATGAGTTTTTCAGATGGAAGCTTAATTTGTAGATTTGAGTTTTCATCGTACTCAATATTCTTCAATATTCTGCAAAAGAAGCTGTGCAAAGGAGATCCTATTTACTTCATTCTTTTTTTCATTATAAAAGTTATCATTGGGAATTGTCACATACTGAATAATCATGTTTTAGTGCCCATTTATTGATGTTTTAGTGTCCTTCGGTTTCATTTTCCCTTAAAAGTTTGTAAGTAGTTTTATTTGTGCATATTTCCTTATTATTTTTCATTCCTTGATGGATGCTTTGCCATCAATTCTTTCGGAAAAATACTTGGCTCTATATATGTAAAAAAGTCATTCCATCTTAGAGACAAAATGCAGTTTGACATATGTATACATAAACTTTACTTTTGTGTGATTTTATTTTTATATACACGTCAAACTGTGATTTGCAAGCAACGAATAATGACTCTAAGAAGCGAAGCAATGGTCATTCCTTCGACAAGTAATAATGAACAATACAACAACGAATAACCAAAACATTTCATCTAAAATTCAAACGTGAAAAGCAGAAAGAAACGTGTCATCTTAAAAAAGAAGTGGGACTTGAAACCTTCACGAACCCAAATGGTACTGTAAAACAAAAGAGAAGGAGACAGTTCCAAACAGTTCCGCTTTCAACCAAAAAACATGAGTTCCGCCCGACTTAGGAATTTCGCTTTTACTCATCCTACGGCCACAAATAACAGACCCACACGATCCACCGTCCACGATAGGACACACAATTTCGGCTGAGAAAAATCCCCAAATTTTCCTTTGTTTTCCCTTCCTCCACTTTCCCGACGGCCAAACAGAAAAAGTAGAAACATTCAACTGAGAAGAACTGTGAGCGTCGAGCGATGAGGAAGCTGAGCAGAATATTGAGAAATTCACAGGACGACGACTTCTCTCTCCCTACTTGGGACGACCCTGCCCTCAACGATTCTCGCCCCATGGATACTCAAGGTCTCTCTCTTTCCCTACGTTTAGCTGCTGAAAAATGATATATTGGTAAAGATTTTAAATTTTTATTCCGATTTTGGTTACTGGGTTGTCGAATTTACAGAGCAAGAGGAGTTGGTTCGTGAATTGGAGAAGGTTCAAGGTCAACAAACTCGTTTATGGAGGGTAAAAAGTTATCTCCAACTAAACAATTTTACATTTTTTTTTTTCAAACTTTTAATTTTCTACAAATATGAAGTAACTGCTGCTTGCTGATTGTTCTTTTGCTAGCTTTTGTTTGCATGGCTTCTCTTTTGTTTCGCGGCGTTTCTTTTGTACTCAACCTGTCAGCAGGTTCTGTCTCCATGGGAATTGGTACGTCGGTTCTCTCTCTTATTTAAAACACGTTCAAGTATCTTGTTTTCACTAAGTTCTCATTGAATTTACCATTTTTCTGGGTTATTAGGACTATATGTTTGACAATGGCTATCTTCTTTCGATTACATTTCGATGAACTCTTTGGGAGTCATTGGGTTTCAATTGGGATTTGTTTTTAATGATATGTATTATCAACAATGAGATCTTATACAAGTTGTGAATATTTGGTATCTTCAATTACTTACCCTAAGGATAGGGGTTCTAAGATCAAGTTGCTAAATTTCACTGGGCAGAGCTCGTTATTGTTGAGAAGTTGAGAATTTGTGAGTTGAGTGATTTTTTGTTGTTTATGGAACCTGTGACATTTGAGTGATGTAGTAATTTACTGTCTTTCTTAGAGGATGAAACCTTTTCCGTCATTTGTTGTCGTTCAAATATCGATAATGACATTGTTTAGCACCACGGAGTCAGATGGGCAACTACTTGTTATATGTGATTTTGCGGCTATGTTATTCTGAAAATTGTGTTTACTGATGAAATGTCATATTTTGATCTTGATCAACAGCGTTATCATGCTTACTTCATGGAGGAGGTGCCCTCATGGATAATTATATCTGCAGGTGATTTCCCCCTACTTATCATTTGTAGAGTTTCGTGTCAATGTGTCAAGAGTCATGAGATGGTTGTAGCGTTATAGTTTAAGTGCTCAACCAATATTTCTTATTGTTGGGTCATTTGAAATTCTGTATATAGAATATGTACTATACTCAATGTGTATTCTTTGATATGCTTAGTTGGCTTTCTTTTACATTATTTTGAGATGAAATAATTAACTAGTTAAAACTATAACAGATTGGCTAGCTGTTGTAGCATTTTTATCAGCTATCATAGGATTACTTCATGATTCAAAGCATCACCGCCAATGGATTTGGTACTCACTCTTTACTGGCATTGTACTCGCAGTTTTCTGGTTGTATTACATGTTGAGGTATGTTTACTTCTCAAACTCACGCATTTATCACATTACTGGTCTTTTACAAGAATATTCACAAATTAGAAACTTAAAAAATGAAATACAATGAAACTGTCACTGTGAGGTGGCTAAGTAGGACAATAAATTTAATACATTAAAAGATCTCATTTCCCTATCCTTCATTCGTCCCCTGAGAGAGTGGCCCTTCATTCATTTGACTTGTGCAAAAACGGAACATAATATACCATTCAATTTTTGTGTTGAGCATGGGTGCACCACTGCACCTGCATTTTAATTTCCGATTTGTGTTCAATATGTTGTCATCTTGCCTGGTTCTTAAGTTTCTCTCCCCTTGTGAACTGCTGTATGTTTAGGGTACAAACTAGTTTTAAACAAATATGAACTTGTGCAGATTGCCAAGGTTCCGCTGGGATGTAATCTGGCTTCCATTTGGACCTCTAAGGTATGCTAAAATGTGATTCATGTCCATAAGTTGCCCATACAACTTTAAAATTTATTCATGAACGCATATCTGGTATTGCAGCTGTGCAGGACTGGCTCTGTACGTTGATCATCTGGTAACTGAGTCATCAGAAGAGATGAGAAAACTTCGAGGCTGTATGTATGCTTACAAAGCTAGCTGAACCTTGTGTTTGTTTATCCTTGACATTGATCCGAGATCAATAGCACGGGCAGTAGACTAAAAGGACTCTGGTATAAGGGAGAGGGAGAGGGAGCTCGTACAAGCTTGATCCTCTAATTGTGTTAATCGCATGGAAGTATTCTGGTTGAACTCTTAAGGTAATTCTCTTTTATCCCATTTTGTAAAACTAATTTTGAATACATTGTGAGGTCTGAAATTGTGTGGCGCCGATTGTGTAGTTGCTGATAGGGTTTGGTTCAAACATCAATCCTAATGTTGGATTATTTTAGTAATTTAATTCAATGAAGTTGAATTTGAAAATTGAAGTTGAAGGTTCTGAAAATTATTCACATATCCCTCTGCTACTACCTAAGAAAGCATGGTAATCTTGATCGGTGTCGGTTAATTGTCTTCTTCGAATGGATATAAGGAAAAAAGAAAGGAGAGTAGACACTTTGGTTGTAATTGTATGATTTTCTTGGAAGTCACTTCTTGCCGGAATGGAGGGTACATGGATAGATACCAAGTAAGTGGCTAATTAGATGGTAAGTAAATGGAATTTAGTTTGGTCCAATAGAAGCATATAAGAAGGCATGGTAAAAAATTAGCACTGAAATACAGGGAAGTGGAATGTTGGTCCCTATGAACAACTAAAATGTAGCGATTGTATTGCACCAAAAAAATAGCGATTGTATTAGTCCTCGACTGCCTATGGTAGTAGGGAATAGGCAAAATACAATAAAATCTCTTTAAAGTAATACTTTATAAAGGAATAACCTCCTTAAAAGTCATAAAAATTTTCGGTCTCAACTTAGAAACAATTATGTCTTGGAATAAACTCCACATTGTAATAAGTTATAATTTTTCTTGGCTCCATCTTAAGGAAACACACTTTTACATATTAATAATGGTTAATAAGTGCAAAAATATGCAGTATCACAAATAAAATTTTAAGATGAACTAAAATACTTCTCTAAAGTTGTTTGGGATAATTATTTAGCTTTTAGAGTTGATGTCATGTCTTTGAGCTTGCGGGTACGTAATTCTTCATCAACATTGACACCTTTTTGAAAACAAAATGTTTCTAACTTGGCATGAAAATTTTGGTATTTCCATACTGTTATTCTCAGAAATCTTATTTAAGAAATATAACATTCATTAAGGATAAATAATATTTTTTTAACTACACCTCTATTAAGTAATAACCTTCGTAAAGTTATAAAATTAGTTTGGCCCCAACTTTATGATTTTATAGAGGTTTTATTTTTGTTTTGTAACTGAGTGATTTCCGAGTTTTAGCTTTATTAATGTTCTTTTAATGGAGCTTTGATTGTGTGAATTTGCCGGCTTCAAACATTGGGGATCTACAGGCGTCGTGTCAGCATGATAATATCATAAAAGATCACGAAAAGTTAAGAGTAATTTTGAACTATATTTCCATGTAATTTCTGTAACTGACAAATAGAGAGACGGTGACGAGAGAATATTTGTAAAATTACGTTATTTTAGTGAAAAAGCAATGTCTAAACCGTCGTAGAAGGCGTAAAATTTTCTCTTCGATTTTTAGCCGCGGTTTTCTTAAACGCTGCCTAAAATACCTTTGGTAGCGATTAGCGACGAAAAATATCGTTGCCAAAGACCTATAGGAGACCTCAAAATGGTCATTAAATATAGGAAAACCGTTGCAAAACATTATAAATCGCCGAGAAAGGTTAAGGATGGTCATTTAAACCCAAAGACTGGCTACTTTCTGCTAATTGAAGTGTTTTCCTTCCGTTTTTCAGTAGATCCTTCCCATAAATTATTACAAACAGTTTAGCAAACCAAAGAACTAAGAATTTTATTTATTATTCGTTCAAAAATTGTATACAATTAACGTGGAGGATGATTAACATGTAAATCTTGACTTGTACAACAAACCTGAAGGCAGCATCTTAAATGGTTTCTCTTCCGACGATTATATATCTTTCCTTGACGAGGCTTGTGTCCTTATGAACCAGAACCCAATTTTGTTTAGTATTTTCGTTGGGTCCAAAGGCTTTCCTTGTTTGGTACGAATCCTAGTCCTTGTTGCAAACGATAGATACTTATATAATCGAAGGCCTTGTGTTTTAGTTAATTCTATTCATCTTATTTTTCTAGTGGCTCTAACATACATGTGATTTGCCTAATGGCATCAAAATCTTCTACGGTGGTGAAATCAGTTGAAGAGAAGCTCAAGGAGGACAGAAAAACATTAGCTATCCAGTACTACCGCCATCAGCTTCTCGAAACAGTTGAAAGATTTCAGGTTGTGATTGTTGTTGGCGAATTCGGATGTGGAAAAACTACGCAGATACCACAATACCTACACCAGGCGGGGTACACAAAGAGTGGCAGAAAAAAGATTGCGTGTGTAGAGCCGCGGCGAGCTGCTGCTATTTGTGCTTCTGCCGCGGTCTCTCAAGACATGGGGGTCGAGCTCGGACACGAGGTAGGCTACTGCATTAATCACGACGACTGCACAACCAAAGATACAATTTTGAAATACATTACGGATGGAATGCTGGTGCAGGAATGGCTTGGCCGGCAAGACTTGCTGGCGAGCTACGGCGTGGTGATCGTCGACGAAGCACAGGAGAGGACGCTGGAAAGTGATTACTATGATGTGTTTGCATTAGTGAAGCGTGTTGCTCGAGCTCGATCTGATCTTAAACTTGTAATTGTGTTGAGTGAAATTAGAAGTACGAGTGATGATGCTGAGAAGCTCAGTGTTTATTTTGATAAGGCTCCAATCCTCAGAATTCCACACAGGCAGTATCGTTGTTCTTAAAAATTAATACACACTACTTTTGATGTGTTTTCAAGATTATGTTTCATATACTTTTCTTTTTTTCTTGATAATATGTTGTTGAATTTAATTACTTTGTTGTGAAGCTTTTGGTGGTTGTGGATGTTAGGATGTGAATCCCACGTCCTAATAGTTTAAAACTTTAAATGATCTTGGGTATCTTTTTTATTGTCAATTAGTTTTGAGTTACTCACATTCTAATACGGTATCAGAGTAGAAAAATCACATGCTAAGCTCAATGACTTATGTGCTCTTAGTCACCTTTTTGTCCACGTGTTAGTCTTAAATGATGTCTTAGATTAGGGGGCGTGCTGACATTTGGTTCACGCTTAAAATAAAAGTTTTGAGTGGTTTGTAGTGTCACTCATCATAGTTAGTTAAACCTTACTGAATGTTGGAGTTTTGAGACTTTGTCCCTTTGTCCCACATTGAAGAAAATCAAATTCCTAATACCCTTTATAAATCCATTATCTTCTGCAATAGTAGTTTGGACTTGGGTCATTTGGAATGAGGATTGAGGCTTGGGCCTCAAATTATGTGGATTAGACTTGATGATTATACCATAATAATAATATTAATTAGTTTTAAATTCAAATTAAGTGACACAACTCTTTGAAGAGTTGTATGGCTTTAGATACATCCAAAAGGTGTTTGAAGAGGTATGAAAGAGCCTATATAATTGGAGTCCTCAGTTCCATCTAATATAATCTTTTTTCCTCCCTCCTTCTCTTTTGTACGAAATTTTCAAAGAGTAAACACACATACACAATTCGCTAGAATTCTATAATCTAGTGCGGGTTGTAGAATTAGGTAGTTGTATCCAGGTCGAGCTGACGTTGTAGAACTACAAGCACAAGAGTGGGACGGAAATATTGTTCAAAGGACATAGCTTTTACTCTAGCCTCTACCTGTGATCAATCAAGTTAGTATCAATTTAATTTTTTGTATTTGTTCTTGTAATTTCATTATGTGTAAGCAAGTATATTTTATCAATAAAGTATTTCAAAATTCTGTTATTTTTTTTATCTATTTCTGAATTGTTCTCCAACATTGAAATTTCTCCTCAAAGTTGTCGTGTTTTAATCCCGCCCATGTGTCGGCAAGGGGTGACCCAACACGGTACCCTCTTTTATGTCACAACATGCAAGTTGTCATCAGTGAAATTTGGTGGCACCAAACTGATTATCATGTACATATTTTAGCGTCTGTAAATATTTTCATTCGAATATAATAATTTTTATCATTTGAAAATAAATTTAAATATATATATATTTTTAATATTTTCCAGAGTTTTTTGGTTTTTAAAATTTTAAAGGAAAACTCTTCCTTCTTGGGTCCCAAGTCTTCTTTTTAAACCGTTGGTTTAGGAAACCTAGTCCATGGTGGAATATGATTGCGTATAAAGGGCTATAAGAACCTGATGTTCCAATTAGAGAGCTTCAGTTTATCCAGATTCAATTTCCAATGGAGAGCCAGAGCAGTCTAAAATCATGGGTTTCCGATAAGTTAATCGAATTGCTCGGATACTCGAACACCATACTTGTTAAGTATGTTATCGATCTATCTAAACAAGCAACATCGCCTGCTGCCGTGGTGGACAAGCTTGTAGAATATGGACTCTCGAAATCGAACGAAACAGACGCATTCGTCGAAAAGGTCTTCGCAAGCGTGCCTCGTAAGGCATCCGGTGTGAACGAATATCAGAAACAAGAGAGGGAAGCCGCGATGTTTGCAAAAAAAAATCGGATAATGAGTGATCTTTTGGAACCAGACGATGATGGTGATGGTGGTGGCGGTGGTGGTGATGGATGCTCTGTTGAAAAGAAGGCGGAGGAGGCTGTTGTTCGGAGAACAATTAAATCCGATAAACCTGACGTTGAAGCATTAAGAAAAGTTTCAAGACAAGAATATCTGAAGAAAAGGGAGAAAAGAAAATTGGAGGAAATCAGAGACGAAATAGAAGATGAAGAGTACTTATTTAAAGGGGTGAAATTATCTGAAGCAGAAAAAAAAGAATTAAAATATAAGAAGCGAATATGCGAGATTGTGAACAATAAGCAATCTGATCGCGACGAGGCAGCGAATTGCTACAGGATTCCGGAAGCCTATGATGATCTGAACGGGAGTGTGAATCAGGGGAAGAGATTTTCCATGGTATCGCAACGTTACAGCGACGTGACAAGTGCTAGGGATCACAAGGGTAAGCCATATGAAGAGCAGAAAGATTGGGAGGATCAGCAAATCGGAAGGGCAAGACTAAATTTTGGTTCGAAAAACAAGAAGGGAAGACACGATCATGATGATCGGTATGAGTTTGTATTCGAAAATCAGATTGAGTTTATCAAGGCATCAATGATTGAGGGTACTAAAGAAAAGTTTAATCCCACGAAGGACTTACTCGAATCAAAGGCAAAATCAGCATTCGAGAAGATCCAGGGGGAGAGAAGAGCATTACCAATCTATTCACGTCGCGATGAGTTTCTTGAAGCTGTTAAGAACAATCAAGTTGTTATCATCGATGGCGAAACTGGTTCTGGAAAGACTACACAGATACCGCAATATCTGCACGAGGCTGGATACACAAAGCATGGGAAAAAGATTGGGTGCACACAACCGCGGCGTGTTGCTGCTATGAGTGTTGCTGCAAGGGTGTCACAAGAAATGGGAGTAAAGCTCGGGCACGAGGTAGGGTATTCGATACGTTTTGAGGATTGCACATCTGAAAAGACGGTTTTGAAATACATGACTGATGGAATGCTGCTGAGGGAGTTTCTTGTTGAACCGGATCTGGCAAGCTACAATGTGGTGATCTTGGACGAGGCGCATGAGAGGACGGTCTCAACTGATATTCTATTTGGATTACTGCATGATGTTGCTAAAGCTAGACCCGAATTTAAACTGATTATCTCAAGTGCAACTCTTGAGGCTGAGAGGTTTAGAAATTTTTTTAAATCCGCTAAAATTTTGAAAATTCCGGGGAGGCAGCATCCTGTGGAAGTACACTACACGAAAGAAGAAGAAGCAGATTTCCTAGATGCAGCAATTGTCACTGTACTTCAAATCCATGTGACAGAAGCGCGTGGAGATATATTAGTCTTCCTACCTGGCCAAGATGACATTGAAGCGGCAGCAGAAATGCTGAGGCTTAGGACAAGGGGCCTTGGGACAAAAATCGCCGAGCTGATTATCTGTCCCATTTACGCAAACCTACCAACGGAGCTTCAAGCGAAAATCTTTGAGCCCACACCTGAAGGGGCTCGAAAGGTTGTCCTTGCCACGAACATAGCTGAAACTTCACTGACTATAGATGGGATCAAGTATGTAATCGACTCGGGATTTTGCAAGTTGAAGTCTTATAATCCGAGGACTGGGATGGAGTCATTGAAAGTTAGTCCTATTTCAAAGGCATCAGCAATGCAGAGGGCAGGTCGATCTGGTCGAACAGGGCCCGGAAAATGCTTTAGGTTGTACAGTGATTACACTTATAAGAATGATTTACAAGATAGCACTGTACCTGAAATACAACGGACTAACCTAGCGAATGTTGTTCTTACGCTCAAGACTCTCGGCATTGATGATGTTTTCAATTTTAATTTGATGGACCGTCCACCGGATGAAGCATGGATAAAAGCCTTAGAACTGCTATATGCTTTAGGTGCATTAAACAGTGAACAAAAGGTTACCAAGGTTGGTCGACAGATGGCAGAATTCCCAGTGGATCCAATGCTGTCTAAGGCCATCGTTGCTTCAGACAAGTACAAATGTTCGGACGAGTTGATTTCTATTGCTGCCATGCTCTCCACAGGTAGTGCAATCTTTTATTGTCCGAAGGACAAACAAGTCTACGCTGACAATGCACGAATGAATTTTCATGCCGGGAACGTGGGAGACCACATTGCGTTGCTTAATGTATACAATGCATGGAAAGAGACAGACTACTCAACGCAATGGTGCTATGAAAACTACATACAAGTTAGGAGCTTGAAAAGAGCAAGAGATATCCGAGATCAACTTGAGGAGCTCTTGGGGCGGGTTGAGATTGAATTAACCTCAAATCCGGCTGATTTAATCGCTATCAAGAAGGCCATTGCATCGGGATTTTTCTCTCATTCTGCAAGGCTGCAAAGGTATGGATCTTACAGAACAATCAAACATCCACAGACTGCGTATATACACCCGAGATCAGGGTTGGCAGGCGAGCTTCCAAGATGGGTTTTGTACAATGAGTTGGTGCTTACAACCAAAGAGTACATGAGACATGTGACAGAAATAAAGCCAGAGTGGTTGGTGGAAATAGCTCCACATTATTACCAGCTGAAGGATGTCGACGACCCAACTTCAAAGAAGATGCCTCGGGGAGAAGGGCGTGCGTCAAAGGATTGAGTAGTTCTCCAATAATTTTTCACGTTTAATTCGGTGTTGGTAGATTATACATTTCTAATTGTGAGTTAATGCTTCAATTTCTGTGTAATTACGCAATATGATTGTATATATACGTTTTTTGGTTCCATACTAGTTTCTCAGTCTTAGCTTCTCGGATTTACTTTCGGTGGATTGAGTTACAAAATAATTCAACAACTTTTCCGTTAATTTTTTTATGTTACATAATTTCCCTGGGAAATCTGTTGGTTGTATTAGAAGGCTTAATCGACTTTTTTATCTGATGTACTGCACTGCTATATTATTTGTTGGATTGTCCCTGCATTGGAAGGGGCTGACATAGATTTTCTCTCTGTAGCTTTGAAGGTTTGTGCAGGGACTTCCGCGCAATATGCAAGTTATTTTGCTGCAAAAGTTCTTGTACTGCATCTGTGTGGCAACTCGTCTCCCTCGCTCCCCTGTACTGCATCTGAGTATCACTTGTTGTAGTATCAAATTAAACCATTTTCTTCTCTGGTTTTTTTTTTATCTCCCCCTTGTTGCTTATTCTCTTGTTTTTACTTTGATCAATCGTCATGCACTCTTCTAGGCCTAAGAAGAAGAAATGTCGTCGCCCAAGTCAGCCATCCGAAGCCTTCCTCAAGATGTTGTCTTTCGGCCATGGTTGGTTGGCCAAAGTAGAACCCGACTATCTTGTATAACTCTCCTAAACCCTTTCAGAAAATCAGTGGCCATTCGTCTCCCTCCCTTGGATTGCCCCCGCTTTCGACATCGATACCATGGTAACAATTACGTGGCTATGGTATTCTACATTTACGACTCTTCTTCCAAGCGAAATTTCTTTAAAGGGGACCAAAATCATTGGACTTACAACGACGAAACAGCGTGTGTTATTGATGCTATATTTTATGAAGGCCAAGATCATTGTTTTTACGTTTAATGGTGGGTGGCAAAATAAGTGGGGTGGGGAGATAAGAAAGTGGGGTGGGCATAGTAGCTCCCTTCTTAACGGATTTCTCTCTCTCTTGGGTTATTCCTAGTGTCGCTTGGTTTCCTATTTGGTTAAGGTTTCCTTGTTCCTATTGGATTTTCTCTCGCGGCCTAAATATCCAGACCATATATATATACATATAATATAATCTGGCATGTACACAATTTCCACTCCTTCATATTCCCTCGTTTCTTTTCTTCTGTCAAATCCAAATTCTTCAAGAAAATTTTCATCAGCCCCCACCACGCCGCCAAGCAATCGATTTTCGATGGCCAGGCGTAGCAATCTGAAGACGTGGGTGTCCGATAAGTTAATGGAGTTGCTCGGATATTCTAACATCGTAGTTGTTCAGTACATTATTCGACTTGCTAAGCAAGCAACGTCGCCGGCTGGCGTGGTGGACAAGCTCGTCGATTTTGGACTGTCATCGACGAATGAAACGGGCGCTTTTTCGAAAGAAATCTTCGCAAGATTGCACCGCAAGGCATTAGGGGGAAAAAAGAGGGAGGTTGCCAGGCTGGTGAGGAAGCTGCAGAGAACGTATGATGAGATCATAGATGTGGACAACGATGATTACGAGTCCATGAAGTCGGGTTCAAGGAAGAAACGGTATAGGAAGAGGGTGCGGAGTGAAGTGGATGAAGAGGATGACGAGGTGGATGTTGCGCGAGTGAAAGAAGAGAGGCGGGTTAAGAGACGAATATGGATTGTAGAAGGCGAAGATGGTTCACTGTTCGAAGAAGAAGAAACATTGCGCGATCAGCGAGAGAGGGAGGAGTTGGAGAGAAACATAAAGGAGAAGGATGCAGCAGCCACTAGAAAACAGAACGGGACAGAGGAGGCGTTTCGGAGAACCAATACTGATATCGAAGCTTTAAGAAGAGTTTCGAGACAAGAGTATCTAAAGAAAAGGGAGCAAAAGAAATTGAAGGAAATTATGGAGGATTTAGAAGATGAGAATTACTTATTCAGAGGTCTGAAGCTGACCGAAGCAGAAGACGATGACTTGAGTTACAAGAAACAAATATTAGAGATTGCGAAGAAAAAGTCAGAGCTAAAGGGGAATGAGAGTGGCAATGAGTACATGATCCCGGAAGCTTATGATGATAGGGAGCGCGGTGTTGATCAGAGGAAGAGATTTTCCGTGGCTTCTCAACGCTGCGGGGAACTGATTGGCGGAAATAAAATCAACCCGTTTGCAGAACAGAAAGCTTGGGAGGATCAGCAAATTGAAAAGGCAACATGGAGTTTCGGTTCCAAAGACAAAAACAGGTCAATGCCTGCTTATGAGTACGAATTTGTATTCGGAGACCTGATTGATTTTGTCAAGGCATCAGCTAATGAATTTGATGATGATTTGCAAGCGCAACAAACTCAGTCATTTGACTTGCAAGCGAAATCAAACTTGGAGAAGCTGCAGGAGGAGAGAAAAACATTACCAGTCTACTCCTATCGCGATGAGTTGCTCCGAGCAGTTGAAAATTATCAGGTTCTTGTTATCGTTGGCGAAACTGGGTCCGGAAAAACTACTCAGATACCCCAATATCTGCACGAGGCAGGATACACGAAGCGCGGAAAGATTGGGTGCACGCAGCCTCGGAGAGTTGCTGCTATGAGTGTTGCTGCCAGGGTTTCTCAAGAAATGGGAGTCAAGCTCGGACATGAGGTAGGTTATTCTATTCGTTTTGAAGATTGCACATCTGAAAAAACTGTTACGAAATATATGACTGATGGAATGTTGTTGCGTGAATTTCTCGGCGAACCAGATTTGGCAAGCTATAGTGTGTTGATGGTGGACGAGGCACATGAGAGAACGCTCTCGACAGATATTCTTTTCGGATTAGTCAAGGACATTGCACGATTTAGACCCGATTTTAAACTCCTCATCTCAAGTGCAACCCTTGACGCTAAGAAGTTCAGTGATTACTTTGACTATTGCCCGATTTTATATATTCCAGGAAGGCGGCATCCTGTCGATATATTCTACACAAAGGAACCGCAAGCTGATTATTTAGATGCAGCAATTGCTACTGCACTTCAAATCCATGTGACAGAACCGTCTGGAGATATAATGATCTTCCTCACTGGTCAGGAAGAAATCGAAACAGCGGCCGAAGTGTTGAAACAGAAGACAAAAGGCCTTGCAACAAAAATTGGTGAGCTGATTATCTGTCCCATATTTGCAAACCTGCCTACCGAGTTGCAAGCTAAAGTTTTCGAGCCCACGCCTGCAGGGGCTAGGAAGATTGTCCTGGCCACAAACATAGCAGAAACTTCGCTGACTATAGACGGGACCAAATATGTCATTGACCCTGGATTTTGCAAGATGAAGACTTACAATCCGAGGAGTGGGATGGAGTCGTTGCAAGTCACTCCCATCTCGAAGGCATCGGCAAGGCAAAGGACAGGCCGATCTGGTAGAACAGGCCCCGGGAAATGCTTCAGGTTATACACTTCTTACAGTTACCAGCATGATTTAGAAGATAACACAATACCCGAAATACAACGGACTAACCTTGCGAATGTTAGAAAAATTGGCTCGTCAAAAAGCGCGATTCCTAGTTGATTTAGGATTATGTCCTAAATCGGGTTTTTAAAGTTGTTTTAGGAAATAACTTTAGTTTCCTGTTCAGTTTCTGATTTCCTAGATTCTATTAGGATTTTGGAGCAAGAAATCCTTATCCAAATAGGAAATAGGAATGCAGTTTGATTTAGAATGTGTTTCGAATTCTATGTATATAAATAGGGGTGCGCAAAGGATCAGTTTTTAAGAGAGAAAACAGAGAGACAAAATTTATAAGAGATTAGTGCTAGGTTTTGCAAAAGTACTGTGAATACTCTCATCATTAATCTAAAGGAGCAGTGATTTCTCTATCCAGAGAAATCACAATCGGACGTAGGCACAAGTTCTCACAACCAAGATGAATTCTGTGTTGTCTCGTTTTATCTATCTTCTAAGCTCACTATTTCCAAAGTGGATACATCAAATCTAACAAGATCTAAAGGCGTAAAAATTTAACAATTGGCACAGAGCCTTAGGCTCAAGGCGTGCTCGATGTCAAGAGGGGAGGACTCCACGCGGATCTAGGACCTGCATTAAAGCCCTTTGACGGCAAGGAGGACTTTACTTACCGGCAGCTGATGATGAAGAACATCGATTCAACAGATTTGACGATGCACTCCACCGGAGAGATTTTAAAACATGACAAAGAATTGCAATGGAACAAGGTTCTCAAGAAAGCCAAGAGCTCCATCGAGATCCATCTCACCAAGTCAGCCAACTCACATCACCGAGAATGTCCTCGCTATGGAAGCATGGGAAAAGTTGGAAAGTATTTATATGGGCAAAACCGTGTCCAATAAACTTTTCTTAAAGGATGAACTGGGTTGGGACTTCTCGGCTGTAATAGTGAGGACGCTGAAGATCGCGTTTCGCGCATTTCAAACCGCATAACTAATCTTCGTGAAAGCTCGCAAACATACAAAGATGATGATATGGCTATCATCTTGTCGAGATCTCTTCCCTCCATCTTTCAAGCACTTCCTAACAACTCTAATGTTTGGAAAGGAATTCCTAAAGCTTGAAGATGCGGCTAAGCTCTTCTTACCACGCCAAATTGGACTTATAACTCGAGCTCTCATGGCTCTACGCTCAAAGGCAAGGAGAGGGGGCGGAAAAGAAGAAGGAGGAAAAAGGCAGCAGCAGTAGGTAGATCAAAACTAAGCAAGAAAAAGGAAAAGGAAAACAAGGAAGGTTGTCAATGTGGTTCAGCCATCATTGGAAGAGGAACTGCAAAATTTGGAAAGAGAAGAAGCTAAGACGAGTGGAAGTTTTCGCGATCGGGCCTAGTACCACCGAACAAGATAGTGACGGGAGCTTTTTCGTGAATATCGGGCACTGCCAAGGCTTTGCCACAAATTGATTTTGATACCGGATGCACATTTCACATGTGTGCAATAAGAGAATGGTTTGATACATTCAAAGAAGTCATACGGGAGAAGTTTTGATTGGGGATGATTCACCATGTTTTATAGTAGGAATCGGCACTCGTTCAAATCAGAATGTTTGATGGAGTGATACTTCTAACTTTGGGGAACGTTAGATATGTCCCTAAACTTAGGAAGAATTTGATTTCCCGGGTACTCTAGATGAGGCCTATGTGAGTACAATTCTGCATAAGGAAGCACCTCAGGGTAACCAGAAAGGGATTGCTAGTGGTAATGCAGTAGTGTCCTACAACCCAACAAGCTGTATAAGTAATTGGGACCACTATAGTTTGGGGAGTGGTTGTTTCGTAGATCAAAGTGCATAGCGCGTAACTTTGGCATCACAGTTCTGGCCACACGAGTCAAAAGGATTAAAAAGAGTTACACAAGCAAGGCCTATCGAAGAAGTGTCATCTTGTAAAACTAGATTTTTGTGAGTATTGTGTTCTCGAAGCAAAGAAAGGTATCATTCGCTAGTATAAAGCAAGGAGAATCAAGCAAGGAAAAGCCTGCCATTCACTGTGACGTTTTGGGGCCCTCGTAATCAACTAAATCAAACTATGGGGAAATAAAGGTACTTTTGTTACTTTCATAGATGATTTTTCTAGAAAGGTTTGGGTTTATTTCATGAAGCGTAAACTGAGGTTTTCGCAGTTCAAGGAATGGTGGAAGATGTAAATCGAAAAGCAAACTCCGGAAGAGATCAAGTACTCGAGAAGTGACAACGAGGTGAATATACAAGCGCTGAAAGCCATCGATTATTGCAAGGAGTGAAGGCATCACAAGGCACTTCAGCAAAGAAAGAAAAATCCTAATGTAATGGAGTCATTGAAAGAATGAACAAGAACTCTCATGGAGAAAAGAGCATGAGATTTCATGCGATCGCCGATAGTTTTTAAGCGTAAGCCTAATCATGCAAGGTATTTGATTAACAGATCACCATCTACAACTCTGGTTTTAAGAGTGCAGTAGAGGTATGGACCGAAAAGCCTGTAAATTATTCCCAAGCTTGTGTGGTATTCGCTGCAAAGCGCATATGCACATATTCCAAGTGAGATGAAAGGTTCAAGCTCAAACCAAGTCTATACACCGTGACATTCTTAGGTTTTGAGAAGGAGCAGCGGTTTCCAAGCTTTGGGATATCAACAAAAAGAAAGAAAGTTGTCACCGAGATGTTGTCTTTTGGATGAGACAAACTATGCCTCTAACAAAGCCGAGAATGAAGATAGGAAGGAGTATGAACAATAAAATTGAAGCAACAAATATTTCTCTAAACCGCCTGTAGGAAGAAGCTCGTGTGGAGCAAATTGAGCAAGAAGCCGATTTGGATGATTTTTGAGGAAAAGATGAGCACGCGATGGTTCGGCCAAACATGAATCGTGTGGAGCAAGAATTCGCGCATCGGGCGGCACTCCAATCCGCCGTACATCCCAAAGTGTTCAAACTCCAACCAATAATCCACTCCCAGATTCAAGAGATGCATTAAGAATCGACAAACCAAACAAGGTGAAGAAACCGACGTGATTTGGTTTTGACCAAGACGAAGTTAATTATGCCTCAATATTAGTCGGCGAGGATCCAACTACTTATCGAAGCCATAGCAAGGGACGAGAGAGATAGTTGGATAAGTGCTATGACAAGAAATGGAAGTCTCTTTACAAGAACTGTCAGAGTTGGTTCCTAAGCCCAAAGACGTAAAGCTAGTTGATGTAAAGTGGGTATTTAGGAAAAGGAAGGACTACATGATCAAGATGTGTCGTGATTCAAAGCAAGGCTCGTGGCTGCGGGTATTCAGAAAAAGAAATGTGGTAGATTGCGATGAAATATTCTCACTCGTAGTCACATACTTCTATTAGATTGCTTTAGCAATGGCACTTCAAGATGACATGGAAATTGAGCAAATGGATGAAGACGCCGCTTCTTCATGGAGATTTGCAGGAGACGCATTTTCATGGCTCAACCGAAGCGGTTTGTTGAATACGTGGGAAAGAGAACCTAGTATGTCAACTAAGGAAGTCCCCTGCATGGCCTCAAACACTTCCAAGACAATGGTACAAAAGGTTTGATTCCTTCATAATAAAATCAATTTTAGAAGATGCTTATATGATTGTTGCGTGTAATTATCATGTGTCTCCAAGATGGGATGGTCATATTGATTATTGCTATATGTGGATGACATACATCATATGTCATGATGTTAGTCTAGAATTTTAGACTTGAAGAAGATGTTGGGCAAAGAGTTCTATTATGAAGGATCTTGGCTGCACAAAAGATCCTTGGTATGGAATACAAAGTGATAGGACTAAAGCAGTTAACTGGATATCTCAAGCAAAGTATATTCGTGGCTGTCCCGGAGAAATTTACGCAGTGAAGCAAAGGGAGTTACACTCCTTTGGCAAAATTTCACTAGATTAAGTGGGCGCAGAGTCCAAAGTCAAAAGAAGATCAAGAAGTGATGGAAAAGTGCTCCTCACGCTAACGCCACGCGGTCGCCCGATGTATGCGATGGTTTACTGCCCGACATTGCTCAAGCAATCAAGCATGTGGTTTCAAGATATATGGTAAATCCTCGAAAACAAGACCGGGAGGCGCTCAAGTGGATTTTTCGTATTTGAAGAATTCCTCGGCAAGAAAGGATTGCGTTTGAGAAGCAAGAAAGAAAATGCAGTGGGTGTTAGATATGTGGATGCCGTATCAAGTGCAGTGGGACTTGGACAAGAGAGCGTCAACTAATGGCTATATGTATTTACATATGAGACCAATCAGTTGGAAGGCACTCACAGAACCTATTACAAATTTTATCGACTACGAGGCGTAATACATAGCATTGGCCAAGTCGAAAGGAAGCAATTTGGCTTAGTGGTTTGGTAAGTCAAATGGGAATTACTCAAGATTGTGTGGAATATGTGATACCAAAGTGCCATTCATTTGGCAAAGAATCAGTTTTTCCTGAAGGTCGCCATCAAGCAAGGTATCGCGAATCGCAGATCGTGGAGGCTAAGGAGATTTGGGTTGAAAAGATTCATACTGATCACAATGCCGCCGATTTCCCTTACAAAGATAGTGCCGCCAAGAAGTTCAAGCATTGTTGGAACTTGATCAATCTCGTTGATTGATTAAGGTGAAGACTTCTTGAAGATTTCCCGTGAGTTGCTTCAAGAGAGTTCAAAGACACTGGGTGCTACGATCAAGACTTGGCTTCAAGGTGAGATTGTTAGAAAATTGGCTCGTCAAAAGGATTCTAGTTGATTTAGGATTATGTCCTAAATCCGGGTTTTAAAGTTGTTTTAGGAAATAACTTAGTTTCGCTTCCGCTTCTCGATTTCCTAGATTTCTATTAGATTTTGGATAAGTAAATCCTTATCCAAATAGAAATAGGAATGCAGCTTGATTTAAGAATGTAAGCCACTCCTATGTATATAAATAGGGTGCTAAGAAAGGATCGCTTTTAAGAGAGAAAACAGAGAGACAAATGAGGGAAGAGAGATTATGCTAGGCTTTGCAAAAGTAATTGTGAATACTTAATGTTAATTCAGGGGTGAGCAGGGAAAGTGATTTCTCTATCCAGAGAAATCACAACCGGACGTAGGCACACGTTCGCGAACCGCATGTTCTTGTGTTGTTCGTTTATCTATCTTCTAAGTTCAGTCTATTTCCTCGTTGGATACATCAACGAACAAGATCTAAAGGGCAGAAAATTTAACAATGTCGAATGTCGTGCTTACCCTGAAGAGTCTCGGTATCCATGACTTGTTACATTTCGATTTCATGGATCCTCCACCTGCTGAAGGATTGATAAAGGCGCTTGAACTGCTGTTTGCCCTAGCTGCATTGAACAAATTCGGTGAGCTGACTAAAGTCGGTAGGCAGATGGCAGAGTTTCCTCTTGATCCGAAGCTATCTAAGATGATAGTTGCTTCCGGCAAGTACAAGTGCTCGGATGAGGTTATTTCGATCGCTGCTATGCTTTCTGTTGGCAACTCAGTTTTTCTCCGTCCGAAGGACAAACAAGTCTATGCTGACAATGCACGAATTTGTTTTCAAACCGGCAACGTGGGAGATCACATTGCGTTGCTTAATGTTTACAACGAATGGAAAGAGACAGATTACTCAATGGAATGGTGCTACGAAAACTACGTACAGGCAAGGAGCATGAAACGAGCAAGAGATATCCGGGAACAACTCGAACAGCTCTTGGGGAGGGTTGAGATCGAACTAATCTCAAATCCTGATGATTTAACGTCTATAAAGAAGGCCATTGCATCCGGTTTCTTCCCCCACGTTGCAAGCTTGTTGAAGAATGGACGTTATAGAACAATCAAATATCCACAGACCGCCTGCATCCACCCCAGCTCGGGGCTAGCAAGGGAGCCTCCGAGCTGCATTTTGTACCACGAAATGGTGCTCACGACCAAAGAATACATGAGATGTGTAACAGGGATAGAGCCGGAGTGGCTGCTGGAAGTAGCACCGCATTATTACCAGGTGAAGCATGTTAAGAACTCGGGTTCGAAGAAGATGCCTCGCAGAGGAGGGTGCGAACCGAACTGGATCGGCAACTCTCCGGGTTCAAAGGCTATTCTTCTGCCAACTCCGGGTTTTTACAAGAGATTTATGCATTCTGATGTTTCATAACATATATGTTCAACTTCTTTGTTGTTTATTTACGGCTTTGACTAATGTTTTCACGAATACAATTTAATTTTCTTCTTTCATCATGTGTCATTAGCAGCTCACCCTGTTTAGGGAGAGATTCTATATGGCCGTCCAAATGCAGCAGCGGCCACACAGACGCGTTGTCTGTGCGTCGCACACTAGAATTTGCTCTCGGTACGATTTCCTCCGAAAGCAAATTCGAAGAGAGATGGAGACAAGAGATTCAAAGGCGTTTAATAACCAGAAAAGCACATCACTTGAAAACCAAAAAGTACATTACTGATGCTGAATATTTAACCAAACAAAAATACACCAAACTACTGAAACAAGTCTTTAGTTTGGTAACAAACTCCAAAGGTTTTTCGAAAAAGCATATAAAATTCTCTTTTCTTCCTAATGAGGGTAGCTTACTCAAAATAGAAATTAATAGCTCATTCATCCTCTTCAATGACCTTGGTGCCCAAACCACTCAGTCCTTCGGCTGGAATCTCAGCGACGGTAACAAGGGAGTAGAGCTCTTCCTTTGCATCTTCATCATCGTTCCTCTTGCGAGCAATGCGAACCCTGATCCTTCTTGGGACGCTCCTGATTCCTCTGCTCCAGATCTGCTTGTTCAGCTTCACGTCCACCCTGACGTCATTTGTTCCCATAGCCTTCTTGGCAAACTTCCTGATCTCCTTTATGGCGTTAGGAGCCTTCTTCTTGAATGTGCTGTTACGAAATGGCAATGCAGAAGAGTTACGTTGATGCTTTTCTAATGGTAATACAGATTTCACTGGTTCAACAACAATGCACACGCAATAGAACAACGAAACATTCGCAGAGGCAAACTTATACAGAACCTAAGAGCATCGACATCTGCGACAGTAAGAACCCTACACCCACGAATTCCAAGCCAAACCCACAGTCCCCACCTCCCTCCACCAGAGCCCCTTCAACAACTCCAATCCACCACAGCCATGTAGCTTACACCATTTTCATACTACAGTCCTACAAACTATACTTGAAATCCACCCTGCCCCATCTTCTGGCAGTGTCGCCTCCACTCACCACCCTAATCTATCACCAAGAAAACTCACCACAACCTATACACCTCCATCTGAAAAACTCAAATTTTAGTAATACCCAACTTCTAATCACATTTTAACTAAGAAAATCATCGCCTTTTCCGTGCTCCCAATCATAAAAATCTGGTGAACACTGTCCACCTCAAAACCCCTGCAAGATCTTACGAACTTGCTACAAGACCCAGCCCGCCAGTTTTAATAACTACGATCCACATTATACTTTTTTTCTGTTTCTACTTCTTTCACGCCCAACACAAACATACATTTCATTCTAGTTGAATAACTAATCATAAAAGTAAAACAGAAGTTCGATAATACACACATATCCACAACATGCGAAACGCTTCAGTAAATTTTCAAACAGACAAACCCACTCGGATGCAAAATGAAATCAAATACCCACAATCCGAAAGCCAGATGAATCCCAATCCCAAATAAAACTCAACAAATAGACCAACACAAAGCTAGCCAAACAACACGATATGCAAAACAAGCAGCCGTAACCAAAGATATACAACAACAAAAACAACTACTACATACAAATGATTAACCAAAAGCAAGAACATAATATTAATAACAAAACACGAAAAGAGAGGGCAAAATATAATACCAGCCATGGAGGCGCTTGTGGAGGTTGATGGTGTACTCTCTGGTCACCACCTCCTCCTTCCTTCCCTTTGTCTTCTCAACCATTTTCACACTCTCCTTCTACCAACTGTACCTGCAAATGCAAATCCCTCCCACTTCAGAAAACAAAAACCCACAATTTACAAATCCAATCTTAAAACCAAAAACCCTAGATTTGAAGTGTAGGGCACCAAACAGATAAGCATAAATCCGATTGGAAAGAATTTTATTTTCTTCTGTTTTCCGTCGGTTTCTCGGCGACCAAACAGGGATTGAAGAACTTGAGATTTAAAAGTAAGATTTCATGGTAGGAGAAATGGGAGAGAGAGAGAGAGAGAGAGAGAGAGAGAGAGCGAGACGGACCTTAGGGGGCTTGGAACTTTGGAAGTGATACAGAAAGAGAGATGGGAAGAAGAGGCGCTGCGGGATCAACTAAAAAAGGAGCGTAAAACCCTAGCTTCCACACCCTTATAAAGGTCTATCAGAGTCCCGCTCTTCTACTTATACGACGTGTCGTTTTTTCTAATTAGCTTTCACGCCCTTATAAATTACGTCGTTTTGTTCTGTTTCTTATAAAATAAATGAAATAAAAATTACTTTTTTTTGGTAAAGGGAAAACAAAAAATTTAAGTTGGAAAAAAATACGTTTAGGATAAGCCATATTTTTGCTTTCGGAAATCTGTTAACGACTAATATTTGGTCTAATGATTAGTCTAGTGACATTTGTCTTTACTTAATTGGAGGAGATCTCAAATTCGACTTACATAAATGGTGAATGCAATATATATTATGTGTTTGATGCCTAATTGTTCCTAGCCCCCGTTGTGGTGACGTAACCTTGTTGTGCCCATATTGATTATTGAACAACGAGAAATATCTAATCGATTGGTGCTTAACCCACTTTTGAAGACAAGAAGTTCTTACTAATCGTGTGTTGTTGCATAGGTGAGCATAGTTTTAATAAATAATTATGCGTGTTATAAGTTATAACTTGAGTAAATAGATAACATCATGTTACAGTATCACTGAAAAATTATAACTTTTTCAGTTATTTTTCTTTCGTAAAGCGTATTGGATTTTTGTTTTCTTGTTACACCCCTAAACCCTAGTACCTCTCTCGACCTTTTAGCTAAAGATCAAATGAAGTGACGAGCAACACGTCGAATTTACTCTTTTGGCAACGTTGGATGAGATCGAACCCACAAAATTATAAAGTTGTAATATATCACTAGAAAAGTATCACAACAGTTGTAAGTTGCATCATAGATAAATTTCTTCCAATGAAATATGCATGAAAAATCTTGTGTCCAGTAAAACACATCTTTTTACCAGATAATTTATCTTCCAACAAAATTACTGAATACATGTTATGAAGCTACAAAGAAAAGAAATACACATTAACGTTACAAGCCTCAAAGCCTCGAACGGAGCCAAATAAATTTACCCCTCCTGTATTAATCCTGGTTCTACAGAAAATTCAGCTATTTTCAGCTTCATATGTACCTCTCGATTAACTGAAACGTTCGTACTTCTTGTGTATCTAGATTCTAGAGCTCTTCTACGTAAGTTTCACCTACGAGTTTAGGGTGCGTCGTGAATATCTCCACAAGCTGAGACCCAAAACTGTGAGACTACCAAGGCCGACCAAAATCTGCAACAACCAGAAAGAACCTCATTTGTTATACGTTTACTCTAAAGCTTTGAAATTATTTGAGATAAACAGTTTTAAGTACGGCAAGTTTGAGTAGAACTCACCTTAGCATGTGTTTGATAACTGGTTTGAGTAGATTGGAAGAACGATTTTAGTGACTTAAAGCGAGATGTACGGGGCATTAAGATCACTACAGTGTACTGTTTTTTGCAAGGCAAAGGTAGAATCCTTTGTAACGCCAACTGTGTTGTTGTTGGTGTCAGAGATTGTCTGACTTTGGACCGACCTTCATCTTGAACCTGCAATGGAAGTTGAATAAGCATTAGAACATACGGATGCATACTTCCTCAAACTTTTAAATAAACTTCATTTAAATGGATGCTAGGAAATGTTTCTGTTTCAGTTAACAGAAGACCAGCAACCAACCTCAAAACATGTGCCAACGTCACCGGAGTAGGCCCTTGACTGATAGCTGTGTAAAATCCTGTCCAACCAGTAGTAATTCTCCTGAATGAAGGATATCGGCAACAGAAATCAAATGGTTTGTAAATTACATCCACTTCATTCATCTCTCGCATCCACGAAACTTTGTGCTCTAGGTGATTGTCAGGAACAATGGTGTATCACTGACCAAAATGAACCCAGTAACAAGAAAACTTACTTGAAGCCCATTTTCGTGGGCTCTTTGCTCAATTTCAAGGATGGTTGAGACATCCTCATCTGACGGCCCTTCCTCTTGAAGACGTAATATTTCATCCAAAGTAAGATCGACCTGTTATATGGTATCAAACAGCTAGTTGAACGACCAATCGATTAATAAACCAAAATATAAGAACATGTCCAACTACAAAAACACCAACCAGCTTTGAGGAGATTTCTGGATCACAAGAAAAGTTTACGCTTATATCACCACGAACATTTGCAGTTCTGGAAGGCTTATTACCGCCAAGAAATACAGAAACACCTACAGTGTAGATCTATAGCATAGAGGTAATTAAGAAGAATTGAATTCAAAGATGAAGATGATAAATAGAAATAAAATAATTCGGAGGCAAGCTTACCTGTCCATGTTTGAATCGTAGAACCTGCATAATTTTTGTTTCAAGAAGTTTGCTCAGGAATCCAACAATGTGAATGTCTTCTACCTGCCATATAATTGTTTTTCCTGAGTTATAAATCACCAGGAAAATTCAACTCTCCATCAAAAGCTTCGTAATATAGGACAAGAAAGCCACACACCAGGGTTCCATTTTTCAGTTCCACTGGAAAGCACAGCTGGACAGAACATTGTTCTTCCACCATCGGGCTGCGAACCACTTCTCTGCAAGAACATCCAGTCCAGATTGTTAGAAGGGATTTGGACCAAGAAGAAAATAGGTGACTTGTCAAATATTATTGTGAGAAACTTCAGTGGAATCTTAGATCTCAGACAAGGGCAGGAATCGATTCAAACACCAAACATAATGGGTGATCAACGGAGTTGCTCAATCGAACAACATTTGAAATGCCTTCTACCACAAACATAAGTACAATATGTTTGCTACATTCAGGTTTGTGCTCTATTCTACCTTATTCTGGTTTTAGGAAAAGTGAATGGTAGTCCTTTGAGGTCATCACGATTAAATTGTAGGAGCGGTTCAGGAGGCTTTGGTATTCCACCCTGCATGGTAAATCACATACCTGTGAGCACATATATATTATCCCGGTGTAAGTAGACTAGAAAGGAATTACTTACCAAATACTGCAATATAAGAGGAAGTGCTATAGAGGGATCAATGTTCCCAACAATCACAATGGAGAAAGTTGATGGATCCTTGAAACACTTGTTGAAATATTCACAGGCTTTCAATGGGTCAACTTTCCGAAGATCACTTATCCTAATAGGCTGGCAAATATAAATTAACCCAAAGTTATAACTTGAACACACCGCATGAGTATACTACAATGAACACTCACAATGGGTATCGTACCCTAAAGAAATAGGAGTTTCCGTAGTTGAGCTCCTTCACACGGTTTGCAAATGCAGTGTAAGGATCCCTGTCTTGAGCACGGACCACTTCTTCTGCCATTTGCATCACTATTTTGACATCTTCTTCTCCTGGTATTACATTTGTCGTAAACAGTTGATATACAAGCTGCCAGAACAAATATTACAAAAGTTTTGCAGCTTAAGACGATATTGAAAAACCATGAAAAATAAAGAGAACTCCTGGAATAAAGACAAACCATGAATTTTTTTTAATCTAAATTTTCAACTGACTTAAAATTGCGATAATGAGAGAGAGAATCATGAAGCACACCTGCAAAGCAGTTTCCAGGTCTGAGGGTGAACAATCACCAACAAAGCTTCTCATGTATGCTCCAAGTTTTGGGCTGACTTCGGCTCTCTTACCAGCAAGCATATCCATAAGAACAGAAGGTCTATAACCGTATACACCAATTTCTCCTGCAATGGTTGGCCCCATTGAGCAAGAAAAGTACTCACTTTCAGGAAGTTCAGACAAACCCCCATATGAGAACCCTGTAAAGATAACCTATCAAAACAAAGTATCGATAAGAATCACAATTCTACACGTAAAAATGACTAACACATGCTATACAACAACTTTCAGATCTTTGCTACTAACATACATGACAACAGAATGCCATATGAGACGGAAATTTCTCTACCGATGATTAGAAAGGAACAATATCAGACAAAGATCTCTTTCTGCCTTGAATTAATAAATGTTCCTTTCATTCATCGGAAATAGAGTTTCTTCCTTTCTCTTTCATCCCTAGCGGTATAGACTACAGATCAATTACAATGATGAATGCTCTCTTATGTTCAGAACTCCAACTTCAAACAAACAAGTGACAAATTGACGGAGATTTAGAGCAAGACTAGAATAATGAGATTCACACAGTTTGTCCGTCGATCTTGAACTACAGATATTTCATTGACTGCACTAAGTTTACCTGGTCATCGAGGAAGTTTGTACACTTATAACAAACTCTCATTCCATTTGATAAAATTAACTCAGTAGCTTCAATATTTGAATATTCAACCTGCTGCACAATATTCCTGAAACGAATAATTTATAAAGGGAATGAATGTAGAACAAATAATTATAGAGCTGATAATGGATGTAGAACATTTAAGAATCTAACCCTCAACAGAGAATGAAACAATTGTATGCCCTTGTAAAACACTTAGAAACATGCCAAAAAAACCACAAACTTTATACAGAGAAACGATTCTCACGTGAACTGGAGAACGAATAATATACGCACACACAAGGGGGAAAGAATAAAGAAGAGATAAATATGATGATATGCATTGCTGAGACGTTAAGGTCCAAAATTACCCTGGAATAGGTTTTGTATTAACAATTTCCTCCGGAATCTGTTCCTCGTCCCAAGGAGAAATGATTCTTTCTTCCTCCAGGCAATTGACCTTTGATACAACATGTTTTAGATCATCTGCTGTTGCAGAAGCTCGTGGCTCAATTGTCTTAATGACACAGCTGCATGATGTCTGTAACTTCACCGCATATTTGGATACCTCTGCTGCGGTTATATCTACAGATATAAAAGTCGGGATGAGAACAGCTATACATTTCTTATATAATCATCAAATCACTATATCTGGATATGCAATGACTCACGAGGTAGAAGAGTCTTCTGGAGTTGAGCTTCATATTCAATCCCAATAACAGGTTCATCGCGGAGAAAATGCTGCCCAAAGAAATACAAAGGCATAGCATTTTACCAAATCAATACAAACATTACATAAGAAAATTAAGTTTACAAGAAAACTAATTTGAAAATACCTGTAAATATTCGTCACGTAAGCTAGTTGATTGCATTTGATCGCGCTCCAAATAGGCAGATTCAATCTCTGACATCAGTAAAGCTCGAACAATAGACACTTCCCGTTCTGAAAACCCATGTAATCGTACCCTTGCAATCTGAAATAGTGAAATGTAAGTGTTGTTAAAAGTAGTTCCAAATTAAAAAGAAAATCAAGTATATTTCTAGTATTGGATGAAAAACCTGCCTCAATCAGCATTGATTCTAGCGCCTCAACAGTCCCCCTTTCTTTACAAGATGAAGTCATTATATAAGCCTTCAACGGATTAACAAGAACGTCCGCAGAAGCCGAGCATGAGAAATAGGGCGGGTCCTTTCTACGAGATAGTTTAAAGAACCTCTGGTTTAGAGCGTAAAGGAACATGGACTCAGCCAGTAAATCCCTATAGTCCCTCACTGTTTTCAGCTCACCGGCTGCCATCTTATAGCTAATAATCACTGCAGACTGTCACAAGAAAATTTCTACATTAGAACTGAAATGTTCCATTTAGACTGGTACAAACGCGAGTGTGATTTATTCCATACTAACCCCAGTAGCTTCAGATTCAACAAAACATGAAAAACGCGGCTCTTCATGAGACAGAACTGGATAACTTGGTATAGGAGGAGGGTCAGGTGCTGAAATTTTATGTCCAAATTGATCCTTTATCAACTCTACTACACTCTGAGAGAAAGGAAGAGAGAGATTGTTAACAAATCTTGACTACAAACTACCCTTATAAATCCAAAGTGAACATTAACATGTCGACAATACCAAACCTGCGTATCAGAGAAATCTCCAACAGCTATCACTGCCATATTGCTTAAATGGTACCACTTCTTATAAAATTGCTTCACAGTCTCAGGAGAAACAGTTCGAATCACCTTCTCTAAACCAATCGGTAAACGCTCAGCATACTGCAATCAAAAGAGGGTTCTAAGAATAAGGTACATGACACTAAATCTTATACTTGATTGCCTACTCAGAATGTTGTTGGAGGCACATAAAAATATTGCAGGTGATGGCTCATTTTAGAATAAAAAAAATCTCCCGACCAAGGTAGTTGGGGATTGTAAGCTTGTTAGTGGCAGTACCTTAGAACCTTCCATCATAAGAATCCAATGAGCATCTTGCATCCTTCCTGTAGCGTTTCGGTTCCCTCTGTACTCTTCCATAACAGCACCCCTTTCTCTTTCTAAATCATCTTTTGAGACACGAACCTGGACATTGCAAGTAATTAAACCAAGGAGTAAAAATGTTGAGGATTACCGAACAAGGTGAAACTAGTTTATACCTCAGAACTGAATTCGGCCAAAACCGAAATGGCCTCAGATAACAGCTCAAGCTTATCAACAGGAACAAATAACTCGTAAACAGTGTCATCGGCGGATGTAACTGCATTCTGACAAGCGCCAAATTCTGCCCCAATACTTTCAAGAAACCTGATTATATCATGATTTGTGTATTTCTTGGTTGCACTGAAAGCAAGATGCTCAACAATGTGAGCAACTCCTCGCTCGTCCTCCTCTTCCAATACTGATCTGCCATGAATCCAATAATATAACAAACCTTCCATAAATTCAAGCACACATTCATACACGAAAGTTCTAAACCTATCTAGTCAGTAGCATTTTGCTAACTCAACGAATGATACAACTTTCAAACTCAAGCACTATCATTGTACGGATAACGCCATTAGTTTCGCTTTTTAAGTTGTGTTCAATCCCATTTTATTCGATTTCAATTACGTAGTACTCCCGAAAGGGGGAGAGACAAATCTTCCTCTTTCTTTACTCAATACATTGCTCAGTTTCGGCATCTGTAATCAAAATCCCAGTTCATTGTCTTGTAGGTCAAATCCCATTATCATAATTCAATAGAAAAAAACACCAAATGCCTCATAAAAATTACCAACAAAATTCTACTGCCACCAAGTTCACCAAACCTCAAAGTAAAACAAAACCAGTAAATTAACCCAAGTGACACAAATCAACGACCAAACAAATAGAACCAACAACATTAAACAAAACAAACCCAATTAAAAGTACCCAAAAAAAAAACAGTTATAACTTATATATATATATACACACATACCCGACTTTGACAGCAAGAGCGAGGGCAGCTCTCATTCGGGGCTTGGAATTACAACGAACATAGTAACAGAGGCCATTGTCGAGCCTACCGTAGTCAACTCCGACAGGTTGGTCTCCGAGCTCCTGGTCCATGTCTACGGTCAGCAGCTTCAGCGACCGGAACCCTTGTTTCTTCACTATCTTCGAGGTGGTGGTCTCTGCCGGAAGCAAATCCATGTCTTTCTGTAGAAATTTCCGAATTGGGAAATTTGGGACTCACTTAAAGGTTGCAGATTTTAGTTGGTTGTTGGCAAAGATTGAATATTTCATAATATTAAAAAAATAGTAAAATTGTGTTTGTCAATTACTGAGAAAAAGCTCAAAAGCTACGAACTTGGTACACTTCTGTGATGCCATCGTCAGACCTTGAACCGCCGTGATCTTGCCGCGTCAGTGTTCATATTTTGGGCCTCAGCCCACCGGAAACAGACCTGGGCCCTTTCTTTTTTGTCTGGAGAAGACAACGGTTAAGGGCTCGTTCGTTATTAGTGTTGTATTAGAAATGGATTTGGATCGGGCACATTTTTTGACACACTCTCATTGTATGATAAATGAGTTTGGGAGTTTGGGCCCTTTTTTTTTTACTTTTTAGGTCATCTTTCAAAGATTATTTTTATTAAAAATCGTTCAAACTTGGAATCATATGATCGTTGGATTCGATGGTAATCATTTTAAATGTTTCTTTGTAGAACCGTATTCGTCTATTTTCTTCACTATAAGTAAATGTATTAATAGTTTTAGATTTGTCTAATTTTTTTTAAAGATAATCTAAGAATGATGAATTAAAATATAAACGATTTGAACCTTTGAAAAAAGTTACGACTTGAGAATCATAAGGTAGTGTTTCAAAATGAGTGTCTTTGATCCTAACCTACTAGAAATTGGGCATAACTATTCTAATAACTACCTAGTATTTTAAAAAATGGACATTCATTAAGTCAACAGTGTTAAGTGATAAAGTCACTGCTGCTGATTGATGATAGGGAGAAAGTTGATTTTCAACGACTTGCCATTTATAGAGTTCTAAATTCTCAAATCCCAAATTTGTTTAGCTGAAGATGGATCGATCCACAGATAAAGTGAAGTTAACCTAACATATGCTCAATTTTCAAAACATTCACTAATCATTTGGAATGTTTTGAAAAATTAAGATCAATTAAGAATCACTCATAGAAAATGTCTTTATAATGTATAAACACTTGACTTTATTTTTTTTCTTTTTAATGTTAAAGGCGTTTGAGAACAAGTTTGATTACCACTTATGACTATTATTTAATAGTATATTGGTATTAATATACACTTGTAAATAGAAGGATAATACTTAGGTACTCACTAGTGAGTACCTCATATACTCACTTTAATAATTTGGCCCAATAATATTTTAACACATATTTTATTGTTTTAAAAAATAAAATATATGCTATTTAATTTTTCTTGGGCTTTTAAACATAAAGAACACATGTCATCTTTTGATTGGGCCAAATCAAAAAGTGAGTATATAGGGTACTCACTAGTGAGTACCCAAGTATTGTCCTAAATAGAATGCCTTTAAGTTTAATTATAGTTGGCATCAAAATCTGTCACGGAATCCTCCTTACTTACAACATTGATGTTGTGATCAACGACGTCAAGAAGTTGTTGTCTGAAACGCAGTCAGAGATCATAATACTCGAAATCAGGACGGAGTTTGGACATGAAGACCCTCCGGAGTTTGATAAGTACTTGGTTGATCAGCTCGGCGAGTTTTTAATCCCCCAGGATGATCATGTTTTCGACAAGACTATTTCGGCACTGCTGCCGAAGAGAGTGATATGCGTGTGGAAACCAAGGAAGTCACCTCAGCCAAAGGCAGGGAGTCCTCTGTGGAATGCAGGGCATTTGAAGGACAACTGGGTCGACACGGACTTGCCATCCACAAAATTCGAGAGCAACCTGAAGAATTTGAGTAATCAGCCGCCGGTTTCATCAAGGAAGTTCTTTTACAGGGTTGAATTTAGAAGGACTAAAAACGCTTTCAGATAACCACTTTTCTGTTGTGCTTCTTGAGGAAACTTCCAAGTGCTTTTTGAGTTTCATAAAAGTTCTGTTGTATTTATAACCAAAGCGCTTATGAGTAAAAGTGTTTCCTGCAGAAATATTGGCAAATGATCTCCCAGTCTAATACACTAGAGAACGATAATTTTGTTCACAAGTTTTAAGTGGAAAATCAGCCTTGGAGGAGCTACAATTTTTCTTTAATAGTTTGGACTACTCAGTAGCACAGAAACTAAGCAGTCATGATTAAAGTGAGAAAATATTTTTCTCACTCACCAATCTAATGGATAAAGCTGTACTTTTTGTGGGTCAAGGAAAAAGAGAATAAGAAAAAGGAAATAGCAATAATTTTCCCATGAGAAAAGAATTATCCTTGGGTAAATAAAAGAATTATCTCTTTGATATGTCCGACCAACTAGCTTTTAATCTAATAGTAAAGCATCCATCCAATATTACTATCCAAATTCGAATCCCCTCTCCCATGTCGATGTAGATAGAAGATAAAAAACGTGAGAACCTAAAAAACCAACTGCTACTGTCCAAATGACTCCACAAAAACTGTGTCATAAGTTGTATTGATGGGTAATTAATGAGGCAGCTTCCCTTTTGATTGGCATTATTATGTGCAACACTTGATTGCAAAGAAAAAACTTTACCACGCTAATCAAACGTGTACTAACCAATCACGTTACTAGAAATAAAGTAATGTCTGCCACATTAATCTCATCATTTGCTGAGGGAAGATTAAATTAGGAGTAACAAAGTGAAAGAGAGGAGCAACAAAATCTGTGCTTAAGTCAGTACACTCAACTACAGAGTGCCATATACACACCGTTGCAGGTAAGTTTTACGCGTTTGGGGGCATACAAAACAATGGGAAAACTACAAGGGGTGAGAAAAATGGACCGGAGATTACAAGGGAAAGTAAGGCCATGCGAAAACAAAAATATTTGCGGCTCAGTGTCTTCTAGTTAAGAACTAACCCCTTTGGATATGCCTGTATTTCCGATGCTGCTATATTGCCTAGGAAAGCTCTACTGTGGTCTACTTCCTTCTACAGAATTTCTGTTTCAGATCTTCCTCGAGTCGTCGGAATATTGGTGAGAATGCTCCTGCAATTAACATAAAACCATATCTTATAAATTTTCCATTGCAAAACATTTGGAGAGAGGTCCTGCAAGTTAATACGTAGGATGTGATGAACTATTCTATCTTTCTTTGGGAAAGTGAATGAAACATAGGCAATCAAGACATTTGTAGGTCAATCCTTTTGGCGATCCAAATCATTTGCACGCATAAGGAAAGAAAGAATGCACTGATGTTGGCAACAGCTCAAAGCCAGTACAAAGAAGTAAATGCATCAGCAGAGCGTAGTACAAATGTTTATATAGAATTTGAGAAATAGGCAGGTGAAAACCTGAAAGTTGACCATCTCTCTGCTGTAGTGAGCCTTTCACCAGAAGTGTCCCTGGGTTTTGCTGAAAGACCTATAAGAAAGAAAACTTTGTAAAAGCGAAGCACAAATTCTAAAGACAACGTCACCACATACAAGCCAAGTAACCACATCATCATACCGAAACACGAAAACCTAGATTATTTGAAGGCAAGTTCAAACAGCTTGAGCTTGTGGATGCCTTTTGCCTATCTTCACAACTGATAACTCTATCACAATCTTGTGGCTCACCCTTTAAGATTGCATCTGAGTGATCTTTTGTCAGGGTGATCTGTTAAAATTTAGATACTGCTGCTTGTAAGTACACAACAATATCACAAATATCAGAATAACAAATTAACAGATGAGCATACATCGATTGTAAATGAGGATGTGTTCAAGTTACACGATGCACCACTACAGCTGAAAAAGGATTTGGTTGATTCCAATACATGTATGGCACCAAATTTTCGGTCAAGGCCCTACAAAGAAGACAAGGTGTGGCATTACATGTCCAAATTTGTACAAACAAGACTAACGAAATGCAAGAGATGATGAGAATTATGAGATGAAGCGATGTAACTCAGTCCTCTCAGTCCTCATAGAAGCTTATTGTATTCCTACATAAACACGTATTTGCTTATTATGAAAACAAAAGATATCAGCTAGTGCAAACTGTGGCATAAAAATGGAAGGAAATTTAAAATCGTTTCAGTTCACTGCACTTGGAATTGCAACTTTAGGGAAGCCATAATGTTGTACTAGCTATTCAGCAAGCTACATGTGCTCCAGTTGACAAAAACTCAAGAAGGACTAAGAAGTAATCATCTTTCAATAATTTTAATTGTTCACAAAAACTCAAGAAGGCTCCAGTTGACATTAGAATAGTGGAATAATTGCTACCAGCCCTCATACCAAAATAGTTCCTCCTCTTCACTAAAAGCAGGTTTGTCATTCAAACAATCAAATGGATGGGTGTTTGTCGGGGTGGGTCACGGGGTTTTAGGGAATCCTTAATCTCATGTTGAAAACTCACAGCTTCAGATTTGCATCATTCAGAATATCAGGTAGATGCATTTTGACATTGGAAAAATAATAGATAGTTGAAACAGTATATAGAAGGAAAAACTAACCTCAATCATGAAAGAGAGGTTGTTCTTCACAGCCACATGAGATGATACTATCTTCTTGGCAGGAGTCAAAAAGGACCAGGCCAGCCCCCATCGAGATGTTTGGCCTTGGACAAATTCAGTTGTCTTTACCATGGTAACTCCAACTTCCCAAAGCTTTGACATTAGGATTTTGACGTTCAGTTTCCTACCCACCATTGATGTGTACCATCTGCAAGTCAAGGGAGACACATAAGAGCTGAATTTCTAAAAAGATTACCCTGAGAATGAAGAGATTTGGAAAGAACATAATGAGCAATAAAGAACATTACCGAAAAGTATGCTTCAACGTGACGCTATCTTCAATAATGCGAGTGATGAAAGCCTTTTCTCCACCAGGACAAACCATCTCAGTTGGGGTCCCACCACATGCAGTTTTTGGATTTAGTCCTGCTTCCTCCATGGTCTCGAAAAATGGAGGGTTACACATGCAGAATTCAAACTCCTCACCATCCTTAACCACGCCAAGGAGAATAGGTGGCCTGAGATACGTGGATGAAGAGGAGGGTGAAGGCGCTGATTCCCTTCCCATATTCTCAGTCAATTTTAGTTTGCTTTCAGTACTAACCAACATCCCATTATGTGATCCTTCTAGTGGAAGGGTCTCTTTACCACTTTCAACCTTTCTAATTTCAATAAGTTCAGAGATATGTGGGTTATCTCTAACATTTTTTTCTGCCCACTCTAGTGCAACATCACTCACATCTGCAACCCAGGTCAGTGAATATGAAGCTTTGTTAGGTTCTAAGCAAGACACTAATGTATTGTCGTATTCAAAAACCGAAGTCTGGAAAGAGTAACTAAAACAACTAATAAACAACCTGACCCAACAAAGCTCCACCCTAGAAGAGAAGCACCAAGAAGCGGATATATGCAGTTTGCTCCAGTTCCAATATCAAAGCCCCTCACTTTATCACCATTGCTTGTAGTCTTCACAATGATGTCAGACAAGAGAAGATCTTCAATCCAATGAATGTAATTCGATCTATTGGGCACAGTAGGGCACAGCTGCCCATCAGGAATCCACCTGGGAAATCAAATTCACATTGAACGTCCTACATATACGAACCCCCATGAAAATGCAACTTTATCAACTGAATAGACTTCAGGAATCGAGGACTCAACCTGGGTTTACACCCCGTAACAAAAAGGCGAGACAAACACAGTTTGAGAGGGAACTATACAATGACTTAGGAGTTTTAATAAGCTGGGACTTGGAGATATAAAAGCTATAGCCGCAAGAACTTTATCACATTACTAAGCTAAGTATAATTGTGTCCTTCAATGTAACATTAAATCTACGATTATATCTGCGTGACGAAGATGGTACCAAGATTAAGGACCTTTTTAATTTGATCATCCAACTAAACCTCATAGGCTGCAATGTTTCATACTTTCATGCCTACTGGGATCATAGTAAAACTTTTGAAGATAATTAAGGTGGCAATGGTTATGAATTCAGTGACAGAACCAAAAGTTTCCACACAGCCGCTACACAAAACAAGTAGAACCAAAGCATATTCAGCTAAAACAAGAAACTGGGTAACCTCAAAAAACGAAAAAGATACAAACTTTCAAGTCAAAACCCCTGAATTCTAAGTTCTAAGAGCTGCCCAAGTAAGAAAATGTAGATTTGGATGAGAAAAATTACCAATTGAGGCGGTGGTCGTGCAAGAGGAGGACCCGGGTTAGTTCCCGGGTGGCGTTGAAGTCGGTCCAGTCGATTCTGGGTCGACCGTCTCGGGAGAAGAAGACGAAGGGCTCCAAAGAGGGGTAGAGAGAAGCCAAGTGAGCAAAGTCGGGTGGGTTCTCGGAGTATTTGTTTCTCGGGTGGGTCGCAGGTCGCTCCTCCTTTCTCTTCCTCTTCGTATTTTTGTTCATCGACATTTGAGAGTGAATGCAGTACGCTGAGAAGTGAGAAGGGTGTTAGTCTCAAACTGTGTTAGTCTCGCTTTTTTGTTACGGGGTGTAAACCCAGGGTGAGTCCTCGATTCCTGAAGTCTTTTCAGTTGATAAAGTTTAAAGTTTAATTTTTGCATGTGACGAATTCGACCATTTATATGACTTTTACCAAAATTCTATAAATATTAGTTGTATGAAAAATAGAAAATACTTGTCAAAATGCACCATCTTTCAGAAGCAGTCCAAACAGTCCCTCACTTTGCTTTGCTCCACTTTCAGTCTTTTCACTCTTCAGCTCCGTCCAGTTTATAGGGGCGCGCGTTAAGCTCCTCAAGAGAGACCCTTTTGCTAAAACACGCCGGAATTCGATTAACCATGCTTAATCTACACACCTGCTCACCCGTTCTTCAACCTCCCAGCACTCCCTTATCCATATTTTCCCGCAACACAACCTGCTTCCCGCCATTTTGTACCGTTGGACTTCCATTTCAGAGCTTCTCTGTACAGCCGGGGCAGACCAGAACCTCTGTTTTCATCGCCAAAGCGGGTCGAGGCCAAAAGCTGAAGACCCAGAAAGAGAGTGACGGAGAAGAAGATAAAGACGGCGGCTTTGTGGATATAGATTTTGAAGTTGCAGCTGAATCCGAAGACGGATTTCCGGGTCGAACCGGGTTCGGAGGGAGAGAGGAAGAAAAGGACTTTGATCGAGATCCCGAGTTTGCTGAAATTATGGGTGCTTGTCTTGATGACCCAGAAAAAGCTAGGTCCAAGGTAATCCCTTTTTTTTATTATCTTTGTTTTTGGATAATTTGATGTTTGTGTTGTTTGGAATTGTTAAGGTTTAAGAATTTTTTTTAATGTTTAAGGATGTTTTAACCAAATTGTAGATGGAAGATAGGTTGAGGAAGAAAAGGAACAAGATTTTGCAGACAAAGTCTGGTTCAGGGCAGCCCATGAATGTGACATTCGACAAGTAAGTTCAGATGATGTAGGAACACAAAGCAGTTTGTTAGTGTGATTTTTTATGCATTTTCTAGATTGTGCATGCTGTGATGCTTGGTATTGTATCCCGATGAGCCGAAGTCAAAGCTATTACTTATAGTTCAGTAGTAGTACGAGTAGCGCAGTAAGTTTTGGATGAAGCCTCTCGAAAGCTGATGCAAATAAACGATTTTTTGTTCCCGCATAAATCAAGATTGTTTATCTCGTACCAACATGCTCGATGGACAGCGCACGTCAGAAATTTTGTATAAACTGCTATATTTGAACTATTTTCAATCTAATTGTGAATTTGTGCATTAAGGATGTTTACTCGATGAACACCTTATGTCTTCTTTGAATGTGTGTGATCTTCATTTCTTTTGGTATGGCTTCTGTTGCTTTTCGAAATGACTGCTTTTAGGTTGAGGAGCTCGGGCTCAAAAAACCCAACTGGTTTCACTGTCCTTATGTGTTATATGTTCAACAAAGGGAACCCAATTCTCATTCCTAAAACCAACCTATATCAGCAACTTTTGATTGGTCAGGCGAAATGCATTGTCCCCGATCCCTGCTTCTTTGTCATATGTTATATTGTCAAGCTATCACTGGTCTTGTTTGTTCGATATCTGCCGTAACAGTACAGATTTACTAACTTTCTCTTGGCTCTTGGCCATTACCAGCTTTGGTTTCTCAAACTCGTATATATGGTTTGAATTCTACAACACTCCATTGGAACAAGATGTTACCTTAATCTCTGATGTAAGTTACTTATCTTACCTTGAAATTGTATCACTTTGTAAATGTATGCAGTAACTTAGTTGATCTGGCTTGCCTACAGACTATTCGATCCTGGCACATCATTGGGCGCATGGGTGGATGCAATTCCATGAATATGCAAGTAAATTTTCAATCACTCTTTAAAATTTCTGTTTAGACTTCATGAGTCGGTAACCCATAGAAATACATGATGCGAATTTTTGAGGCATACGTCCTCACCCACTTTAATTTCATTCATGCAGTTGTCACAATCTCCTTTCGATAAACGACCAAGTTATGATGCGATTCAGGGAGCAAATGTGACCCCAACTACATTTTACAATATCGGAGATCTTGAGGTTCAAGACAACTTGGCACGTGTTTGGTATGGAGCTCAACTTGAATTTCTAGACATGCTGTAATCTTTCATAATTTGAGAATTTATCGCGATGCTTCGTTTCACGCTGATGCTTTTATGCCATTGGGAATGGAAGTGCAGATGGTTCTTGCTCACCAATCTGATAAAAATTTTGGCAGGGTGGATATCGGCACCAGTGAACCATTGCTACTGGATGTTCTAATAAACGCATTGACTCAGATAAGCTCCGAGTGCGCCTCTCAAATCCCTATATCTTCTACGCATCTTTATTCACCTCTTCTGGTGTTGCGTGTTTAATGCCTTGTCCTAGATTCAAAAGCTTTTACGCTTCTTATTTCGGATGTTCATTCTAACTCTTATCCCTTGATTGTTGTTAAACAGCTTTGTCGGAATCAAGCAAGTGGTGTTTGGTGGATCTGAATTTGAAAACTGGAAGGAGAACATGACATCAGAGGATGCAGGTTACAGTATTCACAACATTTAGCCAATTTGCCGTGCATCGGAGATATCTATGTAATGCAGCAATTCATGGCTTTATGCTCAACATCTGAGGATTGAGGATCTCAGACTTGGTACAGATACAGTAAAAGATTGCGTACGTTGGGGAGATTCAATTCAGCGATGGCTTCAAGTCGTGTACCTCATGTTTTGATCGTAAGAGATGTATATGCACATTGCAAGTTTTTATTCCCTTCATATGGGTTGCTTGCAAGTGCCAATCTTAACTTTCTGAGGTTTTGTATTCAAAACAATTGAGTAGATTGATATTCTATTTAAAACTGACTTTTACGAAAAGTACTTATGTGAATAAGCATGAGTGATTTTTCTTCCCTGTCATAACGAGCTAGAAACCATCACCTCGTCCCAAGGCCGCTTTTGAACAAGAAGAATGTGAGACAGGTTCAGGTCCATTTGTGACGTGTTTTTCCTGAAGGGAAAACTAAGAACGAACTTTCTGACAAACGAAGGACATGAACATACGGTGGGGGAGGGAACAAGAGGGAAGGAAGGAGAAACAGTTTTCCGTTCGGGGACGGAGGGAGAATATGGAAGGAGGTGAAGGGTTGATTCACATAATTCAGTTCACAGCAGTAATAAAAAGTTACAGAAGTGGCATGTTAAAGGCGTTAGCTGCTAAATTTCATAAGTAATAAAGTTCTGCAAATATTAAAATAACATAAGCTAGAATTCACGCATAAGCTCAATAATTTACAGATACGCCTCCTCCGATATCCCAATCCACCAAAACCAGTTTTCGCCTAACAAATTGCATCAATGGGTTAAGTGCAACCGCATCAGAAAAATCGAAGTCCATTATGATCCCTCGGCAGTGATAGAGATCTGCGAAGACACTTTCTCAGCTATTGATTTGATCTCTTTCACCCTCTCATCAACTAACTGCTGGAGTTGCTCTTCCTGATTTGGTTGATTTTCGTCTATCTGAACAGTACTAGTAACTTCGCTGGCCTGTGACCTGAACATGACAAATGACATCTCCGGTTCATATTCGCTTGGAACTTCAACCACTCGCTTCCCACCAGGCCCAGAATCTTTTCCTATGAGATCTTCCTTCATGCGATTAGAGATGATTCCCACGAAATCCTCCATGTACTTGTCCACAGGATCAAGGCCGAGATACAGGAAAACATCCCAGCACTGAAGAAACTGTTTCTTGTTAATTTTCAAACTTTTCCGGGCATCCTCAATGACACTAGTGGCTGGCACGAGTCGAGGAGTGTGTGTCTTCTTCGACAACTTGCCTTGCTTCAGTTGCGAAACTGCTGAGTTAACCGCATCCTTGATTGGATCGAACTTGTGAAGGCGCAGTGCATCAACACAAGTACGTACATGTTGGAAGTAATCTAATGGTTCTTCAACTGTGAGGTCATGGACGTTTTCAGATACTGCAACATCATTGAGAGCCTCAAGAAGGTATCGTCCATAACCCATGTGTTGGTAAGGAGGCAATACCAATATCTGCCATCAACAAAGAGTCTAGTAAAAAGCAGCACCAGTATTGCATAAACAATGAAATTTATGTGAACTAAAACATAAGTGATATTGACAAGGAGCAAACCTGACTGAGCCGCAACCGAGAACTATCAGGATAATGGTAAAAACGATACACAGCTGTAAAACCAAGCAATACATCGTAGATGTCGCCCTTCTCATCTGTTTTGTTCTGGATCAGGACATACAGCTCCCATCTTGGATCCACGACATCGATCGGACTGCTACCTAATTCAAAAAACAGCATTTGATGTCACAGTGAAAGTCTTATACTGCACTCCCCTCCCGTCTCTTTCCATAACTTTAAGAAAATAGCAGTGTTCTCTGCTAAGACAAGGTAGGTGAAGAAATTACCATCAACAAGAAGAAGAACAAGAGGAATCAAGTGACTGTAAAGGTGTCCAGCAGCTGTCTTGCCCACAACCAAGCGAACAACCTGAACATAGTTACTGTTATTACAAAATGCAAGAACAATTATCATATTTTAGATAGTGCGAAAAAACAAAGCTCAGCACGTCGAAAGCACCTGCAAATCAGAAGTGGCTGCTCCTCGCTGACCATTAGAATCACTTATTTGTCCATTAGAGGTCTTGTGCTGTAACACCTCCCCAGTTGAGACCATGGATCTGCAGACATTTTAAATGTGGAATTCATGGAATTAAGCAAACAAACAAATATCTAAAAATTATGGCATAAAGTGATTTTGACATTTTATCTATGAAAGGAATGCAAAATTCATTACCTAATCAGATTTCTCTGCGTTGAAAAAGTTTGAAGGAACTCCTCTTCACTCTCAACAAGGGTTTCAGCAAAAATTTTCTGGAGAACACTACCAACTTAGAAGCAGAACTAACAACATACAAAACCGAAGTGGTGGTTTAAATTGGGAATCAATGCATACCTGAAGAGCTGATTTCAAATCAGTGATCCCTTTGCCACCCTGTTAACATTTAACAATTGCAATCAGTAAAATTTTCTTGATAAAGAGAAAGCTAGGAGCCTAAGTAATAAGCAGAGTCGGCAGACAGAACAGATAGATGCAGAAAGGGAGAGAGCAACAGAATGAGAGTACTTACATCAGTTGTGCTCTCAAATACAATATCAGCATACGCATGAAATGATATACTGCTAACCCATATGGTAATCTGCATACAAGAAAACATAATAAAGAAGCCATTCAAAGTCATTCCCTTCAAACTATTAAAATAGCTTTTAACATTATTTGCATCGCAGCAAATTCTATGAAAGTAAACTTCAATTGAAATGTATAAAGACTACCTTCAATCCTTTGTAACCATATATCTTCCCATCATCATCAAAAGAGCTATTCAAGTCAACAGGCTCAATACAAAAACTGTCGGTAGAACCCACTTCCTCTTTGCTAGAAACTATGATCATAGCCATTGGTTAAGCATGCATGTAAAAATAGAGATTGAGATATTATCAAAATAAATTAAAAACGATACGATTTAAAGCCGAGAAAACTAAGCAAAACAAAGCCATTATCACTGAATTAGTAAAACTTTATTACCACAGTCGACAATTAAACTTTTCCAACCAATCTGAAAATGCATAAAGCAACCAACTGCATCTATTCTTAACATCCGCCATCTAAACTATTAAGCATTCTAGGACTCGCAACTCATACATGTAACTATCTTATTTTCCACTTGACCAAAAATCATCACTTTCTGATTACTGACAGAATACCAACCTTATGTCCAATGTAATCAAACGTAAAAATCAAAACCGCCCGTTTTCCCCACCGCAGCTGGAATGGATGAACTCCCACCCAAAAAATAAAAAAAATGGTTTCTTGCCAAGGGAACTACTTTACCCGTTTACCGAACCACAACAAGATACCGAAAAGAAAATCAACGCGATATAAGTAACTCAAAGTTAGAATCGAAAAAATTAAACAGAACAATCCAATAATCCCAAGAAAAAAACGCATAAAACCCATCATACCCAGGTAAATCTTGATGCAATCTTTGGCCTCCACTCCAGCATCTGCTCCCAAATCGACGAAAACAAACAAAATCAATGAATTTAGGGCAGAAACAGAAAGAAAAATTGAAATTCGAGAAGAACACGTGGAACTATGGAAGTGCATTCTGAAAACAACGGCAACATAACTGAGGAAACGGTAGTCAGAAGGACTCACCGACGCCGGAGAATCCGACGCGACGTCGTTTCTTAGGTTCGGTGGTGGTGGGATCGGCGGAGGCTCCTTGCTTCTGGACCATTTTTCGAATTAGGGTTTCCGGAGCTGGAAATGGGAGGGAGAGAGGCGGGAAAATAACACTGTTGCAAATTGGGGCATTCTGTGATATTTATAGCGGAAGTCGGTAAAGATAACTCTCACGTGCAATGCACGTGTTACTCATTCCAATTTTTCTTTTTTTTTTGTTTTGTCAAAATTCCAATTTTCCAAATGGTGAATTTCACTAGAGTAGGCACTGTTCGGCTCGGTCTAGCTCGGTCCAGTTTCTTTCAGGAACTGAAATTCAAAACCGGATCATACAAAACATTCGGTTTGGAAAATAAAGGAGTCATATCAATAGAATCAAATCAAACCAAAACCAATTCAAAAATGGTTCCGTATGGCCGGTTTAGATTGGGTTTGGGGTCATGCTTGTATGATCTTATTCTTTTCCTTCGTTTCAAGAATGTTTCGGAGCTTAAAAACCAAATTTTTCACAAAAACACAGACAAGTATTCCAAGTTTCCAACAACGAAATCCATCAAGCACAAACGCTTCAACATTTGCTTAACTTCGATTCTCGAAGGAAACCGATTTATGCAAGTATTTTCGAACCAAATTTAACCAATTTTTATAAGGTAAATCGGGCTGGTGGTTCGTATCAACTTCAATTTGCAACACTGAACTCGAAGATTGAGATATTTCTAAAAACTACATACTAAGGCATTGCATTACGAAATTAATCTTCAGCAAAATTTGGCAATAGAAACAAAACACGATCCTTCCCTTGTTCAGTAAAAGGGCTAAAGTCTTCACATTCATCAAGCAAAAATATATGATCTAAAACCGGAAATCATGTCTCTTTGGACCTGGAAAGGGAAGCTAAACACCAAATGAACACAACGATGACATATTTTCCCCTCACTTCCTGCCAGGGGTCTTGACAGCCTGCCTGTTCCTCTTCTTCACACCAGACTTGGCAACCCTGAGACTCCTGTGAACGGCACTGAGCCTGGCGAGGGCAGCTCTCTTCAAATCAGGTCTGTAGAAGTTATCCGCAACCTGTAACAAGTCACAATCAAATAACAATTCAGGGAGTGCTTATATCAAAGCTATAAGAATTCAATGAAAGTTTGCGTTATGATTTACATCAATCTATTCAATCATCTAAATGAATTGGAAAAGTTACTACTTTACTGAGAGGTTTTCAGAGTGAAAAAACAATGTAAACATTTCAAATGTAACAGAACACAAACTACATCACAATAAAACAATGGTCATCGAAGTTGGATGAACATCTAAAAACAAAATAGAATGATAAAAGTTTTTAAAAGGCGCCTGAAAGGCAAAATTCCATTTTATTTCAGGCGTCGCTAATGCATTCGGGTCTTCAAAAACCATATGAATCATCACTCACTATATATATATGCATACATGACAATTTGAGTGAAACTAAAAAAAACCAACAAAATCCCGAATTGTATTAGCAAAAGAGGGTGCTCAGAAGCCAAGCGTAACAAATGTATTTCATCAAAAATCCCACACAAAGCAGGATCTTCTTACGTGTTAGCTGCTCATCACTGCTAAAAAGTAACTAACATGGCATTTGACATGAACAACTAGGGCTACACACAGATGATAATATGGCAACGACATTGCAATTACAATCAATTTAATCCAAGGATTATTGAATTAAGCATATCAATAATTCGACTCAAACAGCAATACTCAATTAGCTAAATCCAAAGCTTATGCTAATCAAATTGTTAATTACCTGATTGGTAACAGCCTTGGCGACGCGGGGAAACTCCTTCCTGATGACAGACTTGTGGAGCAGACTGGCGGGCTTGTTCTGCTTCTTGGTCTTGGTGGTGGCGAGCACCACAGACTGGTCTTTCCCACCCGCCTGAATAGTCACCGTCTTCTTGTTCGCCAAACCTGAAAATCCCCCCAAAAAAGGAATCAAAACGACGATTCGGGTTCCTAGAGTTTTACATTTTTTTAATTTTCCCGGGAAACAAACAGAAAGTGAGAAAGAAAAATTACCGGAATGCTTGTAGGAGTGGAGGTTGTAGAGGTTGTTGGGCTCCTTGCTGAAGCGGACGCCGGCGTTGCCGCGGCCGAACTCCTTCACCAAGAAGGAGTTGTTCTTCTTCACGAACTCCCAGATCAATTGTCCCGGAACGGTAGCCATCGCACCTGGATTCTGCTGCTGCAAAAATCACAAAAAAAAATCAACGGCTCAGATTCAACCCCGAAACCGAAAATGATATGATAGAAACCGTGATCTGAGTCAACGGCGAGAGAGAAATGCTATCGGAGCTCGAGAGATATCGGCGATGGCGGAGGACTTACGCTTGCAGGGGGAGAGAGAGATACTGTGAAAGAGAGAAGGAGGCTCCGTGGGTCTGCAGGTGTAGCTCCTCAAGATTTCGTTTATATAGTTGTCGTTTACAAAACCCTAGACTCTTAAAACGATCAGCTGAGAAAGTAAATCATAAACCTATATGTTTATTCAGTCATGATACGTTAACAATACCGGCCGTTTGGTCTAGTGGTATGATTCTTGCTTTGGGTGCAAGAGGTCCCGAGTTCGATTCTCGGAACGGCCCTTTTTTTATTTTTTTATGTATTTATTTACTTTATTTTTTATGGGTTAATTTTTTTCAATTAAAGTGAAATTACAACTTGAAGTATACTGATCCCACAAAAAGCTACCCTGAGCCAGCAGCCCTTTCCCGTTTGGCTCTAAAAACCGCCGTCCAACTCTCTCTCTCTCTTTGAAAAAAAAAAAAAAAAACTCTCTCTCTCTCCGCTTATCTTCGAAATATAAGAAATTTAATTGACGAGATTAAAGATGGAAAGCTTTAGGATGGTTCAAATGTCTTCATTTTTTTTCTTGGAATCGTTTACTGATTAAGGATTGTGGGTTGGTATGAGATTGTTAACCATGCTTATTTCTTACTCTTACTAATCATTTCTGTTTTTTTTTTCCCATGCATCGGTTGATTAAGTTATGCATTTGCTTGGAAAAATTAAAAAAAAAGTTAATAAGCAAAATTCAGTTCACTAATCACTCCAATCGAGTCATAGAAATTTATATGGGTAACCCATGTGGTTTTTGCATTTGTTGTATCATTTACCTGCCAAATGTACACGGCTCACTGCTTTCTCTCCTTAATTTTAAGGTTAACTACATTTTACACTTTCAAAGTTTGAGGTGATTTTTAAAATGGGTCGCGAGATTTTAATTTTCTCACATTGCCCCCTAAAGTTTTGAAATTGTATCAATTTACAGTTTCAAAATCTTAGGGGGCAATGAGAGAAAATAAAAACCCATGTCCCAATTTAAAAATCACCTCAAACCTGGGCCTGTTTGATGGGTCGATTGGGATGGGTTATGATCAATTAAAATGGACTTGAGTCCAATCCATTGTTTGTTGTGTCAAAATAGAAATTGGACATGATAGAACAGGATGGGTTATGAATCCACAATAGAGTGGGTTATCTAACTCATCCTCACACACGGGTTACAAATCTCATCGCGAGGCAATGGGAGGTTAGCTGCATTGCGTTCAGTCTTCCTCTCCTCCATTCGTCATCATCACCATCTCTCTCCAAACCTCGTATCTCTCTCTCTTCGGATCGAGTCTTTTCTCATATGTAGGTCATCGTTACAGGTCAGATCGTTGGATCGTCGTTATTGGAGGATCGATTGGTCGCGATCGTCGAAGCGTGTCGGTGGGTTGCAATCGGTGTTGGTTGCAAGTTGCAAGTTTGATTCTTGCTGGTAAAGAGATATGGATGGTTGCAAGTTTGATTCTTGCTGTTAGAGAGAGATGGATGGTTGCACGTTTGATACTAAGTTTGGGGTTTTCAATTAATGGGGATTTTGAAATTGCCAGTAACTAGTCGCGATCTTGGTTGCAGGTTGCAAGTATTGAGCTTTTTTTTTTTGACTAATTCTTTTTTTTTTTATATTTTACATATCCCAGCCTATCCTATTGTGGCCGTCTACACCAAACAGTAGACACAAAACTCAACCTATCCAATCAAATCCTAGCCTAACCAGTCCAAAATACGAAATCCAATCCTATTCGTTCCACCAAACATGCCATAAGGGTGTAAAATATAGTTAGCCCTTAATTTTATGTTTGATGTTTCTACAATTTTTTTTTTCAAAGTTTGGAGATCTCCAAATTTTTTATATTCTAAAATATTTTTAAAACTAAAAGTTAAGTAGTCCAAGGTAGCACATGATTGGTTTGGTAGGCTAATATGAATTCCAAGTCAACTCATAGCAGATATTCTAGCATAATTGAATGAAAATGACAGATGGAGACACAAGATAATTTAAATGTAAATATAGTGAAAATAACTACTAGTCTTGTTTAAATTTATAAACAGGTGCCGTTGAAAATGCAATTAAGAGGAGGAGAATTATGAATATAAACTGGTAAATGCACTAATAGAATAAGGGAAACTGATAAAAACTATAAAGTACATCAAATAAACTGAAAATTATTTACTCACATTAATCTTCAAGGAGATACAGAGAAGGCTACAGAGTAGTCTTGCAGTCTCACACTCGCACACTTCACACTCACAACTATACTTAAAAAACTTCAGACTTAGAGAGAGAGAGATTACAAAAGCTTGTCCTAAATTTTCGATGATGCCTCCAAACAACTGAGGCCCTTAATAAATAGGCGAGCTTGAAGAGTTGAAGAGACAGCAAAAAGGCAGCCTACACAAAGATGGGCGGCATCTGCACCTTTAGGCCATGTTTGGTAGGCCTCACTGGACTGGACTGTGCTACATAAAACTTCCAACCCATGTTTGGTAGGAAGCCGAACTAATTTAAGTGGGACTGTATAGTTCCCGTGCATCAAAAACCCCTCACTCGCTCGCCTTCTATAGCGAGGTGAAGAAGGGTGTCGCTAAATAAGAACAGCGCTAAATACCCCTCACTTGTCCTTCGTGCATCCTCTCCTCGCTCCCCTCGCTCATTTTCTCTGCTTTCTTCCTCGATTCCCAACAGATTAGGCAGGTAAACAATTCTGGTATTTCACCCTCCAAACTGGTATTTCAATTCTCCTTCTATGCTCACTTTTCTCTGCTCACTTTTCACCCTCCAAACTGGTATTTCAACTTAGGGTTTTGAATAATCAATTTCAATTCTCCTTCTATACTTAGAATTTCAACTTTCTCCATCTACGTGCAGTCGGAGGGTGATCCGCCAGAGTCGAAGGCTGCTCCGCTAGAATCGAAGTCTGCTACGCAAGAATCGAAGGCTGCTCCGCTGCGATTCTGGTATGGTGAATTTCTTTGTAAATTTCAATTCTCCTTTTTTGTTTCAATTTTTCATTTGCAGTGGTTCTGTTTGGTTGCTGAGAAAATTCTAGAAATGGGTTATTTATAACCAAAACTAGAGAAATTAGAGCTGGCAAAAGCAACGGCCTACAAGCAGCCGACGCAAACAAACAAAAATAAAAAGGCTACAGTAAAAAGCAGCCGACGCTAAAAACAAAAACTTTTACAATAATTACAAAGACTTTCAGTCGTGGTGGATTACTTTTTCTTGAGTGGAGGAAGGATGTCAAAGCAGTCATCTTCGTTCATATCCACATCATTGTCAACTGCTTGAGAAGATGAGGAATCAGTAGAATCCAAAGCGAAGAGCTCTAAAACCTTCTTTTTTAAATCTGCTTCGGAAGTTGAACCCGTGGTCTTTACCAGAGAAGAAATAAGAGCTTCACAAGAGGATGGGCATGCTTCATCCGTAGGAGGGATAGACTTTAAAGAACACTCAAGGATCACATTTTTCACAGAGAAGTTTTTTACTTCTAGATGAGAAATGATGAACTTATCCCACCACCTTATAAAGATATTTCTTACGAGCTGAGGGAGATAAAGAGGAATATCTTCCTCATTAGAATCAAAACCGTAGGACCATTTCAAAATCCACGGGAGTTCGTACAGAATCACTAACCACATAAACAAAAATCCTTTTTCAGGAAAGTTTATATTTTCTTTAAGAAAGATTTCAAAGGAGCAAGCCACCTTATATGGTAGAAACTCTTCAATAGGCCCCCAAAATATAAACCAGTTTTTAAACCAATTTGGCAGTTCTTTCAGAACTGAGAGTCGAAATTGAAGGAACCAGGAATGGGAAAATCTAATATTTTGAAAACATAGAACATTTTTCCAAGCTTCCATGTAGTCCCAGTAGTTGTAGCCTCGAGGTTTAAACCCTGGGCTAGAAAGAAAGTAAAGTTTATCGGGGCTTTCTCCCCAGTCAAAAATAGATAGAACATCTAAAATTATCAATTTTGTGAAGGCTATCATATGTTTATTATCTTTTCTGTAACGATGCAAAATGTCTATCGAATTTGTTTCAATAAGAAGACATTCGTACCAAAAACGGGATTTTTGTCCAGGCCTAAGATGCTCTTTCAGCAGCCTATCAGCAACTTGTCTAGGCTGTAGCAAACAATCGCTTGGCTCGATGACAAGGAGAGGCATTTCATGCGTCCATTGAAAAGGATTATTAGTAAAGGCCTCATGTTTCCCTATATCATAGGGCTGGGCCTTAGAAAGAGGATTGGGCTCGTGTTACAACCCGTTCTAAAATTTATGTGAAATGACCAAAATACCCCTAGGTCAATGTTGACTTTTGTTGACTTTTCGTAACGACTTCTAAAAATTTATTTCTTTACATATTCTTGATGTACTCGTCGACACGAACGCGTGGGCGCAAGCGGAACTCAATTCAGAGTTCAAACGAACGTTTTACGAAGCTTTAAAGTGTAGGGGCATTTTGGTAATTTTCCACTCCGTGTGTGGGAATTAGGGTTTTGGGCTGACTGCACAGCAGCCAACCCTCTCCCAGTTGCTGCACGTCACTTTTTCCTCTCTTCCTCTCTTTCTCTTCCATTCTCTCTCTCGGCAAAAAACCGTACCGAGAGCAACCATCCTTGAACGAATCCCAAAACCACCAAACCAACGCCCAAAAATCATACCAGAGTGTTCCTCTCGTCATTGTGGACGAGACTGTGATTTTGGAATCATCAAACTCGAACCCAATCGTTCAAACCGACGTCGGAACGGTTTCGGAAACTAACCGTCAATTTCCTGTGCAATCCAGACCAAGGTAAACCTCGAGACCATTACCATTGGCTTTGTTGGATTGAGTAGGTTCAATTTGATATAAAGTACGTCAAATTTGGTGCAGTATTGAAGGAGAATGGAATTAGGGTTTCCCGAAGCTTTCCGGCCAATTTCAGGCCATCTCCGGCCACATTTCTGGCCTCAAATAGGTATAAAAATATTCTACACTTCAATACCTTCAATTTGATATATGGCACGTTGATTTTGGCCTAAGAACGAAGAAGATATGAATTTTTGAAGTTTAGGGACTAAATCGGCAAAATTTTCCAGATTCCGGCGAACCAGACGGCGGCGGACGGCGGCCGGCGGCGGAGCTCCGGCGACCGGCAAGAGGAAGAAGGAGAGGGAATATTCCGTTAACGGTAACGGAATATTCCTAACGGCGAGGGAATATTCCGTCAGAAAAAGGTGTATTCCGTTAACTTTAACGGTGCTGACGTCAGCAGGCGCGTGGGGCGCGTGGCTGACGTCAGCAGCGCGTGGGGTGACGTCAGCAGGGCGCGTGGGGTGCGTGACGCGCGTGGGGGACACGCGCCAGCACGTGGGACCACGTGCCAGCGCGTGGCGACACGTGCCAGCGCGTGAAGCCACTCTCCGGCGCGTGGCCGGCGCGTGAAATGGTTTTCCGGCGCGTGGGGGCGCGTCCGGGGGTTTCCCGGCGCGTGCCGGCGCGTGCAGGCGCGTGAGACCACTTTCCGGCGCGTGGAGTGGTTTTCCGACCGTTTCCCGGCACGTGGCGGCGCGTGCGGCGGCGCCGGTGGCGGTGGACGGCGGCGGTAGGGTTTTCGGGCTCCGAAAATCGTTTTTCGAGCCCGTTTTCGCTACAATAGTATTATTTTTTGGGGTATTTTTCTATTGGGCCTATTTTAATTTATTTTAGGGAAAGTCTAATTTGTTCCTTAATATTAAATAGGTAATTCTTCGACTCCGCACACCGAGGAGGGCAACACCGAGGGAGATTTCACTCCCGAATACCTGTGAGTGGACATTTGCTTTATTAAATGGTTTTTTTTATGATTGAAAATGTTTATGAAATTGATTTCTTTATGGTATAAAATGGTTTTCTGAGCATGTTTAATTATATATATTTATTATTAAATATATATATGTTGATAATTGTTGATGCAACCATAATTGTTTTATTTATGTATATTGGGAAATGAATTTAATTGGGGATTGTGGTTTTATACCAAAGTATGATTATACATTATGAAATGGTTTTATCCTATGATCTTATTTTTGCATAAGTATGAAATGGTATATGATATATGATTTTGAGGGAAGGATTTATTTATGCAATATTAAATATTTGGGAATTACGAAAGGGATATTGTTCTTATATTTAAACACATGAGTATGTATGTATGTTTTCAAACACACTTGGTATCCTTTCACTACGTTGTAGTACCGTCTCACGGCCGTAGGACAGTTCTCACATGTATGGGTCACACGCACTGTACTCCAGGGGTATTGTCCGGTAAATACCTTAGTGCAAGCTTGTCTTACGATTATTGTTGTTTATGGGGAAAGACCCCACTGCGTAAGGACTCGGGTGTGACGCGCTGCGGCGCTAGGACTTACATGTGTGTGGTACTAGGAGTACAAACTATTGATTAACGTATTGGACTTGTACGGTGATTGAGAGGCTGTTCCTCAACCCGTGCATGTGTGATTGCGCATATACCTTGTGTCGGTTTTCCGTACTATATTATTGGATATTTATGATTTGTGACTTACGGAAATGTACATCTTTCGAGATATTTCAGTATATGTTTATAATACCTTTCGAACTATACTATGATAGTATGTTTTTACGATTATACTGGATTTTCAAACAGGGGGTTAGTACATTGAAAAGAGAAAGGTTTGTGAAAACTTTTATTTTTGTCCACTCACACTTTTGTTTTTGCGCCCCCTTCAGGACACAGTAATAGAGCATCCGGCGCAATCGAGGATATTACGTGGCAGCTCTGAACATCGATCCCGACCATGTAGGGATCTATCTTTTACTTTCAGTTTCTATAATAATATCCATCCCTGTTATGGATAGAGATTCTAGGAACTCAGTTTATCATTTGTTTTCCGCTGTTCAACATTAGTACGCTCTGAACCATATGCATATTGACATTGGATTTTATAACTTCAATACAACATAATTTCGTTTTCATCAAGTGTTGTCATGCATTTAATGGCTTCGTCACTTACGAGTGTCGGCCAGCACGCCCGCATTCGGTATCCACGTGGGTATCGAGGGTGGGGTGTGTCAGCTCGTGACCGACAAAGCTTTGACTGGAAGAGGTTTCATTGATCTTAATTCCCTTAGCTGGAAATCTAGGGACTTGGTTGGGATCCCTGCAAAAATTCACGAGTAAGGAAATCAGGCAAAGAATTTGATTCTCCCTTAATATATTCTATGTCAAAGTCAAAAGACGAAAGAATACCCTGCCATCTAGCAAAAATTAGTTTAGAGGCAAGATTTTTAACGTCTTTGAGCAAAATATCTTTTGCTGATTTACAGTCAACACGAATCAGAAATCTTTGATTAAGAAGGTCGCTTTCAAATTTAGTAATTGCATGAATTATTGAAAGTAACTCCTTCTTAACCATAAAATAATTCTTTTGAGCTGGTTTCTAAACCCCAGAAGTAAATCTAACTAATACTTCCTGATTTTTAGCAGTTCTTTGTTTCAGAATTCCCCCATATCCTTCTTCCGAAGCGTCTGTTTCCACTATTTTAAAAGCATCCGGACTAGCCAATGCAAGGCAAGGAAGCTCTTTAACTCTTCTTTTTATTCTTTTAACTGCTTCGGTATGGCTGTCGGTCCAAGGGGAAGGATTCTTTTTTAGTCTTAAATACAAAAGTTTACTATCTCGACCAAGGTCTTGATAGAAATCTTTAACATAGTTAAGACTACCTAAGAATCTTTGTAACTGCTTCTTTTCCAGAATTTCATCCGGAAATTTATCTTGGTTTGGAAGAGTTTCATCTTCTTAGCCGATACTACCAACCCTGCATGCTTAACTACCTTTAAAAAAGTAAACAGATGCTTGAAATGTTGGTCTATCGAGTTAGAAAAAACCAACACATCATCAATGTAAACAATAGTAAAGGTAGAGTAAGGATTAAAGATTTCATTCATTATGTTTTGAAATTCGGAAGGAGCATTCTTTAATCCAAAAGGCATAACGTTCCACTCGAATTGTCCAAAAGGAACGTTAAATGCAGTTTTGTACTTATCCTTTTTATCTATTTGAATCTGCCAGTAGCCGGATTTCATATCAAACTTTGAAAAGATGACTGCATTATTAACCATGTCTAACAAACTCTTCTTATTTGGAATCGGATAACGAATCCATCTAAGAGCTTTATTTAAGGGTTTATAATTGATTACTAACCTGGGTACTCCTCTTTCAAGTTCGGTAGCATTTTCCACATAAAACGCTGAGCAGCTCCATGGGGACATGCTTTTTCTGATTAACTTCTTTTCAAGAAGCTCGGCTATCTCCTTTTTGCAGATTTCCATCAACCTGCTATTCATCTGAATTGGTCTTGCTTTAGTAGGAATTTTACTCTCTTCAAAACTTGATTCGTAGGGAAGCTGCACAATATGCTTCTTTCTATCCCAAAAAGCACTTGGTAAATCAGCGCAAACTTGATGTTCGAAATTATTTTTTACAGACTCAATTTTGTCAGAAATATCTTTCTTTTGCAATTGTTCTTCAGTCCGTTTATAATGAATTTCTTCCTTAAGGGAACACAAGAACTGTTCTTTATCAACAATTTTTTGTTGTATAGTATTAATGTATTGTTCATGAGGTTTTCTGGAAAACTCAAATAACACATTAATACCATCAACTTTGGTTTCAATTCCTAGTTCAGAAACTGAAAAAGGATAAAGCATGTTGATAAATGGTGTTCCTAAGATTATAGCATGACTCAAACCTTTTACCATCACAAAAGGGGTTTCGAAGCAAACTCCATTCTGAAGGACTGCGGCATCTGAAACTTTGAATTGGATACTCATAGGTTGGCTATTAGCATTCTTCAGACCTTGCTTTGTTTTGGAGAAGTATTTTGTGGGTATAACCCCTTCTCTTATACAATTGAGGTCGGCGCCTGTATCAATCAAGGTTTCTAGAGAAAACTTGTAGGATTTGTTAATCACAAAAGTAACAATAGAAAACCATTTCTGAGTGGTTACTTTATCAATACTATTAACATACCTTAGAGCCGCAATTTCTGGTTCTGTTTCGATGGGTTCATTATTTCTTTTAAAGTTATCAAACATGTTGTCAAAGTGTGACTCTGAACCCTCTTCTCCTTCTTCACTGGAATCTTCTCTTAAAACTTGAGAGACTTCAAGTTTTTGCACTCTTTCTTTTAGGGCTTTCAACTTTTCTTTACTGGTCTTCATTTCAGTTACAGCGTCCATTATCTGGGCCGATATTGGTATCAGAGCCTAACCTTTACAGGTGGGCTTCTTACTTATAATCTTTCTAGACTTAAAAATTTTGTTGAGTATTATTTCGAAGAAAACAAGAAGTTCATTAGAGACCTGCAAAGCTGAAGTAAGTCCTAGGGAAGGTAGTATTAGCTGAGGCAGGAACTTGAACTCGGTTTAGTATTCGTAAAATAACTCAAGAAAATGGCAAGTCTATTCAGATCATTCAGTAAGAGATCTACAGGTAATAGTGAGTGCTCTACTTCTGATTTAAGCACTTATGATTTAAAGGTAAATAATACTGAAGAAACTACGATTCTCAACGTTGAAAAAGACTTGGAGAATTGGAACATACCTAAGGTGCCTACTTATGATATCTATAAGAAAGGAACCTTTGAATTTAGATCTGATTATGCTATAAAAACGGTTGAAAAAACCGTGTCGGTTACTAACTGTACTGCTGAGTTTTCCATGTTAGCACAGAGACAAATTGATGAAGCCCTGAAACGAGGACACAATTATTTGCACATTGGATTGGTGCAAATAGCAGTAAAACCTTTAACCCGAACAGGGTTAAACACTTCAATCCTTGTCAGTTTGAGAGACAAGAGGCACAAAAAAATATGTGGATTCCATGCTTGGCCTGGTCGAATCTTCCCTTAGTGAAGGACCAGTCTATTTTAACTGTTATCCAAATTTTTCTGTTTCTTTATCTGATCCAGGTGTGTTGAAAGCTCTTACTTTGAGCATTGATACTCAAGGGTATGACATGGAACAAGGGTCCCAAAATCTTGCTATTATTTTTCGCATTTGTTGCAAAGTAATGAATACGATAGCCCCTAGAGCAAAAATAATGGACAAGAAAGGACAAACAACTTTGTTTCAAACTAACCTTGGCAGGTCAAATACGGTGGTGCCAAAGCTCATCAAATGGAATGAAGTGACTTTACCCGAAAGATGGATTCTTCCAGAAGCAACAGTGGCAAAGCCGCTTCAAAACAGAGAACCATCAAGGATTAATCAATTCGATGATGGAGATGTAGAGATACACTTCTCCAACATCAGATCAGCAAGGGTAAGTGTGGATTCCTCAAGAAGAAGTCTAGATTCTTTTAAAACTGCTAGACCAGATTTTTTAAGATCTGTTTCTTTAAGATCCACTGAGCCTTTTGATGCAGAACATAATGCGGCTTTATTACGAGGCCTAAGGAGGACTAATGAACAGATTCAGATCCCTCTCTATGGAGAATGACCAAACAAGTCACCAGAACAGAAAAATCCTATCCAACCAAAACCAGTTTGGGATGATGTTGAATCCACTATAAACGTCTTATCAATTTTTGAAATTGATTATGAATTTCATACTAAGGAATATTTGCATGATAGTAACATAGCAAAAAGAGATTGGCTAGAGAAAACTTATAGTTTAGACTCAATCAGACATCTTCATAAATCACATCATAAGTTCATGAAGAAAAAGATGTTTAATTGTTGCTTCTTCTCCTGGTTTGAGTATCATGCTAAAAGGAAATGTTTACCTGACTATATAGAATGTATTAGTGTGGTAAATAATCCTTTTAAAACATATAGTACTAAAGCAGGAAAAGAACATAAAGCCATCCATCCGCCAGAAACGGCCATTGTTATCAATAAGCAAGGAACCCTTGCTGCTCCCTATAAAGATACTAGCGAAGAAGGTAAGTCTGCAGAACTAGCAACAATTATTCAGCAGAATAATTATACTAATCTTTTTTTGCAGTCACTCGGGAATCAAACTTCCAGGATAGAAACATCTTTGGAATCCTCAAAAGTGACGGGAAGCTTGAATTTACAAAAGAAGGTAGAAAAACCTTTGGTAAGTCCGAATATGGCTTCTTTAAAAGGTTTTAATACGAGTAACAAAGATGATGAATTTATTGATGCTTTGGCTGAAAGACTAAGTTCTATAAGTAAAGGCAAAGGTCTGAATATTTCTGTTATAACTGAAGAAGAGGAGATAGCAGAATTAGAGGAACAATTTTATCCTGATACAGGAATAAATAAAATTGGTTATGGCGAGAAAATTAGACCAACTGCTAATACAAAAAATTATTACTCCAGGCCTAGTCCAATTGATTTGCAATTTGAAGAAAATAATTGGAGTAGTCAAGTTCGTTATGATGGGAAAGCCATAGTTGAATGGAACATAGATGGCTATAGTGAATATCAAATTCTTAATACTATGAGACACATGATGATTTTTGCAGCTGCAGCAAGAATGACCACTAATTCTGATAGAGCAGTGGCCCTTGCTATAGTTACGGGATTCATTGGACAGCTTAGAGGTTGGTGGGAATTTAATTTAAGTCCCATAGCTAAAAGCCAGATAATGGACGCTGTAACTAAAGATGGCTCGGAAGATGCAGTCCATACTTTGGTCTTTACTATCATTCTGCATTTTCTAGGAACCATGGCAGTACATGATGATAGAACTAGAGAATTACTAATCAATTTAAAATGTCCATCTTTGTCACATTTTAAGTGGTATAAGGATGTTTTTTATTCTCGGCTATTCACTAGGTCTGATTGCCATGAAAATTTTTGGAAAGAAAAATATATTTCAGGATTACCCTCTCTATTCGCAGAAAAAGTACGTATTAGACTAAAAAACAAGGGGGAGGACATTTGGGGTATGAAAATTATAATGACAAATGGAGACACAAGATATAAAGAACGAAATAGACGACTTTGAAACATAAATAATTGAACTGATGAATTATTAAAACATAAAAAATTGATGAGTGTTTTTTACAGATAATTCCACTGAAGAGAAAGTGAAAGAAAAAGAAAGAGAAGTACCCGATGATTAAAATTAATGGCCGGAGCCTTTGGAGACTTTGAGAACTTGCAGCAGCGATGGTGAACCGAATCAACAGCTCTCTACACACATGAAATCATAAATAAATAATGTTTTGGGGAATTCTCCTGGGGCACCCGACCCACCCACCAACCATTCTTCTTCTTTTTTATAGAAAAAACAATTAATATAAATAAAATTTATACAGTAATAAGTCCAAAGGTTTTTTGTTTTTGGAAATGTTCATCTACACACTGTCACAACACTAATTCTTTGTTAAAAGACGAATTTTATATTGGGTAATGTTGATATTTGTATGAATAACACGTTGATACATTTTTTTTATTAAAATGATATTTAACAATATTATCGACAACATATTAACAATATATCAATAGTTTGTCATTTAAAAAAAACTTAGAGAAAGAACTGTTGACTTTGACATATATTTTGATACAAGACAATCACAAAATAAACCAAGCCCCCATCAACGTATGTAAAGCAAACTTTAAACTGTAAAGGAATGCTCTTTCTTCGATTATTTCACATAATAGTTTGGTCCGAAGTAGCAACAATACAACCTTTATTTTACAATATTTTTCATGACTTCTCGATCAGCAAACGCGCCTGCAGGTTGTGATCCCATCACCCAACGGAACCTGGGAAATTTCGACGCGAGTGTCAGCGGAAACCAATTCGTTAAACTCCATTGCGTGCCGCCGCAACTCCCTTTTGGTCTCCGGAACATCCTCCTCCTGCCAAGCAACTGTTCCTCCCCAGAGTGTGTTATCATACATTACCATCCCGCCAACCTTAATCAATTTCATTAGCCTTTCGTGGTAATTCCAGTAGTTGTCCTTGTCTGCATCAACGAAAGCAAAGTCGAAACTCCCTTCCTTCTCTGGCTGCAGAAAAACGTGCAAAAAGCAGTACCAATCTTCAAATACAAGAAACTGAAAATATAGAGTTAAAAACAAAGTTTAGGGAAGTGATTTCCGCATGCACACTAGCTCCTGTTATACAGAAGGAGAAAGGCGTGTGCGGTAATCATTTTCCCACAGTTTAGAGTACAAGTTTCTCCGCTTACGTCTTCTAGGAGTTTATCAAGGATAGGCAAAGCCAGGGACTCAATGAAGTCAATTTTGTGTTCGACGCCGGCTTTTTTGATACTTGGCAACCCCATTTCGTATGCTTTTCGATCGATGTCTATGGCTGTAATCTGCATTCATGCATGCATTATAAACTGTAAGGCATAATGTTTGTGGCAGGTAAACATATATCAGCTGAAGTGAAGAGAGAGAGATATGCCAACCTTGCCATCGTCAGGAATTGTAAGAGCCGTGAGGAGAAGAGAGTAGCCGGTAAAAACTCCGATTTCAATTGCCTTTTTCGGATTCACCAGCTTCAAGAGAAGGGCCATGAACTGACCTGAATCAGGTGAAGTGGTCATGAAAGCCCTGCACAGTAAAACTGTTAAACAGTAGATTGGTCCGGGTGAAGCATAAGACGGTTCCACAGAAAACATGCTAACATTTTGTCATTTTACAGTTTTACTGCACCTACATTTTGATTTTGGTGTATACTAGTTGGAAATTAATCTGGAGACTTACCTGGGGTGGTTTGAAGTAGCAATCCTCAGTTCCTTGAGAGCATTTGGTTCTCTTGGGTACACACTAGTTTTCAATATATACTGCCACATCATTTTAACTCCAGTTTAATTGTTAATTTTATGCTTAATACACAAGTAATTTCGAATTAAGAAAACTACATATGGAGGTACCTCCAGTAACTTCTGGCTCTGCAATACGGTCGGATTACCGCTGGTGTTTTCCATTTTTTCCATTGCTCTCCTTCTGAAAATCCTCCTACAGAAAAAAAGCAATTTTGAGCTTATAACGTTTTTGTTTCTCCTTTTTATAAACTTGTGTGCGTGTGTTTTGGCTCACAAGCTTTGTGTTTTAACATTTTCATATTTTTATTTACTTTGTTAGGTAAAGCAGTTTTACCCAGCTTCTTCAGTTGGACCTCACACAATTTACTCTTCCCAGGAACATGCTGTTGGAAAACACGTACAGGAAAATTTGACAATAACTATTACTATGAGTTATGCAAAATGAGGTGGGTAAAACTTTATCAGTGGTTATTAAGGCGGTAGATATCATGAGTATATATATTAGAGTCCAACTCTCGTTGGCCATTTACAACGAAAATTCACAAGTTAACAAGATATTCGATTCAATTCAAGTCTCCAAGTTCAGAAAATTCCGGGAAAATCATATATGTATCTTTAACAAATGTAATCTATCAACTCTTTACTTGACAATCATCAAAAATTCAAGCAGATCAAAGAAGTTAATGGAGTAAACGGCTCAGTCAAAACCGAGATAAAAAAAGATATGATAAAAACCGTGATCGGAGTCGGCGGAGAGAGAGAGAGAGAGAGAGAGAGATGGAATTGGAGCTCCAGAGATCTCAGAGATGGCGGAGGACTTACCCTTGCAGTTGGAGAGAGAGAGAGAGACTGAGAGAGAAGGAGGCTCCGTGGGTTTTTAAAGAGAGTCTGAAACTTTGAGTTTTTCGTTTCACACAGAGATGTCAAGGAGCTGTTGAAGAATGTTGACTTGAAGATGGTGACTTAGGATCCTGCTCATTAGTTTTTACCAGTAAATTGTAACTAAGATCATCTTAGTAAGATCCTCAAGTTTTCCTTTACAAAACCCTACCCACTAAAGAGCGAAGCTAGCTGGGATGAAATTTTTATTTGTATATTAAAGGTTTGATACATTAACATGACCGGGCGTTTGGCCTGGGGTGTGATTTAAGAGTGGGCACAGTCCGGTTCGGGTCACCTCACACCCTAAACTGGAATCAAAACCCAAAAATACAACCAATTTGGCTTGGTCCTGTTTTAGTTAATTTATTTACAAGACCAACACGGTTCTGTTTTGTCGTTTACAAAACCCTATTTATCATTGTTGAATGAGTTTAAATAGATCTTGGATAGACACAAATTTTAAAATTTTAACTCGTTAAAATAGTAATAAATATTACCACTACTTGAGAGCGGTGAGAAAAAATGGACCCAAATAGTTTGGGCTTGGTTCCAGTTTAGATTTGACTATTTTTGGTGAATTCTATCTTTTTTCGCATTAGATTCAGCTCGGTTTCTTAATTTTTTTATTTTTATTCCCACCCTATGATTCTTGCTTTGGGTACAAAAGGTCGTAGTTCAATTCTCGAAACGGCCATTTTTTTAAATTTTCTCTCTCTCTCTATATATATATATATTTTTTTTTAATATTAAATGCTTTTTAATAAGAAAATTGGGGTTGCTTACTTTTTCCTATGCTAGAGTCGACTTTTCAAAGGCATTGATTCCTGCTCTCATGGCTTCCCAAGTCAATTCTGTTCTGCCCATCAAATCCATTTCGTCCACGACTCCTCTATTAATCATGTTAATTTGGATTTATCATTTAATAAATTTGAAGTTTGCTTTTGGTTTCTATTTTTTTACAAGAATTTGACTGTGCGTTGTGTTTATTTTTTTCCCAGAATTCTTTTTTTTTTTCTTTTTCCAGTTTTGATTTATACCATTTTTTCCTTTTTTTTTCATATATGGCGATTAAAGAAAAAAACCGAACTGCAGCACCAATTGAGTGAGTAACCGCCATGCACCACCAACGCGCCGTCTAAATTCCCATTATTATCGGGTTTCAAATATATTCGCAACGGAACGATCGGAAAAAACTAACGTTGCTTTGCTTTGTATGATGATAGTTCATGACGTTTACTATGTCAAATATGCATTGTAAGATCTTTTAAACTTTTTGTTTTTCTTGTTTTGCTTTAATGTAAGATTGTTGCTAGAGATGCTTTTAGCAATTTGTTCACAGTTTATTGTTTCGGAATTAATATGAAACGATTTCTCATATTCATGGGCGAAAATAATCCCCATATTGCATGGGTGAAGTACTCTTGAGTCTGGGGGTGGTGGTGGTGGAGATCGGTTTGACAGTCGGATGTTACCATAATCTAGTGGAGTGTCTAAGGAATGAGCAGTTATAACCGGATTCATCGCATTAGTGTGTGGTACTGCCAATGAAGACAACAATTTAGGGGCAGTTTGTGGCGTTTCTTTTTCTCGATTGGTCTTATTGCACCAACATCAGGAAAACAAGAGGATGACATCTGCATTTGATTAGAGCTAAATTTTTTTTTTAACTTTTTGCAGTTTCAAAATTTCTTCAAACTTTATATTTTTGAGATAATTTATTTGCTTTCCAATTTTGTTGGATTTTAATTTTTCTTCTCTCGTTTTGTTTTCTTGTTTTGGTTTTTTGTTTTGTATGTTTGATTTCTCTCTGCTTAGTGACACATGTTTTTTCTTCTTGTTTTGTTGGTGGTACCGACATCAGTTAACATAACAATCAAGTATTTGCTTCAACTTGATCAGCAAACGCGGCTGCATATTGTGATCCCATCACCCAATAGAACATGGGAAATATTTAGACACAAATCTCAAAATTTAAACTCATCAAATAGTAATAAATATGGTGATAAACATTACCACAACTTAAGGGTGGTGTTTGGGATTGACTAGTTTTGGTGAATTCAAACTTTTTTCACATTCAACTCAGCTCGATTTCTCAAATTTTGGGTTTTTATGCTCACCCTATGATTTTTGCTTTGGGTACAAGAGGTTCTAGTTCGATTCTTGAAACGGCCCCTTTTTTAATTTTCTCTCTATATTTATTTTATTTTATTTTTTAATAAAAAAAAATTGAAAAAAATTGGGGCTGCTTACTTTTCCCTATACTAGAGTTGACTTTTCAAAGTCATTGGAATGGTTCCCCAAATCCTCATTATTGAAAAAATGAGATCCATTATACGGCCTAATTGGATATAGAAAAAGGCTCCCTTGACTTGCTTGATGTACCCAATGATATTGAGGGCATGGAATTCAATAAAAAACCCGACTAGACGAAAAGTTTAGCGTTTTATTTTTTTTAAAATATTAAATGTTTTTTTTTTATTAAAAACACCATAAATAGTAGGAAATGATAGCCAAAAGACAATTCAAACCCCATCGGGAATTTCGGGAACAAATTCACGAAAAAAAAAGCGGGCCTTTATTATTTATTTTTAATTAAAGTGAAAATTACAGAAAACTAAGCCCACAAAAAGCTATCCAGCCCAAGTTGCTCGCTTTGTTGTAGAATCAGAGAGGCAGCAGCCCTTCTCCGTCTGGCTCTACAACCGCCGTCCAACTCTCTCTCCCTCCCTCCGCCGGTGTGGTTTCTCTCTCCTCTTTCCTTCGAAATATATGAAATTTTGTTGACGGGATTAAAGGTGAAAGCTTTGTGCTGGTTCAAATGTCTTCCTTTTTTCTTAGAATCGTTTTACTGATTAAGAATTGTGGGTTAGTATTAGATTGTTAAACATGTTTATTTTTTGCTTTTACTAATCATTTCTGTTTGTTTCTTCCCATTTTTTGATTCAGTTATGCATTGCCTTTCAAACAAATTATACTTAATAAGCAAAATTTAGTTCACTACTCACTCACTCCCATCGAGTCATAGAACTTAAAGGGTTGGTGTCAAAAGGATTGTTGAGACCAATTATGTTTGCTTCGTGTTGTTAATTATCTGTTGATGTTTACTGCATTCGTTCGTGGTCTTTTAAACCGGTTTTCGCTATGAATCTTTATATTTCGGTTTGTTTTTACATGTTGTTGTCGTTGTTAGATGTTAGTCATCCGGTTAGGTTATGAATTCTGCTTGTGTGCATTGAGGTTTAATGATTGTCTCACGTTTGTGTTTTGTTGTTTTCATGTTTTGTGTTGTAACCCTTTTAATTGAAACAAACGAATATGCGTATGTAAGTATTTAAATGGGGCGAATTCAAGTGATTCAACGTAATCTGAATTTGGATTGGACTGCCGTGAGTTCAGATTACTCAGTCAGTGAACCAAGATCTGTCCAAATTACAAAGAAAACGCGGTAGTAGTAAAATACAGTTTCAGAATCGGTTAGTGAAGCAATGGAAGATGACCGGCTGGCATCCACGCACTCTACAGTGTTCAAAGAGTCAGAGGATTTGCAAGGCCAAAGCACCGAAATCAAGGGATATGATTTCAATCAGGGAGTAGACTACACTCGTCTCATGAGCTCCATGCTCTCCACTGGCTTCCAAGCCTCCAATCTCGGAGATGCCATTCAAGTCGTCAACCAAATGGTAAATTTCTCTTACCAAACTAACCTACTCGTTGTCTTTTAATTTTGACCTACCCATTATTTTTATTGCACTGAAGCTAGATTGGAGGCTAGCAGACGAGGCTATAGATGAAGATTGCAGTGAGGAGGAGAGGGATTTGAAATACAGAAAGTCGGTGAAATGCAAAGTGTTTTTGGGTTTTACTTCGAATTTGGTTTCGTCTGGGATTAGAGATACAATTCGGTACTTGGTGGAGCACCATATGGTGGATGTTGTGGTTTCAACTGCTGGTGGTATAGAGGAAGATCTTATAAAATGCCTAGCGCCCACTTATAGAGGTGATTTCTCTCTACCGGGAGCACATTTGCGGTCAAAAGGCTTGAATCGTATTGGTAATTTGCTTGTTCCTAATGGTAACTACTGCAAATTTGAGGATTGGATCATACCAATATTCGACCAGATGTTGAAGGAACAAACTGAGCAGGCATGGATCCGAACAAAAAGATACCTTCTTTTCAAGCTAGTTCTTTTGGGGGGTTTGGTGTGGCAGTTAGGCTGTGATTGATATGGTTTTTTTTCTAATTGTTTTGTTCTTTTTAGCAGAACGTACTATGGACTCCATCTAAATTGATTGCACGCATGGGGAAGGAAATAAATGATCGGCGTTCATACCTTTATTGGGCATACAAGGCAAGAAATCAACCTAATCAAGCACTTTATCTTTAGCTCTTAAGCTTCTATAGTATGTTTGCCTCACGAATTACTTGTTTTACAATCTAAATTTGGTTGGATAAGCATGTATAGACACATCGTCTTGTGATATCGTCAGTTTTTAGGACTTAAAAATGGTACTGTTATTTAGACTGTGCTTGCGTTTTAAAATTGTCAGGATGCTCGTGGAATGTTTTTAGGACTTTGTATCTATGAAATTAGTGACATTCCAGTTACATTTGGTGTGTTTTTGTGGTTTCTTTCCAGAACAATATCCCAGTTTATTGTCCTGGCTTAACGGATGGCTCACTGGGAGACATGTTGTACTTTCATTCTTTCCGCAGCCCAGGTCTGATCATCGACGTAGTGCAAGGTATGTTGCGCACGTACATTGTCATTGCAGCTGATAATATACTTGGGAAATGAAATCACACACATAGCATGCCTTTGAACAGATATTAGGGCTATGAATGGTGAAGCTGTCCATGCAAGCCCAAGGAAGACTGGAATGATCATTCTTGGAGGGGGAATGCCCAAACATCACATTTGCAATGCCAATATGTTTCGTAATGGTGCGGATTATGCTGTCTTCATCAATACTGCACAAGAATTTGATGGGAGTGATTCTGGAGCGCGTCCTGACGAGGCTGTATCATGGGGAAAAATACGAGGTTCTGCCAAAACCGTCAAGGTAATTTAACCCATATCTTTGCTTTTCTCATTACGTTTTATCTCTTGTTTTTAGTTGGATTGAAAATTATAAATTCTTATCCACCGAATCCTAACCCTTCTGGCGTTTCTATCGTATCCTTTGCATTCTTGAACATGTCATCCACGTTTCTGTTGAAATATCATTCTGATTATTTTCCACCCTTTTTGATTGGTTGAACCAGGTGCATTGCGATGCAACAATTGCTTTCCCTCTGCTGGTTGCTGAAACATTTGCGAAGAACGCTGTCCTGACTACGACTTAATACAGTTTTTGATTGTGAAGATTGATTCATAGTATACGGTTTTTACATGCTAAAGCTGTTAACATAGCGTTAGGAAGCATTCTGATGGCGCATTTCGTCCCCGTATGTTAGATTAAATTGATTTACTTTAATTCCTTTATCTTGGAGGTTAAGACGCCAATACTTGGGGGAATTTACTTGTTAATTTTGATAATTTTGTTCAATTTCGCGTTCGAACTCCTATATGAATGACAAGTCCGTTTACTCGGGTTTATGTTTTTACTTCCAGGTGATTTAGGAGTGAACTACACCAACGCCGGCTTCCTCAGTTATCTTTGCTTTAAATTTCCTAGCCATGTTTAAACTTCCTCCTAGTTCGGAGGTACCTCATCGAACCACTCTTCGAGCCACTCCGATCTTTTAATTTCGAACAAGCCTACCTTGTTTCGTTTTAAATCATCTTTGGCTTGAATGGCCATCGAACCTCGGTTTGCCATTTGATTTCGTAACCGCAGAGATGAAGTTGTTCATGCCTCATTAGCAACACTTAAATAAAGCAGATATCACTGCAGCAATATATTTATTTATTTCATTGAAATTCTTAAGAGTTCTGAGAACTCATGTTTCAAATCTCCATTAGTCAAGGGCTTTAGACCTGTATGATTTCATCTTTCAGGCAAGAATCAGTAAAGTCGCCGACAAATTGTGATCCCGTCGCCCAAAGAAGCGTGCGAAATCTGGACACGAGGATCGGCTGCGAGTAACTTGTTAAGCTCGATAGTCGCCTTTCTGCCCGGTTTTATGAACTCTGGAGTCAACTCATCAGGCCTTACAACTGTTCCTCCCCAGAGGGTGTTATCGTAGACAACTATACCGCCCACCTTCAACAGCTTCATTAGCCTCTCATGGTAGTTCCAGTAGTTGACCTTGTCGGCATCAATGAAAGCAAAGTCGAAACTGCCTTCGTTTTCATGCTGCAAACGAAACCACGAGAAAGCGAAAAGGTCACAACTATGGTTTTTCTTAGTTAAGCCGAAAAGTAAGGTTTGAAATGCAAATTACTTACATTTTCTAGTAGCTTATCCAGAACCGGTAGGGCTTGAGATTCAATGAAGTCGATTTTGTGCTCAATGCCGGCTTTCTTTACGATTGGCAGTCCTATTTGATCGTACGTCTCACGATTCACATCTATGGCCAGAATCTGCAGTACAACAATTTATGAGCTGCTCAACGTGACAGGAAGAGCGGATTCAGATATTAGTAATGACAGACCTTGCCATCGTCAGGAATTGTAAGAGCAGTGAGGAGGAGAGAGTATCCGGTGAAAACGCCAACTTCAATCGTTTTCTTTGCATCTACTAGCTTCAACAGCATGGCCATTAGCTGACCTGCATCTGGTGCAGTAGCCATCGCAGACCTGAAAACTAACAAGCTACTTAAAAACCGTCCTCGACAATTTGATCAAGAAATACTGGACAGTTTTCACTCACTTAATTAAAGCGTATGCCAAGTTCTAGCTTGGCTACCAAGAAGCTTAATGAAACTTAAAAAGCAGGCAATCTTACAAGAAGTTCTGCTAAAGATAAGAAGGATGATAACCTCGGGTGGCCTGCGGTGGCAGCCCTAAGCTCCTTGAGAGGCTCCGGTTCACGCGGATAAACACTAGTCTCCAAGATATACTGACACATTGACATTGTTAAAAACATGATTTAACAATTTTAGACAGAAACAAGCAAAGCCAAAGTTAAGAGAATGGTGTTGTAACCTGATATAACTCATCACTCTGCAGCAGTCCCTTCTTCTCTGGATCCCGTTCCTTTTTCGCGCTGCGCTCCATTTGCAATGAGGAAGCAACTAGTCCAAGCAATTCTTCGAATCCAACAGTTACGGACAGATCAATCGAAACTCGATGGACATTGAAGAAACTGAGTTTTTCTTATATTTCAAAACTGGTATTACAGTCTATTTATACATGAGGGATATAAACATAAATCTATCAGTTACTACATAACAGAAAAGTCTTTACAATCTATTAATAGCATAACAGCTGCAAACAATTATATGCTGTCATTCATTGGCTTTAAGGCACCAGTTACTAGTAATAATTAGGATAACTGCCTAACAGACATGTTTGTACAAAGGCAGAGAGAGTACTACTGCAAAACTAAATTTCAATGGTACTACAAATCACAAAGTTTTGAACTTTTGAGTACCAAATTACCACCTTTTGATCCTTTTAAATTATCAGCGAAGGCTGAACAGTCTATGAAGATCTTCTCCTTCACAAAATCAAATGCCCACATAGCATAACATAAACCCATCAACTCCTATAAATTCCACAAATTGATAAAAGCAATAGTGGGGAAAGGGAATTGAACCGGGAGCTCGGAAGAATGCTCTTAACTAACTGAGCTACAAGTCCGTTGCCTCGAACGAACTTTGATCAAGCTAAATTACCCACAACCCCATTTCTCAGCTACTCATCAATCTCAAAGTTTTCCATGATTCCAATTAGACTTCTTAGGCTACAAGTTTTCTGGGTTTTTTTTTTTTTTTTTTCATTTCATTTCTTCCTCAATTCTAATACTCTGAAATCTACACATTTAAAAATAAAGCATAAAACTTTGCAGTCTCTGAACCTTTTTTTTTTTTTACAGAGAATTCCACTGAAGAGAAAGTGAAAGAAAGAAAGAAAGAGAAGTACCCGATGATTAAAATTAAAGGCCGCGCCTTTGGAGACTTTGAATTTGCAGCAGCGATGGTGAACCGAATCAACAGCTCTCTGCGCACATCAAATCATAGATAAATAATGTTTTGGGAATTTCCATCGCCGACCGTACAACTGTACGACATCCTTCCAATTGCAGCTCTTTATTCTTCTTTTTTATAGAAAAACAATTAATATAATTTTTTTCTATACAGCAATAAATCCAAAGGATTTCAATTGTGAGAGAAAAAATTGATGCAGCAAACTTTGGTGTTTGTTAATGTCTTTGACATGAGTTTTTGGAAATGTTCATTTCAGCAAGGCTACACTATGTTACGACATTAATTCTTTGTTAAATAGCGAATTTTGTGTAAGTAATGTTGATATTTGTATAAATAACGCGTTGATACATTTTTTTATTAAAATAGTATCTAGCAATATTATCGTCAATATATCAACAATATATTAGTAATTTATCATTTAAAAGAAAAACGTAGAGAGAGAATTGTTGAATTTGACATATATTTTGATACAAGACAATCACAAATTAAACCAAGTCCCCATTAACGTAAAGCAAACTTTAAACCGTAAAAGATTGCTCTTTCTTCGATTATTTCACGTATAGTTTGGTCCGAAGTAGCAATAATACAACCTTTATTTTACAATACTTTTCATGACTTCTCCCGATAAACATGCCTTCCGATTGAAGCTAGTTCTTAACATATGCTAAATATTTGACCTTATAACTTTGCTAATAGTAATTAGTATGCATATATAATACTTGCTTATCAAGTATTTGCTTCAACTTGATCAGCAAACGCGCCTGCAGATTGTGATCCCATCACCCAATGGAACCTGGGAAATTTCGACGCGAGCGTCAGAGGAAACCAATTCGTTAAACTCCATTGCGCACTGCCGCAATTCCCTTTTGGTCTCCGGAACATCCTCCTCCGGCCAAGCAACTGTTCCTCCCCAGAGTGTGTTATCATACATTACCATCCCGCCAACCTTAACCAGTTTGATTAGTCTTTCGTGGTAATTCCAGTAGTTGTTCTTGTCTGCATCAACGAAAGCAAAGTCGAAAATCCCTTCCTTCTCTGGCTGCAGCAAAACATGCATGAAGCAGTACCAATCTTCAAATACAAGAAACTGAAAAGATAGAGTCAAAAACAAAGTTTAGGGAAGTGATTTCCACACGTCTTTTCTCCGCCTGCACACTCCTGTTATACAGAAGGAGAAAATGAGTGTGCGGTAATTATTTTCCCAAGTTTCTCGGCTTACATCTTCTAGGAGTTTATCCGGAATAGGCATAGCAGGGGACTCAATGAAGTCAATTTTGTGTTCGACGCAGGCTTTTTTAATACTTGGCAACCCCATTTCGTATGCTTTTCGATCGATGCCTATGGCTGTAACCTTGCCATCGTCAGGAATTGTAAGAGCCATGAGGAGAAGAGAGTAGCCGGTAAAAACTCCGATTTCAATTGCCTTTTTTGGATTCACCAGCTTCAAAAGAAGGGCCATGAACTGACCTGAATCAGGTGAAGTGCCCATGAAAGACCTGCACAGTAAAACTGTTAAACCGTAGATTGGTCCGGGTGAAGCATGATATGGTTCCACAGAAAACATGCTAACATTTTGTAATTTTACAGTTTTACTGCACCTACATTTTGGTGTAATAGTTGGAAATTAATCTTAAGACTTACATGGGGTGGCTTGAAGTAGCAATCCTCAGTTCCTTGAGAGGACTTGGTTCTCTTGGGTACACACTAGTTTTCAGTTTATACTGCCACATTATTTAAACTCCAACTTTAATTGTTAATTTTATGATTAGCAGACAAGTAATTTCGAATTAAGAAAACTACATATGGAGTTACCTCTTGTAGCTTCTGGCTCTGCAACACAGTCGGATTGCCGGTATTCGCTTGCTTTCGGGTGTTTTTCATCGCTCTCCTTCCTCCTACAGAAAGAAGCAATTTTGAGCATGTAACATTTTTGTTTTTCCTTTTTATGAACTTTTGTGCGTGTGTTTTGGCTCACAAGCTCTGTGTTTTAACATTTTCTGACTATTATTTACCTGGTTAGGTAAAGCAGTTCTCACCCAGCTTCTTCAGTTGGGACCTCACACACTTTACTGTCTTCCTAGGAACATGCCGCTGTAAACCGATCCACTAGGGCAGTGTGCTCGCATCTTTATACTCGAGTTTGAACCCCCCGCCCCAAATTAGAGTAGTTTAAAAATTATATTCACAAATTAACAAGACATTCCATTCAATTCAAGTCTCCAACTTCAGAAAATTCGGGGCAAAACCTGAATGTATTTTATTACAGAACTCTTTAACAAATGTAATCTCATCATATGTGCAATAGTCTGGAAAATATACGACTCAATTTCGACGCGAAGTAACGATACAGCTATCAACGCTTTACATGACAATCATAAAAAATTGAAGCATATCAAAGAATAACAAACCCTGATATAATCACATGAAAGTGTATCCTATATATGTATGTGGTAATAACTATGTTTACTGTCGATTCTGCCGGAGAGCCATAAACTTGGCAATTATGTCATCAGAGTCGGGAAGCTTCGGGTGGACATGTGAAGCTTTCTCCTTTGATGGACTCTCAGTAGAACCTGAGGACTTTGATGTTTCAATCTTCTGAGAAATTTCGGATGATTGCTCCCTTGCAAATGGCTTTGAAGTCTCTACATGCGAGGAGGACCTCTTGGATTCCGGAACTGGTTTAGGCGCTGCTTGTTCTACTGGTGTTTGCCGCTCCTGTCTTGCTGGGCGCTCTGAACTCTTGGTCTGGTACATGGGCTTTGGTAAGGTCTCAGTGGCATACGAAGTCCTTGAAGAAGGGTTTCCGAATGACTTAGAAGTCTCTACATCTTCAGGTGAAGACCTCTTGGATTCTCGAATTGGTTTAGGAGCTGCTTTTTCTGCCGGTCTATGCCACTTCTGACTTCCTGGGTACTCTGAGCTCCTGGTCTGGGACAAGGGCTTTGGCAGACTTTCAGTGGCATAGGAACTCCTTGACGAGGGGTTTTCATATGACTTTGAAGTCTCCACAAGTGAGGATCTCTTGGACTCTGGCATTGGTTTAGGAGCTGCTTGTTCTACTGGTTTATGCCACTCTTGACTTCCTGGGCGTTCTGAGCTCTTGGTCTGCAACAATGGCTTTGGTAAAGTTTCAGTGGAATTAGAATTCCCCAAAGAGGAGTTTCTGTTTGAATTTGAAGTCTCTACAGGCGGGATCCTCTTGGATTCTTGTACTGGTTCAGGAGCCGCTTGTTCAGCTGGTCTATTCCACTCCTGATCTGAGCTCTTGGTCTGGGACGAGGGCTTTAGTCGAGTTTCAGTGGCATAGGAACTCCTTGAAGAGGGTTTTCCATAGTCTGAAGTCCCTAACATGTCAGACACAACTCTTGTCTTTGAGCTAGAACTTCCAACAGAATTTGAAGAAGACGGCTGTGTTCTTCTAGACAGTCTAGCACTCGGACGAGCATTGCTAGTGGAAATCTTTGTGAGAAGATCTTCCTCCGGCTCACTATCCTCTGAATCAAAGAAAGAAAACGTGGATTTGGAGCTTCCCTTTACTTCAGATCCCAATTTTTTATTGAACGAGTCTTGGCTACTTCTAACAGTTCTATATGACAACTCATCCTCTGAAGAATCATCATCAGAAGCCACATATGAGACGGGGGTTCTTGCGCTCCGTTCCTTAATCAGTTTTTTGCTCCCTTGCTCCCTTTCAGAGACGACAGAAGTCCTGGCTGACGGAAAGGAAGGTTGCTCAACATTGGTATCTTCAATATCTTGTTTGACAGACAACGAGTTTCCTGATAGTTTCTTCGTATATGGTGGATGCCTTAAACCCTTATTTCGCAGCCCACCTGTCAACATCCCTAAGCTCAGCTCATTGTCAGTGTCTCCTACACAACTACATCCCTCTGAAACCTCACTATCTTTCATAGTTTGATGCAAATGTGGTGTTTGAACATCGTCCCTGGCATTTGAATCTAATCCAGATTTCCTTAGCCTTACAGATGGCTGACCAGTCGGCAATTCATCAAAATCGTACTTTTCCTCCGAGACAGTTCTATTTTCGACTCTTTGGCTTCTCTCAGGATGTACTTCAGTGGACTCCAAATTACGAGATGAAGGCAGTAACCCTGGCTTTCTGTTAGAACTTACATGTATCTCATCCGAGGATGAAGATCCTAATGACCTACGACTTGCACTTTGGCTCTGCATAGAAGAAATTTTAGAAACTGTGCTCTGGGCAAGCTTGTTTAACTCCTCTTCACTGTCTGAACTTGGGCCATCTGAAGCATCAAAAGCAACAGGCAACAAGTCATTTGGTTGTGGAGAGTCCAATGAACCTGTCGAATTTTCAGAAAAAACAGGAGGGCGGTGCTTCACCGATGAAGAACTTAATTGTGAACTGGACTTAAATCGTACTTCATCCGTCTGTTGTTTAGAGCTCCAAGGATCTAAATTTGCTGAAGGAGAGAATGAGTTTCTATCAGGAGAAGGAAAAAACAAACTAGATTCTTGCCCCTTGTAGTCCTCCACATCAAATTTAAATTTATCATCATCCGAACCAGAGTCATCAAAAACCAAAGTAGCATTTCCATACGAATTCATTTCCTTTGTGCTTTGGAAGATGTTAACATCGTTAACAAAAGACTCCTCAACAGAGCCATTTGAAACATTTTCATGATCATTACCAAAATTTCTTGAATTAGAATGAGAGGAGGACCTGATAGATTGTTCTCCAGTCCTCAAATCTTCCAAGCTCCCTCTTAAAATATCTTCCTGATCTTCACTACCAAAGCTTGAATTAGATCGGGAGGAAGGCCTACTAGATTTCTCTTCAGATCTCATACCGCCAAAATAAGACACGTTATCAGGTTTGTTTCCAGTTTGCATCTCACTCCCATACGTCACATCAGTGTTGCTTGACTGTCTCTTCGTACTCACTTCACCCATAGAATTAGACTGAGAGGAAGGCCTACTAGATTTCTCTTCAGATCTCATATTGCCAAAATGCGAAATATTATCAGGTTTCACTCCAGTTTGCATCTCACTTGCATGCACATTAGTGTTGCTAGACTGTCTCTTCGTACGCACTTCATCTATAAAATCACGCTTCTTGGGTTCAGATGACTCATTTTGAGAATCTCGGTCTGTCATTTGGTGAGGATATCGATCTTGCATTTGGTGACTATTCGCCGAAGGAGCATTTGTGGAAGTTCGACCAGAAGCTAAGAAAGCTGACTGGCTAAACTTATCCTGTGATTCTGAAGAATGTTTTCTTGAAAGTTCAGCAGCTGCTCTGGCAGCCATGCTTGCCATTTCTGCTGATTCAGCAGCTGCCTGTGCTGCAGAAGCAGCATCCTTAAAATGCATGTTCCAACTCTGCCTACCCGGTGAAGAAGAATTTCCATCCCCAGGAGACGGATGCCTATTTTCCATCCCATCATTTTGATTTCCTGCGTGGGAATGTCAAATTAAGAATGAGACAGAGGAGAAAATAAAAACACCACTCGTAAATAATAAACTTATTAAACCACCATCTTCCAATGATTATTGACGTACCTGAAGATCTCACTTCTGAATGAAATGGGCCAGATGTGGTTGCTTTGTTGGAAGAAACATTTGAAGAAGCAGAATCCTGAAAGCGAGGTGAAGATCTTGCATTCTGCTCGTTAAAGTTCGAGGGTGGACCATAATTCCCATAATTTTGAGGTGGAACCTGAACATTAGAAGGTGCCTTGACATCATGATTAGGAGGAGGTGGGCCATGAGGAGGTTCAGCAGGAATTCTACCAAAAGTATTTGGCCCATTCTGCTCAAATGTCAAAAAGTATATCAATAAACAGATGTGTCTTAAACAAAGAAATGTAGTGTGGCCAAAATGAAGCTATAGTTCTATGTTATCTATGTAATATCAAGCAATGAATGAACCAGGCTAGAGGGGAATAAATCTTACCAGCAGGTCCTCTGGAGGCTTGGATTCTTTCTCTTCAAATGATTCAGGATCCCATTTGACATTATGTTCCTCTGCAATTGCAGCCAAGATTTTCATCTTAGCAGGGCCATCGGGTGATTTAGCAGATAACTTCTCCACTAACTGACACGATAATATAAAAACAAATGATCAATAAAACTAATCTGCTGAGTGCTGACTTTTGACAAAGTCCATCAACCATCTGCAATTGGCCCAATTTTAGTTTCCATATTAAAATTATCCAGGATATTGCACCAGGTACATACCATGCGACTTACGCCACAATCTGGGCGCAATTCAACAGCGTTAGAGATAAACTCCTTTCCATATTTAGATGTGAAATGTTTGCGAACATCCATGAGTTCTGGTATGTCTGCGCATCTTGGAGATGCAAATACTACACTTGTAATTGCTTCCTTCAGATCAATGGGGCAGTTTCTGTAAAAATATAAACAAATCCTTAGTTGCAAAAACAGTAATGGGGCTAGCTTTATGAATAAGCTATGAACCTATCATAAAATGGAAGCACTGACAACGGACCACATCACTGATGTATAACAAAATACTGCTAAATTCAAACAATAGAGCATACAAATGAAAAAAAAGATGCCAAAACTACTCAAGATTTAATGGATTTACATACTTTTGTGACTCAATCATAGGCAAGCGTGCAGCAATAAGTTCACAATATATCTCAATAAGTTCGAATGCTGCTTTTGTCTTCTCTTCTCTGACCACATGTTCAACCTGAGATACAGGATTCGCGTAAAAGTCAGCAAAAAATGTATGTTATTGTAAGATCAGACATCAAATACAAACGGCCAGGGCAAGAAGTTCCATTTTCTAATTCATTTCTTGGCCTTTCACGAGTGCACCACCACACTTCAAATTGGCAAAACTGGGTTTCCTCGCTCATTAAAACCATTTCGGCCAACATAATCGGAAAACAAAACATATCAATACCTTCCTAAAATGCAATATTCACAGAAGAGGTCCTCCAAATTAAACAAACTAGTGAATAATGCAAAGTCTAGTCGCTTTGGACGCGAAATCTATTCGTCACAATTATTGGAATAAAGCCAATAGGACCAAATCCATCAAGAAGCATACTCTACCATACAAGACCAAAACATTGAATTTAAAATCTCAAGCAAAAGAAAAAACCGCAGAAGTTCAATTGTAATTAGATATGATGATCAAAGACAAACCCGAATTCTCGCAGTCCGGTCCTGGCCAGTCTCAAGCAACTGGGCCAATTCCCTCCTCATCTGCTTCACTTGTGCATCCTTCTTGTTCTTCAACAGCTTTATCCGCGAAACCGCAAGCTTCAATGCCGTTTTGCTGCACCAAAAACCCGCCAAAATCCATCAGTACAACAGTAAAAATTCCAATAATTACACAATTTCCGGTGAAAAAACTCAAAATTCTACAACAGCTGAGTCAACCCGCGCAAATTCATCACACAAGTTACACAATTCTGTTTTAATTTTCCTTCTCTTCCCCTAGGATTCTCGGAAACCAAACAGGTCGTTAAAAATTATCAAAAAAAAAAAAAACGAGAAAAATTACCATTTGGCAGGCTTGAAGCTCCTGTGAAGCATGGTGAATTCGAATTGAGAATCTTCAAAACCGAAAGCTCTGAACTCGCGAAATTTATACGATTTTTTTCTGGATTATTTTCTGATTTTTTTTTCTCAGAGCCTAAGAAATCGAGATGGCGTTTTGATTCGGGCGAAGCGTGTGAGAATATTATTACAAATTGGAAGTTTTTTGAGATTTTGGGATTAGTAAAAATAAAAGAGAGGATCTCTTAGACAGGAAGGGACGTGGAAATTGAAATTTCGCGGAAATTTAATTTTTTCCATGGAAAACCATGACTTGTTCTTCTCCTTGATCACGCGGAAAAATATAAAAAGTGATTTAGTTTGGGTGTGAGATGGTGCAGGTTACGGACAGTGAGGTCGCCTTTTGCTTTGGATAATGACTAACTTTGTGGGGATATAATAATTCAAGTCTTTGTCTTAATCTTTTTATTTTTTTGGTAATTAAGGATAAAAGTATCAGTGATGCAAATAGTATCATGCTTGGTTTATGGATATTGTTATATCTTTTATGATATTGATGGTCGTAATCTTTCTGGTTAATAGATAACTAGATATGTAATTTAAGTAGAGTTTATTTTAGTTTATACTTGAATTAATTCGAGATTTAAGACAAGAATTGGAGTTCGTTGTATCGTCACTGTCTCTTCTTTCTTTTGATTTCTTAGGGTTGATATCTGAATTTCGAGAATATCAGAGATCTACAAACAATACAAAAGATACGTGGAAAAAAATTTATTTTACCTCTACATCAGTATAGTCATCTTAAAAAAAAATAATCAATCATCGATGAACATATTAATGTATCGATAGATATTTTAATCCTTGAGTACAATACAAGTAAACAAATATGATTTGAGGGGGCACTTAAAGCTGAAAGCGGAAGAATGTAACATATCCTAACGCCAAAAAGGAATCATGGAATTCATGTGGTGGACAGATCATATTCCAATTTTATATGCCCTCTCTCACGTCTTGGATTTGTCCTTAGGTTACAAAATCTTAATACAAATGGAAGCTTCCTAATTAATTAATTATATGATGAAATTGGATTAAAACTGGTCTTGCAGAATTAGGCTCATCTCAACTTCTTAGGGCAGTTGACCCACCAACTATATATAGCCTAACTTCTAACATCTAACCGACAAATTGTGAATTTTGTTACTCATTCGTCTACATCCGTAACACGTCTCTCATGTATAAGCTCACGTGCCACTCACGTGATACAGCTAATATGAGAGACACATGTAGTGCTGGCAAGTTTTCTCCATGCAACTCTCTCATATGAGTTGAAAAATAAGTCAGGCACCAGGAGACTATAGCATACAACCAGAAACAAATTTCCATATTTGGGTCTTCTTGTAGTTCTTGTCACATGACCTGATTCCGTGATGAGAGATATACGAAGAGATATCCCGGGACAGCCAAGAATGCCCCGACAACCGCCGGTTTGATTTCTCATAGAATAGAGCCAACTTGTGAGCAAAAACATTCACCAAGTGGCATGCCCAGGAGCCATCGTAACTACAGAATGTGCCAGATTTAAATAATAATGCCAGCAAAATTTGTTGCTTGTGTGCTTTCAGGTGGGCACCAACTTTTTTTCTGTATACTTGGGTACTTAATAGGGGTCCAACTTCAGTGGTACGTACCATTGAATGGTACGTACTGTTAAATGGCTAAAATTCATTTGAGGCCCACTGCAAATTAATCTGAACCATTCAATAGTCGTACCATTGAATGATACGTACCACTCAAGATTTTTTCACTTAATAGTGAGTATTCTATATACTTATTTTTTGATTTGGTCAAATTAAAAGATGACATGTGTTCCTTATTTTTAAAAGCCCAAGAAAAATTAAATGGCATATGTTTTATCTTTTAAAACAATAAAACATGTGTTTAAATATCATTGGACCAAATCATTAAAGTGGGTATGTAGAGTACTCACTAGTGAGTAAGTATTTTCCTATGGGAAATTGCTGTCGCATGTGCAGTAAATTTGTACCAAATAGTAGGCACATCTGTCTTACAAGGACACTGCTGAGAAAATCCAACCTTCTCGTGGCATTTTACATTCGTCGTAGTCTCAAGTCCGTGAAGAAAAACTTACCTGCAACATTGTCTCGGTCTCTCTTCTCATGTGCCAATCACAAGAAGTTCGCGACGCTTCAAGAAATATTGGTATTCAGATGAGCATTGCTGGTGGAAATCTTTCTAGGAAGATCCTCCTCGGCCTCACTATCATCTGAGTTAAAGTAAGCATACAAGGAGCTTGAGTTCGACTTTATTTCAGAGGCCTGGAGACCAAGCTTCCATTCCACTTCTAAGATAAACCTAAACACCAAGATAACATTGTCCCGGACAACATTATCACAAAAAAAATTCCAGAGCGAATCCAACTCGCTATCTGCACATTATACACAAACTAAGAAAAAGAATTTTTCGGGGTAACCAATTGTTGAATTCATGTCAATAACCACATAGTTGTAGAATACGAATCAATTGTAAAAGTGAAGGTTTTAGAGTCAGTAACGCAATACAAAATCAGGTAGATCCGAAGATCCATTTACTCAATTCATAGTTAGTTCATTTCTGTCAAATGAGTTCCACTCCCATTTTTTGGGTGTTGGAGATAAATTGTAGGTAGGGGTGCTATATATGACTCTACCCCGGGGGAATGTCTCTCTTCTTCGGCAAATCATAGTTCAAGCTTCGAGTTACCAAACTGGCTCAGTAAAATAGCCAAATCCATACCCTGTACCATAGTAGGCACAGCGGTATCATAAGGACACTGCTTAGAAAATCCAACCTTCCCAGATTTGTGTACTTTCTTTATACAGCGCTTGAACTTCTCATGGCATTTTATATCGGTCATACCTATAAAACCAACATATTACTCGAATCAGAGAACTTTCATCTACAATCATCCATATACAGACCAGCAACAAATGGCAAGACAAACAACTGTATGTGCATAATTCACGACGAACTGCCTAAGCATTGTACTCTATAACATATACAACTTACATTGCCCAAGTTGTCTTCCGTTTGTTAATTATAGGTTTGGTAGTTAATAACTTCAGGATATAATTGGTGTACTGCTGTCTTTCAGGATGCACCAGACAACCAACATATCAACCCATCAATTAAGCCCTCGAGTTTAAATTACCTTCTCACGGAGAAATATCCTCACTCTCCCTATCTCACCCATCATGAGGATATATATCCTTCCTCGGTGTAAGTTATTCTCCCAACGGAGAGGAGCTCACGGGGATATATCATATATTCACACTCTTCCTATCTCACTCATCACTTGTTAAACAAAAACCTACTCGCTTTGTATACGAACTGTCTTATCTTAAAAGTTAAAACCAGAACCCTATCCATAAAACAAGACCACAAGTTTCTAAGAAATCATAAAAGGATCCGAAACTCGTGAAAATTGGACCAAAAAGGCCAATCATAATTTTCCCAATTCATCACTACGTTCTAATAATCGAAAGATTGATTCTTCTCCCCATCAAAAGGCCACCCACATTCGACATTTTGTTTCCTATTCATCCAAAAATCAAGTTTCTATAGCGTATCAAATCGCTGAAGTAACTGAAACAACCACATAATTGCAGCAAAGCAAAAACTCAGACACTCGAATCACCAGAAAAATGATACTCCATACTTCCAAAATTCCAACAACATAAAAATTAAGTAAAATTGTTACCTTTTTTGCCAACACAATCGTCATGAATCTTGCAGCAAGCGTCAAGTTCATCGCAGGGTTGTTCTCCCGGGCAGCCGGTCCACCCTACCCCACAGTACTTCCCGTATCGAATCCCAACCGCTAAATTTACAAACAACAACATGAAACAACAATTAATTAAAATCAAATACAAATCAAAATTAATACCGAAACAAAGTTAAATTTTGAGAAATTAACTACAAAGTAGAGGGATTGAGCTTACAATTACAGTTCTCCGCCACGCATATTCGGCTGCACGTCACCTGAAAATTCCGGAAGCCTCATTTTATAAACAATTGGCTCAAAATTTATTTATTTATTTTTCCAATTTTGTGGGAAGAGATGATATTTTACCTCCGAATCATTGTTGGAGCAGTGGGCCACGACGGCGAGGGAGAAGATTACGACGGCGAATGCGGCGGCGAACCGTGTCGTGCGACGAAGGCCGGCGTCTCCCGACAGTGACGACATTGTTGTCGCTCGCGTTTTAGCTTTTTGCGCTCAACGAGATTACCAGAAATTGAAGCCCTCGGCGGCTTCTCCCTCGAAGCGTTTCCGTGTGATATAATTATGTCGTTTCTATCTGTGTGTCTCTCTGTCGGCTTCTCATTGGAGGAATGACGTCGTTGGATTTTACTGAAGTGCCCTTCGCTGGTCCCTGCCGTATTTACTTATTATTATTGTTTTGGAAAAAAATCAATTAAATAACTTTTCTAATAATAAAACTTTCCTATATTTGGGGTCCAACTTCAGTGGTACGTACCATTGAATGGTACGTACTGTTAAATGGTTAAGATTCATTTGGGGCCCACTGCAAATTAATCTGAACCATTCAATAGTCGTACCATTGAATGGTACGTAACACTCAAGATTTTTCCCTATATTTGCTTTTGATTTGTGTTCGATTTTGGTTTTGGGGAGATACTTTATTAATATATTCATAAAATAATTATCAGCACTTCAAATGTTATTAACATTTCGAAATAACTATTATGGCATTTATTTTTTTTGGTAATAAAACAATATCGAGGGCTTGACTAAACCATACAATAATTTCGTACCAAACTCACTACTCAACGTTTTCTCCAATTTAAATTGGTACAGTAATATTGTAATAGAAAATGATAAACACACACCTTTTTTAGTTTCTCACACATTCCTGTTTAATCATGTTCGTTATTTTTGCTTAATTTATTCAATTCAACGCCCAAAAATGAAGAAGAGTATGTGAGAAGCTAAATAGAGTACGTAAAAAATCACCTCCTATTGTAATAAGGAGGAGCACATAATGAGTGAATATAAGCAATGGAGTGCTCTCTTTTGAATAATAAAAATAGCTCCAGAAAAAATTATACTACTATAAAGGTTTGCCAAACGTGAAAATCAGGAAACGAAAATGTAATGCCAAAGTAGATTGGTCGGTTTCCGACTAACTTACGTTCTAGCCATCAGGGTTCGACGCCCCATGATCAAGCTGGGGGCGTCGAACAAGCCTGACCAGAGTAGTTCCAACAAGAAATACAAGTTCCATTGATGGATAGAAAGAGTGAATCCAAATCAGAATTTTGAAGTATTATCATTCATGATTCCGAAAAAAGATAACCGAACAACATCCCATTCAAGTTACTTTCAAATACATTTGATTATTATGGCTGTCAAACTTGCCCACCGATTTCTCAGCTTCAAAAATTCGTCTAGGAAAACAAAAAATTGCAAGTACAGTACCCGCGGTTCAGATCAACCACAAATGACGAGAGAGGCTTACACGTGCAATCCCTAGAAACATTTTACCATATGGTTGCTCTTAGACATAGTAACCGGTGAAAGTAAATCCCCTTCCCACAATCTCACCGGCACAAAACCATGCAAAGCACTCCAGCCCAAACAAAGCAGCAATTCCAGCATCTTCAACCTTCACCTCCTTCCTGTTCTTCCACAAATGCTTGACGTAATCAACTTCCTTCCAGAATGACTCGGTACGACCAGGAATACTGTACGGAGTGGAAAATAAATCAGATAAAGTAGCATATATATGCATAAAAGATACTTGAGAGACATAAACTATTGCATGATAACTAGTACAACTCAAATGTGCTTGCAGTGAAAGTTCTAAGCTTGAATTAGTTCCTTGGGTAATTAAAAGAATTTATTCAATTAAAAAAAAGGTATCAAATGCATTCTTAGTGATGGTTTGTCAGGTCCACAACTAACGCAAAATCTTGTTATCATTCAATTCACACGAACAAATTGGAATTCAAGACTGTTAATAAAAAAAATTATCACCAGATTCACCACATGCTCGATCTAGGGGAGCATGACATTTTAAATGGCCGGTGCTAGACCATAGGCTACATTAGGAACATCAATCTCAATAAATCTCTAAAGCACTTGAACACTTCATAAAGCACTAGCACAAAGAAATGGGAGTAAAAAAAAGGCATTACTATTAGTTTCTTTACAGAGAGATATAAATGGAGGCAATACAGACTCGTAACATGCTTCTCCTTCAATAGCAACAGCTGCATCAACATCCATTCAAGCTTAAGGGCTTGACCATGTTGCTTGCTTTTATTTGTTCTCAAAAGAAATGGCTATTTAGAGTAGACAAAATATAAAATGGAAATGCAAGGAATCTAATGCCGAAACCATGTAATTACGAGGTAAATACAACATTTTCTTGGAACCTAATTTTTCATGGAGGCAAGAGTGGGTCTGACATCGTGCACGCTATCATTGTGCGTAATAATATCTACATAATAATTGTTACTCAATCACTTATTTTCATTTATATGTTTTAGTTACTATGGTCAGGGTCACTGAGATATAATCGATCATATCGTCTACATGGATGCAACAAAATACTAGCAGACTTAAATCTTGAAGAGCATTCAGTCAACATATATGAGACTTCCTTAATGGTCTTCACTCTACAACTCGTACCAGAGGCAGCCAAGTAATAACTAAATTCAGTCCTTAAACCAAGAAGGTTCAGAAGTAACCTAGCAAGTCGAGTGTAAAGCAATTGCTTGGACAACTCGTTGCACTTCTCCACGGTTGGTGGCTGCTGAATGTACTGCTTGTTCTGCTCTAACAACTGCTTGTAGTAGGTACTTCCATTCTTGGACACAAACTGTGTTGCTTGACAAGCCTTAGATTGCAACTGACGCAATTTCGATGCCATCGATGCCCAAATCAATCCTAAGTTCACGATACAACAATCAGTTAATCGCCCCTAAAACTAAGTAAAATAACTACAATTCAATAAAAATAAGTAATCTTAACAGTTAACACCACCAAAAATAAAAATTTCATCATTTTGCACCAAGCACAATAAACACATTATTTTTTTTCGAAATTTACATAAAACCTAAGTCTTATCAGCCTCAAAACGGAAATTTGACAATTGGGTATTGAGCTAAAACCCTAATCATCGAGATTAAAACAAAATTAAATCAGCAGAAAACTTCATACGTTAGAACAAATCAAATCTTTGCATCTGGGTCTAAAACCCCAAATCAACCACATAGATTTTCCTGCTCCGATTACAAATTCAAAGCAAAACACCAAAAGGGTCAGTCCTAAATCGCAAGATCTAAACAAGCAAAAGCTGCAGAGCCTTGAGAAAAATCAACAGATAGTGAATTAAAGGACGGAGAGCAAAATCTGAAGGGGGTTTACCGTTTACCTTGGTGTTCGTGCTCTTGGATTCGAATGCAAATCCGAAGAGAGAGTGAGACTGTCGGAGTCCTTCGCTTCTCTTGTGCTGCGGAGCGGCCTGCGTGCTTATGGTAGAGAGAGCTTCGCGTTTGGGATCAGAGGTTTTAACATTTGGGCTTTTCGCTTTCTGTTGGAGGGTGTTCCTGTAATTTTGACCAAAATGTGGGCTTTCGTTTTGCCATCTCAGCTTGCCTAAAATCATTTTTCTATTTTGATAGGCCCATTTTAGAATGTCCAAGGCCCATTTTAGAACTAGAGAAACTAAGTTACTAAACCAAAGAAGCATAACAGATGAAGAAGGAATAAACAAACCGATACCAAACAAGAGCAAATTGAATTAGAAGGATCAAACCCGCTTTTGATAAGTTCCACTGACTAAAACAAAAGGGAAGACCACAAATTGTCAAGACGGCTGCATAATTTAAAAGGATTGTGGACTCGTTTGGTAAATGTTTTCAACTGAACTGAAAGTGTTTTTAGATAAATGTTTTTTTTGTTTCAAAAACACTTCAAGTGCTTTTCCATGATTAACTTGCATTTTTACTAAAGATTGGTTCTAAAAATATTTTTTCTAAAAGCGATTTTAATCATTTAAAAGCATTTGTCAAACGAGCCCTACATCTTTCTAAGACGGCTACCTAATCTTGAAACAAACAAGAAAGCGATCTTGAACTCGATTAACAAATAGAAAGCAGTCATAATCTTTATCCTACTAAAAAAACCCTAATTAATACAAAAATAAAATACCCTGACATAAAATTAATTCATACTTCCATATTGCTAACTTGCTAATTACTTTTCCAACAAATTATATATTTCACCTGTATAAGGTGTGATCGTCTCTTGTTAGTGTTCGAAGGTTTTTGAGATCAATTGATTAAGCAGCTGCAAGCATATATATCGTTTAAGAAAAAGAGTTGGTATATCCATGGACAAGTGAATTTCTTTACATTCCGTACACATGATGCTCAGGGGAGTGACCATATTGATCCCTGAAAGGGTGTGATTGATACCTTTTCGTGACCTTGGAAGAAAGACTTCCTCCATGGACTGACTCTCCCCTACAACTTGTTCTAGGATGTAAATAAAATGAAAGGATTTTTGATTAATTATTGACTTCAATATAACCTAAAAAAATGAGTACTGAAGCATCACATAAGAGTGATTTGATGTCAATTAATTTTTCCACGAACTGATCGTATTTTTAAGGAGGACTTACATAAAACGAGTTCACTGTTTCTTGGATCAAGACGCCACGTGGCGATGAACCCGTTCCATGTAAGCTGCTCTATTTCTTAAGACACAACATTCATATAAGATATTAACAGACCAGGATCATGCACACCATATCATGCATGTATATTACATGCTAAATGGCCGGCTCAACCCTAATGGCCAAATGCCCCTATCCAACATAAAAATTTCAGAGGTATATATTATCTTTGAAGAGGATTTAGAATATATTGCATAAGAATGGTTGGCATGAAGTCTTTTCATGGAAATATAATTCTTGCTAATGTTTTCGATGTAGTACCTAAAGTAAAATTTATTTGGAACAAAAGGTTTGATAACTCTTGAAAATTTGCATTCAAAGGATAATTAAGACCATATGTTTAATGAGTATCACAATTATTCCGATTCTTAACATTTCATGTGTCTACTATCACATGTGTATCTCATGCGTTTACTAACACACACGAAATTAAAAGGTATGTCATTTTCAATTTACAATTCGTAATATCCCTTCATAATACTATATGAAAAACATGAATTTGGATTAGAAAGGGGTTGGTTTTTTTTTTTTTGGTCATAAGTAAAAAGAGGTAAGTTGATCTCACATATTCCTAGTTCTCTTGACAGGTTTACTTACTTGAAATGAACATTCGAACTCTAATTCATGACTTCTCATGTTTCTACAAGCGCATTGGTATTGAAAGTATTCTAATACTTGAAAAATCGTTTAGATTGATTAAGGGTGTAGTTGATATAATTCTCATTCCATTGTTTCCCTTAATTCACTGACTTCTTCGATCCATGATTTCCCTTATTTAAAGTACATAACATATATACCATCAGATTCATGACTTTCTTGATTTCAAGTAAGTAAACAACTCATGAAATCATAATAATAGACGTAATCCTGGATATATAAGCATTAAATCTCAATATAGAAATGAATCCTAAACGGAGAATATCCATAATCATTTTCATTAGTTAGTTGATACACCAACATGTTTAAATTACGCCAACCTTCTAGATATGCCCTAGCTAGGTCTCTATTTCTTCCTCTAGTTTTTTTTCTTATATACTATATATTGCGTTTTTTGAACGAAGTATTTACCATTGCGTTTTAATAATTTGATTACGATCATTGTGGACCATTGCTCGATGTGGTAATTGGCAGCGACTATCACGGCACTGACAGCTTTGCACTTTACAGCATTCGTCGATCGTCTACTTTCAATTTATATAAATTAGTAGATTTTTTTTTTTTAAGTAGAGTTCAGTTGAGACCTGATGAAGTAGCTTGTTCAACGTTCATGGCCAAGACTATAATCAAATGGAGTAGTTGGCTAAATTTGTTATTATATGGATCTCCATGCTTACTTGGCGGCTGATGATTGCCCATCGTGAGCCACATGGGGATGATCTGGCGGGCTGTGATTGGTGGGTTTTGTTGGTTTATGTGATTTGTCATGGGACGCTATCACAAATTTAATGATATAAAATAGTTGACATTTGGCTTGGAAAATGATTAGTGGGGTTTGGTGTAACCGTGTGTGTCAAGAAATTGTCAATAAGCAACTCTGCTACGGAGGAGAAATCCCAACCACTATATTCACACTAAACCCTATACATGAATAGAACAAATTAAATGACAAACAATACACAAATTTTTTATGCTAGATCAAATGAGAAACACAAGTGATGTGGAGATTTTGTAGAGAGAAACCCTAAACAAATTGGATCATCCTTAGCAAAGTAGGAAAAATTAATGTGAGGTTAATATGAAACAACCGGTATGATATTGAACTGCTCACTGAAAGACGATAATTTTATATTTTAAGAGAAAAAACAATACAAAGAATTGTCGTGGAATGTCATTGTTCCCATGTATATGAAATGACATTATCATTATGGTCGACACATAAAAGAAATGATGTTTTGGTATTTGACTTTCCTGAAATTCAACCAATTAACAATTCACGTACAATTTCATAATACTTTCATACATATATATGTTTTATAATTAGCCCTGAAATGTAGAATACCAATTCGTTGGTATATAATTAATATCTCAATGTGGAAGACAGTTTTGATGGAAAATGCTACAAAGCTGATGAAAGAGATTGAATCTTTATTTAAATATGCACTAATGGTTTCTGTATTAAAGTCAAATGACGCTTAAGTAAATACTAACTTAAATAATTATATGATAATGTGTCTTTATTTTTTGCTAGACCAACTAATTAGCCGTGTACATATATATATATATATTATTTGCATATTTGAGTTTAATCAAGTTGGCTAAATTATACGATTCTCTTTTGCATCGAATTTCTATTTTCATAGTTTAGATTAATTTAATGTAACCTATTACTTGTATGCTTAAAACAACCCTCTCTCACTCTCTCTGCTTGATATGCATCATTTCTGGATCTCTCATTGATTTTTTTTTCCTCCCCAACAGACTCAAATCCACAACAAAAAGGATCACATATGTGATATTATTTCATGGCTATAATCAAAATATGGAGATTTAGATTAGGTCGTTTATATAGCCAAATGTTACGTGTGTGTGTGGGTCTGCTCAATCTGTATCAAATGGTATCATGTGGTAGACCAACCATTTGGCGAAGCATGGTGCACAATGCTTATAAATTAAGAAAATCATATCTTAATTAACAACTACATCTTGTTTGTTAAAAAGATAAACCCTACTACATCTTAATCACGTACGCGCGCAAGGTAGTATGAGCAGGGCATGATATTATAATAGAATTCTTTTTCTTGATAACCTAAAATCAGCTTAATTAAGCGGAGTTTGTCATTATCATGTGTTGCTTGCTGCTTGATTAAAGTTAATTTGGTCCTTAATCTCTCTAGCTGTTAATATTCTCGACCCCACATTGCATGTTGCTCAAGAGTCGATCGGGTCTTGGAAAGTTGAATAGTTGCATATATAGCTCAATGTCATGTATCAAGAGTCAAATCTTTCAAACTAATTAATTGTACAATGAGATCTTTATTATATATATGGAGCCTTTTTATTTAATAACTGAATACAAGCATTATTTATGGACATCAATATTAGCACCAAACAATCTTCAATGATAACATCACGGATGAAAATATTATAATGTGTAAACATCACATCAATTAATGATTTCATTAGACAACGATTGAAAGATAATATTTGGTTACTCACTAATCAGTATCTAAGTTTATCACATCAATTAATGTTTTCATTAGACAACGATTGAAAGATAATACTTGGTTACTCACTAATCAGTATCTAAGTTTCACTGACCATTATGTAGGCCAATGATTTTATGACATCTGTCAATTACAATACTTTGCTATCTTTGTAACCAAACGCAAACTAATCCTTTCATCCCAAGACCAAACAGAAGTCTCTTCTTCGAAGTCTGCAAATCTTCCATGCCCATGGCTTAGCATGGCTTCTTCTTCAGCCCACCTATACCCTCCTCCAACTTCTCTCTTCCAATGACCCCACCTCCACCCCCACCCCATCCCTCCTCCAACCATTGATTCGACAGCCGCAGTGAGATGTCAGGTGACGAAACATGCAGATATTGGGATTGATGACGTGGATGCCGCCGACTTTTGCGGTGGTTAAGATTACGAATCGTCGATGGTGAAGGACTCGGCGTCAGCTTGGAGAGAGAGATCGAGCTCGGCGTGGGTGTGGAGGACGAGATTGGTGAAGTGAAACCTATGTCTTGTATCTTGAAGATGATGGTGGAGCCGACGAGGCCGCGCTGGCCGGCTGTGGAGATCTTCGCAGACTTTTTGGAGAGGAAGAAGGTTTCTGTTTGGTCACAGGTTTACATGGTGGATTTGTGTTTGGTTACAAAGCAAAGCATTCGGATTGACAGATGTCTTAAAATCATTGGATCACATAGATGGTCAGTGAAACTTGGGTACTGACCAGTGTGCACTCAAGTATTGTCCGTGATTGAATATATCACATACCACATCATGTTATATTAAATGTGGTGCAAATATGTGGTAAGCTTATCATTACACAATTTTGGTAGATCCGATCGGCTTATGCTCCACACTTCATCACCAGTTGATTATTAATCTACTATAACATTATTAGTCAAATATTACTAATTTCGTTAGTCTTATGTAAAAAATTTCTCTTAAATCTGAAATTAATATATGATTACTGTGCGCGCACATATATATATTTCGAAGAAAAACCTCAAAGGAATGCTACTTGCATCTTTAATTCCAACTGGAGACATTAATATTAGTTTTCAGCTTGATTATTAAATGCTTTGAATTTCATATGCACTGTATTTAAAAAAATATATCTTAGTTTAAATGAATTTAATGCAGAATATCGCTTGTATAATAAATTATAAAAAAAAAAACAAAACATTTTTAGTGTAATTAAATGCATGAATAATTAGTCCCTCCCGGGACGTCCGATAATGTATGAATAATTAAAAACCGAATTATATATTACTTTTACAACTTGATTTTCTGTGAAACTTGCTTTTCCAAGCAAGAAAACAAGGATGTTGTTTCATCCAATATGATCTACATACTATATGTAATGAGACCAAAATTCCAGTTCCTGATGAACAAGATTTTGTACTCTTTAGAATCAAAATGGGTAGAACCATTCAAAAACCTAAAAGGAATATTAAAGAGAGAAAACTAGATTAATTCCGACTTCTCTCTCTTTGCTCCATAAAATTATGTATTCTCTTGAGAGCAACTTCAAGTGTCTGCTCACTCATGTTTGCAAAACAAACCCTAAACCAACCTGGTTCACAGCAGTGGCATGAAGAACCAGGAGATATATTTAACTTTACTTCATGCAGCATAGAGTCCCAAAGAACCAGTTCACCTTCTCTTGTTGGTTTCTCCAAAAATGGACTTAAATTCATCCAGCAAAACAACCCAGCATTACCTTTCAAACACTCGATCTTCGATTTCTTCAAACCCTCGATGATCATATTGTATCTCTTCCTCAGCCTCTCTCTATTTGTCTTTATGTAACTTTCAGTGAATTCCTTGTCAGACAACATGGAAGCCAGGAGATGTTGTGTCTGAGAAGATATCAAGGTGAAGCTAGACATCCTTCTTGCTGTTGTCACAACCTTGTCGTTGTAAGAGTACATGGTGCCAATACGAAAACCTGGAAGGCCTAGGTCTTTCGAGAGGCTATAAACTATGTGAACTCTTTTTGCATCCTTGTACTGCCTGTCTTCAAGAATCTCTGCAATGCTTATGAACTCGGTGGATGAGAAGGTGGAGCCCGAGTAGATTTCATCAGAGACAAGATGGATGTTTTTTTGAGTGACGAAATCAAGAATCTCTTCAAGGACTGTCCTTTGGACTGTTGCACCTAAAGGGTTGGAAGGATTTGTGATTAGAACACCCCTCACTCTCATGTTCTTTGCTTCTGCCTCTTTGTATGCAGCTTCCAAAGCTTGAGGAGTGATCTGGAAATTGTTTGAGCTGTCACAGTGGATTGGCACAATATTCACACCAGTCCTCCACCTCAAATCTCTATCAAATCTGTAAAACAAAATTTGAGTAGGCATAATTAGTTTTTTGAGTGTTTGACAAAATAAACGTCAAACTGTCTGACAAGAAAACATTTCTGTAACTTCCAAGTCATTAAGATTGATTGATGGAGAAGTATTCTTACCCTGGATAGTATGGGGTTGGAACAAGCAAAGCATCACCAGGATCAGCTAGAATGAAAGTTAAAAGCTCATTGGCTGCAGTTGCTCCTGCAGTTAGGACTATTCTATCAGGGTCAAACTTTGCTCTTCCTCCTCTGATTTGTTCCATGAAACTTGCCATTGCCTTTCTGAAAGACAAAAGGCCATGATAATCTTGAAACAAGGCATTTTCTCTAAAGCCAGACACTCCTTTTGATCCCTTTGCCCCCCAGTTGAAGGCTTCTGAATGCTCTTCCAAGTACTTTTCCAACAGATCAAATGAAACCTGTTCAATAAAAAAAATATATATTAGATCAAAATTCTTAAAATAAGAAACATACAAATATTTTCTTCTTCTGGGTTTTGTTGAGCACTAAACCCTATCAATAAAATTCTCCCGTACCACCAAGGTTTCTTTTGAAAAAAAAAAAGAAGCAATTTTCTTCTTCTGGGTTTTGTTGAGCACTTACTTGATTCTCAGCCAGTCCCATCTGTATGACTCCTGATGGGTTGCTTGATTCATTGTAAGGGTTTTCATCATATGCTTTCCAGCCTGCAAAGTATGGAGAGTCTTCTCCATGTGTATCAGAAACAGCTATTTTTGATAGCCCAACAGAAGCCTGCTGCTGCTCAATCTCTATAGCCATGGATGCTAGCTTTGTACCAGAATATTCAGGCTTATCTTGATTTTCTAGGACTGGGATTTTCTTTTGAGGAAGCTGAAATGACTAAGGGAAATAGAGAAAAGAGAAGAGAGCTGTTTGAATAAAACCTTCTCAAAAGGCCTCTTATATACATAGGAAGAGAAGGGCTTGAGTGCTTTGACAAAGGGCCCCCCTTGTACTTTTATACAATGGTTGGTCAATTCTGCCATATGACCATACTTTCTTGATCTCAATCATCCTAAATCAAACAGATCGAATATGCTAATATGGTAGTTGTCTTCATAATTTGCTTAGAATAAAGGTGACTGTTGTTTAGCGTTGTTATTAACATTTAAAAAAAGTTATTATGCAATATCTTTATCTGGAATTTCTCTCTTTTGAAATGCTAATAGCAATTCGTTATAAATAGATAAATTTCAAATGAATGTGAATACTTCTAATCAATCAAATTGTTGTTTCAAATCCAATGATTATTATCGAGCAATGTTATGCTTATCACACATTTGTACCACATTTTAATGTCACATGTGACATGTAATATATTCAATGAGTAAAGTCGGACTTACCACATATTTGTACTACATTTTAATACCACATGAATATTTAATCAAAATCCAATGAGATAAAACAAACATTCAATTGAAAGAGATAAAATCAATCATTCAATTGCAATGAGATAAAATTACTAAATGACATTGTTTACACATAAATTATCACATCATGTGACATTTAAATGTAACATTTACTCATTCAATCCTAGCTAGGGGATAAAATTAACATTTAATAAGATAAAAATATTAATTTATGTGGCGTTTACACATCGTTTGCCACATTATGTGGTATTAAAATGTGATAAGACTGGCATAATAGCATTGTTCTAAATTGTTTAACTTTTTTTTTTAAAGGACCAGCTGGTGGTCAAGCCACGACAGTCCACCCTTTCGGGAGCCCAGAAGATTCACAGAGGCATTTCAGCCTCCTCTTGGGCACCATCGTGTGATTCACCAACACCAGGAATCAAACCCAACACGAGCTGTAAAGAATACGAGCCCGAAATTCGTCCCAACCACTGAGCCACCTTGTAGTAGTTTAACTATAATGCTATCAAAATATGTAAGTTTTGTCTTGTATACAAATTATAGGAAGAAAATTAAAGAACCAATACATAAAAATATCAATAGAATAACCTTTTTGATACGAGTTCATAATGGCTCATATGATCAACAACAATCACACAATACACAAACGCACGAGAAATGAATAAAACAAGGAATCCTTGATGCTCAAAGAGCAACAAATAGTAATTGTTGAGAGTATGATTTTTGTATTGGAGAACGAAAAGACCTTGTATGTGTTTAGTTGAACGCCTCCTTATATTACCAATTAATTTGATGGTGGAACCATAACTTTCTTCAGTAATATTATTCTAAAGTCCTCCAATAAACTCTTAAATGCATAATACATAATAGAAAAGTTCTTAACTTCCTTGTCTGAAATGCAATATGTAACATAAAATAGATAACATAATTAATAGAAACTAACAAAGAATCCTGCATCCCATTTTTTGTGGTAAATAAAAAGAAGGGGATGCCTCCTGCATCACTTAAGTCAAATAAATCTTTCTCGTTTAAAAAAAAAAAAAAAAAACTTATTGTCAAAGATCATATATTCATCTTTTAATTTAACTCTTTCTATTACCCCTGAACTCCATGCTCAAAAGTGAAATCCAAATATATATATATATATATATGAAGAGATCTAAGAGTTGTTAAGCTATGCTGACCAGACAAAGATACCAATTTATCCAAGATTTAAGATTCTGATTGTTAACAAAGGTAGGACAAAACTGAAGCTCCGGTAAGATCTGCTCATGTCATGAGCCCGCAACAATTATTCTCAGCAACAGAACTTATAATTTCTTATTAGTTGAGGATTATAGCAAGGATGGTTGAGGTTATAACAAGGATAGTTGGTTTCATGGTCTTATTAATTTTTTTTTAAAGTTTAAACTATTCTTATTGCGAAGTGGTTCTCTTAATATATATAGGGTTTAAATCATACTCAGCCTATGACATCCGAAGATTGGTATACATATGTATATATTCATGTTAATGGAAGGGTGTTGTTCCAGTTATTTGCGTTATATGTATACGTATAACAAATAAAACTAGAACAATGCTCCTCCAAGAAAAAAGTTAGTGGATTTGCGACTGTATGTAGTAGTGGCGGAGCCCCATTAAGGGACCAGGATGATCCCGGGCCCGTCTTGAATTTTTATTCTCTATGTACTCGACATATGTAATATATACATATTCAGTTAGTTTATTTATCTTAAAATAAATAATTAATACTAGTTTTTTTCCCACAACCCACAAAATATACCACTCTTGATGTAAATAATTCTGTGTAGGCTTGTATGATGTATGATAATTGTCTTTGTAAAAGTTATTTTCTATGATATATATTAAGTTAGTTTATGAGATTAGGAAAAATTCTTATAAAATCCTAATTTTTCTTCCTTTTATTGTTTCATTCATTTTCATTTATATTTTCACAATAGAATCTTAAGATGTGGACCTTGATAATGAGATTCATGAACTTCGTTTACTTCTCTCTATACGAAAATTGACAAAAAATATTGTTGTAATGGATAAAAATGTTCTTATCAATGTTTTGGTGTGTTGTATGAGTTCAAATTGTTTTTTGATATGTTTGTACAAGGCCCCTCCTCATGTGAAATTCTAACTCTGCCACTAGTATGTAGAGTAACGGTTCTCTTCTAAAAGTTGTATAGTAACATAAGATGGTTATTATATTGTCACAATGAGAATCTGAACCACAACTTGCAACATAAACATTTGTCCACCAATAAAATAATTAGCCATATATACAAAATGTAATATTGGTATATAATGTGGAAGGTATTTTTGTTACACATATGCATGGAGTTAGGATATATATTTGTTGAGATCGCGCCTCTAATTTCTGTAGATTTCATCAACTAACTTGGCTATGGAAAAAAGATAATTTAAATATATTTGTATAGAACTACAAAGTGGGGCTCGAGGTAATGAAAATCCATGTGCAAGAACTCAACAGCTAGCATGAGATTTGCAATTGATAGATAGAATCCTTCCTAACATCAAAGGAGAGAACGTGAAATATAGCTAGTGATCATCTGACGACTACCAAGGCGACTTCAGCCTGCATTGGAGAGACAAGTATCAAACAAAAGCTCTACACAAGATATGGACATTCAATATCTTTATATGATTAATGAGAATATTTCCCTTTAAAATAAAACCTAGCAAAGAATAATAATAAGATTTATTGTCGTCGTCGGAAATTCCACTACTATGTATTTTTTGTGTGGAATGGGATTTTTTATTTTTTATCGTTTGGTTGAAGGGGGCTAATTTTCCATATTTTTATGGACATGAAACTTCTACTTTGTAAATTTTTAACATTATGGACATGACTTTCAATTTGCCGCCGATCTAATTTCACTAAAAGTATAGATCACTTGCCAGCAGCCTAGCAGCCGACATAAACAAAATTAGTTTGCTATATCAACTACATATATATATTAATGAATTAAATAGGTAGTTGATCAAGAAACTAATATTGTGTTCATGTCAATTGTCAAGCTCTTTTGCCAGGAAAGTGTTCACATTCCTAAGTGGATTCCACCTAATAAGAGGGCAGCCAGCATGTAATGGAAGCACCCCAGAAATTAGGGTTCTTGTACTTATGACAAGGACAAGTCAATTGGACTGCCTAAAATTGCCTTTTTCAAGCATCACTCTCTAGCTAATCTAATTAATTAAACAATTAGAAAAAAGTTATGGGGCTCATATTACTTGAGATTGGGATTTTCTTAATCCTTAGCAGCTAATGTGTCAACATCCTCAAAGTAAAGGGCCAAAGTTGGTCACTTTATGTTGCTCGTAAGGACTACAAATCACATACTAATTTGTATAAATTTGTTTTTTGTCTCAATAATTTGGCCTAGCTTGCAAGCTAGTACTACTGAATTTTGTTCAGCTAGCCAAAAATGACCTTAAAGATGGTAAGAGTTGGAACTGTATCAATTTTGAAAATGGTCGGTCTTCAGCAGATTTGGGTAGGTGCTATTTTTGTATTTAGACAAATTCATATATATATATATATATATATATAATCTATCTCCAATGACATTGAGACGATTGTCATTAGTTAAAGCATATGAACATGCATTGGGTGTGACCATGTGAGGATGTGAAGATAAAAGAGTTTCACATCGGTGAAAGAAGAAACTTTGCAAAGGTTTATAAGAGGTTGGGCTACTCCCCATATTGCCAATTGGTTTTATGGTGGAACTCCAACTTTCATCATGGTATCAGAGCAGGTTGTCCCACGTATGAAGTCCACACGTGAAGGGGCGTGTGAGGATGTGAAGGTAAAAAAATCTCACATCCTTGAAAGGAAAAACCTTGCAAGGGCTTATAAGAGGTTGTGCTACTCTTTATATTGACAATTAGTTCTATGATAGAATCTCAACTTTCTTTATTAAAGACTAAATATGGAAAATTCAATATTCCAAAATCTTGTAATATGTGGTAAATAAAAGGTCCACATTTTCTTCTCTCATGATTTCATATTTATTTCAAAAAAATTAATGAAGTATATAGGAAGAGAGACCATAATATCACATATGATCGAATGAGGCAATCAAATGAGGGCTGGTTTCCTGCAAATTAATGTAAAAGGAAAAAATGGAGCTGGTATTTGTAACCTAATCAAAGACCAAATATCTTCATGGAAGATATATAACCAATGACATTGTGACATTTGGCATGGAATTCTTTATTATGATCTTGCTAGCTATGACCATGCCCAAGATAGAGAGAGAGAAGTGTACAATATTGGGTAGGTTGAATTGCTGAACTGGTACGTATTAGGGTTTTGTACTTTAATTTGCAGCAATCACAAATATATCCAAAACTTAATTACTTATTATAATATAATAATTAGTGATTCCAAATTTGCGTGTTTGTAAACACGTTTTGTGAAACCCATATGAGTACCCTTTTGAGACATAATCCCAACTTGGGCAAAACCGTGTTTACTAATGTCTGCAGAAAAAACATGCACTAATTGTCTGTATTATCTTAGAAATTATTTTTTTTCATGGCTCTACAGAAAATGCGATCAGCCTTACATTCTGTAGTTCTTTATATATATAATTTTAAGGCTTTTTAGCCAAATCGGTTCATGAGATTGGCATAACTCTTCAGTTTAGTCTCAAACAATTAAAATTGATAAATGTGGTCCTTGATTTTGTCCACCACACATCAATGTCCTTCCGTTAGATTTCCGTTAAATTTTCTACTAGTGTACTTATGTAGAATACTAGTGGTCCTACCAACTCAATTATTTTGCGCCAAGTGGATTATGAATAACAAAACCAATTTTTTAAATGATTAAAAATAAAATTTAAAAAAAAATTCGTCTTCTTCTCGTTCTGCCCAAACCCAAACGCCGACCCCACTAGCCACAATCAGTTTTTCCCAGATTCGAGCCACCAACTAGGCACCCACCCCCCATCCACCAACAAGGGGGGAAACCTCACCACCTGCGACCACAACAACAACCCTCACAGCCCCGCGACCACAACCACCACCCTCACGACCCACCACACCTGTCACAACCAGCAAATCAACCACCCTTCATCGACCCACAACATCTCTCATGACTCGCGACCCGCTTGCAAATCGGATCTGACAAGACAACTAGTGAAGATAGGAGACGAGAAGAAGCCGTCGCACAAAATGAGGTGAGGTCCAAGGTCGTCTGATGGGTTTTAGGGATGAAGAGCCCGACATTGGCAGTGGTGTCGAATGGGTTTAAGTTCTTTTTGTCTTTGTCTTAGTCTTCATTATCCAGATAAAGATGATGACTTTTTTTATTAAATTTTTAGGTTATCATTTTTTGTTTTAAATCATATAAAAAAATAAAGTTAATCTATGTGGAGTTATGAGTGAATTTATGGAACTCACACAATGTTACATCAGCACACTAATAGAGAACTTGACGAAAATCTAACGGAATGACCACATTGATGTGCGGTGGACAAAGTCACAGACTACATTTATCGATTTTGATTGTTAGAGATTAAACTGAGGAGTTATGTTTATCTCAGAGACCATTTTAACTAAAAAACCTTCTCTAGCTATAAACCATAAAATGTGATCCACCAGCGTCCACATAGACTTTGACTCCCAATAATGCATCATATATGTCAAAGGCCATCAAGAAATCAATTTATGTTTCCTTTCTGCATTTCATCAGTGTTATCTATTTATGTTTTTTTTTTTCACCCCATTTGTATTTATTATTGAATATGTTCAAATTAAATTAATTTTCTGCATGCATATGTGACAAGAATGTCATTTTTTTGTGGAGAATTTTCTGTCTTAACCATGTGCCTTTTATTCTTCTCAAGTAAATGAATGTATTTGTTTGTGTTTTTCTTAGTTATATAGAAAAATAATAAGGACACATTTTTTTTGTTTAATTTATTCAATTTGACGGCCATAAGTAAAAAGAGGTGTCGAGCTAGGAGGAAAAACTTTTGTGTGATATGACATGCATTTGTGTGTATGCTTTTCATAATAATTGATGACTATATCAAATAATTGCATATATATAGTTCAAGTTTGTACTTCGAAGTGTGATCCAAGATGATGACCTGCACGCACACGGGCTTGACGGTAATTAGATTGCTTAATCAAAGATTATTGTAAGACACACATTCAGTCACACAACATCATGATTTGATTCTGGTTTAGAAATTCCTCTATAAATTAAATTTATTCCATCTTTTAAATTCTAATAATAATCGAATTATATACTCCACCTCCTTGCCAGCCAAGCAACCTCACTGGCTCAACTGCTTGCGCATAACCATCCTCTTTTCATACAAGGCTTAGTGTACATGCATGGGAACTCATGAAATGTTATATGTATATATATCCTAATAAGACCTCGAAAATTGAATTGAAACACATGCTTGCATGCATTTATATATAAATATTAAAGTCTAATCTAATAATAAGTAGTTAAGAAGTGCAATATGAACTATTAAGAGAGACTTATCTCAATTATTGTACATTTCTCAACCATTCGCATATTGTCCACAGTGCACACCATCATAGTTCATCCTAACTCATTTTTCCAAATTAACCTACTTTTTCAAAGTTTCAAATTATTTGAGGAAATTGCTTTTAGTATCTATCTCCTAAAAATTGTGGATTTCCCACCAATGTTGTTAGCTAGTTACCCATATATATATATATATATATATATATATGGGTTTATGATTAGAGGACACTCATTTTTTGACACATATTTTAACACCCATTTTGTAGGAGCCACTCTATAACTTTTTCCAACGATACGAACCGTCTATATTTCAACTCATCATTCATTGATCATCATTGAAAAAAATGAGATAAATCCAAAACCATTAATACATTCATTTGTAGTGAATACAATTGAAGAATACAATTTGGCAAAGAAACACTAAAATGACTATCATTTAATCCAACAGTCATAAGATTTCGGATTTGGGTGATTTTTGGTAGACATGATCTTTGAGGGAAGACCTAAAAGATAGACGGTTGGATTCATCTTTTAGGTCTTCCCTTAAAGATCATGTCTACCAAAAATCACCCTTCCACTGGCATAAGTTGTTTTTCGATAATTTATTTTCTTAAGAGTGCAACCTAAGATCATAACATAAGTAAGAAATGAAAAAGCGTAGTTAAATTATACACGACCTTTGGCAATATCATAAACCAAAGAGTATTTATGTAAAATAAGGACATTAATGTAGCAGTGTCTCGAACCAATTATCATGCTAATCACCATGTGTTTTACCTTTGTCACATGGCGCCACAATAAGATGAGAAAATCGCCACATTGGCGTTTATGCTTCATGTACAAGTTCTTTTTCGTATTGGTAAAAAGTTTATTGTTTTTAAAATACTCTATATATGCCACATTTGAATAATGCGCCATAAAAAATATGAACAATAAAGCATATATGTCAGGGTATTTTTTTTTGGGTCGCCCTGAACCTTAAAATTTTCAAAACCATCCTTGGTTTAGTAGTTTATACTTTGGAACTTATGGCTTAACTGAAGTTATAGAGTTTTCTATTAGATTAAAGAATTGAAGTAGTAAATTACCGCCAAGTGATGTCGTTTGATGCCTTTGTTCCCATGCATATATGAAAATATGAAAAATGTCATTATCATTATACTCATAGCTAGGTAGCTTATAGTCGCAGAAGGCCTGACAAGTTGAGAGTTTGTACTGATAAAATACATATAAATGATAGTATATGGAGTTGACTTCTTGAAATACTTAGCCTTGTTTATTATTAATTAAGAAAATTAATTAGCTAATGATTTTACAACAAAAGAAAGTTTTATGCTAATGTCTGAAAATCAAGACAGTATATAAAAGCGACTGAATGTTTACTTAAAATGTTATTATTGGAAGTTATATAAAGGATTGTCAAAGTCAAATGGTGCTTAATGACATGTGTTTAATCAAGTTGACTAAAGCAATGCATTCCATCCTATGCACCCAAGTTCGATAAATTCAATATAGTTATCCTATTGTGTCAAAAACAAAGAAGCTATATATAGGCATTATGATATGCTTTAAACTACCATCCACTTGATATCCAAGCTCTTTTGATTACTCTTTTATACTAAAAATTATTGTATGGTACTAGAATAATGTCACGTGATATAACTAATTTACATTGTTATAATAGGATAGACGATGAATTTATGTTTAGAGTTGATAACCAATACACATGCATTAACATATGTGGATTTTGGTTATAATAACTTATATAGTAGCACACAATAATCACCATCAAACTCGGATCAATATCAAATAGGTCCTTAATTAAGTTTAACCAAATCAAGCATATCTCTCTCAAATGGGTGTTTATTGCTGTTCACATTTTTCGTTAACTAATTAATGTAGTCGATTGTTACTATATTCTGGGCCTGCTGTGTATCAAATGGTATCTCTTTCATGTGGTGGAGTGCTAACATTTGGCGTAAAGCTATGCAAACGCTTATATTAGCAAACCATATCTCAATTAACTAACAAATCCTAATCAAGCCAGGTTTTACGAGAATGACATGCAACGTCAAACTCAGCTCAAAATTGTCAAAGATTGGAAATTCTACCTCATATTTAATATAGGGTTTGAAGTAATTGTATATGGCTTAATTGTTGGAAAAGTTAACAATTTGGTTTATTAATCTGTTAAGGTATAATAATAATAATAATATTAATATTAATAATAACAACAATAATAAGAATTTGTAATCTATCTGTTTATAGTTTTTCTTGTTCTTCATTAATTAGTCTATAGCTGTACGTACGTTATATCCCAACATTAATATGTTAATGCTCAAGTCTTTCACAGTTGATTGCAAGACAAGTCAAAAGTAAAATGAGTAGAATGCCAAAAATAAAAATAAAAATATATATCCATCGATTATACAAATTGAATTTGTGTAAAACTTGCTTTTCAAGCAAGAAAACAAGATGGAATTGTTACAATTCAATCAAATCTACAGTATATATGTAGAGAGAGACAAATCCAATTCTTAAATTGGGCTTAAATTGGGCTTTGTCCTCCAAAAGAATAAAAAATGGTTTAGAACCACTGAAAAAACAAAGGAAGATAAAAAAGAGAGGAAAATATAATTCTAGCTAGCCCTCTCTCTCTTTTCCATGAAATTATGTATTCTTGTCAATGCAATCTCAAGTGTCTGCTCACTCATGTTGGCAAAGCACACCCTAAACCAGCCAGGCTCAGAGCAATGACAAGAAGAACCTGGAGATATATTTAGCTTCACTTCATGCAGCATGGAATCCCAAAGAGTCAGTTCACCTTCTCTTGTTGGTTCATCCAAAAATGGACTTAAATTCATCCAGCAAAACAACCCAGCATTTCCTTTCAAACACTCAATCCCCGATTTCTTCAAACCCTCGACGATCATATCATATCTCTTCCTCAGCCTCTCTCTATTTGTCTTTATGTAATTCTCAGTGAATTCCTTGTCAGATAACATGGAAGCCAAGAGATGTTGTGTTTGAGAAGATATTAGAGTGAAGCTAGACATCCTTCTTGCTGTTGTCACAACCTTGTCGTTGTAAGAGTACACAGTGCCAACTCGAAAACCCGGAAGGCCAAGATCTTTGGATAGACTATAAACAATGTGTACTCTTTCTGCATCCTTGTACTGCCTGTCTTCAAGAATTTCTGCCACACTAATGAATTCGGAGGATGAGAAGGCGGATCCCGAGTAGATTTCATCAGAGACAAGATGGATGTTTTTTCGGGTGACGAAATCAAGAATCTGTTCAAGGACTGCCCTTTGGATTGTTGCACCAAGTGGGTTTGATGGGTTTGTGATTAGTACCCCTCTCACTCTCATGTTCTTGGCTTCTGCCTCTTTGTATGCAGCTTCTAAAGCTTGAGAAGTAATCTGGAAGTTGTTTGAGCTTTCACAGTGGATTGGCACAATGTTCACACCAGTCCTCCACCTCAAATCTCTATCAAATCTGAAAGAAGGAAATTTAAGTTGACATTAGTTTTTGATGATCAATATGGAAAAAAGTCACAGAAAATTTGCATGAAATAATATAGCATCCAAATGATATATAACATTCTCTTGTCAGATACCAGTTGGCATGTTATGTCCAGACTCAATCTAACGTCATGCGGTTAAAACGAGCACTAAATAAATGTTCAGCGTAAACACTGAAAAAGAAAAACATGTCTAACTGTATGACAAGAGAACATTTCTGTAACTTCCAAGTCATTAAGTTTGAGTGACAGATGAGTATTCTTACCCTGGATAGTATGGGGTTGGAACAAGCAAAGCATCACCAGGATCAGCTATGATGAAAGTCAATAGCTCATTAGCTGCAGTTGCACCTGCTGTTAAGACTACCCTAGCAGGGTCAAATTTGGCTCTTCCCCCTCTAATTTGTTCCATAAAACTTGCCATTGCCTTTCTGAAAGACAAAAGGCCATGGTAATCTTGAAACAAGGCATTTTCTCTAAAGCCAGACACTCCTTTTGATCCCTCTGAACCCCAGTTGGAGGCTTCTGAATTTTCTTCCAAATACTTTTCCAACAGATCAAACGAAACCTGTTCAACAAAAAAAAGTTAATATTAGATGAAAATTCTAAAAGTATTAAAAATTCAGATTTTTTTTCTTCTGGGGTTTTGAAAACCAAATGATCATGAGAAGCACTTACTTGATTTTCAGCAAGTCCCATTTGTATGACTCCAGATGGGTTGCTTGACTCATGATAAGGGTTTTCATCATAAGCTTTCCATCCTGCAAAGTATGGAGAGTCTTCTCCATGAGTATCAGAAACAGCTATTTTTGATAGCCCAACAGAAGGTTGCTGCTGCTCAATCTCTATAGCCATAACTAGCTTTCTTATAAAAGCACTTTGGCCTTCAAGAAAGCTGTAGGTATGACTCAGAGATAGAGAGAGAGAGAGAGAGAAGAGTTGAATGAGAATTGTTTGAATGAAAAACCTTTGAAATCGCCCACTTATATATATAGGAACTGTTTGGAGAGCAATGGCATAAAAAAAATAATAAACAAAAAAGGTACTCTCAACTTGCCTGTTTTATATATTGAGAAAACAAAAAGAAGAAGAATCAATCATTGATTCTGTGACATAAGCAAGATATACATTCAAAGCTGGCCTTTTACATACATCAAAGTAGTTTTTATCTCATCGCCTACATGAACCCAACAACTGTCAATAATTTTATGCTATGCTCTCAAAGCTTTCTTCTATCTTAATCTTCCTAAGATCTGATTAAGATTAGACAGAATATATGGTTAGGTTTCTCTCTCTCTCTCTCTCTCTCTCTCTCTCTCTCTACTTCCCAACCTATGACAAATCAAATCCTTGCTGAGCAAACCCTAAATCCCAAATGATGCCTGAAATTAAAATGCTTGTAAAAATTATTATTTGAAGAGATCTAAGAGTGGTTAAGTTTGATTGCCGGACAAAGATACCAATTTTCACAAGATTAAGATTCTGATTTGTGTGCAAATTAGCTAGGGCTGCATATAATTGAAGCTCCATGAAGATCTGCTGACCCCACACATCACACATGCATATGTATTAATTCCTAGCAACAAAATATATAACTAGCTAGGGTTTTGAGGTTTAAAGAAATAATACTCCCATGATCTAATTAAATTCTCTAAAGAAGTATGTGTTATTTTCATAGGACACGTATTTGCCTATATGTCTATATGTGTATTTGTGCAGACAAAATGGTTTAAGTGGCAAAATAATAAGGGGAATATATGGTTTTTTGGGGGTCAAGATGGTGAAAATCCATGTGCAAGAGCTCAGTAACATGAGATTTGCAATTAATAGATGGAATCCTAATGCGTACAACAGAGAGAGAACGTGAATGGCGTGATGAGATGACGACTACTTGATCGGCCACTTCAGCCTGCAAGGGAGAGACAAGTATCAACCAAAAAGTCTACATCAGATATGGAACTTCAATTATATGTGCATATGGCAATTAGATTAATTGAGATCATGAGTAATTACACTTCGTTCGGTGGAAGGTTATCTTTGGATATGTTGACAGAAATGGAAAAATGACTTAAAATAGGGGAATTAAAGAAAAGGTATCAAATCAGCTAGTCCTCCTAGTTATCGGGTTCTTGATTTTTATGTATTAATTTGATTATGGATTTCAAGAGAAAACTCACACTTTTTTTATTTGAGCTTATTTAGAAGTGCTTTTAAAATTATTGAAAACGCTTCTGATGAAAATGTTTTTGAAATCAATCCTTAGCAAAAATGCAATGAATTATGAAAAAACACTTAAAGTGCTTCATGCAAGAAGTACATAACTGGTGCTTATTGCAAAAAACACTTCAAGTCTTCATATTATAATTAATAAGTGAAATGAATGTCATACCCATATTTTAGTAAACACATAAAACTCAAGAATTTAGAATAATTCTAATTACTATTCTCTATAAGTAAATCCAAATCAGCTATTGGTTTGGAAATCATGTAAAATTATTGGTTGTACAAAAAAAAAATATAGAAAACGAACCCTCATGGACCACAAGAAATATTACATCCCAACTAAAATATTGCTATAGGATATGTGAAAACTTTCAGAAGCATGATTCCGTTTTGTAAGATGTGATAGTTGGTCGATCAGTCTATGATATATATTTCTATGTATAAGATGCTCAATATGTAAGAGAGAAAAGGGATGGTGGGGTTGTTTACCAATTATATATTAATAAAATTATTGACATGTTAAAAAGAAAATTATTGGAAGCAAATAGCTAGAACACTTCAAGTCTTCATGTGTGTTTTTATGTATATATGAAAGTGGAAGTTGTATTCTTATTTGCATCAAGTTATCAACTATAAAGTTAATGGATTAGGAACTAATTAAGAAGCTGCATTAGAAGCTCATTGCTGAGAGGAAAATGTCATGGAACGGAAGCACACCAGAAATTAGGACTGACACGTATGAAAAGGACAGACCAATTGGCTTTACATCGAACAACTCCACAGTATGTGCGTTCCCAGATGGCCTTTTTGCAGCATCACTGTAGCCCTAACGCTAATTTAATTAATTGCTTAATTAAACAAGGAAAAAGGCTGTGGGGGCTATCAATTGGCTTTACTCTTACATGGAACAACTGAGTTCAGATCTGCTCTGCCAAAACTCCATCTGCCCACCCTCTGCCTGCAATTTGGTGTTGACACTTGTCCCTCTACTTGACTGCAAGTTAACTTTGTTAACTTAAAAATAATAATAAATTCTAAACCGTACCAGACCACCACCGAACTCCCCGCACCCACCAAATCTCTTAAGCCACACCACCACCATCGGAGTTGATCGACTGTCCTCCTTGGCCCCAGAAAACCTCCTCTTCTCTCTCTCTCTCTCTTTTTCCTCGATCATCTCAAACACAAAATACCTTTGAATCTCAAAATCCAGCACCCTTTGAATCACAAAATCCAATACAAAAATTCACAACAATCACGCAATGGTAAGGACTGCTCAAAGTTGATTCTAGTGGTGGTGTTGATTTTGGTTAGCAATCACTAAAGTGGGAGTGGTTTTGGGTTTGTAACTTTGTATAGATCTTGAATTGATGCATGAGAAAGAAAGAAACAAGAAAGGGAGAAACACGGGGAGAGGAGAAGATTCGCCAGAGGCCAGGTGAAAGGTTTTTGCTAGAGGAGGATGAAGGATGTTTTTCCAAGGATGAAGAGGAGCGGGGTGGCGGTGTTTGGTGGGGTTGCTGTGGAAGTTGGGTCGTTGGGTGAGTGGAGGCTTCGGTAGCTGCTGGGTTTCTCATTCCAATTTTTTTTTTATTAAACTTAACAGTGTTATGAAGGGGGTTAAGTAAAGAGACAAGTGTCAACACCAAATTACAGGCAAAGGATGGGCATAGGGAGTTTTGGCACATCAGATCTGCACTCGGAACAACTCCACAGTCTGTACTGTCGCAGATGGCCTTTTTGCAGCATCACTGTAGCCCTAACCCTAATTTAATAAATTAATTCTTAATTAAACAAGGAAAAAGGCTGTGGGGGATTTATAATTACTGAGATGATTAATGAGATTTTCCTAATCGTTTTAGTAGCTACTGTGTCAACATCTTCTGAATACAGGGCCAAAGTTTGTCTTTTAATGTTGCTCTCAAGGACTACATGCAACTGAGTCATTGAAAGCCAGTTCATCTCTACATTATATTATATGCATCTGTTTATGTAATTAGTGGTAGGATTAATTTAGGGTTTCCCAAATTGTAAAAAAGATAAAAAAAAAGGAAAAAAAAAGGAGTTGGCATGTTTAATTGTAACCCAATTATCACAGCCCAAATATCTTGATGGAAGATATAAAACCAATGACAGTGCGTCACTTGGGATTGTTTATTATAATCATGCAATGATCATGTCAAAGAAGATAACCATAGATTATTGGGTAGGTGAAAGTCACATATATAATCAATAATTAATTACTGACTCTCCTTCTATTGCTGAAATAGATAAAGAGTACGTTTTTTTAGGAAGATTTTAACATCATAAATCAATGTTTAAGTTATGATAATCGATGTTCTTCGTTATCAACCAAACTACCGATCAAGTAGTACTTCTCTTTTCCGTATTAGCATAAAGTCACAAGTTCGAAACCCTCCAGATTCCTTTCGTGTTTGTACGAACACGTTTTGTGAAAACCACGACCTTTCAAAGACACAATCCCGACTCGTGAATGCCAATGTTTTTACTAATGTCTACACTTGAACATGTCCACAGGCCATATGGTTGTCTTTATCTTATAAATTTCCTGCATGTTCTGCTTCTGCATATATATAAATGTATTTAGTACGTACACAAATATATACCTTTTTGTATATATATGCTGCCATAATCCCATTTTCTTAATGTTGTTTTCTTTGGTTCTAAAGCATGCATGAAATGCGATCCACCATCCTCCACGTAGACTTTGACTCCCAATAATGCAAATAATATTTGGAATTAACTACATTTTATACCATCAAGATTTGAGGTGATTTTTAAAATAGGTCACGAGGTTTCAATTTTCCCATATTTTCTCCTAAGGTTTTGAAATTGTATTAATTTATACCTTTTGTCTAATAAATTATCTGAATTTTCATTAAATTAATTACATAGTGAGCATGAAATCCGTAACATGGTTGACATGAAAGCCACATTTGTACTATATAGCCAAAAAAACTTATCAATTTAATAGATAATTAGACATTCAAATATACAAAAGGTATAAATTGATACAATTTCAAAATCTTAGGGGGCAATTTGAGAAAATTAAAACTCATGGCCCAATTTAAAAATCACATCAAACCTTAAGGTGTAAAATATAGTTAGCTCTAATATTTAATTTAATATTTTCCCTTCAACTTGCAATTTTTTTTGTTAATTTTTATATGTTTATGGTTGAATATATATTCTAAACAATGTCTCTACATATGTGCCAAGAATCACCTTTTTGTGGAGAATTTTCTCCCAACCATGCATGTGCTTTCCTCCCAAAATTCTCTCTAAAAAAATACATGTGTATGGCTGTATTGTACGTATGAGTTTTTCAATATTATTGGTGGAATACTAACTACGCGTATATAAATAAGTTTATAGCTAATAATTGCATTGTTGAAGTTTCTTGTATTCCTAAATTGTGATCCAAGAACCTCCATGCACAGAGGCTTAGAGATAAGATTGCTTTATGAAGATAAATTATGAGACGCACCAACCATAATTTATTTCTTGTTTTAAAGTCTTAATTCCATAATACTAATGCATATAATCATTTGATCATATGCATGAATATTGAATGGTCATATATTCTAGCCACATTTTTTATACTTCATTCGAGAAGCTTCTGGTTCAAATTTAATGGTGAAAGTACCTTTGTATTGAATACTTAAAAAAATACCTTGGCTTGTGGCCGGTTCGAGAATGCTCTTGTGGAGAATACTAATGCTCATAAGCATTATCAGCAAAAGCCATTTTGCTAGAAACACAACAAAATTTATAAGAAAAAAACCACGTGCTTTATGAAAATCCATTTAGAAGCTATTTCCGAATCTCAAAAAGCACTAAATATATATGTGTTTCTTTTATAATCCAGACGTGCTTTTCACTTTTTAGTCATATATACGTCACAAAATTAATTTATAATTATCTCAAAGTATTTTGAACTTTCCAAACACAATCCCAAATTAATTTTTAAAATAACAGTCTACCAACATAACAGGTCGGATTCACAGACAACGTATATTTACATGTAGCCATACCCACCTCCTTGCCAACCAGGCAACCACGAAGGAATCAGCTAGCTGATATGCATACACGGCTTTACATTGGAACTCATGAATAGTATAATTCTAGTATGGCCTCGTAAATTGAAATCAAACACATGCAAATGCATATGTATACTTAATAAAATTTCTAATGACTTCTGGCCTTTTTAACTATTCCTGAATAACTTGGAGTCGGACCTTCTTTCGCACTATTGCAAATCCAAATATATATTGGAAAGTTTCAGTTGTATCGGAAATAGGATTGACTACTACGGATTTGACCTAATACACTGTTTCAGAAACCCGTACAATCTGCAATGAATATACTATAGGATGTTAAGATAGGGACTTTCTAGAGTGTTTCAGAGTATCCGGTACTCAGGCATTTCAACCGTTAGATCTTCATTTAAAAATATAAAAATCAATATATAACGGTTAAAACATCCGGAGTATCGTGTACTTCGGAGTACCCAATAATTTTTTTTTAAGATAACAATGTCGATTTGTTTGACACATATGGTTAACTAAAAAATATCCTTTATTAAAAAAAATGTCTTCAAATTGAATGAATTTTTCTAGAGATAATTGTTAGATGATGATAAAGAAAAATAACGGTTTCGTTTACAACACTTGTACAATGAAATATTTTCATATCGTTATTGAATGATGAATGACTCCTTATATGCAAGAAGCCAAACAATTATTTTATATTATATACCATCATGATGTTATCAACTAAATCGGAAAAATATTTCATATCAATTCCCACTTTTTATTGAAAACTGAAAAACAGTAATTTTCCTTTTCAGTTTTAAAAAACAATGAAAAATAAAAAATGAAATGGTTTTCAAACGCCCCCATTAAATCATACAATAAATAAATAAATAAATAGAAACCCTAGAATATGCATAAGCCGGGCCCAAAATATTCTATTGGCCTTAATGAGGCTGTAATGGGCCCAAGTCTAGGCTCAAAATGGAGAAACAAAATTGTTGGGCTTCAATCCATTTCACATCCATATAAGGCTATAAGTAGGTCTGTGGGTCCATTTTTGGCCCGGAAAGAAAAGCCATTTCCCATGGCTTCGTCGTCGTCTCTCACCCCTCCTCCAGTCCCACCGGAGCTCCACGTCACCAACCGCGAAAAGCTCCTCAATTCACTTCGCCGCCACCTCTCTGAATCTTCCCGCCCCCTCCATGGCTTCGTCTTCCTCCAAGTGATCCACTTTCTCCTCGTTGATTCCGATTTAACATATATTTTCATGAAAAAAGAAAAAATTAATTAACTTTGGTTTTCATCAACTTGTTGTTTCCAGGGAGGCGAGGAGCAAAATCGCTATGACACTGATCACACCGAGCTCTTCAGGTAGCCAGTTGAAATAATTAATATCAAACAATATTCCTAATTATCATTAATTTTCAGCTTAGTTTTCGGTTTTTGCATTGGATGTTTAATTGTTGTTTGATTCTATAGAATCCCAGTATGTAAAAATGGACATTGTGATTATCCAATGTGATTAGATTTTAATGTTAGAGGTTAAAATTTTCCATTTAATTTAACTTGGTTAAGAAAGATCAATGCTTTTTGTTTATTTTCTGATTAGTGTCCAATTTTTGTTCACAGACAAGAGAGCTACTTTGCTTACTTGTTTGGAGTAAGAGAGCCTGGTTTCTATGGAGCTGTAGTAAGTACATATAGTTGTGACATTCCGGTTGTTCTTGAATGCGAAATTATATCCGTTGGGTGTTTGTTTTTATGTGTTACATGTAATTGTTCTTCCAAACTGATCTTTTTGTACCATTTTTCCTGAAGGACATTGCAACGGGGAAATCTATTCTCTTTGCTCCTAGGTTGCCTTCTGAATATGCTGTTTGGTTGGGAGAGATAAAGCCTTTATCTTACTTTAAGGTGATTGTCGGTTTAATACATTTCTCTGTCAACATAAGATGCAGTCGTTACTTGTTAGCTCACATTTGTGTTATTCATTTGCAGGAAAGATATATGGTTAGCACGGTATGCTATACTGATGAGATTGCAGCAGTTTTACACGATGAATACAAGGGATCTGGTCAACCTTTATTGTTTCTCTTGCATGGACTCAACACTGATAGTGATCTATTCTCAAAACCCGCAGATTTTCAGGTATGCTCCCCGTTTGTCTCAAATCATACCTTCAGAATACGACTAGTTGTACTGGGTCTTGGTTCAGGTGCTTAAGGCTGGGTTTGGGGAATGATAGGTGTTATGTTAAATAGATAAATAAATAATAAAAACTATATATACTCATACTTATTGCATTCTCTGTTTCAAACACACTTTTCTATAATGCGTTGCTGATACCATTACTATTAGCAATATGTATACGTCTTTCACTCAAAAGCTTAGGTGATTTTTTTAGGACCTAGTAACAAGCTTCCTAGGTTTTGAATCTTCATATTCTTTAAATAGAATGTTTATTGAATATGTGTTCCTAATCTTTGTATAGGGGATTGATAAGTTTGACACAGATTTGACTACCTTGCATCCGGTTTTGACTGAATGCCGTGTTATAAAATCAGATCTGGAGCTTGCCCTTATCCAGTTTGCCAATGATATAAGTTCTGAAGCTCATATTGAGGTAACCTTTCATGAAGATGTTCCATTGCCCAAATGTGTTGCCCGTCATATATACATCATGTACATATTTTAAGAAATAGATGTACATTTAACACATATTTCTGTATGTAATCCTTGAACGTTTATCTGTGAGCACATGCACTTAATGTGTTTAATCTATGCACTTTGTGCACTTTGAAATCTTGATTTTTGACTCATTCTTATTATATCTTTAGAAATGTTTCAGAACTTGAGTATTTTTTTCGTAGTCATGATTGCTATTTCTCTTTCTGGCCAGGTCATGAGAAAAGTTAAGGTAGGCATGTACGAGTATCAGCTGGAAAGCATGTTTCTTCACCACACCTACATGTATGGTGGCTGTAGACATTGCTCCTATACATGTATTTGTGCTACTGGTGATAATAGGTAAGCTTTTCTTGATTAAAATCTAGCATTTCTGTTTCCATGAGGCAGTGCCAGTAATCCGGTTGGTTCCAGTAATTAACAGATGCTTTGATTTCATTAGGTATGGATATATTGTTATTGGTTTTAATCTCAACTGTAAAACGTTGGCTAAAAATTGTACTGTTTGAAAATACAGTGCTGTTCTCCATTATGGGCATGCAGCAGCTCCAAATGACAGGGTACAATATACTTCTCTGCTAAGTACTTTCTTAAATAATGTAAATTAACTTAAATTCATAACATTGTTTGTACAGATCTTGGAAGATGGAGATTTGGCATTGCTTGATATGGGAGCTGAATACAACTTTTATGGGTCTGACATTACATGTTCTTACCCTGTGAGTATATGTATTTTTGTTTGAAATTGTTCTTTTAGCTAGGGTTAAGGTTCTCTACACCATGGGCCGAATGGTAATATATAGCAGTAAGCAGGAGGAGACTCTTCTTAATATACTGTGGACAATGCCTATTTGTTTGATTTTCCCAAGGTTTCTCAAAATTCTTTCAACTTTACCTGCAGGTGAACGGAAAGTTTACCCCTGACCAAGCACTTATATATAATGTAAGTGCATTAGTGTTATCGTTGCATTGTTCATATCTTTAATCTTTCTTCTTGCTCTTTCTTTCTGTGCATGTGTGTGCAGACACTTGCATACGTTTGCATACTCACGAGTCTAGGCTAGTGTGCAGGGCCTGCTTAGTTGACAAAACAATTATATTTTTGTTTTCAGCATTTTCTAACATTTATTAGTACATGTTTACTTTTTGTTTCTAATTATCTCGCTTTCTGCAGGCCGTCCTTGATGCTCACAATGCTGTCATATCTACAATGAAACCTGGAGTAAGCTGGCTTGATATGCATAAGTATGACTAAATTCGACTACGTTCTACGAAAAACATTTAGCCTTTTGCAAATATCATGTACATTCTTATTCTCTTTGCCTCCTTATAATTTGCAGACTAGCAGAAAAGGTTATTCTTGAATCATTGAAGGGAGGGAGCATCCTAGTCGGGTAACAATATTGTATCTCAATTACTTGCAAGTTGTCACTAGTTTCGCAAGGACAAGCTTACTTAAGCTGCTTGTTGCTCTTTTCTCTAGCAACGTTGACGATATGATGGTTGAACGACTGGGTGCTGTTTTCATGCCTCATGGTCTTGGGCATTTGCTTGGTCTTGACACTCATGATCCTGGCGGCTACCCAAAGGTTATTTTCAATAAGTTATTCTATACCTTTCTGGTTTATCTTTCAGAATTATTTTGTAAATAATTTTGGCATTTCTCCTTGGTGGAACTTGGAACAACTGCATAATTGCAGGGAACGGAGAGGTCAAAAGAACCTGGATTGAAGTCTTTACGTACAACAAGAGAACTCCAAGAGGGAATGGTTAGTATCAAATTTCGCATGATTGTTTTTCATTTCCTTTTTCCCCATTAATATATAGATCAAATCCTTTCACCGGTGTTCTGAATCTTTATCTTCTGAACCCTGGCTAAAATGAATTCTATTGCATTTCACGCTTTGTCTTGGTGGGTTGTTCCGTAGGTGATAACCGTGGAGCCTGGTTGCTACTTCATTGATGCTTTGTTGGTTCCAGCCATGGGAAATTCAAATACTACCAAGTTCTTCAATCATGAAGCAGTTAGTAGATTTAAAGGTTTTGGTGGAGTCCGAATTGAAAGCGATGTGGTACCCCATTTTCTGAACCCAATGATTCCTTTTACTGCTTTTTGACCTGCATTCATTTTCCCATTGGTCGCATTCGCATTGCCTGTTTTTGGACCGGAATGTACTTGTTCATATGCTATTCTTAAAACTGTACATGCTGCTGAACTCACTTCCGCTGCCTTGCCTTTGCGATTTCATGTATATCATATTTTCTTTGTACTGTTGATGTGTGCTTATACATGGTTCTGCATTTGGTAGCTTGTCACGGTTGATGGTTGTAAGAACATGACAAAGGTTCCTCGGGAAATATCGGAGATCGAAGCAGTAATGGCAGGGGCGCCATGGCCGCTTGATAAATCTTCTTCCGAAAAGGCCGGACAGAACAATTGCAACAATAAGTGACTTTGATGTGCTGCTCTCCAAGAACTTTGAATTCAGCTATTTGTCATAGAAATGAAGTAGAACAAAGCATCCTCTGTGAAATATTGTTGTAAACTTTCACTATGCATAAGTGGTCATGACTTATTTGTTCTCTTGCAAATTTTGTTTTGTTTTGCTTTTCAATATTTATTTTCTTCATTAAACTAAAAGAATTCCTAAGTTAAACACTTCTAGAAAATATATATATATATATATATAATTCTCTCTACAGTAAATTTTTTCGTGACGTTTTGAAAATTCTCGCATATGATAAATTTTGAATCAACTTATTAACATAATCAGCATTGAAAGCTTCATATGAGCACTCAAGCGCTAATAGTTAGTAACTTATTATAATAATAATCACTTATTTGGACCCTTGCTACAATGTTTCTCGTGATTTGAACCAATCATTTCTTAGGTCATTGTTGGAAGATCTTTCGTCCAAAAATTCATTCAAATCAAAAGGTGTTTAGTTTTCAAACTATCACCAAATAAATAAACGAATGTTCACCGGCTAAGTGGTTTTCAATTTAAATGAAATTTTGTAAAGAAAATATTTCAATGATTACCGTAAAATATTAGCTATCATAAAATTAAATTGTGAAGTGAATTCACTTCACAAACAAATGATTAGAGCCGCATTGACTTAATCAGATTAGCAGTAACTTTAATATATTTAATTGATATAGTTGATTGTCTATGGAACGATGTCGTTTCATACCAAAGTCTCGCGCCACTTGAAGTGGAAAACGACCTCCAACTGCTCACTTAAACTAATTTTGGAAACAAAAAATCTTTAAAACTTTAAAAGCTCAAATCTGCGAGCCCAATAAGTACCCAAAAACCCCTCGCAAAACCCTAAATCCGCTGTCAATGGGTCGCCGAAAGAACACCAACAACAGCAGCAGCAGCAACCAGACCTCGGCGGCGGCGGACTTCGGCCACCTCGGCGAAGCCGTCAAAGACGTCTCCGAGTGCTCCAACCACGACGAGTCCATGTGCGACCCCGAGCTCGACAAGGCCGCCGATGACTCCATGGGCGAGCCTGAGGTCTCGTTCGTCGAAGCCGATGGCAAGACCAGCGCCGACTATTACTTCGACTCCTACTCTCACTTCGGTAAATAAAAAAGCTTACTTTCTTCGATTCTCTGTTTTTTGCTTCTGGGTTTTTGTTTGGATGCTCTGAAAACTTAGATAATGGGATTGGAAAAGGGGGGATTTTTCATTTTCGTGGTTGGGTTTTCGGTTTGGATGCTCTGAAAACTTAGATAATGGGATTGGAAAAGGGGGGATTTTTCGTTTTCGTGATTGGGTTTTCGGTTTGGATTTTGAAAGTTTCGAACTTGGTTGCATCTTGTTTTGGAAGTTAGACTGTTGTGCTAGTTTTAGTTGATTGGGAGCGTTGCTTTTAATTGCAATGGCAGCAAGTAATAGAGCGATATCGAACTTGGTTGCGTTTTGTTTCGAACTCGGGTGTGGTTTTGAAAGTTTCGAACTTGGTTGGATTAGTTGATTGGGAGCTTTGATTTTATGTGCTAATGGCAGCAAGTAATAGAGCAAGTTGCTAAATGCCGGTGCCGTGATTTATATTGTTTATATATCTGGTTCTGTTTCGATGTTACTTGCTATGAAAGGCTTACCTTTGTGTTTTCTTTTGATTGCAGGTATTCATGAAGTAAGTGCATTGCGCTTGGATGCAAACCGGTTCTGTATTTCGTTCTTGTAACCTTTTGCTGATAGCGATTGGGTGCTCACTGACTATTGTTATGTTGCAGGAAATGTTGAAGGATCTAGTGAGGACTAAGACATATCAGAATGTTATTTATCAGAATAAGTTTCTAATAAAGGACAAGATTGTTCTTGATGTGGGAGCTGGGACTGGAATTTTGTCCCTGTTTTGTGCAAAAGCGGGCGCAAAGCATGTTTATGCGGTATGTTTCTCTTAATGAAAGTTTGTGAACAAATCAATTTTTGGAATGCATAGTATTTTCCTATTTGTTATGTAGTTTAGTAATGTCTCCTTAATATTATTGATTTAACATATTATTTTACCCACAGGTTGAGTGCTCCGACATGGCTGACATGGCAAAAGAGATTGTTGAAACAAACGGATATTCTAATGGTAAAGTTTTTGAAGTTCATACCTGCATGTAGTTCTGTTCAGTCTCTGGACATTGTTTTGACAAACTGAGTATTATGCTTACTCATTCGTTATTTGATAAATGCAGTAATAACCGTTCTGAAGGGGAAGATTGAAGAAATCGAGCTTCCAGTCCCTAAAGTGGATATAATTATCTCAGAATGGATGGGATATTTTTTGTTGTTTGAGAATATGTTAAATACTGTCCTCTATGCTCGTGATAAATGGCTTGTAAGTAGTATTTACATTCCAAGTTTATTGTTTGTGGTATCTTGGTCAAGAGTACCTAAACCCCATGCAAACTATCCATTCAGTTGGGTGGGTCTTAGGTTCCTGTGACCCTTTTCGAGGGATAGTCATTGCAGTTGTAGTGTTCTAGGGTCCTATTAGTTGATGTTGCTGATTTTTGCATAGAAACTATGGAGCCATGGTATAATCTTTTGAATGTGTTCTGTCTTTTCATCTTTGTAGGTGGATGATGGAATTCTACTACCAGACAAAGCGTCTCTCTTTTTGACAGCTATTGAGGATGCAGAGTACAAAGAGGACAAGATAGAATGTGAGCCTTTTGAATTCTTGTGTGTATCCGGTTTACCATCTTTGGAGGTTCAAATGTTCTTTAGTGTCACACAAATGTACATGTAGCTTGCAGCGCATCTCGTTGATTTTTTGCTTCTGATCTCTTGTTTTCATGTTATTCCAGTTTGGAACAATGTTTATGGCTTTGACATGAGCTGCATCAAGAAGCAAGCCATGATGGAGCCCCTTGTGGACACCGTTGACCAAAACCAAATTGTTACAAACAGTCAGCTACTCAAGGTCGGAAACTCATATCCTGTTTTCACCCTGCTACACTACGTGAAATCAGTCTTTGGCCCCCTTTTATGCTTTCAATTGTTTCCACTAATTCTTCAATTTCCTTCATTCAGACGATGGATATATCTAAGATGACTCCCGGAGATGCTTCCTTCACAGCCCCTTTCAAGCTTGTTGCTGAACGTGATGATTTCATTCATGCTCTTGTAGCCTACTTTGATGTGTCATTTACGAAGTGCCATAAATTGATGGGCTTCTCCACAGGTCAGTATCTTTGTGCTTTGCCTCTTACTTTTGTTAATTTGTTGTTTGGATCAAAGTTTTCTTTTGGAAATATGGGCATTTATAGCAAGAAACGGAAAAAGAATATGCGCATAGGATTTCAATGTTTTCTACATGCATTCGTTCCTGTCCAACTAGTAAGCTGTATAATTTTCTTAGTGTAGTGTTGTGGAACTCGTGTTTTGTCAGTTGAGTTAACTATTATGTAGTGTTTTCTGACAAAGCGAACTGTTATTTTTATACAACCTGCTTCTCCGTAGGTAATCATATCTTTTCTGACAAAGTGAAATGTAATGCAGGGCCAAGATCACGGTCTACTCACTGGAAGCAAACAGTCCTGTACCTGGAAGATGTGCTAACAGTATGTCAAGGAGAGTCAATTGTCGGAAGCATGACTGTGGCGCAAAACAAAAAGAATCCCCGTGATATTGACATAATGCTCAAGTATTCGTTAAATGGTCGACGATGCACAGTCTCAAGGGTTCAATGCTACAAAATGCGCTAAGTTGTGTTTTGTTATTGTTCCATCAAGAAAGCAATCCATAGTTGCAACAGACTCGAGGGTTGTGGATTGTTGCCTCCCATTAGATGTGTGCTAGGAGGCAGCATTGTAGCCTATGTACTTCTAATTATTCATTTCTTAAGATTGTAATGTCAAAATTTTGATGCTTAAAAGGTTTTGAATTGATCTTATTTTACTTGATGTCGTGCAATTCTATAAATCTTATCTGTTCTCTTGAGTTTTTTCAATCCAAGTGATTTTTCGTTCGAATAACCGGTGGCAGCGGTTTACAATTCGTTAATCTTTCTTGACAAGAAAGGAAGTATAAGACTCGAAAACTCGAGCAATGTAGCAGAAATTGATACAATTGCAATGAAAACAACGTAGTATAAACCTCAAGCAAATGTACTTCCAACTTTTCCTCAATTTTTCTACTTAAATGTCATAAGCATATTGATGCAATTGACAAAAACCTGATTACCCTTTACTACAATTCCTATAACTCTGATTTTGTGTTCTAAAGCTCTGCCTTGTTGCCCTTTGTACTCTTCTTCGAAGCCGTCTTTTTCACTCCCCGCCACGTTTGCTGTAACCAGTTAGAGACTTTGTTTGCATGCTTCTTTAGTGTCTCTCTGGTCTTCACAATTCCGGTGGCGATCTTCTGTTTCAAGTCATTCTTTGCACTCTCTTTTTCTCTCATGATTTTTCCCTGTTAAATGAAAACTTTTAAATGCCGAAAGAAACAATATGATTTTGGTATGGAGTGTTTTCAGACTTTAAAATTTTGTAATTACCAAATTTGAGGGTAACCGAGTCTCATCATCGTCATCATCCTCATCATCAGCATCTTCACTGCCAAAATTGTTCATGTTCATCAAATCATCTCTTGAATACATTTTCATGCCTGGGGCTCCTGGCATACCCTGAAGAATGGTAAAGCAAAATATAGCTCAAAATTCGGCACACTAGTATGGTATGAAGTTTCTCAGCAATGCAAGGACAATTACCTCCATAGATTTCATTATCTTTTCCATTTCAGCTTCTTTCTCTGACTTGGCCACGAAAGCTTCCCCAGGAATCCTATTCTGGAACACACAAGAAACTAACTTGAGTACCGAAAGTAAGTGTGTTGCTCGTGGAACAAGTTGTGCGAAGCAAAACATCTAGAATACTATCCTATGTAACACAATGATACTAGACATCCGTAATAGTGGTAGAGACTAGAGATTAACATGCATGCAAGGCAGCAGCCACAAATCTCCATGTCAATCTTACTAGGGTCTCAAATCTTATATGTTATGGAATAAAGATACCATCGTTGATCATGCATGAGCCACGAGTGTGTGAAAACAAGTTTCAAGACCAGCATCTTTATTTTGCTCAAAAAATCTAATTTACATACCTTTTAAGTTCAAGACATACAGAATCAAGTTGAAAATAAAAGTACTTAGATGGAAACGCACAACATAGCATGATCCTTGCAAATACATTGCGCAAAGAATGAACTGAATTGAATATCAAGTCAAAGAAAGCGGTTACCTTAGGAACTGGGGGAGGCTTGGTACTGCATACTTTAGTGAGGCCTTTGCATAGATAATTAACCAATGAACCAATGTCCGGCTTGGATGTATATAGATATTCGGCAACATCAGTATCAGAATACCCCAAAACCTGCAATATTCCGGATTCGCACTTAGTTTAATTGTAATACATTAATTTGATCTCAATGAGAAAGAACAACATCAAACGAAAGGATCAATTGTTATGCTAACATATTGCAGTGGTCATATTAAACTAAGAAATCATTTGATGGTCGACTTTCCTCAGTCAATCAAAAGGAAGAGGCAGTGAATCTAACTAGATTGGCTTCAAGGAACAATTGTATTAGGAAGCAAAGTAACCCAGAAAACCTCACCTCCTGACAAGCTCGCTCGATTGTCTTGCATTCGGAATTACATTGTCCTTCAGAACCTTGATCCACCAACTGAAAAGTAACAAATGATTTAGCAGGTGAGGACAATGAACAACAAAATGTCTACACAATAATAGCCTGCTGGAGTTTGTAGAATTGCATCGACACTGTAATACATGTGCGCAATAGACCCGCAGATTACTAGCAAAGCCATAATTTCTCTGATGAAAACTCAATATTTTCCATTTGGGTCCATAAAGATCCACAGCAATTAACCAAACTCAAGTAAAAGCACAGAACTTCGAAAACACCAATCTATCAAAACAGCTCTAAAACCAAAATCAAACCCAAGAAATTGCTGTTCATACCTCCAACTTATCTCCTTTCTCAACTATGTCAATCTGCAGAATCCAATCCGCTTCTTGCTTCTTCAAATTACAGACATTCTCCGAAATCTCAATAATCTGATACTCCGAGATCTATCGCCCAAAAACAAACTTACCCACGATTAAATTCAACACAACGAACAAAACCCACTAAACGAAATCTCAAACATACAAAAGCACTTCGAAATCTCAATACCTTCTTTGGGGCGATCTCAGCTCGCTTCTTCTCGACTTGCTGGTGCAGCTGAGCTGCGAGCTTCTCGCAGACTTGGCATTTGATGAAAGGAATGTCTTCCTTCCTGGCGCCGGCCACCGGCTTCTTAGCACACTCGGAGATTGGCACGCACGCTAACACCGCCAACAACGCTGAAATTGCTACTAGAACTGGTTTCAGCTTCGCCATAACTCTCTCTCTCTCTCTAGAATTTGAACAAGAAAGCAGAGTTTTCTATCAAACAGTGAGATGGGCAGTTCAGTTGGTGGATCCTTGTAAGATTTTTCACCAGAAAAGAAACGATGGCAGATTCACTAAATATGTAGTCGTGAAATCGAATTGCTTTGCTGCGTTACGTGTTTCTCAGCATCTGATTGGCTAGCTAGAGTATAGTATGTGGTGGGTCCACTTGTCAACCAATAGAGTACGACATGACACGTCCCATGGTTTTCTTGAGAAGAAGAAAATAACTCAGAGTAGTTTTTGAAGGTGACCGTCGTATTGCGATATAGTGTCACAAATTCACATTATATAATATAGGTTTTAGATGAAAGATTTTTCATTTTTCACACTATTACGTGATGTTCAATTTCACTTATATTTAACATGTGTAAATATTTCAAGACGAAAACTTAAACAAAGAATATGGTGTAATAGAGCCAAACTGATGCTGCTAATTGATCCTCATTTTTGTACATGTAATTATTTATTAACTAATAATATACCTTAAGTCAGAAAAGTATTAACTATGCGGTAATTGAATTAGTAATGCTACAAGATAATGTAAAAGTCACATTTAATTCTAGTATAAACAAAATAACTTTTTTTGTTTTGATAGTTGATAAAGTAGAAACTAACTTAGAAGATATTTTGAGAAAGCCAAAATCACTTTTAAAAAGAAGCACATGTGAGGTTTTTGTAAAAGCACTTGACTCTGTCGAGAAGCACATTAAAACACTTTTGAAATCAATCCTTATTTAAAAAAAAGTAAGTGAATCTTGTAAAATACGACGGGTCGTAACATGAAACGGCGGTAACCCCTTAAACCCTAGACCGTTGCATAGAATTAGGGTTTTTCTTCAGCACATCTCCTCTATCACATTCCTCACAGAAACACAAATTGGTCCCATTTCAGCATTCAACCATGGCTCTCGCTCTAATCGACTCCACAAATTCCCCAAATCCTCCAAACATCAAAACCCTAATAGGCGAAAACTACGACCTCAAGCTAACCGAATCAATCCAAAACCTTTTATCCGAAATTCACAACAAAGACCCCAAATTCTCTGACTTCATTGAGGAATTTTACGAATTGATGCAAGCTCGAGTCGACCCGCCTCTCGAATCCACCTGGGTCTACGCCGCATTGACCTTTCGCAGCCGGAATCATCCGAAAGACGACTGTTTGGACCGAGTGTCAGCCGCAGAGGACTTGTTTCAGCTGTTGTCGATGTGCTCTGCTTCTTGCGGTTCCTCGAAGAGCGTCGCGCTGCTCGCTCCGGTGGTGCGCGAGGTGTACAATGTGTCTGTTGATTTGTTTAAGAGGGACTTGTCGTTGAAAAGAGAGAAGAAAGTGATGAGAAAGGTTAGGAATTTTGTGGGAACGATTCTTGGTTATATTAATTTGTGTTCTTGTGAGGATTTGGGTGAGAGTGATGGGTTTGGGTTGATTGGATCGAATCTGATTACGCCTTTTTCGGGATTAATTCGTGTTTGGATGAACTCAAATGAGGGATTGGAATCTTTCTTCCCTTTAGTGAGCAGTGACATTTTTGGAGTGCTTAGTGAGGGAGAGGGGGATGTGAATTACTTGGCTGGAGTTGTTATTGCAGAGGTGTTTTTGTTGAAACTCTGCTTGGACTTCAAAGTCGGGACTTCGGGGAAGGAGTTGGAGAAGGAGTTAAGCACTTGGGCTATCGGTTCCATTACCAACTTTCGGAACTGTTATCTTTTCGGTTAGTGTTCTTTAACTGTTGTCTGAATTAGAGTAACATGACATGGTTTATTTTAGTGAAGGCATGATTTCTCCACTGAAGATTATTTGCATCAAATAGGTTTAAGGTAGACATTAAGAATGAGTGTGTTCGGATCGTTATCGTATATAACTTTTTAATGTTGCTTCTTTGCTGATTTTCTGGCTGTCTTATATAAATTTATATGTTCCTTCTCATTGCTTTCAAAAAATGAACTTCTATCACACCGTAGAGAAAACTGTTTGGTAGTTTTCTGGTTACTGCATGCCTTGTGCTTACATTCTTATATGTGTGTCCATAGATGTCCTTCTGAGGATGCTGCTGGAGAAGACTTTGCCTGTTACCTCTCTATTGGTTAGTACCCCTCCTCTCCTTTCGGTAGTTTTCTATCCGTTGATGTGATCTTAAAATTAAAGAGCATAACAAGTTAAATTTCTATATGCAGAGTTCTGAAGATGAAGTTTTGTTGAGAAAAGTGCTGTATGATGCCATCGTATTGGTTGAGTATTCTTTCCTCAACCCTGACCCTGAGAGAGCGATTCATGTACGTGCTGAGCTCATGAAAAGTATTGCCATGGAAAGATTGATCGTTGCTCATGAAGCAGTGGAGTATTTTAGGTACTTAAAGAACAAATACATTTCGTCTTCTTCGTTTAAATTGTACTCAAATGCTTTCGGAGAATCTCACTACTGGCTTGCTTCAGGGAGCACGGGGATCAGAAGAGAGCCGTCTCTTATATAACTGCATTTTCTGGTTCACAGTTACCTTCTCAAATAATTAAATGGGTAAAGAAACAGATTTATGTGGATGAAGGTGCAATCATTTCAATGGGAACTTCGCCTAACGCTCTTACAAGTAAGTGAATATACTTGCTTTCCCTATGTGGTGAATAAACTTTGCAGGTTTTTATTAAAGCTCACTCTAATATTGATCCAATTCTCCAGAATGGCTTCTTAACCTTGAGGATCGAGGCTTAAAATTATTTGGTGATAGCATTGCAAAGTTCCGTACCAAACTGGTTCTTGGTATTTTCAAATCAGACTCCTTGCGGCCTGCTTCTAATTTGGAGGGAAAGAAAGTGGACGAGGATCTTCTCTTTTACATAGATAACAAGGGAGAAGATGAACATAGAGACGAGGAAGATGAAAAGGTGAACGAATCCATAGCTGCTGCGCATACAATGTCATCATCGGAAAAAAGAGGAAGAAAGCGAAAAGGGAAGAATGCTGAGAAGAAAGAGAAGATAAAGTTTGTTAAGTATGACCTTCGTCATAATTCCGACTCGGCTGGTGGGAGGCCCTCGCTTATGAACAATGATAGCATAAACAGTGGGAGTGAAGCTGAGAATCCACTGTCCGACGAGGATACAGAATGAGGAGAGCAGTAATGTCATTGCTTGGGAGATCCATGAAAATGTATACCATACTATCGTCGGGAGACGCTGTCCCTTACCAGTTTTGTTGTGATTTTAGTAGCTATTAAATGGGGCATGTCTTATTTTTGGTGTAACCTATTTTTCTTGACGGAACATATAACATTTGTTGTGCAATAGTGAGGAATATAACATTTTGGCGAAGCATAAAATTTTATCTTTCAGATCAAGTCGTTTATTAAGTTTGGGAATTCCGGTCGAATGAAGTGGAAAATTTCATCGGAAGGCAAAATGCTTTAGAAGTGTAATTACTAATTAACCCGTCAAAACGGTTCCATAATACACTGAAGTTGGATTAAAGATTTACAACACCCCTGAGGGCTACAAGTGTCTAAAACCTAGTGAATATATACAATAAAACTCGACAGCAGCCGATACGATGGTACCATGTGGCTTTCCAACTTCACATAGCATAGACGCCGAGCAGCTGCAGTTTATACTGCTCGTTACTGTCATGCCGTTCGGTCTACACGATCCAGGCTTTCTTCTTTTGCACTGGTGAAGTACAATCGTGCTTGGATGTGGCGTTCTATCGACTTCACTAACAAGCCAACTCATTCTCCAGACAGGGTACTGCCTGCTTAAACTACATCTGATTTCTGGAACTTCAGAACGATGACGAACCTCCTGTTGAGATGCATAGCATACTCATCACTCCACCTACCGAGCAGATCCTCTGCATAAAGGGAATACAAGTATCAAACCACGAGCACGTTTGCCTAAACTCATCTATGGACCAAACATGATTAATGAAGAGACACAAGTAGTTTATAACATAGTTGCACAAAAAAGTTGGGAACCTCAATGACTCTGCCGTATCATTAACAGAAGCACAATATCATCAGGAGAATCGAAGCAGCCCCCAACAGCAAGAACTATTGTGAAGTTCTGAAGAGAAACGAATGAAGAACAGCATTCAGATTCATAAAATATTCTTCCAAAAAATTATAAGATTCTAGAAACAAAGGTAACAGAAATGCACTCAACGAAAACAATCTACAGACCTCGTGGCAAGGAGAATTGATACGATATATGCAAATGTGGAGCAGGAAAGCAGCCGCTTCAGGACAAAAAGGACTTTGAACGAGGCACACCTGCTCATTTGGTTCAATAGAGACAAAAATTAATCAGGAACCATAACTTTTTGAATTGTCTAATTATGTTATGAAAAAAAGAAGCAAATAATATGTCGAGAAGCAGTACTCTGATAAGATTAGGGCGGAGTTCCTTTGGTACGAAACTGTGGCTCAGTTTGTAATGAGGAAAGTGTTTAGAATTCGCCGTGGGTGAACCCCTATCCAGACCATAGAGCTTCTAGTGCCATATCACCAGAAGTCCTTACAGGAGCAAGTTCCATTCTTAAAATGATGAAACCGCCTGATGTCACGAACAACTATTTCCCGATTTGTGATATCTGAGACTAGCTTCATAACGTCATGGCAGTCTCCACAGATGCGTAGATTTTTAAAAATCCGAATAGTTTTTGGATGATTGGTACTTATAAGGGCAAAACCAAGAGCCAACCTTTCACTATGATATTGGAGATGTTCCTTTTTTTCTCTTTCAGTGATTTTATGAAGCACGTCTTCTGTTTCCGGTATATAACCTAATGAAGTCAGCTTTTCGCCTAGTTCCTCCAATTTCAAATGAATATCCCCAATTCTTGGATGCATACCATCTTGAGAGACAAAAATGTTGACTTGACCATCAACCTCAACCCAGCTACAACCGGGTTCTTTTTTAACACCCTGACTGTGCATTAATTTCCTGACCCTGCTAACATCGTCCCACCTGCCTTTGACTGCAAAGATATTAGATAGCAAGATATATGTTGAATCCATCTCAGGTTTAAGCTCAAAAAGCTTTCTTGCAGCTATTTCACCAAATTCGACATTTCCATGCATCTTACAAGCCCCAAGAACAGTCTCCCAAACAATGGCATATGGTGTTAGTTTCTTTGTCTCGATGAAGCTTTCAATCTCATTAAACTTTCCAGCCCTGCCGAGAATATCAACCATACAAGCATAATGCTCAATTGTAGGAGTGATCCCGAAAACATTGCTCAGTGAGTCAAAGTGCTTTTTCCCTTCTTCAACTAGACCCAGGTGGCTGCATGCAGAAAGAACACCAATGAAGGTGATCTCATTTGGTACGGCACCTTCATCCAACATTGTCGAATAGGCTTCAAGAGCCTTCTCTCCTTGACCATACTGGGAATATCCACATACCATGATGTTCCATGAAACTGTATCGCGTGAAACCAAGCCCTGAAAGATATCCTCAGCATGATTTATGCACCCACATTTTGCATACATATCAACAAGTGCACTAGTAACAAACAAATCTTCCAGATGCCCACTCTTAATTACCATTGAGTGGAGCTGCCGCCCATTTTCCAGCATAGCTGTACGGGAGCAAGCACTCAAACAGCCAGCGATGCTGAACTCGTTTGGCTTCACACCATCTTGTTGCATCTTATTGAAGCAAGCAACAGATTTCTCTGCTTGATCAGTTTGTGCATAACCAGTAATGATGACTGTCCAAGTGAAGAGGTCTCGATTACTCAATCTATCGAAAGCTTTCACAGCATCTTCCAAGAACCTGCCTTTGGCATACATGTCAATGAGAGCTGTCCCAACAAAGTCATTATCATCGAGGTTAGTTTTGATAATTTGGGAATGTACTTGTTTTCCAAGGCCTACATCCAAGAGGCTAGAGCAAGACCTTAATACACTAATGAATGAGTACATGTTGGGCTTCAAACCTTCGACAAGCATTTGGTGGAAGACTCTTGGCCCTAGGTCAGATGATTCATGATTGTGCGCTCCGGATAAAAAGGCATTCCATGAAATCAAATCAGGGTTTGTCATTGCCTCAAAAATCTGAACACCATCTAGAAAACGCCCACTTTTCATATACATTGTGATTAGAGCATTGCTAACTGAAATATCAGTTTCACAACCATATTTCCACGCAAAAGCATGGACACTTTCACCAAAATGAAGGTCTCTGAGATCAGTGGCAGCACTAATGATACTAGAAAGGGTAAATTTATTTGGCGAGATGCCTGTGCTTATCATTTCACGATATAGCTGAGGCACTTCTTGCCATTGCCCTTGTTGATCAAGGCAAGAGATAATTGCACTCCAGGCCACTACATCGGGATTTTCAATCGTCCTGAATGCTTTTACCGCATCGACTGCCATCCCACACTTTGAATACATATCAACGAGACTGCAACCCAGGAAGTCATCTATCTGAAACCCAATTTTGACAACTAGAGAATGCAAAAACTGACCTCCTCTCAAATTTTCCGAGTTTGCGCAACCTTTGAGGACAGTGGACAAGGTGGACTTGCTCAACCTCATTTCTGATTCTGTCATTCTGCAGAACAATTCCAAAACTTTTTTTCCGTCACCTTGCTGAGCATACCCATTCAGCAGTGCATTCGATGATACCACATCCTGCTCAGGCATACAAAATAACACTCTATCTGCAAGTTCCATATCACCACATTTTGCATAAAGACCGACTAGAGCAGAACCAACAAAAGCATCCAAATACAACCCCAGTTTCACTGCTTCAGCATGCAACTGTTTCCCAAAACCTAAATCGGAGCACAAAGAACATGCTTTCAACCCAGTTGCCAATGCAAAGTCATTTGCTTTTGTACCATCTTTCTTCATCTCACAGAACAATTTAACAGCATCAACACCAGAACCTTCGACTACAAACCCTTGAATCAAAGAAGTCCACGACACAACATCCCTTTCAGGCATCTCATCAAGCACTTTACGCGCATACCCAGCGTCCCCACATTTTGCATAAACATTAACCAACGAAACCCACAAATGTGAATCCGGATCAATCCCTTCTTTTATCACCTGCCCGTGAATAGCCTTCCCTTCATTCAAAGACCTTAGCGAAACACAGGTACGAAGCATCCCAGAATAACGCATAAGCCTCTTTTTGGTATTGAAAACTAGAGGCCCGGTTTTCACATTGTTCCCTGCTATTTCCTGATTAGGTGAATTGCCATTATCTAATCTTACAAGATGAAGCCGAGTCTCAGAGTTTGGGGCATTTCCGAGAGACGAATCACTGATGGGATTGGAGTCAATCACATCCAGAGCAGCACAAGACAAGGGCTTTAATTGAACAGAGAGCAATAGTGACCTGGAAACTGGACTAAGCTTGTTATGCAATCCAACGGCGGACGATGATCTTTGGCAAATGGGCAACAACAGGCTCCGGAATGCAGGTGACATTCCAAGACCAATTAAGCCACATTCCATCTATTCGAAACAGTTTTAATCATCAAACAAATCAAAGGAAAAAAAAAAGAAATCATATCGATACATCGGTGCAACAGAAAATTACCAAAATAAAGGAACTAAAAAAAAATTAAAAAAAGCAACTTATACACACAAATTTTACACAATTCAAAAATAATTCAAGTTTTCAGAAATTAAAAAATTGAAGCTTTTCACTTACAGGTACAACCAGGACGGTGACGGATGAACGCCGGCAACGGTGGTTGCCGACTATCGCAGCAGGAGCTGGTGCTTCCTCTCTCTCTCTCCTCCCTAGTCCCCTCTCTCTCCTGGGTAGGGTAGGGTAGGGGTTTTGCTTGAAGTCTTAAACCCACGACTGTTTTGCCTGGATAACGATGATGTGTTGGAATACGATGTCGTTTATTCACAGCCCGCGGAAATGTCTCTAGTACGGAACGCAAAATGCTGCGGTACCGTTTTGACACCGTTAAACGGGTGAAAGAAACCCATATTCCAAAAGACCAACCCGACTGAATCTGAAGTGGCCGTTGCCGGGCTCACAAAGAAGGCCCAGCAAAATAAAAAAGACCTGGATCGTAGCAATGCAAAACCCAACCATAGAAAGATTGAAAGATCAAAGTAAATTGGACAGTCAAGAGCCATAGAAATTAAACAAGTAATTTAAAATCTTCTTAACTTTTAGATGTGCTAAAGTCGGATTTTTCTTACCAACTAGTTCTAAACTTTATATTTGACTCCAAATTGACTTTATAACTTTTAATTATTAAATTTTAAATAACCTTACAAATTAAAACACAACTTTTTTCAGGGTCAAACTTTAATGGTACGTACTGTTAAATGATTTAATATTCATTTGAGGCTCACCACAAATCAATCTGGACCATTCAATGATACGTACCACCTAAGATTTCTTCCTTTTTTCACCTTTAAATTGTTAACAACTATGATTCCCATAGAGTTTAGGGCAAATCATTGTGTTGCCCTTGCGTGTGGTACTCAACAATTTCCGTTCAATTCAGACTTCCTTATTAAATCCACCCGTTGAGACACATCTTCATCTGGCATAACCCTAAAAGGCTTCAAGAGCCTTGTTTTCTTGCCCATGTTCTCAGCATAGGCAAAGAGGCAATCTTCACATCAATTTATAGTTTATGTTGTTCATCGAGCCAGCGCTTCCAACTGTACATAGATTTCGTTAATCATGGGATGTGTTGTATCTTGAGCGAAAAAAGTATGGATTTGAGCATTGACCTCCAGCCTGCTACACCCTGGTTCCTTGTTGATTTTCCGGTCACGCATCAATGCCCTAACGCTTGCAACATTATCCCACTGTCCATTAGCTGCATAAATGTCGGATAGCAATATGTAATTGAAGACCGTTTCAGGTTCAAGCTCAAACAGTTTCTGTGCAGCTCTCTCGCCATATTCGACACTCCCATGCATTTTACAAGCCCAAAGAATAGTTTCCCAGATCAAGGCATTCTCTGTGAGTTTCCATTCCTCAACAAAGCTTTCAACTTCGTTAAATTTTCCCGCGCGACTAAGGATATTCACCATACATGCACAATGCTCAACTGAAGGAGTAAGCCCATAATCCTTGCTCAGTGAATTAAAGTGCATCTTCCCTTGATCTATTAAACCCAAGTGGCTGCATGCCGAAAGAACACCTATGAAGGTAACCTCATCAGGCGGAACACCTTCATCTAGCATAACCCTAAAGGCTTCAAGAGCCTTCTTTCCTTGCCCATGTTGCGAGTATCCACATATGATTGCGTTCCAGGAGACTCTGTTTCTTGAAGCCAATCCCTTGAATATCACCTCGGCATCTTCAATACATCGACATTGTGTGTACATAGCAACAAGTGCACACGAAACATATGTATCACCGGACAGTCCAGACTTTAATACCAACGAATGGAGTTGTTGTCCGCTTTCTAGCATTGCAAAACTGGAGCAACCACTCAAACAACTGGAGAAAGTGAAGTTATCGGGCTTCAAACCTTGTCGTTGCATCTGCCTGAAACTCTTCATAGCCTTCTCTCCTTGATTAGCTTGCGCATAACCAGATATAAGGGTTGTCCATGTCAATAAGTCTTTTTCGATCAATTCATTCAGAATTACTTCTGCGTCGTCTAAGCACCTTCCTTTCGAGTACATCTCAATGAGAACGGTTCCTACAAATCTATTAGAGCTGAGGCCACTCTTTATGATACGGGTATGTACTTGCTTCGCAAAACATACAGTTAACTGTCTGGAACAGCATCTTAAAATGCTGATATATGTATACGTATCAGGTTTGAAACCTTGCGCAAGCATCTCTTTGAAGATATTTGGCCCATGATCACAGCTTTCACTGTCGTATAGTCCACACAAAAGGGTGTTCCATGAAACTGTATCTCGAACAAGCATTGCATCAAATGCTTGCCAACCTTTTTGTACAGATCCAACTTTCATATACATCGCTACAAGGGCGTTGCGGATGTAATTATCAGATTCAAAACCGTATTTAAGTACGCAAGCATGAATGCTTTCACCATAGTGCCAATCACCCAGATTGGTAGCAGCAGTTACCATACTAGCAAGGGTAAACTGATTTGGTCTTAATTTTGTGCACCTCATTTGGCAAAACATCTCAGATGCTTCAAGGCTTCGGCCTTGCTGATCAAGGCAGCTTATCATTGCACTCCAGGCCACTACATTTGGATATTTGATTCTCTCAAAGACTTTGAGTGCATTATCTGCCAATCCGCACTTCGAGTACACATTAACAAGGCAACTGCTCGGATATTTATCGAGTTCACAACCAATCTTGATTAGAAGGGTATGCACAGCTTGAGCTCCTCCTAAATTTTCCAAGTGTGTGCAACTCTTGAGTGCGGTCAATAAAGCAAATTTACTAAACTTCAATCTCAAGCTTTTCATTGTGCGAAACAATGTCAGAATCTGTTCCCATTCCCCCACCTTATCATACCCATCAAGCAATGCATTCCACGACACAACATTCTTCTTCGGCATATAAAAGAACACCCTAGATGCGAGTTCCAGCTCTCCACACTTTGCATAAAGATCAACCAGAGCAGAACCAACAATTCCAAAATCCAAAAAGACTCCGAATTTTACAACTTCTGCGTGCAACTGTGTCCCAAAATCCAAATCTAAGCTAACCGAACAAGCTTTCAATCCAGCCACCAACCCGAACCCATTCGGCATACCACCGTCCTTTCTCATTCGACAATAAAACTTAATCCAGTTGTAGCTACATCCTTCATCTTCCAGCCCACACATCAGCTTATTCCACAACATAACATCTCTTTGGGGCATTTCATCAGCAACCTTACCCGCAAACCCAAAGCTCCACAATTTCACAAGGATATCATCCATCGAATCCCAAATTTCCAAACTTTTTGGGTCCATCCCATTTTTCATCAGTCCATCCTGAATCGCCTTCCCTTCATTCAAATACCCTTTTGAATTGCAATTATGTAGAACCCCAGAAGTGCTATCTAACTTCACTCCCTGAAGTTGTAGCGGGTTATTCTGGCTATGATTGGATAGTTTTCTGAGTATGTTCTGAAACCGCTCGTCGAAACACGACGTCGTAGAGTGCTGAGCGTCGCCACTGATAGAAGAAGAATCGGATTCTGGACACGATATACCGGTACTAACGGAGCAGAAAGCAGCGGGAGATTTCGGGAAAGATAGAGGCTTTACAGGAAGTTGAAGGAAGAATAAGTGGGTTGGGAATGGGAATGCTTGGAATAGCTGCAGACCTCGGAAACCAGTCCGGGAGATGCGCATTGCATTCCCATATGCGCATTGCATTCCCATCAAGACAACCCTGCCTTCCACAACAAGCAAGAGAAGCAATTCTTCTTCCCCTTTTCTTTTTTCAAAATTTTATTTTATTACAAATGATATTCTATACGTAACGGTTTGAATCCAAAAGCAATGAGCTGCAGTAGAAAACCCTAATTTTTAGCCCAAGTTTAAACCACTAGTGCAGTCCAACAAAAATCTGAATACCTCTTCGGGCATTGGTATCCAAATTTTCTTTGTTAGTCCAACTTTTAATAAAATTTATATTCCAATTTTAGCGATGCATCATTCAAGCAAATGGTGGATAGAGTCTTTCTTTTCAACCACTGCGTCGCGGGTTTGAACCCTTCCACTCCCCTTAGTGTACCATTCAATAGTGTTTAACTAAACGTCTGTTACATTATTCAGCAGGAAGCAACCGAACGTCCCAAGCATAATTCAGAAAAATAAGACAAATTCACAAGTACATGTTCGACCAATCAGCAGCGAACCTAAGGCGACAGATCTAATTTTCCTTCATAAACTTGCTAAATAAATTATGAAATTAAACTTTTGAAGCCTTAAAAAGGCACCCACCAAAAGTCCATACACGACTTCTCTTTCTTTTCTCAATACAAGCGGACATTTGAGGAGGGGGACTCGAACACTGAATTTCGTGTACAAGGATGAACGCCCGTAACTACTTGAACTACAAGGCACAAGCTAACAGTACTCATGATTTAAATATCGAGAGAGAGAGATTGTGTGAATGAATGGGAAGAGATCTCCCCTTTGTTATTGATTTCTCGTCATCATAAATAAAAGTCAATCCGATTTGTTTATAGAATTTACAGACAGGAATGATTCCCCCCTTCTTATGACTGACTACAAAAGAATGAATGAAAAGTCTCCTCCCTCCCTACTATTTAATATCACATCGACATATTCTTCTTCCCCTTCTGTATCTACACCAACCTCCCCCCCTCTCCCTCCGGCCGCTTCTTCGTCTACCCTTTTCCTCCTTAAACAATGAAAAATTTAACAAAAGAACCAAAAAATTGAAGCAACTTCTCGAAACCCAACATTCACATCGCTTTCTGCATTGTTTCCAATTCTCTGCCTGTTTCCGACATTGTCATAGGCCAAGTGAAACACGGGTCTTTATCGGTTTTAGTTTCAAGCCCATGCTTTCTGGGGAGAGAAGCTCCGGAGAGATGCAAGACGGGCTGAGCGGGCTCCTAGGGCTGTCGCTGAAATGGCATGGCCGGTACAGGCCATACCCCATGAAGAAGTACTCCATTGGTATCAACATTGCGTGTGGCTGCTCCTCCGTCACCATGGATCCACAAGCCTGGACCTGCATTGACAAACCCCATCCATCCTCTATTGAACACGCTCTTTCGATCCTTTTCACAATTGTATGCACGTGTACCGATGAACTTTTAAAAACATGCTAAACAGAAAAAAGTGAACGTACCTCTACTAAGGCACTATATCTCCTGTCCAACTTTGAGGTCATGTGGAGAGCCTCGGAATGGAAGGGAGAGCTATCCCCAACAAAAATAAGTGTGCGACACCTTAGCGATTTTAACCCTTCGGTTATGTCCGGTCTCCTGCAAGTAGGGATAAATAAAGTTAGAGCACAGCAAAATATATTGCACTTATCTCTGCGGAGGGAAAACAAGAAAGCAACTCCACCACTATTTACCGATTAATTGCTTGAAGAAATCTCCAAACATTTAAGTTCTGCCTCTCTTCCAGCAACTGAAGAAGTAAACTTTCCGAGTGAATCAAACAGATAAAACCACTTGAAAACCCAAAACTTTAAAAAACATAACAAACAAGAAGAACGAAGAAGGACAATCAAATTGCTATTGAGGTAAAAGAAATTTAAAAAGCTGAAGCACTGACTTTTCTGCATGCTTGAACTATATCCGACTCTGGAACTTCAACACTACCACGAACATCCTGTCGAGATAAATAACATACTCATCACTCAATCTACCAAATATAGTGGAAGTAGAAGAAAAAAGATACATTGTCAGAGCACAGCAGTACCTTACTGAAGTAGCGCTGAAGCAAACATTCTTTTAGCAAACCACACATGCCATAGAAATATAGCATATTTGACATCACCTACAGATTACAACTAATCATAGGTAAAATATTTGAAATTTAGCATTTACTCATAAACATAACAGCTAGGTTTAGAAAAAAGGAACCTTATTATAAAACCATTCTGTCCAAGACGGCGCTTTGCATAAAGGGGATACAAGTATCAATCCAAGGACACGCTCCCTATATTTCATCTATGATACAAAGCCCGATCAGTGAACCGAGATAGAAAAAATTTTAAACATAGTTGCAAACAGCTTAAGGAACTTACAGCAAATAGGGAAAGGATATAAGCTCCCGCTGTCACCCCCATGCACATAACTGCACCAAGCCTGCACAAAGAATTTTGAGTGCAATCAGAAACTAGTCACTGTGCAAGATCTCGTCAGAAAAACAACATTAAAACATGATTATAGAAAAAGGAAAAGCACTTCTACACCATTTGAATGTTGGAAGCAACAGCAAGGAGTTTCAAACACTCACAACCTGAAAATCAATTAAAATGAAGACATAGTGTGGGTCGTTACCCAAAAAAATTGAGAACCTCGAGGATCTGATCTGCCAAGTCATCAGCTGAAGGCACAGGATCATCTGGACAAATTGAAGCAGCTCCTAACTGCAAGAACTCTTGTGAGAGTTCCAAAGAGAAACTATGTGAATAATGGCGTTCAGTTACATTAAGTATTTTTTCATAAAAATTATATGATTTGATAAACAGATATAATAAAAATCCACTTGAAGCAAACCATTTACAGACCTCATGGCCAGGAGGACTGATATGATATATGCAGAAGTTGTGGAGCAGCAAAGAAGCCGCTTCCGGACAAAAGAATAACCCTTGGAAACAAGACATATCTGCTCAATTTAACAAAATAAACAGAAAAGTTAGGAATGAATAGTCTAATTATGTTAAGAATACATATATTTGAGAGCTTTGATGTCCACTGAGAAAAATAATAACATTTTATCAAGAACAGCAGAGGGTAAAACTCAGATTGCCATTTCAAACAATGAAAAATGGAACCAGGACAATAGACTCTTTCATACTTACGATTTAGAGCTAAATCAGGATAAGTGATAAGTGCAGGCTTCTCTTGGTCTCCATACACGATAACGGACACAGAACCACAGCCAGTTCGAATAAAATGTTCCTGAGGATAAAACAATCATGATAAATGAGTTGCAGATTAACAACTAAACGTAACTGTCAAAGAAAACATCATAAAGCTGCAAATCGAACTGTTTTACTACCATGATATTCTATAAATGATATAGTTAAACATATAGCCTTTTACTCTCGAGATACCTACTGTGTCTTATCCATAATCCAAGTAAGACATTCTATATATGTAATTGTCAAAATATCCAGGAATCCAGCTTTTCCAGATAATTTTATTCCCTAAAGAGCTTCCCATGTGCACTTACACTTTTCAGGGAACTCAAAACTCGCCCGCCTCATCTTTGACATAACTTTGTTAAAAATAGATGAAATAACAAATAAGTGGTTCTGGATATCAATCATTTAAAACTTTTGAAAAAGGAAGAAAAGAAAGTGGTGACAGTTAAAAAGAGAAGCATGGAATCAAATATATTAAAGAAGAAAACGACTTTAAACTAATCAGAAACCGATAAAAAAAAGGATATAGATGACTTGTTAAAGCAACAGCTAAACTTGTTAATAGAGTAGAGAAGTAAGACAAAGGAAGGTATAACTTTGGTTTCGTCAATAGACAGTAACACACTTAAATTTAAACCCCGGAGATGGACTCATCGAAGCAACCCGCTTCTTGCCAACAAAGAACATCACATAAGAAGCAAAGAATCGAGAACCCAAAAAAGAAAAACATAGAAAACCCGAACAGCAAAAAAGTGAATGAGAAAAGATAAAACCCCGTATTACCGAGTTGACGCTGAATTCCAAAGAAATCAACAAAAGGGTCTAAATCAATACCATGTACACTAAATAATCCAATTTTATTTTATCCCAAACATTCAACTTTTCGCATAAAAAGTTCGAAACTCGAACAATACCACAATGAGATTAAAATAAAAAGAGACTGGGAAAAGAAAAGAAACTTCACCATTACAACAAACCAGGTGAGAGATTGCAAATGCAGCAAGAAGATGTTAACATATACAAATCCCAAATGCAGAAATATACACACAAACACGTCACGGGCAGATCTAGAATTACCATTTCAAGACCTCCAGCATCCCAAAAATTAAGTTTTTCGCAAAACCGATAATCTAGAAACATCTGAAACTAAATTGTTCTAATGTTCTTTTCACTGAATCAAGCCAAATTAGTCGTCACTGTCAAATGCCACAGGCCCACAGAGGACTTGCGGCAGGGGAACAACCAAGAACCCCGAATACAAATTTTACAGAAATGCAGCTTTCCCATCTATTTTCCTTCGTTTTCTAGGCAACCAAACAGTAAATAACTCCCAAAATTCAACGGATTCCGACCCAATTTTCCAGAATCCGAACCCAAGAAGCAAAATGCAGAAAATTCAAATTTTTCAAAAGATTAAACTCAAAAATCTTGACCCAATGCCAAACAACTCCCAATCAATTACGCCAACCTCTCATCTCGCAAACCAAAATCCCAAAACGGGTAAAAAAAACGGATAGAAAAATTCAAAAAAGTCAATCTTTGAAGTAAAAGCTCGAACCTTTCCACCGAGATAGATCTTCTCCATATCGAGGGAGACGGCGTCGTTTGATTCTGCCATGAATTGCACTCTGCTCGTCTCCCAAACAGCCCTTCCTTCTCTCTCTCTCTCTCCTCCTCTGAGTTTCTCTCTCCTTTTCTTCAAGAAATCGTAGGCCTCTGGCTTCGCTGTGGCTTATATACAAAGCGACTCTTCTCTGTCTCTCTCTCTAAACCGAAAAAATAACCTGCGGTTAACCACCACCGACGCTCGCAACGCCTAATCCGTCCTAACGGAATTTTCAAGTCGTTAAAATCTTTTTTACCCGCTGTCAAATTCTGGCGGGTGCTTCGATACGGCGCCGTTTGTGTTAACTTTTTCGCCGCTATTGGATTTACCGTAATTAGATGCCCGTTTTACGGTTCCGGATTTACAGCTTCATTTTTTGACTTTAAAGGGAAATGACAGTGGCATTCCTCCTTACCTTATCATTGTGTGTTTGACTAAAAGTGTTTGGTGTCCAGTGACGTGGAGACCGTTCATTGGATGGTCTCTATTGTGGGTCCCATGTGGGCCATGTTCTTTTTATTTTTCACTTTGTATCAGAAATAATTCTAACCAAAAAAATAAGTGTTACACGGTTTTGGGGGACTTTGAAGTTACAACTTACAATTGCTTTGTCTTTTATCTGACTCAATGATTAATCATGCCACCTTAATCATGATTTTGATGGAATATCTTTTTTTATCACATTTTTTGCATGGTGAGTTTGCTCTTAGGTGAATTTCCTGCCAGAAAATAATTGGTTTATTTCTTTGAAAATAATCGCTTTTATTTACTTGTTAATTACAATTTGACATGTGTGTATAATTTTGATGAGTTGTTTATTCTAGTGTGTTAGAGTGTGATTTGCACGAAAAAAAAGTAACTACTTACAGGGAAGGAATAAAGTTGTAATGCTTTTTTGGGTGTCAATTGAATTAGTTGGCATTAAAAGGAATATAGCTCAATTAGGTTATCAAATATTTGAAAGAATATTTGGCAGGTCTTTTATAGCAATTTGTTACGGACAAGAATACTCTTATGAATGGAAACAAACCTACCATTGAGCTAATGAGCACGTGCAGGTTGCAATTAGTTATGGAAAGGAGTTTTTTTTTGGTTAAAAATTATGATTTGGAAGCAACAAATTTGCTACACTGAAATTGTGTTGTTTTGTTTGGGTCAATGAAGGAAAATGTTGTATAGATCATTCCATTTTAGTTGGAGGAAGGTTTTAATTGGCTTATCCTATGCATTGAGAGTGATCTTTAAGAATCACCAAAATATTAACAATCGTATATGATTTTACGGTAAATGTAAATTCTACTTAGTTTGCGTAGTTTCAGTAGTGAATGCACGTAAGAGAGAGTGAAGGTTATTGCTCCTGGCCTAATTCGCCTTAACCACAATATTCCAAACAATGTATGGAAGTTGTCATGAGAAAAATGATGTGAGTTTGAGATGCTGGCAACGAGAAAATATTTTAGATTAAATATTTAACTCCATTGAAGGGATAATCGGTTTCATTAATCTATAAGGGCAAGTCCTGCAACAATCTCTATCAATTAAATTACAAACCAAATTGATTCTTCTAACCATATAATTATTGGATTTGTTTGGATTACATTGTATCTACATTACCTACAAGTCAACAACTTATGATCATTGAGGCCTGCCACATTTTAATAGTACAATAAATCCAAAGACCATTTTAGGACATTCCATTGTCCTTAAACAATTTTTCTAAGTGTCGGATATTCAATCGATACTCCACATGTCATAATACAAGTACAATAAATAATATATATTTTCCGTGTCCCTACACTTATATTATGACATGTGAAATACGCGCTTGAATATCAGACACTTTATAAAATTTCTCCTCAAATAGGTTGCTCGGTGCTTATTGTGTTCTGATTGTGTTCTTGAAATTCCAACGTGGCTCAAATCAAAGTTTTATTTAGTGACCTTTTGATAATTATTTTACTTTTAGTTTTCAACTTTTAAGTTTTAAAAATTAAAAAATTGAAATGGTTATCAAACGGATAAAGTACAAGAATTACAATTTTTTAGATATTAAAAACCAAAATCAAGTCGGAACTTACAAAAGCAGAGAATTCGATCATTCGAGCCACACAATGAATTAATCATAAACCGTTATCACAATCACAAAATTTAAACTTAAAATTTTTTTTTTTGTCGAAATATAAACATAACATCCCTAACTTACAAATTAAGAAAAATATAGTGACTGTGTCATGTTAGGACGAATATTTTTGTATACGAGAAAACACACACATACAAAAGTCCAAAGACTCCCAACAACACAAAAGCAAGCCGTCGCTTAACTCTTGATTGACAGTTGGCGCGTTCAGCTGTTCACCGTGAAACCGCTTTTCTGGGTCGTCAGAAAACCACCTGCGGCGAGCATAATGGCGGGAATAGTGGTGGTTTTTGACTTTGACCGGACCCTAATCGACGGTGACAGCGATAGCTGGGTGGTGGCGGAGATGGGTCTCACCCAGCTCTTCAATGAGCTTCGCTCTACTCTTCCATGGAACTCACTCATGGTCTGTACTCTCTCTCTCTCTCTCTCTGATTGGTTGCTAAGAAATGGTGAGATAAAAGATACAAGGAAAGATTATATTTTGAACATTTAGCCTGATAAGAACAAGAAAAAAGATTGAGAATTTATATGCAAATCACTGGGTATGGTTATTTTTGGATTGAATTACTATTTGGGTTTGCATTATTGCTGAGAGACCCTTGCATTTGTGGGGTTTTAACATTGATCATGGACGCAAGGTGCTTGTAGCTCAGTTGCAGCATTCACCCTTCCACCCGAGTTCCCGAGTTCAATTTCCCTCCTGCAATATCGCTTGTATAAAAGAAAATACATTGATCATGGACTTATCGGGTTTTTTGATGTTAAATTGGAAATATACACACAAATTACAAGTTTACAACTATGATCGAAAACATGTTATGATGCCGAAAGACTTAGCCTTGTTAATGTAACTTGTTAAACCTTGTAGGATAGAATGATGAAGGAGCTGCATTTGCAAGGAAAAACTTGTGAGGATATTAAAGAGTGCCTCAAAAGGACTCCAATGCATCCGCGCGTAAATGCAGCTATTAAGTCAGCTCACGCTTTGGGGTAAGTATTTCAGCCAAATCGTTTATAGTTGATTGTAAGTGAGTTATGTTTTTCTTATGGATTTTGTGGTGACCGAATGTTGTGGTGTTCAATGTGGTTATTTCAGATGTGATTTGAGGATAGTTAGCGATGCAAATCAGTTTTTTATTGAGACAATATTGGAATGTCACGGTCTGTTGGGATGCTTCTCACAGATTGTCACAAACCCAACCTCTGTAGACGGAGATGGAAGACTCAGAATTTTCCCATACCATGATTCGCGTTCTCATGGTTGCAATCTGTGCCCTCCAAATTTGTGCAAGGTAAGTTCTTTACAAACCAATATGCATTTGTTTGTGTCAGCTGATGCTTGTGTACTCTTAGTATTGTCCATTTTTCGTTATGTGTTACCTCCATGTATGTGCTACTGTTTCTGGTGTTATACCGCTTTATAGAGTAACTGGTTGGTTGTGATGATTCAAGCTTCTCTTTCGATACCACTTACACATTACAATTGAGGTACTGATATTATAAGGTTGTCGAGGAATATGGTTTGATGGCTTCCCGAGGGCACGGAGACATGACTCAGTTTGTAATTGCTTTTTCTTCCTATCTATAGGCGGTTGTAACTTTTGCTAGTAATAATTTGGCCCTCTTTAATTGAAAAGAATTGTTTCAAAAACAACAGATGCACACTTCTACTGTATATATGGTCCGGTTTCTATAAACGATCACAGTTCATCTAGGAGCTACATTGTTGTGTTGCACATTTCTTTCCAATCTGTTTCCGCTGGCAATGAGAAAAAAACAAATAATGGATGCCGTTTTGGCTGCGTGATAGTTTTGAGACTCAAGTGTTTGTATAGTGGTATCAAATCCCCCGATCCTTCCAAGCTAGCCCTTAAGGAAAGTAGTGTTGTTTCTGCAGAATATGCAGAACAAAATTATTTGATTTCTTTTCTATCATTCGCCATCCTAACTATTTCAGACCAAACGCAAAACCAAAAACTTCAACCGGATTCTGCTATGAGGGGCGAACGGATGGTTCTTTTTCAGGTCAAAAGTATTGGGACTCGGTCTAATGCAAGTTCTGCTTCAATTCTGTTGATGCTTATTTCCCTTTCAATATGTTTTACTGCATAAAATTTTTCTTCTTCTTCTCATTACAAGTATGATTTCCATCGCAGGGTGCAGTGATCGACCAAATCCGAGCTTCTGTTTCCGCCAGCGGGAGGAAAAGGTTTGTCTACTTAGGAGATGGGAGAAATGATTATTGTCCAGCTCTGAGGCTTGTGGAAGGAGACCATGTAATGCCGAGGAAGGACTACGCTCTATGGACGCGCATTTGCAGCAACCCGGGGCTCATCAAGGCTGGCATCCATGAATGGAGTGATGGAGAGGAGCTCGGGAAGACATTACTTCACCTAATTCACAGAATTTCTTCTGAAGAAAATCAATTGTAGCGACCCCAAATGGCAGACTAATGCCTGATGAAGCACACCCTCAAACTTGAGAAAGAACGTCTATTAACGGGAATGCCATTGTGTCAGTGTCTCAAGCCATTCATACACTATCATATATGAAAGCGATAAAAATGGCGCTGCGTGATTAGCTTGGGATACCGCCAAATTTAAACCAAAACTATTTTATCACCAGCAGTAGAAGGCACAAAATACCTTTAATAGAATATTTCCTTTTAGAATTTCATTTTAATAAACCATGAAAAATGATTCTTTAGGCTGTTTTTATTTTCTAGATAAGTAGATATGAAATTCCTTTTTTTCTTTATTATTCTCATCGGCTGCCACGTGTTACACGCATCATTGTTGCCACTTGGTAGCAGAACAATTAGAATAAATCATGTTGTTTTGGACTGAAAAGAGAACCATATAATATCCACTATTCATTGAGCATATACCATAAAACAACAGAACACGTGTGACTAGATGGCTTAATCAACTGATGACACTAAGGGTTGGTTTGAAAAATGTATTTAAATGACTGAAAATATTTTTAGAGAAAAATGTTTTTAAAATCAATATTTAATAAAAATGTAAGTTAATACTGAAAAAACTTTTTGCAAGAAGCACATAATTGGTGCTTCTAGGAAGCATTTCATGTGGTTTTGAAACCCAAAAATATTTTCTCTAAAATTAGTTTTAGCCATTTAAAACCATTTTCCAAATGAGCTCTAATACAATAAGAACTAAAGTCAAAATTGACTAAAGAGGTAGTCTTTGGTTTGTAGCTGAGAAAGTAGATGCACTTGTTTTCTACCTTGATACACTGATATATTTACATTAAAGGAGTGCAGAAATAAATTGGTTTCGAATATGTCATTTACGAGATTGGAACTTAAATTTTCATACTTATAATTGAGTACTATTAGACCAAAATAATAAGTGGCAACTTGTTTTTCTATTTTGTGTGTGATATTTTTGGTAAATGGTTATTAAGACAAAATAGGGGTCATTCAGAGTGGAGAAAATTAAAATTAAAAAATGCAAAATTTTGACAAGAAACTACAAAAAAAACAAGCATGTTGTACCAGTGTATCGTTGAAATTTTCAAATTGCTTAAACTGCTTTGAAGAAAGATAATTTTAACACCATTTTTGATTTTCCCGTTTAAGTTTTAAGACAAGCTTACTTAGATTTTCTGGTCAATTATGTCTTAGGTAGTCTTAATATTGTAATATTCTTGATATTATTTAGATTTTTGTTTCTAATTCGATTCCTCGATTACTTAAGTAATATACTCTGAATTACAAAATTCCTTACTAATTGGATCAGGATTTGACGTTGATATAAATGCTTTATCAATCCTTCCACTGCATCGAACTCGTTTTGGGTGCCCTAATACTATCCACAAGGGGCCATGATTGAAACTAGCCCACTAATGGACGGTCCTGATCTAAAAAAAAAAAAAACTGAAAGCAGTTGAACAAAAACTCCGCACCCAATAATTCTTCTCTCTCTTACATTAAAAAAAGGGGAATCTTAAAGTCAAGCGTGTGCTTCTCTGACTTGTCAGTTGTCCTTCCCCCCATACATATAAAATCCACAACCAGCACAAAAGAAACGTTTCGATTCTTCAGCCCATTCCTTCCTCTCTGCTCCAACTCTTCCTTCAATCACAAACCCAGAATCTCTCTCTCTCTCTCTCTCCAAGTTTGCTGCAATGACAGAGAAGAGGGAAGAGAGAGAGATGAACGTCTACCTGGACGGGATAATAGAGTCCATGCCTGTGTTCGCCAAGGAGCTGATCGCCGGTGGCGTCGCCGGCGGGGTTGCAAAAACTGTGGTTGCGCCACTCGAGCGCATCAAGATTTTGTTTCAGGTGACAAATTGTGATCAATTTTTTCTGAAGATTTGAACATAAATTTGATTCTTTTCTTCTTTTGCTGGGAAAGCTGGTGAATTTGTTGGCTCTTGATTTTCTGCACAGTAAAAATTAGTAATGCATTTTTAATTTTAGCTTATTGGATTTGTTGATTGGGTAGGTTGATTTTTGATGAAAGATGATTGGTTTCGACTGAAGTACAAAATTGAATGGATTGTGCAAATGGGTTTCTGTTGGCTCTTTGTTCGATTCGATTTTTCGATACCTTTTTTTATTCCATGGTCAGTAGTACACACTGTAAGGTTTTTGGATAGATAACTAGTGGATGCATGCCATTGAACTCTCCTTCCCCTATCCGAAAACGAAAAACAAAAGAAGAGAAGTTGTGTTTAGTACATGTGTTAACTTCGATTGCAAGTTTTGTGGTTCGAATGTTTGTGTTCTTCCGTGAGGTGGGAAATCAAAGTTAAGATATGCCCTCATCTTTAACATGGCAGTCGGAAACAAGTTGCAAACTTTAATTGGATCTACCAATAAGTAAGTTGTCGTCGATAAGTACATATGAGAGCTTATTTGTTTATCTTTTGCAGACCAGAAGAGCAGAATACCAGAGCATCGGGCTTTTTGGATCCGTTAAGAAAATTGCAAAGACAGAAGGGCCTATGGGTTTCTACAGGTGGATGCTTGAGTAAAGAGTCATTTATGCGATGGTTGTTTTCAAGTTTTTGATCGACTAACGAGTTTTCGTACAGGGGGAATGGAGCTAGTGTTGCAAGAATTGTTCCCTATGCAGCACTGCATTATATGACCTATGAGCAATACCGCAGATGGATTATTCTCGCCTTTCCTGACGTGGGGCGGGGACCTGGTCTTGATCTTGTTGCAGGATCTTTTGCTGGAGGAACAGCTGTGCTTTTTACTTATCCTCTTGATTTAGTTCGGACAAAGTTGGCCTATCAGGTAACTAATTGAATCCTGACAAATCTCTCTCAAGTGCAGGAGTTGGTTGTTCTTACACCCCAAAAAACGTTTTTTGAGTACAGCCGCGCCTTTTTTACTTTTCTGCAGGTTGTCGGTTCACCCAAGTTAAATGTTCAAGGGGTACTGAATTCTCAACAAATATATAAAGGAATTCTCGATTGTTTCTCAAAGACTTACAGAGAGGCTGGACTTAGAGGCCTCTACCGTGGCGTTGGTATGATTTTGAAAACTGCTTGTTTCATCCACTGCTGTCCTTGTGTGTTTCTATATTTTTATGATCTTTGTAAGGATTCTGCATTTAACGCGTTACATTATTTCAGCTCCGTCGCTTTATGGAATCTTCCCATATGCTGGTTTGAAGTTTTATTTCTATGAGGAAATGAAGCGCCATGTCCCTCCGGAGCACAAGAAGAGTATTGTGGTCAAACTTGTATGTGGTTCTGTTGCTGGTGTATTAGGCCAGACTTTTACGTATCCCCTTGATGTGGTGAGGAGGCAAATGCAGGTAATTTACTTTTCAAGGTCCTCAAGATAATGTTTGAAATAAAAGAATATGTGGCATTAATGGGCGAAAATCCTACAAACAGGTTCAACGAATCATGGCCTCAAGCAGTCCAGAGATGAAAGGAACAATCGAAACCCTTGTTATGATCGCTCAAAAGCAAGGATGGAAGCAATTATTTTCAGGACTTAGCATCAATTACTTGAAGGTGGTAAAGAACCTAGTCATTCTTTTCACAAAAACATCATGTCTTTCATGTCTAATCATGTTTTTTGTGTGTGTAATTCAGGTCGTACCATCTGTGGCAATTGGGTTTACAGTTTATGATATTATGAAGTCCTGCCTTCGAGTTCCATCAAGGGACGAAGCTGACGCTGTGAGAAAAGTGGTAACCAACAAAAGAAGTACCCATCCATCCTCCCTTCACTCCTAGTTACATTTTCTTTCGGAATTTTAACTTCAAATAAAAGTCCTACACAATGATTCGGAGCTTTTCCTTCCCTTCTGAATTGTCAATTAGGTTGACTTCTTGTACCATTCACACCATTTTCAGCTGTGCATTTCATTCTTTGAAGCTGAATAATTGTCCACCTGTAGGTTAAACCCCTCCCTTAGACATCGTACAAGCTCTAGTTCCACCGATTAAGGTAGCAGAAATCGTCAATTAGACTAGTTTGTACAAGAGGTATCCAAATAGGGCAATGTATATTTAGGAGAGAAGATTCTCATTCAATGTACATATGGAGAAGGCAAAAGTTCAATAAAGAGATTGACCCCTGTAATCGCCCTATGATTGAATAATAAGCTTCGAGATGAGTTTTTCAGCAGATTGTCATTATCTTATGCGGTTAAGATCTCTTTGTTCCTTTTAGTTTCGATAAAATCCTGAGCTTACTTTTGTGATTCATCTTACTATCTTGTCGCTTGAAGATTTTGGTTCTAGAAACTCGAATTGCATCGAATCAATGTCACACACGCGCACACACTTATTCACCACTGCCCCTAGAAGCAGATTCCATTTGTGCCATTTTTTTTTTATAGAGAAAGAAGGCGAAAAGGGAATTCATTCGATACATGCTTCTTCACTACTGGCAGTCCCCAGAAGCAGATGCCAATTTTCTTTCTTCTTTTCCAGGGAAAGAAAAGGAATTGTACACAGCACGCGACAGATGCTTTCAGAAATAAAACATAGAATCAATCGAGCAAACAAAACATCTCGTAAATTTGGTTTCTATTAAGTGTAAATGAATTTAAGTACAAGAATAATCTACGACGAACGACACTCATAAATTTCGACAAAGTTAATTTCCAGTAATCCCCAGAGCATTGAAAAGTACATAACTTCAGCACCACAACCTTGTATCTTGTAGAGAAGCTTTATCAACTAACTGCTGATAACTTACCAGTAATCCCCACACGAGCATTTCCCATCCCTGAAATGATGGAACCGCTTGTTATCCCTTACGATCAGCTCCCTCCCAACAATCTTGGACATGATTTTTATCGCGTTATGGCAGTCACCGCAAATTCGAAGATTCTTTATAATCCTTAGAGTTTGCCTGGCTGGAGTACTGATCAGACCATAAGCAATTGCCAAACGCTCACTATGATACTGCAAGGCCTGTTCTTTTGCCTCCTGATCGATGTCATGAAGCACGTATCTTGTATCTGGCACATAGCCTGCTTCCCTCATCTGTCCTCTCAAACCTTTCAATTTTTCGTATGCCTCATTTGTACTCCGATACTCACTCACCTTATTCTTCTCCTCTAGCATGTTAAGCTCCGAGTGCTTCTTCCGTGGAGGCAATGGGATTTTGTCAGCATTGCCTTTAGAAGGATCAATAGTAACCAACAAATCCTCCGCACGATCTTCAAGCTCAATATCTCCGTGAATCCGCGCAAAGTTCCTAAGAGCCTCCCAAACTTCCGCAGTAGGCTCAAATGGCATTTTCTCAATGAACTCCTCTGCTTCATTCAAATGACCAGACTTCCCAAGAACATCAATAAGCCCCAAATAATGATCAATCTCCGGCACAATCTCATACTCATTCTTCATTGATTTGAAGAGCGCAAACCCTTCTTCTACAGCTTCCGCACTAGCACACGCCGCCAACACCACCAAAAAAGTCTCCTTATCAGGCTTCAACCCCGAATTCCTCATTTGCTCAAACAACAACAGCCCCTCATCACCCTGCCCATTCACTGCATATCCATTGATCATCGAATGCCACAAACCAATGCTCCTCTCGCGCATTCTATCAAACACCTTGCGTGCATCTCTCATGCTCCCACATCTCCCATACATTTGCACCAATGTAGTGTTCAACTCAATATCGCCACGAAACGGCGACTGTTTCATGTACTCGTGGACCTTCCTCCCAACCTCAAGCGACTTCAATCCATCACACGATTGCAGTAACACACAGAAAACTCCGTAATTGGCGGGAACACCTCGACCCATGAACTCCAACGCCTCTTCGACCTTACCCTCCTCGCTCAAACGCATCAAATCCACATCTTTTGTGTCAATACGTAATGGGGCGCTCACATTTTGGGTGTTCGATTCATTTCTGTTAACTTTTGGTTCATTTGGTTGCTGGGTCCTGTTGTCCTTGCGTAAAGGTTGGGTCTTGTACTGGGAATTGGCGCGAGATGTTGTGGATTGGGGCGGAGAGGAACCATTGCTGCGGCGGTGGACTCTGCGATTGTTGGCGCTGGGGACGGCGGAGGTGCAGAGAGGTTTGGACGGGGAGGGGCTGAAGGAAGAGGGAGGTTGGATTTTGAGTACGGAAGAAGGAGTGGGATTGAGAAAGAGCTGGTCGTGCGGGTTAGGGTTGAGCCGGGATTTGAACCAGGAAGAGATGATGGAGTTTCCGGTTGGGGGAAGAGAAGTTAGAGAAGCCATTGTTGTGGTAATTCCGCTACATCTATTGAGAAAGCGGGAGAGGAAGAAGATGTGGGAATGATGGGGGTAATTGGGTCATTTTGTTGTTGTGGGCTTCACCCGCTCTAAAGCCCTACCTTTGCACAAGGCCTCGGTCCTAAAATTCAACTCTATTGTCAAAAGTCCATTTACTTCGTATTAGTATCTTGTTCAACAAGGTTCTGTAATTGAAAAGAAACACAAGGTTTTCTTTTCTCCAATGCGGGACAAATCTTGCAGGATGATTGCGGATTGTGAGTGGCCAGTTGACTCGTCGTTGTTCAACTTTGTCGTTAAAGTCCATTTACTTCATACTATTATCTTGTTCAGCGAGGTCTTTGGTGTGGTGTGGGACAAATTTTGTTGAATAGTTGCGGGATATGAATTTATTAAATAAGTTGACCTACCACTCAGTTCTAATATCCCACAAAATTTGTTCAGCATTGGAGAATTTATGCTTCTTTTAACTCACTTTTTAGTTCATAAAACTCAACTTCGTAAAAGAAATAAGTTGAATTTTATTTTTTCGAAAGAAAATAAGTTGAACTTATAACAAAGTATTCAGCTCACTAAAAGGGAATAGGCTACAGTGCTCGCAAGCATTGAATGCTCACACCGATCTCACCGTTAAAAGGAAGTAGGAGGGAGGAGAGAGGGGGGAGAGGAGGGTGAGATCGGTGTGAGCATTCAATGCTTGCGAGCACTGTAGCCAATCCCCACTAAAAGTACACACTTTTTAATAATTCTACTTTAGGGCATGAACATAATGACATTGGTATAGTAATTAAGTATCGAATTATGTGAATCAAACTTGAGATCTCTCATTTTTAATTGAAGAAGAATAACAAAACATCGTAATACTAAAGCCATTACACGTACAAATTAATCTTGAATTTTAAACACAAATTTTTTATACAACAATTTCCTTTCATTAACAGCTTTGTAATTAATATTCTCCTTTTTAATTGAAAAAAAAAATTACAAAACAAAGGATTATTGCATTGTTAAAACATGAGAGGCGGGGAAATAACTAACATAACTGTCATACCAAAAAGAAATTAATTTTTGAAATTCTATATAATATAGTCGGACCACTCGGACATAAAGGAGGTGTGATCCATGGAATGCCCGGGCACATCCTCGTGCTTCGACGGCCGTTCCTTCCCGCCAACCAACCTCGCCGGATTTCCCACAGCTGTAGTCCTCGCCGGCACATCAATCAGCACTACCGACCCCGCCCCGATCTTCGCGCCCTCCCCAATCTTCACATTCCCCAAAATCGTTGCACTCGCGCCAATCAAAACCCCGTCCCCGATTTTCGGGTGCCTATCTCCGCCGGCCTTCCCGGTTCCACCCAGCGTCACGTGGTGGAGTATCGACACGTTGTTTCCGATCACCGCCGTCTCCCCTACCACCACCCCCGTCGCATGGTCGAACAGCACCCCCTTTCCGATCCTCGCTGCCGGGTGTATGTCCACCGCGAACACGTCCGCGATACGCGACTGCAGAGCAAGCGCCAGCGGCCTGCGGTTCTGGATCCACAGCTTGTGCGCCACTCGGTGCGCCTATAAATCAAATCAAGTCGTTAAAACTTTCTTGCATTTTCTCGCAATCCAAACAGGAAATTAACTACCTGACTCGGTGCGCGCCTAAAAAATAAAATCAATTCGTGCAGTTTTTTTTTTACATTTTCTCGCAATACAAACAGAAAATTAACTACCTGACTCAATGCGCACCTAGAAAATTAAATCAATTCGTTCAATTCTTCATAACTTTCTCGGAATCCAAACAGGAAATTAACTAACCTGACTCGACGTGCCCATAAATCAAATGAATTCCTTCAATTTCCCTCACATTTTATCGGCATCCAAACAGGAAATCAAATTATCAGCCCTAAAAATTAAATTGATTACCTGACAGGCCAGGAAGCCTTTGTAATTGAGCAGGCAGTGGGAAAACGAGACGCAGGCGGGGTCGCGTTCGTGGGCGGCGCAGAGATCGGCGACGGCAGCGGCGCGTAGGGAGGGGTCAGAAGAGAAGGTGTTGAGGAAAAGGTCGTATAGGAGCGTGGAGAGGAGGGTGGAGGAGCAGAGCTTGTTTCCCAGGTGAAACGACAGCGATCGCTCCAGCGACGAGTGCGAGAGTATGGTGGAGTAGAGGTAGCTAGCCAGAGCCGGCTCGGACTCAGCGTCGCGGCGGGCCTCGGCTTTGATCTGGGCCCACACCCAGGCCTCGCCCTCGGCGTCTGAGGACCACTCTGCGCACCTGAGATCGCCGGCTGGCATCGTATCGGAGATGGCTACTGCTGCTGCGGCGCACGATTGTGGAGGGAATGGAGGGATAGTGAAATGGGGCGATGTATGTGCGCAGGTTAAGTGGTTGCTTTATCTTAAATTTAGTTTATTTTTTAGGTCAATAATTACATTAGATTTGTTTTTAGATAAATCAGAAGGCGGAGGATCTAAAAAAACCAAAATTCAATTCTTCTGTCTTTTATTCTGGATATCACAAATTCTCCATCTCTCTTTATTTTGTTGGCATCTCTCGGGAATGTTCGAGATTGAGTTTGGAATGACACTTTTTAAACCACAAAAAATGTTTCTGACGTAGTTTGGGAAAAATTTGGAGTGTACGTATTATTCAATAGTTCGGTTATTGAATGGTTCTAGATTAATTTGCGGTGAGTCCCAAATGAATCTTAAATCATTCAACAGTACGTATCATTGAAATTTGACCCATTTATTTGGCATAAAATTTAAAGCGACCCATTTTTATGCGAATCATTTGAACTTTTTGTTAAAAGTTTCAAGACGTTTGTAATAGAATCAATTTGCCTTTTACAGCAATTTGACTGAGTGTGATACACATAATACTACTTCAACACTAGTGTGAGCACGCACATATCCAGGGTTAAAAAATAGGATTTCTACATCTTCAACTACAATCTACAACCCTCATAATAGAATCATATATAATACATGTTGGGTGTATATAAAGTTTATTTATACAAAACAATGACAGAAGAGAAGCAAGAGGTGAACTAATAAGAGCAATATTGGGTGAGTTGTAGATGTATAGCAAGATGGTTGAACGGGTTAACTACATATATATTTTCATGCGTCTCAAATCTCAGATGGGCTAAATCACAACCCAGCCAAGGCTGGGACCATGCATGAGTGTGAGTTCAATAACTGTGAGAGTCATATTTTACAACCCATTAATTTATAAGTATCACACTCATGAGTTTAATATATTGAACTCATGAGTTTAATATATTGGTATCATACTCAAAATTTTCGCCCAATTATAAGAATGTGATTCCTATATGAACTCAATATATTGGTATTAAACTCACTTTTTTCGGCCACTGCGAAAGGCCTACACATAACAGAACCGCTTATGAGAAAGAGAACAGTTGTAAGGACCCTAATCATGCATGTTTAGAAAAAGATGCATCCATAAGAAATCTATGGAAGGCAAATATATTTGACGTAATACAAGCTGGTACAACAATATTATTGTTTTTTATTTTATTTTGGCCAATACAACATTAAATTAAAGGGCATGTACATAAATAACAACCAACAACAAATTGAAGCCTGCATTCTCCAATTTCTTTAAATAATTGAAGGAAGAGGAAAAAACACAACTGTAGTATAATATCACATCTTTCATCGGACTGTCAAAACTTGGGCTTGCACTTCTCCAGATTTACACAATGCAGAAGAACTCCGGCCATAGTTTGAAGTCCCACAAGTTCAAGGTTTCTGAATCCTTCTCCCTTTATGCTCGTCACACCTTTTCCGCCCTCGAATCGGATGCCTTCCGCAAGGCGATCCATCAGCCAACATGAATCCGCAAATAGGAACGAAGATCTCACTAGCAGGAGGAACTTCCACTGGTGGAAGCTCTACCGGATCATGGTTGCTAATAACACAGGATTTTGAGTCAACATTGCGATTCAAAATCCTCATCCCTTTGTGTTCAGCACACCTCTTTCTACCTGGAACTGGTGGCGTTCTGCAAGTGGAACCATCTCCTACAGCCACCCCACAAATTATACTAGTATTCTCCTCAGTAATGCAACTTCTATATGAAACCAACCTAGGCTGTGATCTGCCGAATTTGAAAACCCGAAAAAGGGAGTTGTGGCTCTCCCTGTCATCATAAGCACCGAAGTTGTCACCCGTTGAAACTGGTTTGCTTGATTCAATTCTGATGCCCACTCTCTTCTGACTGAAAGACAGAAGCTTCTGGGCAACGTTGGCAAATCGTGTATTGCTTGAAGAGATCTTCTTGAGTTTTCGGAGGATGTCATCAGGGCGGCGTGCGCCATTAATGATTGTGTTCCATGCATAATCAAATGCAGTAAGCAGCTGAGTTTCAGTTTTCAGCGCATCGCTTTTGTTTTCCATCTGTTTGACAATCAACAAAGGATCTGTAAGGACATATCATTCGTTACAATTTCATGCCCAAAATTGCATGCAGAACTGTTTTCCTACATGCATAAAATCACAAGATTTCTTCAACTAGTAAGAAGAACAGCGGTAACTTAGCAAATGCATGCTACCTCAAGAACATAAAAATAGCAATCTCTAATTTTCTATTAATTTTTTGAGATTATAAGTTTTTAAAACAATGATTAAAAAAATAAATTATTCCGATTATAATACACATACAATATTATATTCCTCTTTAGCATGAATACAATAAAATGACATATTTCTAGCAACAAAGGGAGCTCTAGTGGAGGGAGTCCCAACATAAAAACGACCGTTATTCGTTCTCTACTCCACTTTGCTAAGCCAGTCAAGACGCAAAGAAGGAGAAGAAAAATTATCTACAGTAAAACTTTTGTACAGTTATCAGTCTGCTTTGTCCGTTTAATATGTTACTCTGGATGTATGCATACAGATTATGCAACCTCTTGTGTCGTGAATTAATTCGTATCGTTTTTTGTTCATATTTTATCCAAGGCTAAAGAGAACCCAAAAAAAAAAAAGTGGAGCTAACTATGTAATTTTGTTCAAACACAATCATCTCCTACGGAAATTGAACAAAAAACAAAAAATTCATCTCATCACGTGGAAATGAAAGACTTTCTTTCGAGGTTGGGGTTTTGAGTGTGCTGCAGTCTGTAGATTGTAAGTAGATTTTGTTCTCTTAGATTTAGAGTTGGCGTATTTGAATCTTTATGGTTTAGTGCACATTTTGTGACCTAGTATTAGTCGAATGTTTAGAAAGTATATCAGAATACCAAAATCTGAAAAAAAACTTGTATCGGGGGTTTTAAATTCAAGAGATACTTTTCAAACCCGTTAAGAAAAGATTCTGCATTTCATCCCCATCTCTTGTTTGTAGAGAAGTTTTTGGGTTATTGTAGTAATCATTGCCAGATCTCCATTGAGGTAGCAGTAGTAATCAGAGAAACATAAAACACAATAGCAGTAGAGAAGTTTACATTTCGTATTTTATTAGAAGTTTCAAATAGTGGGTAACTTAGCAAAAGGCCTCGGTGTTATTAGTAGTGGAACCACTCACTAACATATTGTATTTTATGTTGTCAAGTTTCTGACATGAGATTTTAGTTACACTCTTCAACATGCTACATCTAATTCGTTATTATCACCTAAAACACAACAGCATCATTGATGATCTCAATCACAGAAAACCCAATCCAATTTCGAACTTGTTAAAAAGAAACAAAATTTAGATATACTTACAGGAGCCCATCTATACACAATGGGGTAGCCTCTTGACAGTATCTCCACAAAAAATCCGGGTCCCTTTTCCTTTCCGACACGGTCAGTAGGATGACCAGTTGAGCAGCCATTGCCCAAATGAGCACCAGAACGACCGTATTGCTGAATCCGTGTCCTCACATTATCAGCTTGTCCAAGGTACACCGGGACTATGTAGTCCGGGTCAAGCTTCCCAATCTCACGGCCTAAACCGGTACGCAAAACGGCAATGCCGAGTTCATAGACACCCGGACTCTCCTTCTTAGGGAGGTTATGAACTCTGTATCTCTCAGCTCCTTCTTTGCCCAGTGAATAGTCCTCCCAATCAGAAGGGCCAACCAGAATCTAAATTCCCAATAACAAATACAGAACAACAAAAAAACACAGATCGTAAATACCAAATAAAATTGGATTCTGGAATTTGGGTTATCAATCAGAAAAACATAATTTAAGGTAAAGATTTGGGATTAAATTCAAATTGTCCTAAAATTCTAGATCAAAGTCAACAAACCCAGATAGATTGTAAATACCATGTAAAATTAGATTCCGGAATTCGGGTAATCAGAGAAACAAGATTTAAGGCAAAGATTTGGAGTAAATTTGAAATCTTTCAACCGAACAGTGACTGAAATTAGCAGAAATCTCTAAAGATTTCAAATTTATCCGATCAAATTCTGAATTAAAGATAATTAACCAAAATTAAAATTAAAATTTCATAAGAAAGGCAGAAAAATTACCTTCCAATTGGAGAAGTGAGAGTCGTGTTTGGTGCGTTTGCAATCTTCCCTATTCAACCTGGCCACAGCAACGGTCGAATTGCCGGCTACCATTTGAGGCTCTGTGCCCTCTTTTCAGAAAACGACCGTTAATCGCGCCCTTTATCAGCGCTGGATATTATCGCCGTACAAAAAGACCATTTTGCTCATATAAAATTGAATCAAAAGACCGGCCCGCCTAAACTGGGCTGTAGGCTTGCCCAACGGCCCATACTCATTTTGGCTTTTCCGCTTAACAAAATAAAAATATGAAAATACCAAAAAACCACCCTTAATTCAAAAAATATTTAGAGAGAAAACAATCTAATATAACATGGGTAAATTAGTCAAACTAAACAAAAATCAATCCCTCAATATCACACACTCTATGTCTTAGACTAAAAAAGAAGGTGTGTCAAAATGTTAGCTTAGAATAAGGACAACAATTTTGACGCTCGCATTTGCATTCTAGTTTGAATATTTTATAATTTTTTATGCACTTAAAATAAAGAGTGTAGGAGATTAAAAAACTAGTGTGAAGTCACAAGGTCAAACACTTTGACATGATAAAATACCCTGCTTGAAGCCCTAAATTCAACTTAAACTAGTTAGTCTTTGCCTACTTTGATAACGAAAAGGAATAATAATGGTCAGCAAAGAAATAGGAATATGATAAGATGACAGCAAAAGCTTTTGCATATCATGCACTAGTTGCACTAAGTTTTTGTGAAATTCAGTGCACCGCCCGTCTTCATCATTCACTAATCATGAAGCTCAAAGTTTTGGCCTACGATAATAAGGTTGTCTTCAAAGGTAATTTCAGGAGTAGATCCGGTTTCGTCAAGTTGGTTAGAGTCGCGTATTTTATTTTACACTTAAGTTTAAATTTTTCTCCTTATAATTTATAAATTTAGTATAATTATCCCTACCGTTTGTTAGAAAAATATAATTTTCTTCATAAATGATGCCATGTGTATATCTCAAGATAAAAGTTGTAATCATGCATGCATGCATGCATGTTTGTTGCTTCCTCGATCGATATCGTTTTCTTCACTACGTCTCTCGTCATGGCCAACTTTATCAAGCAAAAGTTAACGCACCAAAACTTGGCATATTGAAAACTCCTTTGGATAAAGGGAAAAGCAAGTCGATTGAGACTTTAATTAAATTTAAGATTCCAAGTCTATAAAGTTCATCATTTGCCAATTGTTTACCTGCCTAAGATACCCTACATTTTCCTTTTCGAAGATAGAGAATAACATAAGCAAACTTTTATGATACTTACCGACAATATTCCATTCGTTTTATATCAAGTTTCATTGAAATACCAAAATTCGGTATAAAATAAGTTCATCTTTATGGAAAATTTTTGAGTGGTACGTACCATTCAATGATACCGCTATTGAATGGTCCAGATTTATTTATGGTGGGTTTTAAATGAATTTTAAACTATTTAACAGCACGTACCATTCAATGGTACGTACCATTGAAGTTTGACCCGATGTTTATAGTATTATTGGTCAATATTGTAGACTTTGATCAAAAGTAATAGTTTCACGATTTTTAACTTTTGATAAAGAAGCAGCCTACAAAAAATGTGTCCATGTTTCCCATGCATGTATGAATTACTACATTAAAGAAAACTAATTAAAAGCAAGTCTTTTATTTCTGACTTCAAGAAAACGAAGGCACTGGAAACATGTTACCTCTAAGGTCCTAATCTTTGAAGAAACTCTAGGGGAAGAGGGGACATGATTTAGGATGTCCCTCCAATGTTCAACTCATTAGGGTTTGAGTGTGGTCCTATTCCTATAAGCTCAAAATAATAGTTAATAATTGATATGATCTTCCAACCAAACCTAGAGGGATAACAAAACAGATAAACGTATAATATTACAGTTGTTTTGCAAAAAAAACATTACTCTTATAAATAAAAGTTTTCTAATAACTTCTTTCTTAAAATAAAAAACCAATTAAAGAAGGTGACGAGAAGACACAAACACACTGTATCCATGAAGTTATGACTCATCCACATCTCATATCCCTCGTTACAATGATTAAATTTGACTAATCACTTTCTTATATAACTTCTTACTATGACATAGAAAGAGTTTTCAAAGAGTGGTTTTTTTTTTTTTTTGTTGGTCAAAGTTTTCAAAGAGTGGTTAATTAGTTAGTGAGTGGAAGAAAGAGAAGCTCCACCCCAATCATTGATCTATTTAAGGTCTCTTGTTTTTATATATTTATAAACCACCCATTGTCGTTTAACCCAAAAACCAAGTCTTTCCCCTTGTCGTTTTACACGTTTTCTCCTTGGCGCTTATTTCTTACAATTATGCTGAGTCCTAAGTAAGAGTCTACCAACAATAAAAGTCCAACTTAGGCCACCTGCTTTCTCTCTCTCTCTCTCTCTCTCCACGACTTAATCAAAATTCATGCAAAAATATAAAAAAAAAATCCAAAAAACTTTTTTGTTTGAAAATATTTGCTCTGCTTTTGCAATAATCCCAAAGCTCGTGTCTTTAGCGGCAGAGTGAGTCATTGAGTTGTTAAAGTACACATTGAAGACAGTGCGCGTCGTCTTCCAACTTTCATGTTTCTTTTGTGTGCCTGCTTTTTTTCTCATCTGGGTAAAAGCTCAAAAAGAAAGCTGATTCATTTGGTTTCTTCTGTGCCTGTCATGATATAATCGTTTCTGCTTGTTCCCACAGTGATTAATGCGTGTTTCTGCTTCTGGGTTTTGTTTCTTGTGAACTGTACGGCCTGTGAGGGGTAATTTGGATGTGGCCCATGTGGGTTTTGATTGTTGGGGTGTAGTATTTCAGATTTTTCTGCTTATTCCCACAGTGATTGTGCATGTTTTCTGCTTCTGTGTTTGGCTTTTTTATGAACTATACGGTCTGTGCTGGAGAATTTGGATGTAAGTTTTGATTGTGGGGTGTGCTGAGGAATTGCGGGGGTGTAGAATTTCAGAATTTCTGGGTGTGCTGAGTTATGAAAGAGAAGGGTGATGGGAAAGTTGTGGTGGTGGCTGTGAAAGCATTGAAGGAGATTCCAAGGGCTGCTCTGGTGTGGGCTTTGACTCATGTTGTGCAGCCTGGTGATTATGTCAAGCTTTTGGCTGTCATTCCTTCTCACTCAAGTAAGTAATCTTCCTTTTCTTCCAATCGAAGAAATTGCATATATGGGTTAGATCAGTTGGTCAGGGCAGTATGCTCGTCCCTTCCACCCAAGTTCGAATCCCCTTCCCCCGTAGATTGACCAGAGAACTATTTAGTGTGGCATGTCTAAGATTGGTGTGCTAATTCCTTTTTATGACATATCTTGTTCTCCTATGAATGTAAGAAGTTCGTTCTTTAGGGAAATTTCTAGCGAGTTGGAAATATGTTATGGTTAACACTACATGGATTTGTCTATTGGGTACTAATTTTGATAGAGGTGCTTCACAAATTCGAAGCTTCGGTTTCAAAACAAGTTGAATTATGCAAAAGATGTATATGATATGTATAAAATTTGGGTGCTCGAGTTTATATCAACTCGCGTGGCCGAAATTGATGGTTGATTGATGAAAGCACCATGTGTCTAGGTAAAAGGATATGGGATTTTGCAAGATTTACCAACGATTGCACCACGAGTCACCGGAGGTCTCTCTCAGGAACCATGTTAGATAACAAGGATGACATTGTGGACTCGTTCTCTGAGATGGTGCTGCAACTCCGAGATGTTTATGATCCAGAGAAGGTCAGTGCATCAATGTCGTTTCGTTCCCAATGTTTAGTCCTTACATGCTTTACAACTAATACTAATCTATTTCCACCATATTTTTCTTGACAGATTAAGGTCCGGATAAAGATTGTCTCTGGCTCACCGTGTGGTGTTGTGGCTTCCGAAGCCAAGAAAGCTCAATCAAACTGGGTTATATTGGACAAGTAATACATTTAATGTTACCTTAATTTTTACTATCACAATGTTAATCCTCATCCGATTTCCTTCCCTTACTTTCGGTTTAAGTAATCAATCTTATTGCAATCTTGTGCAGAAAATTGAAATGTGAAAAGAAACACTGCTTGGAGAAGCTGCAATGCAATGTCGTGATTATGAAACGATCTGGGCCAAAGGTTCTTCGGTTGAATTTGGTTAATTCTCCAAAGACGGTATCTGAAGTGCCTTTCTGTTCGGAATCTTATCCAAAACGTCTGAAAAGCCAGTTTGAAGAGTGGAATATGATTAGAGGGCCGACTGTGACTCCAACTAGTAGTTTCGACCGCGAGTCACCTCTGACTGCTACGGATATTGGAACATCATCGATATCAAGCTCAGATGTAGGGACTGAATCATGCTCGAATTCTGGAATTTTGGGGAGGTTAAAGCAAGAGTATCAGAATGTGAATGATTCTGACAATGAGGCAAACAATGAAAATCGGAGTTCTTATCACACGAGCTCATATTGCCAACCATGGATGACAACAGATTATCTAAGTTCCGGTGGTGAATTTTCAAGATATGTGGCAGAAGGCTCAGAGAGACATTACAATAAGGCTTTGATTTCAACATATGGAACCTTGCTGGATAAGTTAGCCAACCTAAATCGAGAACCTGATGTTGAAGTGTTGAATTATAGGCTTGATTTGAACTTAAGCAGAAGTGTACGTGAAGCAATTTCGCTATCCAGGCACTCACCTCCCAACCCTCCTCCATTGTGTTCGATATGTCAGCACAAGGCACCTGCATTTGGAAATCCGCCTAGGTGGTTCACTTACGCCGAGCTGGAACTTGCTACAGGTGGATTTTCGGAAGCAAATTTCTTGGCTGAAGGTGGATATGGCTCCGTACACAGAGGCGTCTTATCACATGGTCAGGTTGTTGCTGTCAAGCAACATAAATTGGCTAGTTCTCAAGGTGATCAGGAATTCTGCTCAGAGGTTGAGGTCTTAAGCTGCGCGCAGCATCGCAATGTTGTAATGCTGATCGGATTCTGTGTGGAGAATGGAAAAAGGTTGCTAGTTTACGAATATATGTGCAATGGATCTTTGGATTCTCATCTATATGGTAAGTTCAACATCCCTTTTGTCAAAAGTGTGGATACATAACCGCGAACTCTTTTTAGAAGTTTGTTTTACCTTTTCTTCTGAGAGCAACCTAATTAAGGGCAATGCTAAAAAATTTCAGGGAAAGACGGACACCCGTTAAAATGGTCTGCACGACAAAGAATTGCAGTTGGAGCAGCTCGAGGGCTGAGATACCTTCACGAAGAGTGCAGAGTGGGTTGCATTGTCCACCGTGATATGAGGCCGAACAATATCCTTCTGACCCATGATTTTGAACCACTGGTATGTCATTCTCTCCTCATCACTTGCGAACAAAATTCAAGTACTCTCTTCACCATTTGTATGTTGTCCTTGATGAATCACACTTGGAGCAAACCTACTGACTTGTGGATTGCAGGTCGGAGATTTTGGACTCGCGCGGTGGCAACCAGATGGAGACATTGGGATACAAACAAGAGTACTTGGAAGATTCGGGTAAGACCATACGACTTGAGAGGTCTTAATTATATCAAATTACCAACGGATAAGGTTTTTAGACTAAATCAGAAACCTTGTGTTAATGTAGTTACTTGGCTCCAGAATATGCTCAAAGTGGACAAATCACAGAAAAAGCTGATGTGTATTCGTTTGGAGTTGTATTAGTAGAGCTCGTTACAGGACGGAAAGCTATGGACTTAAACCGCCCGAGAGGCCAGCAGTGCCTCACTGAATGGGTATGTATGAGTAACACAACTCTAACTTGAGATAGCTGATGTCTATATTGGCCATTGCTTACACTCGTTTCTGTGGAGCAGGCACGGCCCTTGCTCGTAAAGAACGCTACTTTCGAACTGTTAGACCCGCAGTTAAGGAACTGTTACTCGAAGCAACAGGTTTGCAACATGATGCAATGTGCTTCCTTGTGCATCAGGCGAGACCCTCATTCGAGGCCTCGAATGTCTCAGGTATGAGTTGTTGTCATGTTTCCCTCACTCACTGCGAAAAGGTTAACTATGATCTCTTGTTGTGAACTTATTTCTTGTCCATTTTGTTTCCTGCAGGTGCTTCGGATTCTGGAAGGCGATGATATTCCTGCGAATTCGACAAATCTTTCTTGCTTGAGGGAGGCCTTGTGAGGATAATCTGCAGACATCCCACAGGATTCCCACAGGATACCTGTACATTTTTGTGTTTCACAGAGAAGAAAAGAAGCACAATTAGGTTTTGTTGTAGTGTAGTTGTAAGAGAGAGGATATGCCTGTAATCATCCGAGTAAATGTTCTTTTGTGTAAGATTTTGATATAATGTGCTTCTATACATTCATTTAGTAGTAAGATAGCGCCATATTACATGCCGCATGATTTACTGAAGAATATGTCTACTCGGGATAATTTTTTGTATGATCGTAACATTGTCACCTGACAATGTATTTATACTTAGGACTACACATTCCGGTTCCACTAAAAAATTTCTAGTCTACTTGTGTTGCGCAAGTTTTGGCCCGGCTCGGAGAGTGTCCGATCCCCGTGACCACACAAAGCACCTTGGAATAGTAGATTACTGTAGTGTGCAGATCTTTTGCATTTGAGTCGAGCGCTCTGCAAATTAGAATAATTTAGAATTTCATCTTTTCTGACAAAAAAAATGTTATTAGACACGTCCGGTCTAACTACCAAGTGATCCCTCTAGCAAAAAATTGGAAAGAAAAAAAAAGAGTAAAATTTTGTAATAATAAAAGAAGTAGAAAAGAGATTGAGTGAGATTGGTGAACAATTGGCGGTAATTAGTGAAGTTGGGCGTGAAAAATGCTATAAACCGAGAAAAGCAGAGTACGAGTCTGAGTGAGGCCACCGGACGAACACCATGCGTGCGTTATTGAAAGTTGGCGGCAAAAGCTTAAGCTCTGCGCTGAGCAGCCTCAGCTCGCCGTATCTCCGCCGCTTCAGCCTTAACTCCGGTTCCGTTCATCCCACTGCAATCGTTCACCCCAATGCCGTTTTGGGTCAGGTAACTCCATTTCCTCCGCCTCTCAATGCTCGATTAGATTAGCCTACGTTTAGTGATGAAACTCATAGTGTCGTTGCCGTTTGGTGTTTCTGCGATTAGGATGTTTCAATTGGGCCCTTTTGTACTGTTGGGTCGTCGGCGAAGGTTGGCAATGGCTGCCGATTGTACCCTGGAAGCCATATTTTTGGAAATACAGAAGTTGGGGAGCGTTGTGTTTTGATGACGTGAGTTTCGTGTGTACAAATATATACATGTATATATACATATAGACATTGTTGATATCTTGATAAAGGTTTCGATTTTGATTTCAAGTTTTGAACTTTTCATGTTTTGGTGCAAAATTTGTCAGGCAGTGGTGCCATTGTTGGTGATGATCTTCCGGGGCGTACCGTGCTCGGATGTGATAATGTTATCGGACACCATGCCGTGGTTGGTGTCAAATGCCAAGATTTGAAGTACAAGGTCAGTTTCGATATGTTAACGAATTCACTAGAATTATACTAAAAATTTTTATGACCAAGTTCACTAGTTTGTGTTTGTTTTGTGATTTAGTCAGGGGATGAATGTTTCCTTGATGTTGGGGACAACAATGATATCAGAGAACATACATCAATCCACCGATCTTCAAAGTCGAGTGATACAACGGCATGTGGATATGCTCATTACTTGTTCATTCATACTTGTGTTTTGAGTTTCATGCTTTCATTGTTGTTATGTGATCAGGCTATTGGGAATAACAATCTTATCATGGGATCTTGTCATATTGCCCACGATTGCAAGATCGGAAACAACATCATCTTTGCAAATAATACGTTGCTAGCAGGCCATGTTGTGGTGGAAGTAAGCCCTTACGCTTTCTTTGGATTATGAAATTTCAAATTTTAGGATATTGGCTCATTTTTCGTAGAAAGATATGTTCTTTTGCTCGAAAAAATATACTTGATACACAAATTACATATGATACGTTGTATTTGTTGTGTGGAATCCGCAATGTTATATTGTGTTTTGCATTTCAAACTCCTTCTTGTCTACATCAAATGTAACGTTAGTCTGTTTTGCATACTTCAAGTAAGAATATATCCTGATATATACTTCTATCCTAAATGCACTATCTGATATTTAGTTGCGTTTCAAACGTAGGATTATGCTCACACTGCAGGGGCTGTTGTCGTTCATCAATTCTGCCATGTTGGCTCTTTCTCATTTATTGGCGGTGGCTCTGTGGTACGAAACTCTTACTTTTTACCATCTTTTATGCATCGTAGAAACTTGAACAATTGCTTCGGACTAGTGAATTATGAGATTGGTGCCAGTACATGAAACAACATTTGGCACAACTTTTCACTGTGAAATCTTGATTTAATATGTTCTTGTTTTATATCCTTGAAGATTGCACAGGATGTTCCAAAGTACATGATGGTTGCAGGAGAGAGAGCTGTTCTTCGTGGTTTAAATCTTGAAGGTCTACGGCGTAATGGATTCACTGCCGCAGAGGTTTTCATTAATCAATGTTTCGTCTTATTTTTTCACATTTTTTTATTTCATTGTATTTAATTGCAAATCTAAAAGAGCTTTATTCCTCTGGGCAAGGATCTAGATCAGAAGCCTGAGAACAGCTTACCAAAAGATATTCATGCCTGCTGCTGCCGATGAAAATTCCGGGGGTTTTGAAGAACGTCTTTCTAACGTGGTATCACATTCAACCACTTCCCTACCCTCTGAAATCTAAACTTTTAAATGGAATTACATTCATTTTGCAGGAGCTCCATGCTGAATTGGCTCATATACCTGCAGTCCATTCCATGGTGCAGTCTATCCGTGACTCTTTTGAAGGAAAACGACGTGGAATATGTAAATTCAGACATTGGAATGGCTCTTAAAAGCATGTAATAGGTCAGTTTCTTTGTTCTATAAAGATACTATTCATATATTACAAATGCTTTCTAGGAATTGCGAGAGTTGTACCTATGAATTCTGGCAGTTAATTTGGTTTTCTGTTTCATCTCTTCGCAGTGACCTAACTGCTGTTGTATTCACAAAACCGCTGAGGATGTGCTCCGGTATGTAGTATGAAGAACTTACCAGGCAGCTCGTGGTTGTGCCGAAGCGAATATTTATTTGAAGAAAGAATGCAGCAAGAAGTCGCAGATGCATAACAGAATGTAGAAGTATCAATCTTTTTCAACTAGTGAATTGTTTCACGGAAATTGCTTGTGCAATTTCTTTGAAGTTAGAAAAAACAAACATTTCTTTTAAATTTTGTACAAGCTGATTGACCTCAAATGCACAGAAAATGCTAGGAATTTGATAGTTATGTGTTTTCAGTAACATGATGGTTTTAATTATTTTTAATCCTCTGTGATTACCAGAATAATGTATTAATTAAGGTATTCTTTGCTGCTTCAAAAAGCAAATCAACATAAAAAAATGTTATAAGACAATCTTGGATTGATTGCTCGGATTGGCAATCAAGCAATTCAAGTCCATCAAAAGGCATACTGACTTTGAAATATTTGTTCTTATTGTGATACCTTTGACTACATATATTGGTTGCTTCAGGAACTGAAACTCATCAGAGAATTTTCCAATTGTTGCATACTTTTCTTCATTTCTTTTTCTTTGGGGATGTATATATCCACTGTAAAATATTAGCAAGATTTTTTATACGGAGCTATTATCAACGCTCTAAAAAGGTTATTTTGCTCTTAAAACACATAAACACGAGAAAATTTATATAAGAAGGAAAGCAAGAGGTCATTTTTATGTGCCAATACCCACACCCTTGTATAATTATTTCGGATTATTGTGACAAATGGTCCTTTATGTTTGCGTAACTCGCGACTTTGACCCTTAATGTACAAAATCGACCAATGTCGTCCTCCACATTTTAGTCCGCCGATCAATGTTGCCGTGGCCGTGATAGTTTTTCTGCTGCATGAAGTTCAGCCTTGCATTTGCAGTTTCTGATACTCAATCCACCAGGCCCCAGGATAAATTCCTTGTGATTGTGATAACAAAAAGAAGTGATAAAATTTCTTACCAAATTTAGTTCCCTGTCTATTTAGTACCAGCAGAATCATGTGTTAGAGAGAATTGACTTCATTTTTCAAAACCAGATATTTTGGTTTTAAGAATGATTTGAACTCTTTTTTCAGTGCGGTCCAAATGACTTGATTTTCCAAGTTTCCTCATTTGCATAGTAAGATTCTTTCTCAACTTTGACATTCTTTCTCAACTTTGACTGGGAAGCAATGACTTGAAATATACATGGCCACCTGTATGCGTAGTTTGAACAAAAATATTTTCGTGATATCATTAGGTGATCAAAGAATGCATGTTATTTCTTTTTGAATTTGATATCAAGAATAAAAAATGATTGTACTTTTAACGTTTTAATGTCAACCTTAATATTAAATTCAAGAGCGAGTAACCATGAATTATTGGTCATTTAGTGACCAGGAAAACGAGACTCATAGTTTGAAAGAAAAAAAACATCTTCCATCAAACTTTATTTGATTGCAGCAGCTAAAAATAAAATAAAATAAAGTTGGAAATAAATAATAATCTTATTCTACACTGTTTCATTCAATCATCCCCCCTCCACAAAATTAACAAAATAGGCAAGTGACAATAATATCACGTCTTTTGTGGCTGCTGATATATGAGAATGATTAACTATTTTGAAAGAAAAAAAGATGCTGAGTGCTTGTACATTGGATCTTCCTCTACTTAATCATTTGTAGTTGCAGCTAATAATACTAGATTTGTTAAAGTTTTAGAAAGACGACTCGTGGTCTACCACTAATAGCATTAATATTGTCCCCACTTAATCACTCGCATTCAATACGTGTGTAGTTTTTATGCAAAAGGCCTCAATACAATTAGAAGTGGAACTATTTAATATAGGTTGTAATTTGTTTTGTAAAATGACCGATATGAAACTTTTTGCTTTGTTCAACAGAATTATGACTATGTAATCTTTAGCACTAATTGAAAGATTAATGATAAAAGTATTAAGATAATGATATGAAAGTGAGATTTAAAGGCATTATGCTCAGTTCCTAAATAAAGATTAAAGATCAGTTGAGATTGAATGCGATCCATCTTGAAGCCTTGTCCATTCTTTTAACCTTTTCTATTTCTTCCATATATGAACCAATTCAAATGTTGTGCTCCTTTTTCATGTTATATATTAGGAGACTCGTTCTCCTGGTCACATGATGATTAAAAATTCGAAGTCACTCGCCGTTGAATTTGATATCAAGGATTGAAATTAGACTATTAGTTAAAAGCACATTTATTTAATCTCTACACTTAATATCAAATTCAATGATAAATGAACATACATTTTTTAATCACAAAGAAAATGTTTTTGTACTTATCAGTGGATGGGTGCTAGTGTTTTACAACCCTAATTCTCCTTTTCCCTTTATAATTTGTTAATAGACCCCAAAAGCAGATATAGTTAGCTTTTGTACTTCAGCAACTCAGGCTGATGGCTACACTTAAGATATATTTTATGCCCATTTATTTTTCATAAAGTTGATGCCTTTCGAGCAATTATGGAACAAACATAATGATTTTCAATCAATCTGCATCAGATTTTGTATAATTTAACAAGAACATGATTTAGCAAGAACACCAAAGTTTATAGTTAGTTGGAGAGAATTTATATCTAGGAGGACATATATGCTTTAATATTCAATGTGTTCAACTTGGTACTTCATAAATATTCCCTTTGAGTTGCATATATAAAAGAAATATTTTTAGCTGAAGCTGAGATCTCAAGCTCACCTTTCTTGCAGCACTAGCTCATAGGCCAGAACCCAAATCACCCTACCCTTTGATAAAGGGGGAGAAGTGATAAATTTTTATAGGCCGAAGCATGGTCCACCACTAATATCACTGATATTGTTTTAACTTAACCATTTATTGTTAGGTGTTGGGTTTTATCACAAAATGCCTCGATTATATTAGATGTGGAAACTCCATATATTAATTGTATATTATTTTTTCATATGACCGATGTGAGATCTTATTCTCCAACAAGAAGTATAACAGTGCAAGGTAATTCAATCAATTAGAGCCCTCAAAATACTTAACTAAGAGAGTGCCTTAACAACTATTAATGCTAGTGAGAAACACTTTACAAATCATACTATATAACAAAAACGCCTCACATATCATTTGTTAATGTTCGGAGCAATAACAGTTGAGTTCCATAATTCTTTTTTCTTCAAAATAGTTTTAGGGGTTTTTTTTAAACTATGAAATAGAGTTTTGAGGAGTTATTTTGTGAAGAGCACCAATCAAATCACTATTTAATAACATCATAATGTGATAAAACAACACCACATTTTAATTCATTGAAGTGTCAAATTATGTGGGTCCAATGGCAATGATGCAGACAAATTGAGTTTTGGCAGAAAAGTTAATATTTCAAAACAAAAAACTCACTATAATAAAAAGGAATGCATTAATGACATTGAGAGGCCTCATGATCGTAGTTAATTGATTAAATAATAATTAACAAAATGGCATTATATGAAATTAGAAAAAGTAAGCTTCAAGATATCAACTCCTCGTGAATTACTACCTACTATATATAGATTAAAAAAATAAGTAACTTAATACTTAGGGCTAGTTTGGAATTGCTGTGCTTTTAAAAAAAATTGCTTATAAAAGCAGCTTTTAAAAGCAACATTCATGCTGCTTTTAAAAGTTGATGTTTTAATGCCATAACTTTTAAAATAAGCAGCATATTTTATTTTTACCAAACACTTTTTATCTGCTTAAATTTAAAGTGAAATAATTTTTAGTGAAAAAAAATAATATCTTAGTCAAAACAAGATTAGAAAACTTCCCCAAGGACCATTATCCTCTAGTTTCATACGAGGGAAGATTCCTTTGTACAAATAATGCCAAATGCATAAAAATAGTATGAATAAATATTGGAACTTGGAAGTGTTTCATGGTTTAGACATAGAAAGGACTAAACAATTTTCAACTTGGCCTGCTCCACATACATTGGATTATTTATTTTTCTCCAACTAGCTTAATTAAAAATCTTAATAATAACCTTAAGACAAAAGTAGTTGGGGTGAGATATATGTCTATCTAATACTTAATTAAATTGTATATATATATATATATATATATTAAATAATCTCATTGAGTCCCCATCTAGATTTTGAAGTACTCGTATAATAGTTTACCAATATAGGTATACCAATATAGGAATTGGAATATACTGTTTCCTCAAATCAAAACTAAGATTCTATTAATTATATATATAAATAATTGTAAAAACAGTGTAGTGTTCTTTATCTTAGATTTAAGGATAAAGAGAGTTAGGTAAGACTTTTATGATTTAGATCTAAATCTAAATTTAGATTGATCATATATAGATTTTTAGTGATTTGGATTGCTTTGAAGTTTGAAATCAAATTGTTGTGATTGTGATTATAATCAAATCATTAGTTTTGAACATTTGGTCCAATAATCTGAATGGTTGAATCAAGAGGGCATGACATTTTGGTTTCTTCTTCCCTGAAAATATTGGCATTAGTCTTAATGCGTAACATTTAAGCATATATATAGCTGTTGACTTCTGAGAAATTAAGAACCTATAACATCCTCAATTTTTGGTGGAACTAACTATGAAGTTACTGAAATATAATAATATATATATGACTTAAAAGGATGAATAATATTGTCTCTGTGTTTTTTTCCTTGTTTGATCTCTTTGATTGTATGGCTGTTGTTTCTCTATGAGTTAATTTCCTAAGAAACTGCGACATGGGTTGATCAACGTATCAACTTTCAAAGGGGGTCTTCCTTTTCTGTGATATTTCTCACCTACTTACTTCCAAGATATTGTGAAAGTTCACATCTCTCTCTCTCTCACATACTATGTAGCAAGTTCATCATGTACGCAATAACATAAAAACGAATCTATATGTATCTGCTTAACGTAGGAGGGTGTTTTAAGTGCGACTGTTTTTGCCTTGATAAAAAAAGAAGTAGGGAGAGATTATTATTGACACTAAAAAGAGCCCTCATGCAATATTCCTCTAAGTGTATTTTTTTCTCTTATATTTTCACATACTTTCTGCCCATCTTTTTTTGAAGTGCTAATAACATCTATACCCATGATCTATTTGTCTAATTATAATTATGCATACAATTAATTGCTAATTATTAAAAATGATGTAGGGTCCCCTACAATATTGTACGTGGGACAAAAAGTTCCTGTATAAGATAAGATTTAAATATATATTCCTCTTCTGTATATATGTGTGTGTGAAGTGAAAAGAAGAGAGAGAAAGGTAGTTATACAACTAGTTTTAACTTATTTTGTTTAGAAACCAAGTTAGAAAATATCCAAACAATAAACAATGTCCATCCAATCATCTTCTCTTGGTGTGCATCCATTTTCATAAACCCCACCCCCTCACCCCCTCACCCCCTCACCTCCATCATCATATATACCACCAAACACCTTACTCATTCGTCCTCTCTCTTTCTCTCTCTGTGAATTTAGTTGGAATTGTGGTGGTGTCGGCTGTAATATATTTTTAGAATTAAGTTGCAAGAAGCACTTAATACTATTGCCTGGCTGAAGATGGGCAGAAAGTGCTCACATTGTGGAAACATAGGCCACAACTCTAGGACCTGCACAAATTTCAGAGGCACTACTAGTAGTACTAGTTTTGTTGGAATTAGGCTCTTTGGTGTCCAACTTCATCATGATCATCATCATATCATGATGTCTTCATCTAACATGAACAATAATTCTGCTAATCATCATGTTGCCATGTCCATGAAGAAAAGTTTCAGCATGGATTGCTTGCCGACGACGTCGTCTGCCTCTTCATCTTCCCCATCTAACTCTTCATTGTCTCCTTCAAGACTTTCCGTGGATGAAAATATTTGTGCAGCAGATAAAGCCTCCATCGGCTATCTCTCTGACGGTCTCATATGCCGAGCACAAGAAAGGAAGAAGGGTCAGTTACAAATTAATGACTTATTATATTATTATTGCTTTGTTAATTTAAAAAAAAAAATGAAATCCTCAATATTATGTGAGTTTTTACTTTAAACTTGTGAGCATGCATCATATTTATGATTGTTGTTTTCCAATTTGTTATTTCAAGACCGAGAAGAACTTATCTGCAACTGAGATGTCAGTATGATGGTATTTCAAGTCAATTGAGCAATATTGTCATGTCTTTCGTGGCAATGCTTGATTTGCTTAGAATACCCTCATAGCACCACCAACGTAGTTTGTAGGAGTTTTCTTTTCACACTTTCTGAAAATTAATTACCAATTTATTGTTTTCTTAGGGAAAGTGAGTTTCAAGCACTTTACTATATATTTTATCTCATGCGCATACTCATTATTCATGTATGTTATTAGGAGTTCCATGGACGGAAGAGGAGCACCGGACGTTCCTAATCGGACTCGAGAAGTTAGGAAAGGGTGACTGGAGAGGCATCTCTAGGAATTATGTGACCACAAGAACCCCAACTCAAGTTGCAAGTCATGCTCAGAAGTATTTTCTCAGGCAAGCAAGCCTCACCAAAAAGAAGCGACGTTCTAGCCTCTTTGATATGGTACGTACTTTACTAAACCCTCTCTCTGTCTCTATTGAATTAAGGAGTTGTTTGATAATAATTTCAGTTGTTTCAGTTTTTATTTTTTATTTTCACTTATTTTTAAATACTAAAAATTAAAAATTGAAAACTATTTTTGTGAGTTTTCAAAATTTGATTTGATTTTAGTTTTCAGTTTTCAAAAAATTTAAAACTAAAAACTGAAAAAATCGAAATGTTTATCAAAAGGGCCCTACGTTAACTAATTTGTCTTATCAAATGGGAATTGAATTTGAATTTTGTGTTAATCATGTTCATGACAGTTTGGGAGCAGCAACAATATAAATATGGCAACGGATGATCCAATTCCTACTCAACGTGACAATATTATTCATGATGACATGGCCATTGATACCAGCACACTACCTCTGCTTGAACATAGCACTGCAGCAAAAAATCTAAAATCAGATCACAATCTAAAACCTCAAAGCAGTAGTACTACTACTCAGCAGCTGCCGGTTTGGATTTACAAGTTGATCGATTCCCAGATGAAATCGAGTTCATCTTCGAGTAAAGCGTCGGTAGTACCGGATCTAGAGCTCACGCTTGCCGCCCCAACTAGTCCTAATTTGGAACAAAAAAATCAATCATCCCCAACCCCAGCAGGTTCTCTCCTTAATCTTGGAACAATTAGTGTCACGTAAAAAAAGTAAAAAGAGATGGACTGGGGATATATTTTACACAGAAATGATCGTGATTTTGACTTTAACCCAAGCAGCTGAAGAGGGATCTCAAGGAACAATATATTATTCATGGGCACAGGGTACAGTAATTAGTATATATGTATTAATTATTAACGTTCCTTTCTTTTCCTTCCTTTTCTCTTGATGAATAAAACGAGGATGTATCCATGCATGACAACATATTATGGAAGTACTGTACTTGCTATTATATATCAAACCATATTACATCTATATATTATCTCTATCGATGACTGCATGAATTAATTAAAGTGACTTAACCATTGTTGGGTTTTCTCAACACTAGGTTTATTTTAATCCAGGGCCTAATTAAGTATTGATCAGCAAATTAAAATAACAAGTTAACGATTTGTTCTTTCTACCAGAGGTGATCAGTGATCTCATCTACTAATTATTTCCAAAGATTGATTTCTTTATGCCAGTCTGGCTGGCTAATTCTAGTAATATTAACACAAGGAGATGCACAAACACAATCTGCACAAATGATTAGTGACAAAAATGTGTAGACAACTGGGGTAATCAACTGCTCAAATACATTTTCTTAATTAATGTATATAATCTGCACGAATGATTAGTGACAAATGTGTAGACAACTGGAGTAATCAACTGCTCAAATACATTTTCTTAATTAATGTATAATAATTAAAAAGTTTTCTTGGTAATTAACATTTTTTTTCACAAGTTTCCCTTATAGCTCTTACAATATATTTTGGAAGAAAAGTAAATATAATCATGGCTACGTAGAAATATTAGGGTTTTCGGAATATTAATTGCTCCTCTGAGTCCTTTCTCTCCTAACAAAAAAACTAGTTAGTGTAAGTGGTTGATTACCCTGGTGGTTAGAATCTTCTTCTTCAATCCATTATGTTCCGGACTCAAATCCTCCTCTATACCTTGGAGTAGTTTAGAGTAGAAATTTAAGTATCTTAAAAAAAAAAAACCCTAACTAGCTGGCTAGACATCAGTAGTTGAGCATATGCACTCCAATTTTTGCAGAAAATAGGAACCACATAATTTTCAATGACAAGCGTATTACTTGTAGCACATGATTAATAAGGTACGTGAAAGATAGTGAGATGCAGACCTACTTAAACAAGGCACGCATTATTTTGTTGTAGCATCAAGGATAGAATGAGGGGACTACTACTACACTTGAATACTGAAATAGTACGATATATCTGAGTAAATTGGGACAATTTATAATAAATATTCTGAGTAATTGGTTGGACATACCCCAGTATTAAATTTCAGGTCTTGGAGAACAATTTTGATGACATGAGTATACTATTACCGTGATGTCTCGTGCCAATAATATAACATCACGTGAAGAAAAATTCACACATAACATTATATCATTAGAACCGGACGTGTCACCAATAATGTAACAGCGTCATTGGTCTAGCTAGAGAATGCTAACTTAACTAAAAAACCCACAGCTCGACTCTTGTAATTTCCTTGTAATTTCTTCCTAATAGTTTATTGGCTGCTCCATCACAAAAAGGTTCTTGATATAAATTGACGAGGAAACTGATGCATCAGTCGAAATTCAACCCTAATATTATGCGAAATAGAAAATACACTGCATGCTAGGAAACAGAAAGCAAACTTTTGGAATCTGGAGAACCATGGACTCATAAGTTTTGACTACATTAAACTTTCCCAACCCCCCAAGACTTTTGTGTGAAAGTTTAAATTTTTCTAAAGTCTAACCCCAGCCTAGTAAACACTTGAATTCCTTGACCACAATTAAGAATAATTCTCCAAATTAATCTCTTGTTTTATTATTTTCTGATGGGGGTCCAAAATCTTGGGATTGTTCCTTTTCCTGTCTTGACTGGGATGTTGCACAATCTATATAGAATTTGAGAGACATCAAGAAAAATTCATTTTCCATTTGAAGATTACAAAAACAAACAAAGTTCTTGTTAATTTGTGTGTGACCGCAAAGCTGACACATATTTCTGTATGTATTCTAACTATTGTTCTTAAAGATAAGGAAGAAAGAAGCTAGTCCACATGCTCAAAAGAAAACCTGGCTACTATATCCAATTATTCTAGGAGTTTCATTCATCTCTAGCAGTATATAGATTTTGTATCTTTCTGCAAAAGTTACAAGTTCACCCCCTAACCCTCTCTTTTCGGGGGAGATTTTTAGACATCAATCGGGATATATTAGTTGAGAGTTGTCCTACGTCGAAAAACGAAATTTTGATTTAGTTTATTAAATAATGTTCTTGTGATTCTTCCTACAATAGTTAAATTATCTACGCGTTACAACCTTGCAATGGCTTATTAAAAATAATGTCATTCCTATTGGCACTTGATTTTGGGTAAAACTGCAACTTCCTTCGATATTCCTATTACGCTATAGTAATCATCACCTGAACTACGTAGCTAGGGTATATATAATCCCCGGTTTCATTGAAGTTTCTATCCTATTTTTGGGATATTTTTACATATCATTGAGGATATATTCTTATCATCCTATCGCACTATATCTTTGATTACACCGAAGACTATGTCGACTCTTGAATCAATATATATGTATGTCTCTATATGGTTAAGTTTGTAATCTTCTCCCCTCGACCTGCTGTAGGGAACTTTGTTTTGTTTGGCTACTTGCCTATAGGTGAGCAGCTTATATGGAACGAATTTACCGTCATGTGGCGTTCCAATCCAATAATACATTGTCATGTAGAGAAAAATTTACACATAGTAATACATTATTAGACAAAAAACACCACATAGGAATAAACCCGTTTCATATAAATCCTTCTTTGCCTAAGAGAAACTAGGTCCTTAATAGTACGTACAACTGAAATAATACCATGTCTGATATCCAGATCTTTCTGTCTAAATGTCTCAAGGTATTTTGTCTTGCTTGACGAGTACAATCTGTCACATTTAAAATCACTTTTAAATTACAGTGACTTTTCAACAAACTTCTTGTGTATTGTTTAATGCCTGTATCTATCTATGTGGTGTCAAATTGTTTGGAACCTTATTTACTCAATCATCAAAAACCCACATATCCATTCTTATGTTCACATGAATCTTGTGGAGGATAGGAATTTGTTTCTGGTATCAGACACAATCCTCATTATCTTTTCCTCATTTTTTTTTTATAACACAATTATATCACCCTCATTGGGAAGCCATGTTTTAATCACTTTTGTATTTCATGTAACTATGTCAGTTTATTTATCTATTAATCTTGTTTTGAACTCTTGATTAATAAATTAAGAATCCGTCTGATAACCATTTCGTTTCTTAGATTTTAGTTTTCACTTTTTGTGGTTGAGATACGAGAACAATATATAAAAGCAAAGAGAGCAAAAGAAGAGTGATAGGCAGGAGGAAAATAAATAAAGAAGAATAATAAATGAAAAAAAAAATTTGAAAACAACTTAAAATAGTTTTTGATTTTTTGTTTTCATTTTGTGTACTTATCCTTATACATTCATCTACATATCTCTCCTATCTTCCTGTACTCTTCTATATCTCTTATTTCGCTCATGTATTTCTCCGCTCTAACATAAAAATATAAACTAAAAACGAATTGGTTATCAAATAAGCTCTACTAATGTGAGGTATGAAACCAAAAAAAAAAAAAAATTAAGATCTTATAGCAACTAGCAAGCTTTATTTATATATAGCCAAGCATATGACATCACCAAGGGGACACTGAGCATAGCATTCTGTAGAAGCATCATCATATATTTGCAAAACTAAAGTATTACATGCAGCATAAAGAAGAAAAGCTAGCATATATATATATATATATATATATATATGTTAATTATAGATGGTGATCATCCTCTTAATCACAATAAATTAAGCCTGGCTTAATAAACTAGTGAACAATCTTTATCAGTAAAAAACGTGGATTAACCAACTATTTTAGTTAGCTGATGGAGAAGTTAATATACTACTGCAGTGTTCACACGATTACATATGTACCATATTTGGTTCATATGATATATATAAACAGTTAAAATACCATGTAAACCTACTTTTTCTTGATTAGTCATTAATTTAATTACACCTACTTAATATGTACTAAGTCATGTGGAATACATGGATACATATATATATATATGTCAACTGGAAGAAAAGAGAGGAGGTTGCAGGGACCACACTGATCATCTTGAAGATGGTGGGAAATGGTTAATTTTTGCTTTCATATATAATAAGTTGGTCAACTTTGGTCTGGATTTCTTTAAGGACCAGAAAAACCTACCATTAGTACTTTATAAGATGTAATTATCAGCGAGGTTACACTTTATCTTTGCTTGTGGTTCTGACTATTTTCATATTCACATTTGTTGATAGTTGAAGATTCATACAATGATGGTTAAAGATTCACAATACGTGAAGAACCGACGTGTTGAGAAACCCTAATTTCCACTTAATTTTCTCCAGCTTTTGTTCCAATTTATTTATAAGGTTGATTGCTTTAGAACTTAAACTTTAGAATGTTAGTATCGGATTGGTTAACCGCTTCTTGTTTAGTTTTTAAGTTTCAGATTTTGAACTATCGAAGCTCTAAAAACGGTGGTGATATTATACCTTCAATAATCAACACTGTCAATAAATAAATCAAAGTTGAATAAGTGAGATTTTCGGAAACGTCCATCTTTTGAGCTTAAAGGACGGACGTTTCAAATCTTAAGATCTCTGCATAGTATATCACTGTAACAGTTTTGGTTTCAAATCTCATCAAATGAGTTGGAGTAATTAAGCAAGAAAAAAAAGAAGTGAAGAGAAGGAGATCCTTTAACTAAATAAACAAAACTAGTCATCACTTCACGAATGCATTCCCTCCACTTTCAGACTTCAACCTTGACATCGAAGATCTGACTTTCACCACTTACAGTAATTACAAAGATAAAATGATATGTAACTTTCACCACTAGATTTTATTTTTATTTCTTGGATTTAAGTTTAACTATCACAACTATCTAGGAAAAATCTTGGATGATACGTACCATTCAATGGTACAACCATTGAATGGTCCAAATTAATTTGCGATGGGCTCCAAATGAATCTTAAACCATTCAACAGTACGTACTGTTCAATGATATGTACCATTGAAGTTTAGCCCCAACTATCTGAGCTGTTCTTTCGCCAGACATCTAGCAAATGCTCTGTGCGCGACAACTTCAATCCCATCCCTTCATTTCTTATCCAATGGCTGTAATGAATAACAGCTTAAGATGCCGACACATGGCAACAACTAGATTGATTACATTCTCATAACATCTTTAAGAGAACCCACGATTCGAGAGATTTTGTCTTGCAACCAAGACAGTCTTAGTGATGTCGTCCATTAAATAGACATTTGTCACGAGTTCAAAAAGTGAATTGCCGGTTCAACAGACGCTCATCGCGTGGTGAATTGATGACAAAATAATCTCTCTCCAGTCGTTGTGTACTCTTTTATGCATCAAAAGGAATTTGCCTACCTAATTAAAAAGAGATTATCTCTTCAGTCGTAGTGTTGAGGAAAATACAAATCATATAGTTTTTATCAATTTTCCAATCAAATTTGCGAAACAAAACACAATCCCAAGAACCCAAAATTAAGAAAAAGAAAACTGTGGTATCATTATAACAACAAATCCATGCATCATACATTTGAGTTTGGGAACATCACTGATTCTACTCTAGGGAAGAAAAAAATACAAGAAAAATGGCAAAACAAAACCAAAAATTATCAACCTCAAAGGAGAAGGGGGGAGGGAACGATTTAAATTACAAAATGGACACTATTTCACAAAGAACAAAATTTTCTCGTGCTGACCATCGGGCGTGCTCTCATTTCCCCGGTCTCAATCGGCATTACGATTCACTCTTGCTTAATCATACGATGCATGGAAAGTTTCAATCGAGGAGCTTTACAGTTCAGAAACTTTTTTCAGTCAGTTGACCTCCTTTGCACTCTTCAATCCCTGTCCTCCAGAGTATAACAACCCCATGAGGTGAAGGCTGAAAAGTGCATTTTCTGGTTCATTGTACGTTTATTATCATAAATCATGAGATCCGTGGAGCATCATTGCAAAACGCTTAGCACTGTCTGAGCGAAAGCTATCTCCTTTAAATCCAATCTGGGAGGAGAAAACCATATTCAAGATACACTTGCTCCAACAAGAATCATGCAGAAGAAATGTATAGTGACACATTTGCATGGTGAACTTTATCGAGTAAATATTCAAGTGCAGATGATTACCTCGCTCGGGCTATCAGGGGAGAACCACCGTAGCAACACCCCAAGATGGACAACAGCAGGAATTATCTTGAAAAGCAATGGCGTAGTGACCTGCACTATTAGATTACAAAAATAAATATTCCTTTGAACAGGCCATGCATTTCGAACTGAGACGCAATTAACATTTGAGGAGATGTCTCACGTACCAGACTGAGAGCTGTTGTGCCCAGAAGCAATAGATATAATTTTCCCTGCAATAGTGGTAAACCTTCAGTTCCAATTTCACTTTACCCTAAGCTTAAATTGAATCCCTAGATTAGGTGGGGTATGTAAGGAAGTTAACTTTTATAAAATTTCTTAGGAATGCAATTTACACTCACCTCAACTAGATGAAGATTAGAAGCACGGCTTAGAAGAACGAAAGAAAATTCTCCGATTTGCGCAAGAGACATCCCGACCTACGCATATGGGATAACCTAAGGCCCCTCCGTCAATAAAACATACGAAGTAAAAATGGATATAAAGTTGTGTTAACAGTTTGTTGAAATCTTACAAGAAGGGAAGTCTTGTTATTGTATCCAAATCCCTTGACCACGCAACCAACCACTACAGTTTTTACAATGATTACCAATATAACGGCTGCTAATAAAATATCAACATGATTCCAAAGGAAATGAACATGTATTAACATCCCAATGCTGGCGAGAAAAAGAGCTGCAAAGAAATTGCGAATAGGTTCAACCTGAAAGATAGGGAACCACACATAAGAGCAGAAACACATATAAAATTAGAATATTGAATTGAAATATTATGACAACTGATAATAAAAATTCAACACTCTGCACCAAAACATGTTGAATGGATCACACATCCTATTTTTTTAGAACTCAAGCACGGTTAAATTGTTTACTATGATAGTAAAAATCTTATGTAGGACATTTATCAATCATGAAGCATACAAGGGGGTAACAATTTGTAAAGCTTGTATCAGCTATACGTACATAATGAATAAAAAATATCTTACTTGCTCCAGCGTATGCTGACCAAGATCAGTTGTTGATATCATCACTCCAGCCGCAAAAGAACCCAGTTCAAGGCTTAAACCCAGCTTATCACTACACTGAAATGACAAAGAAAAATGCATATTATATTCATCCTTCCAGGAAGTAATTAGATAGATGGGTGTAAGCATGAAAGCATGTACTGTAGACGTCCGGGGGAAGATGTTTAGGAGGTTAGGTATCAACTAACAGAGATGGTAACCCCAATCCCCTTACGTTCCGCCTTCCTTTGTTGATGATAGTCTGTTTCTCTTACTTATGTATATTAACTTGAAAGAGTCTGTCCTATAAAACGGAAGATGTAAAAGATAGGAAATGAGACAAACCCAAGCGACGAGTAAGCAGAATGCCACCGATGCCAATTGATAGAGTTCATTTGTCTGCAGACAGAAAGTGTTCAGCAAAAACAAACTCTAAAATTAAAGCATCAGAGTGCAATAAAATGAAGATATATCAATACCTGAGAAGATAGGCTTATCATAAGCTTCAGGAACCATGGTACACAAGTACGTGCTAATATGGACAAGGTGGCCAAAAACATAAGCAAAACCACCAGCCTGTGATAATGAACTAGTATGTGAAAAGAGACACGAGGCAGTAATAGAAACTCAAAGCAGATTAAATCCAATTCATTTCAATATCACTTAGAGAAATAGAGCAGTTGACAATTTCCCGTGCCAAAGACATTAACTATGCTGTTTCTAACTTTCCACAGCTGAGTAATGGGAACTACAGAAGTGTGTATAAATGCCCTGCTCACAACCAACCCAACCACTTGATTGTATTACTTAGTTTAACAATCACATATGACTATTTTATGTGATAAGTAAATAATTGCTAACACAGGCCAGCGACCAGCCTTTTAAGACTGGTTGCATCCGCTCTCCCTTTCCCCCTTCTTTGGTGCTGTCGCGAACTTTTGATAAAATGTGTCCAGTTGCTTATCCTTTAGATGAAAGCCATAAACTAAACATTTGCATGAGCTCATATGATAGGATGAATTTTCATAACAATTACTTACGATTTAGTCATGGATATTACTCCTTGAAGAATACCAGAAGTCCCACCCAGAACTGGAAGCAGAGCAAATAGCAAACCCACAGCACAGTCCTAGTAGGTCACGTAAGGTGAAATCATAAGCCTGAATTTCAATCATCGTTTAAATGCTAAGCAGCGAAACTCAGCAGTGATAGATTATGCAAAGTGAGAAATTATGATATCACATACCTGCAGTATAAGAGTGCCAACCACAACTTGACCATGAAGAGCACTGATACTATTTCTTTCCATCAAGAATTTCAAAACCTGCAAACCGAAAAAAGATGAAATAATACAAAAACTAAGAGGTTGGCAGTTGGTACAGGAAGGCCAAGATTCAAGGATACAGAAAAACAAATGAGGTTGGACTAAAGGAAAGGTAGGCAAGCTTGTTTTCCAGTACCACTTGGACTATCAACTATTCCATATAATTGCATATAATGATTCATATAGAATGAAAACAAATAAATTATATGCATACTGTGCATACAATTGTGAAGAAGTACTAATTTCAGATAAACATAAGCTGAAGACAACCACAACCCATTTGCAAGAATTACAAAATCAGAAACGTCATGAATCTATATATTTTTCCCCAAATAAAAACGTAAGTAGGGGATGAGGGAATATAGAGATATCAGGGAAAAGAGAGTAACCACTGCTGTCGAAGACATAGAAAGAAATGCACCAACGAATACCCCTTCTGAAGGCCTCCCACCGCATAACTGTAAATAGCATGCAGCTGTCGCATTAGAAATCCATTGAAGACATAGATTTATGTGGAAAGAAAGAAAGTAGGAACAATCATAATATGGCGTCATTGGATTACAAGTCTAGATAACTTTTGTCACATTAAATATGTAGCAAAAAATGTTGAGTAAAATGTAAACATACCGAGGCTGTTATTCCACACAAGCACATAAATAGGAAAATTTGCAGTAGACCTCCCAGAACAGCCACTATTCGAACAACCCGAAGCTGCAAACTTGAAAAGGAGAGAGTAGTATCATGGCCTAAATTAATAGACCAACAAAATCCGAAGGGATACTGCAACATTCAATTTACAAGCCTACCTTAGCAGCTGAGAACTCCAAACCCAACGCAAAAAGAAGAAAGATCACCCCAAACTGAGCCACAGTCTCAACCTACATGCATGTATTTTAATAAAGAAACAGAAGTAATGCATATTAAGATGCTTTAAATATCATATGACAACATACTTGCACCATTTCACTGACAAAACTCAAGCCTCCAGGTCCAATGACAGATCCTGCTAGCAAATATCCAGTAATAACCTGTACATAAGATAGTGAGTGGTCACTTTTTCGAGAATACGTGGATCTTAAAGCAAAAGAAGTCTTCAAATAGAAACTTATTATAAAAGAATGCAAAGAGCTACGATAGAGGACAGACTGGTTGTCCAGCACAGGCAAAGGCAATTCCACCACAAGTTGCAGAAACAATGACAACAACCAGGTCCGAAATCAATCTGAACACATGAAGAGAATATATCAGCCAAAAATTTCAGTCACTCATAAATGAAAGGGTAAGAATTATAAAAACGTTAGCTGACCTCAAGTCCAATTGCAGCACAGGATATTTTGACTTGCGATTGGACATAATAAAGACATTGTCCTGATAAAAGAAATTTGAGCATACCAAAAAGTATCAACTTTGACCACAACTTTTATCCATTTTGAAAACTCTCTGTTAACTATCTACATTGCAATAGTATAAATGCAATGTGAACTAAACAAAATTTTCCAATGACGGATGGCAGACATACCTTTCGATCTATTAATGTTGGCATATCTTCTTCTCCATTCTCATTATGGAAAACATCATGAAACTGAAATGACCTAAAATAAGGCTCACAAAGACGTCAGCGAACTCACTTCAAGTATTCCTATATCCAATTACAACTCCACAAATGGAAGTTAACATATTTGATCTCCAATTCAGAAGATAGAAGTACATACTTCTCCTCCTTGCTGTCATTTTTCTTGGACTTGACTCTAGCAACGGTTTCCAGAACTGCCTAATAGACAAACAGTTACAGCTCTCAATCTCGGGCCAAGGATTATGCAAAATCACTTATGCAAGACAATATTACAATATTTCAATATGAGAAATTTTGGAGTGATAAGACTATAAACATAGCATCCAGCGTAAACATTTCTTTCGTCGATCAATCTAAAGCATCTTCCTTTTTTGGTAGCACACTCTAAAGTTAGTCAAAGGTTTTAACTTTAAAGCGATTATTACAAGCCAGTTTTCACAATGCCGGTTTTAAACGTTCCTAAATCAGCTTCTAGGTGTACACTTGTTGAAGGTGTTAATTTTAGAGCGATTATCATCAAATTACAATCCGATTTTAGCAATGCCGGTTTTTAGCATCCCAAAATCAGCTTCCAGGTGTACACTACTGATCAATTACATCAAATTACAAGCCAGTTTTTAGGGGTAAGTTCTATCAGCGAGCTCGATCATCTAACACCAAACTCATAACTTTAAAACCGAAAATGTCAGAGTATGTGAGAGTACCAACCTGCTGTTCGGCAACGCTATTATTGAAGCCGCCAGCATCCTCGGCTGCACAACAAGACACAACAATTTACACCAAATTAACATCAACCGTCATTAATTGCTCCAAATCTTCCATCCCAATTACATTAAATTCCACATTTTCCATACTACCAAACATACAGTATTAATAATGCATGCAATAACGAGGAATTGAAATTTGAAAGCCATTTTAGAAAATCGCCGAAACGAGGAATTGAAAAGCTCGGGATCTGAAAGAACCTTGATTTTGCTCGTTCTCGGGAAACTCCCGCTCCAGAGCCCGATCAATCATGTCGGCGAAGCTGTCCTCCTCCCCACCGCGCGACGAGTTCTTCGACTCGGCATTGGTCTTCGCTTCAGACACGGCCACCGAGTTCGACTGAGTCGACTCGGCGGACTCGGTGGGGACTGTGGCGAAAGAGCAAAGAAGAAGAAGGGGAAGCAGCAGCGCGAGAACCGTAGGAGATCGGAGCCTCATTGGAGAGGCAGCGGTGCGGAGTGTGCGTAGAGTGACCCCGGCGCAGGTTAGCAATACGACCGTCGTATTCGATTTGCTGTGAGAGGGAAAATGCTTCAGTTGAGCTTTTGGAGATGGAGGAGGTGATGTTGAAAGTACGAAACTATCCTCCGAAGCAAAGGTGTGTGTGGGATTCTCTCTCAGGTGTCAACTATCTGTCGAGTGAGAGGAGAAGATAATTAAATCCTACGCGCCGATATACGCGCGTGTTTGCACCTCCAACGCACGTGGAAAATGGAAATGCAATCTACGTTTACATCTGCCAGTGGGTAGTTAAACGGTGCTTTCCGCGCCCCTGGGGAGGCGGCAGCTATGGGGAGGGGATTGGGTGCGGCGGCGGCGCATGAGGAGCAATGCAGCTCCCAACGGTCAAATGGGTTGGAGTACGGTCGCAGGATCGCTTTATTAGTGCGCGCTTTGGCGCCGTCCGCGGCAGCGGGAAACTTTCTTATATTTTTGCGCAAGATAAAATTAGATGTTAAGCAAAGGTCAAGAATGATAAATGAGGAGGATGATTAGTCAATTAATTGACAATTGATCCAAATTATAGATTCTTGTATAGATCTATTTGAAGGGGTTCCACATTGTACTCATTTGCTTAATAAATAAATTGAAAAGTTTTAGCAATGCTTCTTGAACTTGCAGGGTTTTTTTTTTTCGATTTACTATTTGAAACTTGCAATTTTTTTTATTTATTTACTATTTGAACTTCTAAATTGCTCTAAGCTTAACAAAATTTTTATAATGTGTCAATTGTTCTCGTAGAATTCCTATCATTAAATCTGTTAAATTTTTCATCAAATTAAGATTGTTTATGTCTATTCGAGTGAGAAAATTTGATAAAATAAGATATATTTAAATGTGAGAGCAATTTAGCACGTATTAAAAGATTAGAGACCCAAAACTAAAATAAAAATTCAAGAGTGCTAATCAAAACGTCTTAAGTTAGAGAAGTTATTAAAAAGTTAAAAAGCTCAAAACTAATAGTTTTTCACATGTATGTTCTAACATCAGATTTGTTAGAGAGAAAAAAAAACATTTGAAACACAATGTTTTGGATTAATATATTAACTTGCTTTGTAACACCAAAGAAAATTCATAATTCAAAATCAATCAAAACATGACAAGTAATGAATATTTTTTTGTTCTTTCTTTCTAGTTTATCTAAAGTGAAAAATTGCTGCAAATAACATTTTACCGCAGTGACGAAAAATATTTATATTTATTCATTCTGATGCAGGTTTGATCTTCACCAATTTTCTCCCCCTAACAATAAAGTGTCAAACTCATTAACGTTATCACTTTATAAATAAAAAAATTGAAAAATTGCTAAGTTCATTAGTATTGGCCAAAGCCTAAAGAAGAAATTGGCCCATTAGCGAATACTGAAATTTGGGCCCAGCCGAGAAACCCAATTTCTAATTTGATATTCCTCTCTCCTAAACTGGAACAAGTGCAACGACGTCGTTCTTATCTTCCTAACCTTGTAGGCCTGCGATTGCGGCCGAACTAGAGCACCGAATGGTGGTGTTTAATCGAATGGAACAAGCCTAGTTAATCTCCGAGGTAATTCTTATCAATCATATTTTGTTTAAACTAATTTGCAATTATTTTCTAGGGTTTGAGGTTTCCGATTGTGCGTAGTCACTAATTAGGGTTTGAATTGCACTTCAATCTGTTGTTAAATTGTTGATTAATGTAATCCAATGAAGTTTGCAATCACCCAAGAAGAAAAAGTCATCATCTTTTTCTACAAAACGACTGCAAAGGAATGATCTTTTGCCTGCCCAAGAAAAAAATTTGATTAATTTTGGTTCTTGCTGGATAGGAAATATAGATAAATAGCAAATAAATGGCTAATTAGGTGATGATTTAAATGGAATTTTACCTGTGTTTAGTCCTAAATTGCAATTGACACACTGGGATGTGGAATGTTGGTCCCTTTGAAAACCTAGAACTTAGCATTTAGATTTTCTTATTTCAAGATTGGATCACATTTATCGATTTCGTTTGCATTGCTACACGAAAACATTCACGTGTTAATGGTGTTTTAAAATGTTTGATGAACACCATTAAGTTATTCCTTTGAATAGTTTGAAAGGTTGGTGTCTCAATTTTCTTGTTTTTGGATTACATGTATGTGTCATCTATATGGTTTCTTTTCCTCCTCGTCGGAGGTGAAGTATCCGGCATAGCTGACTATTGTCAAAGAACACAAACATCGTTGTTGCAAATCGGAAAAGATTAATTTAACCGTGTGTGATCCATGGCATCTGTTTTAAGTTCTTGAGATGTTTAGTCATTTTACACAGGCTCTTCTTACTACGGTTGTTGGATTAGCATGATGCAAATGATCTGTCCTACCCGGATCATTTTCATGTAGGACTTTCATAGCAATCTGCGTCTGCGTTTTTCATCTCGTGTTTGGAAAGTGTGTATTGATTACTTCATTCTGGTTGGTAGTATTTTGCATGATACGAAATTCAATGGATTATGGATGGTGTGCTTCATATCATATTGCTAGCTTTTCGGTTTCTACTCACCTGGTGTTCTGCTTCTAATACCTCACTCATGTACCATCTTAATGCATTGTGTGAATGAAAATAAGTCACTGGGTTCCCAATGAGCTGGTTCTTCTCTGTTTCCTGCTCTTCCTGAAATTGACCCCTTAGCGCAATAACTTCAATCGACCCTCGTTTAATGTGGCTCTGACAAATATTGTGTATTTTATTCCTGATTTAAATATAGTTGCTACTTTCTGTGGAGTGACTTGGAATCTGGTTACTGGTTTGGCTGTGTGAATTTGCCGGCCTCATGTCAGGATTTCAATATATCTTGTTGCTGGTTTCCCTTCCGAATTAGGTTTCTATATATGGTATCTACTTTGAAGGTTGTTGGATTGTCATTTCCAGGCCGCTCGAGTGATTTAATTGATTCAGAGGATTCAAAATAGGCTGTTAAGCCTTGACCATTTTGATTTACGACCATGACATTATCATTTGATTGTGATATGCTGATGGTATTGATGTTGGATTACACCAGTTGTATTTGGAGTGTTTCAGATTTCTCGTTTTGTTGCTGTTTTTCTGAGGTAGAAATCAGCTTCAAGCATGTCTGCTTTCTCGTCCGTGACATTTACCGAATTACAAGAGCACGGCGAAGGTCCTAAGAGACACCCTGGCTATTGGATTCTCTGTTTATTCCATTGATTCGGTTATGGAATGATGTAAAAGAAACAATGGAAGTATTCGAATATCTGCCATCTGAGAAACTGGTTTCTTCTTCAAAATAGAGGAGATCCCTAAAATTCCCTTGTAGAATGAACAATAAATCGCCTGAACGGGAAGAGGGGAAGATTATACTTCTCTGGGAACTTTTAGCGGCGATTTATTTTACCGTCGCTAAATAAAAGAATTAGCGACAGTTAGCGACGGCCAGCGACAACTAGTGACAAAATAAATCGCCGCTAAATGTGTGTTTACAAAATTCAGACCCAAAAATGGTCAATAAAAGTTCAAAACCGCCGCAAAAGAAGGAAAACCGTCGTTTAAAACAAGAATTTGATATTTTTCTGCTGAATTAAGCATTTCTCCATCTATTTTCGGGTTTAATATCTGTTTTCCTTCCCTTAAAATACTAGTAATTCAGTAAACCGAGGAAAAAGAATTAATTTATCATTTATCCAATATTATATCTACAATCAATGTAGAGGAATGTTCTTCCATGTTATGAAGTAACTTGAAATCTTTGCTATCATCCACTTTAAGCTTTGCACTAATACAATCTGAGAACAAAGTAGATATTTTAGAGTCAAGAAGCCACAAAAGTAAAGTAGATTTTGGGAAGGATTTATTTTATTTGAGCGATAGTTTGATTAATCTAATTTAAAATTACAAGAAGTGACACCTAAACTCAAATGTAAAAGAAGAGACGTAGTCTGAGTCTCTAACTAACTTTGTTATGCCCATTTCTCATGTCGAAAATTTGCATTAGACATAACAATTTAATTAATTATTTAACCCTTGAATCAAACTAGACCAAGTTACTTGTATCTGCTTTGGTTCCAGTACCTTCCTTTGATGCATTCTTGGGAATGATTTTTGAAATATTTTTTAAGGCACAATTTATAAGATTAAATATTAAATCATTTTTAAGTCACACTTCAGAAGATTAAATATTAAATGATAAGGCACAATTCAGAAGATTAAATTTAAAATGTCAGACCTGTGAAGATTAAAGATTAACTAACTTTTTTTATAAACATATCATACATGATTGGTTCTCAATTACAACGTGTAATTCAAGTAACAAAAAAATGATACACAAATCTCCAAAATAATAAGCTACAGACAATTATTCACAATTTGGCATTTGGCAAATGGATTCTCCTCCGAGGCTTGGAATTCGACATACGAGACATTGAAACAATTAAAGAAAGTTGAAGTTTCACCGTAAAACCAATTGACAATATTTTAAGTACATGCAAGATCCATACTTTAACCGATGTGGGATTCACTCTCAACAACGATTTGTCACTTCTCATCTACAAGAGCTACACCAATGTGTGTGTGTGTGTGTATAAACAATTTACAGAGAATTTAACCTGAGGGTTTTGCAAATCAGTCGTTAGATTAGGCATGAACGGTCGATATGCATCCCAACTAATCCATATCTGATCAAAGGGCTGATATGCATGCATAATCACAAAGTTTACCAACTAAACCACTTCTTGATACGTCGGTCAAGGTTCAGCTGTGGGCTTGATTTGGAAGTATCTTTGGGACAAAAGCGCCCACCGGCAGCGTTCTCCAACCCCAGTTTTTCTTTGCCTGTTTGGATGCAATTCATCCGGAGTCACACTGCCCCTAGTTTTGCTTAAGCGAAGAATTACAACGCGCAAAACAACTGATCACCCTCCAAAAATATACGCATACAATAAAGCTCGCTTGACGGACGCTATATGAACATGCTTGGAATTACAAGGGACGATGATAACTTAATCCGGGAAAGTTTTACTTGCAAAGATAAAAGACACGAAACATGGTTTACGAGAAAGATCTCGATTGACTTGGTTAGATATTTTGTATAAAACAAATATTCCGAATCACATGAATTCTCCTCTCGACGAGATTAAGCTGTAACTACCACATAATCTAACCTAACCACAATGTTTTCTGGGCCTATATATACTCCGTTGTATTACCTATCTTCCACATCAGGATTAGAGAAAGATAAACGAGATGGAAATACCTGTGATAGACTTTAACGAGCTCAACGGGGAAGCAAGGAGCAAAACGATGGCTCTTCTGCACCAAGCTTGCGAGAAATGGGGTTTCTTCCAAGTAAAGAGAACTATGTTTTTCTTTTCCTTTTTCGTATCCCAAATCTAAACGGATATCTGTTTCACATCGCTTTGAGTCTTGACGAATGTATTGCTTGATATTTGCAGGTTGAGAACCACGGAATTGATAAGAAGCTGATGGATAAAGTGAAGCAATTGATAAATGAATACTATGAGGAAAATCTGAAAGAGAGCTTCTATAAGTCAGAGATAGCTAAAAGCTTAGAGCAAGATGTTACCTCGAAAGTAGACTGGGAAAGCTCGTTTTTCATTTGGCATCGCCCCACATCAAATATTGAAAGGATTCCGAACTTCTCAGAGGATCATCGGTAAGTCAGTTATCAATCGGATGTCAGAAATCACAACTTATGAACTGTAAAATGATACTTTCAAATCATATGTATATATATATGTATTCTGACTAGTATGCATGAAATGCAGCAAAACAATGAATGAGTACATCGCTCAACTGATTACGATGGCAGAGAAACTTTCTGCGCTCATGTGCGAGAATCTCGGTCTGGAGAAGGGTCATATAAAGGATGCATTCTGTGGCGGCAAGAGTCCTTCTGTGGGGACAAAAGTTGCAAAATACCCTCAATGTCCTCAGCCGGAACTTGTCAGAGGACTTCGAGAGCACACTGATGCTGGTGGGATCATACTCTTGCTCCAAGATGACCAAATTCCAGGCCTCGAATTCTTCAAAGATGGAGAATGGTTTGCAATTCCACCATCCAAGAACAACACCATGTTTGTGAACATAGGTGACCAAGTGGAATTGTTGAGTAATGGAAGGTACAAAAGTGTTTTGCACCGTGTCCTGGCAGACAAGAACGGAAGTCGACTGTCCATTGCTACCTTCTACAATCCTGCTGGCGATGCCATCATCTCTCCAGCTCCCAAACTCTTATACCCCAACCACCTCCGTTTTCAAGATTACCTGAAGCATTACGCCACCACAAAATTCTCGGACAAGGGCCTCAGGTTCGAAACAATGAAACAAATGGCCGATGACCACAATCGGTTCCTTTCCTAAAAGTGCCAATCACATAAATTTTCTGTTTCTCACTCATGAGTGTCTTCTTTCTCTCTTTCTCTTTCCGTTTTTTTAATGTTGTTATGTCATTTACATAAAAGACCACTCGAAGAAATTTATAGAACGAAATAAAAGGAAAGATTTGGCAACGAATGCAACTATTTGTTTCTTCTTCTTCTTCAATTTTATTTCCTTTTGGCAAAATTTTAAGCCAAGTCCTGAACCAGAAGCTAGTAAATAATATGGTCAACTAAATTCTGTGCTTAATGAACATTATGATTCGGAAAGTACATTATGGTGAGCTCAACAAAATTTCCTTTCATATTATTTCTTCTTATTTCGTGTCTAACGAGTAAAATTATCAAAGTTTATCAAGACAGAATAAGAAAGAATCGCTAGACAGGTCGAGCACCAGCAGTACAGTAGCATAATTGCTTTCTAAACGCTACTTGCTTAGACAACTTAGTGAATGAAGATCGATAATTAAAAAGGCTCGCTCTTGGCTAATTAATCAAAAACAGGTTTGAAATAAGATCTAAAGGATGTTCAAAATGTACATTCGCTATTGACAGGGGCTCGCAGCAAAAGAAGCATGTACAAAGATTTACAATTAACAAAAGCTACAAGCCAGCCAATTTACCAAATATAGATCTGGCTAAAAAGGTTTTGTTTTGCTCGACTACTTTAGTCAATAGAAGCTTGTGAGGCTTCAAGAACGGAGAACATTTGTTGACTAAGCATAACAAAAAGTTCCCAAATTTCAGAGAATTCGAAAATATTTCAGCCAATTGCTGAGCCTGGTAAACAATATGGTCAACTGAACTCTGTGTTAAATGAACATTATGATTCAAAATGTTTTGGAGCAGGGTAAACAATGATTCTGTCCATACCATTTTATCGGTTATCAGATATTGGTGGCAAGGAAGACTGATGACTCTCCTCTCATCTTTTTCTCCGCAGAGAAGCTTCTGAAAGAAAGAAGAAGCATGAGCGGGGTGCAAGCTTTCCTTGATGATCCTAGCGATCACATCACATATGGGATTGTTGATGCCTTCGCGTCGAAGAATCAGCGGAAATAAGAGTGCATATTCACAGGCCCTTTGATGAAGTTTGCAGTACTCTACTGTTGCAGTCACTAGCACTCGAGAAGCTGGTTCCTCAAGTACCAACAATTTGGGAAGGATGACCGAGCACAGAACCTGGCTTGGCCATGTAACTGATGCAAACTCTTCTTCACTTCCGCTTGTTAGATGAGAAAGTAGAACTGCAGCAGTCTCATCATCAGCTAACCAAGGTTCAATCAGCCCCAAAATTGTCAAAGGATCTCCTCCCTTGTCCAAACAAAGTTCACGAATTTCATTCGCTAAGCCTACGGTTTTAGAAGTTGATTGAAAATCCGCAACGTGCACTTTCAAACTAACTGCCGCCTTTTGAATTTCAGGTTCAAGATGAACACTAACTGGGTCATCAATATTCATTTCCTCCAAAACATCATTCATATCCACATCTTCATCCTCTCCAATTTGACACGATGATCCATCATTGTTTTCAGAATTACCAGTCACTGCCCTCAAATTCAATTCCTCAGGCGATACAGGAAGCCAAGGTAGAACTAACTCACCAAGAGCCCCGGAATCCTTAAGCCAACCCGGCAAGGACTCAAACTCATCCTCCTCGGACTCCAAACTCAAGCCACTAATCCACTCATAGCTTGACTCAGGCATTCCATCGAGCAGATTGCGTGCAGCCCTCTGAACCCAAAAATCAAGTTCCTGACTTCCATTCAAAACAGTCCTCGCCAGCCTCGCCAATTCCCGACCGCAAAACCTTTGACGTTCCAAACCCAGAAAGGAAAGAATCCGCGACTGAACCATGTTCGGCAGAGTCTGTATAAACATCACTCTGTTCATCAAAACTAATCAGTCGCCAAAACCCATAAAAACTAACGAAATATAACAATTGGGTTTAGACCCTTCACCTGTTTGTGCTCGGTGGTAAACCCAAAGACGAAGGAACAGAATCGTCGGCGACGATCGAGTCCAGAGGTTTCATCAGCAACGAGAGGAAGGAGCCGGTGGTAATTGGGGTCGCCGACGACGATGAGGCGCTGAAAGATTGGTTTAGCCACGCAGAAGCTTCGGATTCAGGAGTCGGGGAGGTCAAGAAGATGTCGAAGAGCGGGATCCACTGCTCCATTTTCGCCCGCTCCGGCTCTGCAACTCTCTGTTGGGTAGGGTTTCAGGAATCAAAGGGGTTTTGAAAGATTAATAGGACGCGGGAAAGTTAAATGTTCGTTTTAACTAATAGGTGATTGGAGTACGAGGTTTTAGTTTGTACTTGTTGCCAAACACGGTCTAAATAGAACAGTACATTAGGGCAAGAAAAATTTGGGTATGGACACCTGAACACGTCATGTGTAGCACAATTCTTACAAACATATGAGATTTTTTGTATCCACTTGAATTCACATCAATTCAATTCATATGGGAGCTGCTTAAGTAGTGAGTTTATCTTCTTAGGTGCACTTGGAAGTTGCACTTTCTTATCCAATTAGTTGTGATTAACGAATGTTTACAGTACACGTCTCATAATCAACACGTTCATATTCTAAAACACTATTTGAACATCTAAAAAAATTAATTATAGTTAATATCATTTAGTCGTCTAGTTGTACTAAACAAATTACCAATTATAAATTGTTGATTACTTAATCATAAACATAACTAAATAATTTCTAATTTAATTTATTTTTGTACCACGAAAAATCATTGATCACAACTGCGTGAACTAGGAGGTACAACCTTCGAGAGTTGGATGGATGAAAAGAATTTACATGACATTAACACACGAATAACGTAATATTCTATGCTAATAATATAAAACTTGTTTAGTTTTTTCTTTATATAAAATTATATATCATTAACAAGAAACGGCACAATTACAATAGGATAATACTTGGGTACTCACTAGTGAGTACCCTATATACTCACTTTAATAATTTGGCCCAATGATATTTTAACACATATTTTATTGTTTTAAAAAATAAAACATATGCTATTTAATTTTTCTTGGGCTTTTAAAAATAAGGAACACATGTCATCTTTTGATTGGGCCAAATCAGAAAGTGAGTATATAGGGTACTCACTAGTGAGTACCCAAGTATTATCCATTACAATATATCCATTGCATGTCAAGTGATCGCGGGAGGACCTGTGCATTGTTCCTCAAAATGGGCCTTGATAAATGTGAGTTGGGATGTGATATTTCCAAGGACCAATTAAATCTATGCAACGTGGAGGCTTGAGCCTACCTAGGTCACGTGGGCAAGCATGTAGTCTTTACCGCGCCCGGGAGTTCTGTCGTCTTGAGTGCGGTTGGGGCGTGTTTGCAATCGCGTCAAATGCGCTTTGGCTTTGTGGTTAGGTGAGAAACGCGGTTTCACTTTTTGTCTTGTAATTTCAACGGCATGCAGTAAAGTTGCAACCTTTGGAAATTTTAAGATAGATACGTATCAAAGGGGAAAGATGTATTAAATTCTAAGATAAGCCGTCCTACTCATTTAATTAAATTTATTAATACTTCACAATCAATTCAAGTACACTTTAAGTTATTTTTCATAGTAATTACCTAAAATTAGTCTATTTTCAAAAGAATATTTCTCTTTTTGTTTTTAGGTTAACTGAAGCCAAAGTTTAAAAACTAAAAAACAATCGATCTAGATCTGAATAGCGAAAGAATCAACATTAGAGGTTGAGATGATCCATTAAAGGCTTAAAGTTTGATACACTTTTTTTAAGATGAAGTGATTTACAATACTAAAAAAACTTAGTTTTAAATATCGTCATAGCATTTCCGTTTTATGTAAGTCTTTATCGTAATTCCAATTTCCTTCACTTTGGTATCCCCTTTTGAATCGAGATGTAGTAGTGATTTTGTTTTGGAATGCCTTTTTCTCTAAGCCAAAAAAACTTCTTTATTTGGGGTGTAAGAAGAACATCTACCGTAACTTACAAATACTCATGCCAATGCACCAAAAAAGAAATGCCCATAACCCAAAACCCCCAAAATCCCAAAGCATATAAAACCCAATCCAAACCAACACAATTCACACCAAAAACAGAGCAAGAAGTAAAGAAACCAACACAAAACCCTTCTCCACCTACTACACCAGCCCACAATCCAATCCAATCCCATCCCCCACTCTCTCTTCCTCCAAATTAGTCCAGTCTCACACCATGGGAGTGAGCAACAGGATAACTGCAACTCTCAACTTCATAGCCCTCCTCTGCTCCATCCCAATAATGTCCGCCGGCATCTGGTTGGCCTCGAAGCCGGACAACGAGTGCATCCACTCGTTCCGGTGGCCGGTCTTCGTCCTCGGCGCCCTCATGCTGCTCGTCTCCCTCGCCGGCTTCATTGGCGCCTATTTTAACAAACAGGGTCTTTTGGCTCTGTACCTCTTCTGCATGGCCGCCCTCATAATTCTGCTCCTTGTCCTCCTCATCTTCGCCTTCACCGTCACGAGGCCCGGCGGCAGCTACGTCGTACCCGGCAGGGCTTACAGGGAGTACCGGCTTGAAGGGTTTTCCAAGTGGCTGAGGGACTATGTGACTGACTCTTCGACTTGGCAGAAGATAAGGACTTGTTTGGCTGACTCGAATACTTGTCCTAAGCTTACCCAGCAGTACATGTCGGCGGATCAATTCTTCTTTGCTCACATCTCTCCTCTTCAGGCAAGTTTTCTCTCTCTCAATTTCTAAAAAGATTCTCCTTTTCAATGAAAGATGATATTTTTAACTTAAGTTTTTGGTTGAATAGCTTGAAATACAAGTCTTTAATGAAAAATAAAGAACCCCTTTAACAGAGTTAAAATGTCAAAAACGTTTATGACTACGTTTAGCTGAAAATTTTAAAAGCACTTTTTAGAGTTGTAGAAGCGTATTATAGAGAATCATATGTCACATGTTTCTTTAGGAAACTCCTACTATAATTTTTTGAGGAAGAATTTATTTTTAGTAAAAGATTTACATGTTTATTATGAAAATACTTGTATCATAAATGATTACGAGCATAAGTGCTTCTTATAAAAGCAGTCTCAAACAAACTCAAACGCCACTAAGTGGTGTTTGTTTTAGCACAAAACAATAACACTATCTAAAGATTCATCCAAACTGTTCTTTAGTTCCTTAATCTTTTACTTTCCCAAATGCCACATTGTGAAGTTACTAGAACATGACAGAACAAGATCACAAGTTTAAAAGTCAGAAATTTCCTGAAATTTATGTATACAGTGCATTAGAGTGGGACCCACCAATTGTGTTATATGTTAAAGGCCCACACCATATTGCCCCCTATCAACCTTTCAATATGGTCCATGGATTAGCTGGGATTCACTCACCATGATACCTTCTTTCTGTGAATTATTATAAGAAATCATGGATGGTAGACCAAATTAAAGTAAACAAAACTAGCATAATTAGGGACCCATTTTTGTAACTTTCTATTGATTTAATCATTGATGAAGATTAAAAGGAACATCTTGTGGTTGTTGCCAGCATATTACACTCACATATTGACAAAATTTGGTGCTGTTTTTCTCCTTCTCCTTTTTTTTTTGTTACTAGGGTTCTTCGTAAATACGCCCCTCGAAACTCTATTTCATAGTAAATACATTCAGACCCCGTTACTAAGTTTTTTTTTTAACTATAGTTTGGTATTTTAGTGTTTCTCGCTAATTTTATCAGTTCAGTTGTAGGGAGACACTATGCTAGTGTGTTGTTGGATTTACAGTCAGGATATTGTAAACCTCCAACAATTTTGTGCGAATACATTATGTAGTTTGATTTTTATGTGTTTCTCACTAACGTTAATAATTGTTGGGGGACAACGCTAATTTGTCGTTGGTTTTACAGTCAGGATGTTGTAAACCTCCAACAATGTGTGGATACACCTATGTGAACCCAACACTGTGGATAAACCCAGTGAACACAGGAGCTGACCCGGACTGCTTGCTGTGGAACAATGACCAGAACCTGCTGTGCTACAACTGCAACTCCTGCAGGGCTGGCCTGCTGGGAAACCTGAGGAAAGAATGGAGGAGAGTCAATGTCATCCTCATTGTGGCTGTGGTGATCCTCATCTGCGTCTATCTCGTCGCCTGCAGCGCCTTCAAGAACGCCCAAACGGAGGAACTCTTCCGCCGGTACAAGCAGGGTTGGGCTTAAAACCAGTTCCCAAACACAACCCTATTTCTCACATCACCTAAACCTTTTGTTTGTTTATAATTTCTTATCTTTTGATGACTTTTGATGAGTCTTTGTCACCAGTGTAGTCAGTGTACATATTCGTTTGTTCTTTTTCTGTATACTCGCCCACCGGCCATTTGGTTTAGCGGCACTCAATTATCATTTCGTGAGAAAAAGTTTGGAGTTCAAATCGCATGAACGACAGTTGTTGATCCATCGATCACTTTCTTTTTCAGTGAATACGAGAATAGAATATCAGCTTTTTTTTTTTACTGGTATAAGATGCTTCTGTTTCAGTGGTCCTAGGAGCTTCTTGGACAGATCGATCTATACGTATGGCAATTTGGCAGCATTTTGCAGCTACCCTCACGCGCGCACCCTACTTAATGCTTACCATCTAAAAAAGGCACCGACTTTGCCGACTAGGGAGACCAACTTTTGCAAGGAACAAGGTGATCAATATTTATAGTTCACAACTATTGTGCCAAGTTAGAGAAATTTAAAGTATATTTTTCATTTATTGACACAGTTGATTATTTTTGGGTGTGAAATCACTATAGAGCTAAAGTATTCTAGTCTCGGATTGGTTAATCGCTATAAATTCACATTTGAAGTGTCAAATTTTGGGTGGAGTAATTAAACCTAAAACCGAAGCTCTAGAGAATGATTATATACCCTAATTAATCAAGCATGTCAACAAAATTTACCAAAGTTGAACAAAATTCATCAAAAATGAGATTTTCTTGAAATGTATGTCTTTTAAGAAAGAACGGACATCTTGTAAAGAGAATATATTTCAAGAAATGTAACCACTTCAGTTGGTTTGCATGCACATTGGAGTTAAAATTGTAGAGAGCGAAAATAAGAGCAGATTTGCCAAGTTCACTTACTATGAACTCTTCTTTAGGATGACTCACTGGCTATGATCTGCAACTATTAGCAAAAATTCCTCTTGAAATTAGGGCATCGAGTGGAAGACTAAGAAATTTCTCGCATCCGATATCTCTACACTGCAGATAACTTTCTAGAGTATATAATGTACATGGGATCTGAGCGTCCAGGGTTCGGAGATATATCCACAGCCTGCAGAAAGTAGTACACTAGTTCAGAAAACTACAGTTAAGTCTCGACGCCTTACATTTCAATACATGACTTGGTCCTTAGGTAAACCGTATAGAACTTTGCACTATTGTTAACATGCTCGACACTCAGGCCACTTCGAACTAAGACATCATATTGGTCAAGCAAAATCGAAAGTGCATAAAGAAGAATCAGGAAGCAGGATTATCAGATAATTGAATTGTTGTACGTGAACCTGAGCTAATGATCAGTGCTTCATAGGTCATAAGTAGATTTACTATGATCGATTCACGTGCTATTTATCCGAAGAACAATTGGACAGTGCAGGTGCTACTTCTGTTATTGAAACAAAATAATAGACAATCTACCTGAGGTGGTTCAAATCCTCCAGCGTAGTGGAAATATGCCCCCACAATCAAACCATGATCAGCATCACCGGTTGATGTCCATATCGAGATTGCTTTAGTCCAGAAACAACGGTTGGAAAAGCTGTTTGTAGACATTTCGTTAAGTTAGAATTGGTTGAGGGGAGACCTTAAGAAAGACAACTAGAATAACTAAAGCAGACAATATGATCACCTCATTACAGCAAGTCCACCTGGCTTAAGAATCCGGCACATTTCCTTGAAAACATCCAGAGGCTTTGTTATATAATCAACACTGACCTGCAATATGAAGTTTCTTAAGCTCTGAGAGCAGGTAAAACATTAAATCTTTCACATAAGTGACCAGGAACTGGAAAGAATGATTGCCTCGAGTCATTTACTGAGATCGTGTGAACACGGAATACATTTTTCCAATTATAACCCCTAGTGTGGATCAACAAATTCATATGGAGAAGCCGTTAAACAACTTCACAAGATTATCACCGTAGTCCATAATCCTAAATGTCAGTTTTTTTTTATGTAAACATAATCAGTGATTTTGAGCTCCTAAAGTATATTGCCAACTACAGAGATTATATCAGAAGACGACAAAGTAACTAAGAGACGGCAAGAGATGCACATACCACATTAGTAATCACATCAAAGGAATTGTCTTCAAACGGAAGTTTGGGGTTCACATTCAAGTCTTGCACAACATACTCCGTCAAGACCTACAAAGTTAAATCAATGAGGGTATATTCATTGAGCCAAAGCGATAATGTAAGAAGATTCCCGATCAAGGATTGTGATGCAATTTCAATTGCAAGAAAAACAGTTTATGTCAACATGTTTAGATTCTAAAATGAACAAGTAATCATCGGTGCAGCATCAGCATATGTCTACATTAAAAAATTGAGAAAGACGTACTGGATTGCGCTTGAGCTCTTCTTCGTTCATGCCCATTCCAACTATTCGCTCTTGCTTGTATCCCGGTGGAAAGTGACTGACCTAGATATAATATCAAAAATAGGATTATGACTCCGAAAACTTACAAACTATGCAATGTGGAAGACTCTTCGCACTAGAACTTAATGAGACTCACCCAACTGCTACACATGTCCAGCATGCTTACTCCTGGAGTGTTGCTAGGAGGAAACACCTTTGAGTAGTACTTGGTCAGCGCCGCAATGGCGGGATCATCAATATGTGTCACAAAGCGTGGAGCCTCATAAAACACCGCATCCGATGACCTGATCAAACCAACTTCTAGTTTCAGAACTTCATAAATTTCACACGAACTTAGGCTGAACTGAAGGTTCTGGAACACCAAAATGCAAAAAACACAACTTAGAGGTTTTCTTACTCATCAAAGCGCTGGAAATCCTCAGGCTTGAAGGGAAATTGCTCCGGCCATTCCACATTCTTCAGTATCTTTAGTTAGACACAAAATGTGGGATTACGCATGCCAAATAGAATTACCAAATTCACAACATCAAGCAGTAGGTTAAATTTAAGAATTCGGAACTTTTTTATATACAAAGGTGGCCCAGCAACATTCTAATTGCAGGGTTTACGGAGAGAACAACGCTATCTTAGGCCAATCACGCGCGCAGTAGTAGCGCGTGATTGACTCAAAAAACTATGACATCTCGTTGCATGAAAGTTATTCTCCGGTTTTCACTATCCCAATACTTAACTGTTTCAGGTTTCTAGCTACACAAAATCACTCAATTATCCATAGCCCTAGAATCCGACATAACAAATGCAAATTTTCCTCTAAAAATCAAAACTTTAGATTCAATACAGAAAACCTATCCATATTCCACAATCAAAATCCAAAATTGAAGAAAACCCAGAAACCAAATAAAAAAAAGAGCTAAAAACCGAATCAAAATCCAAACTTCAGACAGAAATCCAATACCTCGTCAAAAGAAGGGCCACTCTTCAACCTTGCAGAGGCAGTAAAAGCTTTCCCACCAACTGCACCAGACATGTTCATCAACTGGGCCCAAAACGAGACTCCAAGGCCCAAGATCAGACGGCGGGGAGCTCTCCCTCCACTTTTCCACTTGTTCTCTACCTTTGATGAAACGGGAACTGAGCTAACAGCTCTAGGAACTAAATAAGAAGAAGAACAAGGACATATACCCGCCAAAGTTGGTAACTGATGGAGTCTGAGACCAATGCATTTGGCCATATTTTATAAAATTGGAGATGATATCAAGGAAAAAAAAATGTATTTCTAAAGATTATGTGGAAATATTGGGTCTCATCTTGCCAACTTTTGTGGTGGACTTGGAGTTTACGTGGCTATCGCATGATAATATTCTAATAGATTACAGAGCCCATGTTTTTATTTTGTTTTTCATTATTTTTCGAACATTTGGTTTTTCTTTACAAGTAAAATCGAGATGGAAAATTGAACACGACTTCAGATATAGAAATAAACGCTCTTAAGTATTTCACTTATAAGTCTCGTTTGTTGATACAAATATAGAAATGATTCTCTTTGTAACATGGGTAAGTCTTCAATAGTCCGGACTATTGAACATCCCGGTTTTATCTATATATATATAAAGGGAGTTTGCAAATTTAGTAAAACATTCATAATATCAAAAATGTCCCTCCTTTTTTACACCTAAAAAATAATAATTTAAATTTTTTTTTGAACTTTTTCAAAATTATAAATTGTATTATTAATTTTTTTTCAAAATAAAATTAAAATATCTAAAAAATAATAAAAATAAATTTTAAAATAGCAAATTGCCACACGCGTTAGCATGTGGCATGTGGCAAGAGGCTAATATTCATTAAATTGACAAGTAAGCAAAATTAGTATTTCCTCAATTCAAACTTAACCGTTTATTTTCCGTACTACTGAGTAGTCTGGACTATTAAAGAAAAATTGTTGTAACATACCATAGTGGTGAAATGAGTTTGCATATAACTAGCTTTTATATTTCTAGAAGTCAAATTTATGCACCAATATGTTTAAGATGTACCAAAATAATTGGTTTCTAGAGAATTTGGGAGCTTGAAAGTTTTTTTATCTGGTGTGGATTCAAGTTAATTGGTACTTTGAGTTTCGGATTTTGTTTCTCACCACCATTAATTCTTTTTAGCACACCCTTCTAAGTTCTAACTTTGTTCAATATTCTTACCATGTTGTAGTTTTTATGCTTGGAAATTTACACATTTTTTAGATTAGAAATGTCATGATAACAATATTTTAAAACAATTATATATGTATCAATTTTGTCACGTGCTATCTATATATAAATTTCTCTCTTTGCTTTAGCCACTAATATATGGACTCAATCCACACTTGGGCTTTCATTGCACATTCTTGCTTTGTTTGGAGGCTTTCCCATTTTCCAAGTTTCTTCGTCTCTATGACATATCCTAGTCATTTGATTGACTGGGAAAAAGAAAACGGTAACTAGTCACAGTTGAAAAGGTTAGTGTGTATCTAGTTGAAGAACTTAAAAAGGGAAAATTTTAAAGTGTATAAACAGGTAGTATAGATACGGAGAATTTCATAGAACGAATTTACCACCACAATAGCGTTTCAATCCAGTAATGCAACATTATTGGACTGATACACCAATATAATGATAAACTTGTTTTATATAAATTTTTTATTTTAGATATGTTGTTCGATGTAAGTTGCTCACAGAGTACAAAAGACAAAATATGGTGTTGGTATAGATAGCAGGTAGGTAAGGTGAGGAAAGGAGGAGGAACGTTGAGGACAAGGAAGAGTACCAAAATAAGTGACAACAAAAAATGGTACTTGTGACTAGATAGTGTGGAAACTAAGCAATATTATATGTGACAGAAAAGATAAACAATTGCTTGCTAGCTTGCAGCAATTTAGACACAGAAAGTTCCAAGAGGGTAAGTGTGAATCCAATGTCATATTAGTTTAAAGAAAAGCGTATGATCCAAAGTATAGATGCATGATTGCATGTGGGAATAGTTGTCCTCTATATATATTCATGAATTATATGTCGAATTAAGTAGCTAGCTAGCTTTCATGCACCAAAAAAATACCTACGATTCCACTTTAAAAGAGTGCTCTTTTGAGAAGAAAAACTCTCATGTAACTGAAATATATCGTAGTCTCATGCATCACTTGATTCTCGTTGAATAAGTTATGGAGTCAGTGAGGAGTGTAACCCTCATGTATTTGTATTCACTCTTTCTCGCTCATTAGTTGATCATAGTCTCACGCCCGACTAGAATTTTTTATCTTTGTCAAATTATGGAGTGAAAATACAATATTCCAGAGTATTGTAAAATGATGAAATTTTTGTTTGAACTACTTGATCATAATGACAATCTAACAACACAAATTAACATGTACAAGAGAATATTATATACATAATAATGTTGGATTCGTTAATAGATTGTGGACTACAGCTTATAGCTAGCTAGTATTTTCTTTTCTCTTTTACTTTTCCTAAATTCTATGGAAATCTGCCTTTCTTTTGTATATTTATATATATATATATATAGACATATGTTTCAATCATATATACCATATCTTATGTTATCTTATGAATTCAATATCTATATATTCTCTTTGCCTAACGACAATAAAAAGTTTAAATATTACATAGGAAAGGCTTCCGATGCCTTTATTTAGAGAGTAATTTACATGAAACGGGTTCACCATCACGTGACATTCCGATCTAATAAAATATTGATATGTAGAGAAAAACTTGCACATGACAATTGATTATTGAATAAAGACGTCACATGATGATAAATCCGTTCCATATAAGTCATTCTCGCTCATTTGGTTACATTTCACTTCGGCCCATGCAGCATGCAAGAAGCTGACTTGAGCATGTAATATTTAAATGTAATTATAATATCATGGATGGGTAAGTACGTCTAAATATATATTTTGTAATGTATAATACTTTTGCATTTTGACCCACCTATATAATATAGAAAATAACTTGACTGCTGAAAATTCAGCAGCCACTCTTGCTGAATACTCAATTCCGTGTGGACACGTGTCCAATTTTTTATTAAAAAAAATTAAAACTTGGACACGTGTTCACACAGGAGTGGGTATAAGCATGAGTGGCTGCTGAATTTTCAGCAGCCAAGTCTTGTTCTATAATATGAGCAATGACAATGTTATTTTCCTTGAGTTTGATTTTCCCATCTAACCTTTGTGTGTCGTGTGATTTTGGACTGCTACATTATTCCATGAGGAATAATTCAAAGATGAAGAATATTAAAGGAATTTTTTTTGTTTCCAAATGATAAACTTGTTGTGGATAATATTAACATGTGTTAAATGTGATTGTGTAAATCCTAATTAGATATGGATTGGGATATTTTGAATATCCTAAATATTACATTCCTATTACAATTGTACTTGTTTCACTATAAATAAAGGCAATTGACATGAGGAATACACACCACAATTACTCAAGCCCTTCTCTCTTTCTCTCTATTTTCTCTTTGCCACACCCCTCCAATAAAATAGGCCACAACAAAACTGATTTTATTAATGATCAAATAAAAATAGAAATATTAACTGCTAAGATATTGAAAAGTCAATGTGGTTATAAAACATCCCAAAGAAAATCTCCTTGCTCTTTCACAACAAAAGTAGCAACCGAATGTGTTGCCTTGTTACAAGAACGAGGTGAAAAACTATATTTAGTAGACTCCAGTTGAAAAGTTAGAATGCGTGTCTCATGGACAGTTGACACATCCCGATCCTAACACGCCAGATGTTGGAAAGTGCTGGCCGACACGTGTTATGTGACGAAAATCAATTATGCATGTGTATGTGAAAAAGTAAATAGATTTAGAGTTGGAAGTGGAAGTAAGAGTGCGGTGATGGGTAAAACCTATTATTACATGTGCATAATAGTCAGAGCATAGTAAATAGTGCATAGAATAAAAACATTCACATCCTTGTGAGGATGGATAAGTAGAAGTTAACCAAAAGTAGGAGCAAATCTTATATAATCCGGAGAAACTGTTAGAACCGCCAACCACAGTCGAAGCAAGCCCACGTCTTATTGGAAATCGAACCTGCCACTAAGTCCTAGAGGGGCACAAAACATAAAAAGGTGAGTGGGTCAAAAAACAAAGTTTGATAAAACCTTTGTTTTCAAGAGCATATTATCCCCTCGCAGGAAAACATGTATAGTTTTTGAAAATACGTCATACTCCCCGGTATGATTCTCAAAATACTATAATAGTAATACGGATACTCCCCGAAAATCAAACTGAATGCTCAAATCACGGGTACTCCCTGAAAATCAGATTGACTGCTCATCCATATGTAAACACACAAGCCCAAGTAGATAAGCTACGAGGAACATGCTAGGTATATAAGAAATATGTTGAGTACTACAATGACGCGAGTCTAACGCTAATCGCTGTGCGCAAAGTGCGTCACACAAGTTCGAGTTGCCTAGTGCAACTTAGAACAGGCTAGTACCTACGATGGATCCAAAATTGCGTAGTAGTACTGGGTGTGATACCTCCAAACGTCAAGGCTAGTCCTGGCCATAGGACTGAGTACTGATACCCGAGGTATTCTACATCTACTGATGAGCAACAATATAGAAAAATGTATGGAAAATATAATACGAATGTTCTACCTCCAACAATCACATATGATATGAGACGTGCTAACAATTTAAAGAAAGCAGTGAAAAACCATACATAATAATACATTTATCAAAACAAAGACTCACTCACTCACCTGTAAGTAGCCGGGTCGTAGCCCCTTGTCCTGGGTAGCCCCGGGAGTCCTCTGGATAAGTCTCACCTATATGAGATATCATTATAATAATGATTAAACTCATAAATGTTACTAATTAACGACACTTATTCTTTGTTTGCTCAACACGGAGGTCCAAAACACTTCGAAAAATATCATACGTACTGCCCCTAGGTAGTATGCGTCGTCACGAGTTGCCTCTCGTTGACGAAAGTCGAAAATAATGCCCCACACGTGGTTCACGCGCTGGGTCAACGCGCCAGTCAACTGACGCCGTCAGTTGACGCTGTTAGATCTAACGAAATATTCTAGCATTTCAATTAAATCTAACGGAATATTCGTAATGGCGTTAAAGGAATATTCCCGGTTTGGACCAGTTGCTGATGTCATCGATGATGTCATTGATCGGTCTGGACAGGGGTCAGGCCGGTCGCCGCTGCAACTGGCTCCGGTCGATGGCGCCGCCGGTCGCCACTGTTGCCTGAAATTTGGCCGATTTTCTAGAGAATTTTCAAATCTCCATAACTTCTTCATTTCTTGGCCAAATTTCACGTTTTGTATATCAAAATGAAGCTAGAGATGAGTAGAATGACGATATACGTTTGGTTTGGCCGTACAAGCTCAGGAAATGGCCTGTATTTGCCTCGAAAGGCTGCGGCTACTATAGCTTCGTCGATCTACGTCAAAACTTGGCTAAATCAAGCAAATGACATATGAAAATTCATCTACTCAACGAAACCTCACCCCGGTCTAGAATGGCGAGAAATTCTCCGGGAAGGTCCGGTTCTTCTATGTGCTTTTCCTGTCAAGCGGTCGGGAGTTTGGACAAACGGTTTGCACTGTTGAGTCCAGGGCGTCGAGACAAAGATGATGGTGATTTTAGTTCGCCTCAGTTCGACAAGTTTTCGTCGACGTGCACTGTGCACAGACGGTGAGAATGAGAGAGAGAGAGAGAAAGAAAAAGAGAAGAAAAACAAAATAAGGAAAAGTGACGGGGAATAAGAGAAGGAAAAAAGATATTTTAGGTTTTGGGGGTATTGTGCACCCACCAAAAATAGTAAAATTACATAGTCCCGTGTACAAAATGACACGCACGTGTCCAAAATATCCCTCCGGAAATTATTTTATAACAAACTTTTTACGGGATGTTACACAATCCTCTCTGCTGACATCATCGTAGACTTCCTTATTGTCACCATATCCAAGACCTCTTTTGCATCAAACTCTACCTCAACCTTGAAAAAAACACTAGATAACCTAATCGATTAGTGGTATGCCCGCCATACATCTCTCTTCCACTCCGTCTTCGCCACCATGACCATTGAATTTCACTTTGTCTCCGTCTTTACTAAATGTATTGAAGAATGCCGATATTATTTTTGGGTTACAATGCCTATATAATTGATTAAGATAAATTTATAGTTTGATTTCTCATAGTATAAACTTATAAAAAGCATACATAATTGAAACTTCAAAAATCTTAAAATAGTTCTAAAATTGGTCATAAATGGTTCGCCAATCTTCTAGCTCACCAATTGGTGAACTTAAGGTAAATGTAAGTTACACTAAGTAGCTGAGGCAACGTGACAATCTTCTTATATTCTAGTTTGAATCTCTCACTCCGTGAGTAAAATAGTTTAGAATATTCTTTATTTTAAAAAATAAAAAATTAAAGTTTCCAACTTTTTTGGGTAAATACGTCGCATTAATTTGTTAATGTTTTTGTCTTAAATACGTAGCAACATCCACTTCCAACCTCTATATAAACAAGTCCCGTTCCTTCCCCCAACTCCCTCTTCCTCCACATTTCTAGGATCTCTCCCTCTCCGATCCCAACCCACCAATCCCCTTAATCGGGTCAACCCGCCCACATCTTTCCCCGAAATGGACCGACCCAGATTCGTAATCGAAGCTTCCGAGGCCGAATCAATGGCCAAGCAGTCCAACCTCACCGTCCTCCAGCTCCTCCCCTCCCTCGTCAAGCCCGCCCAGGCCCTCGCCCGCCCGCCCATCTCCAAATTCCACGTCGGGGCCGTCGGGTACGGGTCATCGGGTCGGATCTTCCTCGGCGTCAACCTCGAGTTCCCGGGTCTCCCCCTCCACTACTCGGTCCACGCCGAGCAGTTCCTCGTCACCAACCTCTCAATTCAATCGGAATCCAAGCTCCAATACATCGCCGTCTCCGCCGCCCCCTGCGGCCATTGCCGCCAGTTCTTCCAAGAAATCCGCGGAGCCCAGGACATCCAGATCCTAATTACCTCGACGGAAGCCGGCGACGACGATTCCGGGTTAAACGGATTCGACCCGCTTCTCCATTTACTCCCCCACCGATTCGGACCCGAAGACCTCCTCGGACAGGACGTACCGTTGCTCTTAGAGCAGCACGAAAACGGCCTGTCGTTTTTGAGCGAAACCGAGAGTTTAACCGGCGATTTTAAACTGAATGCGGAGTTAAAAGCCGCGGCTTTAGAGGCCGCGAATAAGTCACACGCGCCGTACAGCGGGTGCCCGTCGGGTATGGCGATTGTGGACTCCGATGGGAAAATGTACAAAGGGTCGTACATGGAGTCTGCCGCCTATAATCCGAGCATGGGCCCCGCTCAGGCGGCGCTGGTGGCTTACATTGTCGGCGGTGGTGGCGGGTATGAGAAGATTGTGGGTGCGGTTTTGGTGGAGAAAGATGGTGTATTGGTTAAGCAAGAGCACACGGCGAGGTTGCTCTTTCAGGCCATTTCTCCCAAGGTCAATTTTCGGGTTTTTTACTGCGGTTCGGGTTCAAATTGTGTAAAAAGTCTTGATCTTTGATGATCATGAATGTGTGAATGTGATGTGAGTAATGTGATTGTGATGAAGTGTTGTTATTGGATGAAATGTGAATCAATGAAGGATAAAGATGATGATGATGATCATTTTGTAATGTTTGAGTTTCTTATTTCTGTGTATTGGGTTAGACTGTGCATAAACAAATAAGCACTGTCCTTGATGAAAACGCGATGTCATTGTAGCAGTATCTTAATTCAATCATAGTGTGTGATTCGAATCCCGTTGTAGGGAAGTTCTTCTCCTGCACGACGCCATGCAAATTGTAATCAATCCACTTTGTAAGTTTTTGTCACTAGCAATCTCAAAGTATATGAATCCTTTGGACTTCTCTTTTTTCCTTCACCAACTGTTACTCGTTTTCACTTTTGTTACTCGTTTGAACTTTTTCACACGATAGTGCGTGATGGGCATCCCATTGTAGGGAAGTTTTTCTTTCTCCTGCATGATGCCATGCAAATTGCAATACATCCACGGAACTGGTTTTGTTTTTGCTTGTGGAAATGTACTTACTCGTCATGAAATTGGGTATTACGTTACTGTCATGGCCTTGTGGGATGTTGCCATTTAGCGGCTGCCAAGTGCCGACTTTTTTCAGAAGCAACTTTTTTCAAAAGCGTTTTTGTTAGTACAGTCAGCCAAACAGAGAAAAAGAACAAAGAAGATTCCCATAAGCTTATGGATTGGGTGGATGGCATAGATAGAGAGCAGCGGTATTAAATTGAATTAGTCCACTCATAACTGCAGATTGATAGGACTGTGGAGTATCTATCTACTGAGGTGGATTTCCAATACTCCACCTTTTTTTAGAGGAAGAACAAAGTTTACTAAGTTTGCTCTGTTTCGAATTGATGCCAGAGGCAGAGTTTTAGTCGTTACAAGTTACGACGTTGTTGTTTTTCGATCACTCGAAGGTACGGTACAAGGCGATTTTCAGCGGTGCATTCGGAGGTTTTAACACTTCGATGATTTCATCTGCGCCGGTTGAGTAGTTGGATGGAAATGGGAGGAGGAGATATGGCCAGATCTTGATGGATGCAAAGTTGGAACCTAATATGTTTTCACAAAGTGTCTTGGTTGCTTTACATTGTAAATATTGTGCCTTAGTTGCAAAGAAAACCAGAGTCTACATTTGACACATTCTACGTAGGGACCCTACCTTTGCACTAAAGATAGTGGCTGAAAAGTGGAGCTTTTCATAACCTTCGGTTTTTTAGTTTTAAGTTTTTTTTTCTTTGTGCAGGAGATAGAGCGGAACTATATGGGAAAAAAAGACGGGTTAAGAAGGGTGGAGGGAGAGAGGAGGGAGAAATGAAGGAGAGTATATGAAACAAAAACACGAAAGTGAAAACAGCTTAAAAAGTACTTTCAACTTTGATTTTTCAGGTTTTATTTGTGTACAATTCTGTATACATTTCTCTCATATATTTTCTCCTCTTTCTCCACGAAAAAGATGAAAATGTACGAATGTATGTAAGAGGGTTCCAATTTGAGCATCCAACTCTCTTATCTGACCCTGCATTGGTATCATGACATATAAAAGATCTTGCAATTTGGTTGAATTTTAACATATTTCAAGCTTAGCATGGACATGTAATTGAAGACTTGAAGATAATGAAACAGATTCCAAAAGCAACTTGCCAAAACCAGTCATCCATACATTAACATATACACCATGTTTCCTATCCTCTACTCTAATTTACATGAAGCGGATTGGAATTTGGGTGTAAGGAGGCGGACACAATGTCCCGACAAACTGGTCTTACTCACATATGCGCTCCTCACTATCCTTTGAATATATGTTCTTCTCCCATCTTGGGATTTTGGAGGAAAAAGGTGCGTTCTTATCTACCCATCGGTCCACTGTGACAATGTGAAGAAAAGTTGGAGTTGCTTGAAGCCTTTTGAAGCATTCTCTTTCCATCAATTCTCATAGAGGAAGAATCTGAATTTTCCTTTTTATCTCCATGCGTTGTCTTTGCAGTTTTCAGCTCCAATTGCGTAACACCATTTACATATGAATTTACAGATTTTGGGTCCTGGAGACATGTGTCATAAAACCCATAATTCGCCATCAAGAACAAAGAAATTTTGGAAAGAAAGTGCAACTTGGTAAGGAAAATGATTTCCGGCACTCCTATTTTCTCCTTTGTTTATGTTCCTTGATTCTCTTTTGATTTTCTCAATCCAAATTCTGAATTGTGAAAAATAAAGTGAAATTATCCTTTGGAAACAAAGTATGCAGGAAGAGAAAACGGGAGTGCGGAAATTATTTCCGTTTGGGAAAAGAAAATTTTGTGAAAAGAAGGCTTTACCTTTTTGGGATTCCAGGTAACTGATGGTGATGAAATCAAAATCATCAATCACCAAGATGAAATTTTCACTATTTGGCCAAAGAATAAGAAGAAGAGGCAGCATTTTTGAGAGGCACTTTGAGAGCACGTGCACCACCTCCACCTGATCCAAGCCCTTCTTCATCATCCACAATGAAGACATCCTCAGGCTCCCTCAGAGCTCCATGCACCAGAACAACCGCGAGGCCAATGGAGAGTCCGGCGATGATATGATATCTCGCATTAGTAAGGAAAAGCGCGACGACAGTGACCACCAACAGAGCCATCATCACCACTCGTTCGTTGATCCGGTACCCTAGAATCATCAAGGGTTGGTCATGCAGGAAAAATAGAAAGAACCATGCAACCATCATGACGATGAAGACGATCAACGAAATGGGGTGCCATAGGAGGCTTAGGAAGAGGATGAACAGCGTGATGATGGCGTAGTTCGTGCGAAAGAACACGACGTTGGTCTTGATTCTATGGACTGATTGGTTGAAGGTGGAGGGAAGGGTGAGACTCTGCAGTTGGATCATCTCCAGCCATGGTCTTCGGTTGCCTAGGCCTGATTGGATCTGTTCTTTTGCGCGTGCGACGAAATGTTGGTTCGAGGATGGCGGGGGTTCGGTCGGGATAGTCCCGTACGTTGTCATTGCCCGGTGGCGGAGACGGAGAGAAGAATAAAATGGTTTGGAGGTCTGTGGCAGAGACAGTGCAGAATGTGTGCAGCTTGGATTTCTAATTTTGGGGGAGAAGTTTAGATCACTGATCACATATCAGCTACGTGTTAGGTTGATGTTTAAGCAAGTTTGTTATGATCACGTGATGTTTTTGTTACAAAATTATATAAGATGCATAATTTATAACATTGGATGTACAAAAAATGGTTCAGCTAAAAATGAAAAGGAAAAAAAAATGGACGGTGACGATCGTTCCATACACAGGAGACCTTTCAAATCGGCAAAGAAGCCTACAAAATTTCTCCACTTTTTTTTTTCATGGAATAGCAAAGTCTTCTTGGCACGGTAAACGGTTGATATTCATCAACAGAAACATGGCATAGAACAGTAGAAACTCGTTTAACAATTTCTCCAACTCGTCTATGGCTGTCACTGAGTCGCTGGGACTTCTCCTTGCTGTACCCTCCACGGTCCTCCGTAAAACTTTGGCTTCATAAGAGGCACTGCCTGCCCAGGATGTTCTTCCCAGTATTTTTCCTGCACAATACCAAAAGGCAAAATTTTTATGAGGTCTTCAGAATTTAGCACCATTGAACTTCGGACATATATGTAGAGATGTATATACATACAGTTAAACCAATTCACTGAAATGTTAATCTCAAAAAGATATATAAGATTACTGAGTATAAATCTCCTAATAGGAAATGAAGAGAGCTTGATAGGATTGGAGATCATCATATATAAACGAGCAAGCGACAAAGTCAAGATTAGTTAAGTGAGTTCAGCAGGCACATTGAGAGTTGGCATCAGCACTATTTATGAATCTATGGCACTTATAGCGTCAGCTGACAGATAGCCAAAATGCGACTCAATACCTTGCCAATCACTCAATAGTTTAAAAAAGGAGCAATAAATTTAAATGATATCCAAAGGTGCCTCGGTGACAACTACTCGAAATCTCCTCTCGAGGCCAGAACTACAAAATAGGTATCTTCCAACCATTCCCCGTTATTAGTTCCAGATATCAGAGCATATTTTCCATTCAGATTGCAGCTATGTGACTAAAAGGCCGATGCCAAAAACAATAAACTACCGATGGTGAAGTAAACTAGACCTATTGAACCGATCAATAAAGTGCGTGGCCAATTAAGCATCAAATGCTACTCCTTTCGGCTCAAAACCCGTTGCCAGGTTTCTGAGACTCTGACACTCCTCTCAGCTATAGATATGGTATGAACTCAAACAATATACACCTTCAAAGAAGCAATGCCTCATGGCATTGTATCAAATGACCTCTCAAACAAACTCAACAAGTTCACAGCAAAGTTTAGTCCAATAAAAGCTTCGGGAAAAACCCGATCTTCGATCAAAGATTTCGTCTATTTATTATAACACTTTGTTTAAGTAGTTTATCTCACTAACATTAGATTTATAAGCAAAATTTGATCACAGAGTTCAATCAAACAGGTTTCAAAATTTCAACACAATTATGCACCATTTGAAGCTGAACAAAAAAAATGGAAAAGTTCTTACTTTCTCTTCCTCTCAAGAACTGCGACACCAGAACTACTAACCCATATCAAAATTTTGGGTTTTATCCACTAAATTAACCCAGAAAATGAATAATTATATCAAAAAATTGAATACCTTGTAAAGCTGCTCAGTGATGGCAGAACCGATGACACCAGTGTAGAAAGCGGCGACGTAGATGGTGACCAACGGCGTGAAAGATTTGGGTCTGCTGTAGGGCTCCACCATGTTCCAAAGAATCATCCTTTCCCACTTCGTGTAAACGTAGTCTGCGTATTTCCTCCATAGATAGCTCGCCATTTCCACCTGATTTTGTTGATCGGTTCGAATTGGGTGTTTTGGCAGTGTCGCTGTGAGAGGATTTGGATTCTAGGGTTTTGGTTTTATTGGATTTTCCTTTCTTTTCCCGAGCTTTCTCGGCAGCCAAACGGAGTATTTGAGTAGGCCGAAAGGGTAAGCGTGAAAGAAGGGGAAGACACAGAGTTGCAGTTGACAAACGACAAGTCGTTCACCTTTTGTTTTCTACTGGACATTATATATTAAAAAATTATCCAAAAGCCCCAAGTTAAAATCAATCTCCTCTAAATTGAAGCGGGAAGCAAAACACACCGTTTAGAGAGAGGAAGGTAAGCTCAAATGGCGTCGTGCTCCTCCTCCCTCCTAACGCCCCGCCAATCACGACCCCGTGCCGCCACCCCACCATTTCAACCGCCCTCACGACCCCCCTCGCCCCACCACCCAGCCGAAGTCATTCCCGAAATAGCAATTCTTGAAAACAATGCCCGGCTCCGCCTTCGAGCTCCTCCACCAGCTCCGTAGCTCATCTACTCCAACATATTCAACCCTCAAGAACGCTACCAAGCGTCGAAGGAGGGGACCCGCCTCCGCGTCCAGGCTTGTAGGGCCGGCCTTGAGATTTTGAGAGCCCTGTACAAAATTTAAACCGAGGCCTCACAAGATATAATATAACAATTTTAAAGAAAAAAAATTTACCATATCATCCATCCAATTTTTTTTTTAACAAAATTCATCATCAATGTCATAAGATCAATTGAAATGCAAAATAAATCATCAATTAGAATTCCAAAAAAAAAAAAAATAATTTTGGAAGAAAAACCAGGCAAATTTGGATTTAAGATTGGGAAAGACAGTCAAAATAAAAATTAAGAATTGGTTTGCTAACCGGATTTTAGGATGAAGAAGAGAAAGAAGAAGGATATGATAGGTAGCTAGCAGGCTTTTTTTTTCAGTTTGTTTTTACTAGGAAACATAAATTTAAATGTTTATTAATAAAAAAAACAGGATAGTAATGGTGTGAGACTTTATAATTTGTATAAGGTTTTGGGTTCGAATTCTTGTAGAATATTTTTAATTTATTTGTTTAATAAATGTGCAAAAAACTGATTCCCTTACAAGCCAAACCACTTGTGCTAAGCACAATTACAATAATTAAAATGCATACAGTTTGATATATATACACATGTAACAAAGCACATAAGAAAAAATAAATCGGGGCCCTCTGAAATCAGGGGCCCTGTGCGGTGGCATCACCCGCACTCCGCCAGGGACGGCCCTGCGCCTTGGTCATCCAAGCCGCGGCGAGCTTCTGGATCACCATCCGCTCAAGAATAGCTGTGGCTTCATATGTGGTTGAAAATTGAAATGGGTTTCATGACATGCTTAATTTTGGTGGTTGATTGCGTTTTACGCGGCTTATCTCGTCTTGTACACATTGTTTCTCCATCTAGCTAAACTTGAATTATGTGTAGTTATGACTTAAGAATCAATTAAGGGCCACACCATCTGTCTCAAAATGTATGGAATTACTAATGTTTCGAGAACCACTTTTTTCGTTTTCTCTCTGTTTTTTTTAATCATCCAAAGGTACGACACAAGGCGATTTTCAGTGTGCAGAAATGATGCATGTATATATATCAAGCTTTTGGAGCAAAAAGGCCGCGAAAGAGCTTCCTCCGATAAGCATTCAAACCTTAGGGACCTACATACATACAGTGCTTGTTTGGATAGCCTGGGCATAGCTCCTATGAAGGAATTAAGAGAGCAGTGAATTGAAATCGACTCTTTTATTTGACAGATGTTCTCAAACTCTTCCTCTCTAGTACTTGCTGACACCCCTTGCCAAGGCAGACTGCAAAAATAAAATTACAGAGACGGGAAAGAAGCACCGTAACTAAACAGAATGCTCCCAAAAAATATACATAAAGCATAACAGGAAGGCACGAGATTTACCTTCCTCGTAGAAATGATTAGCAAGTTTTTTGGCTTGATATCGCGGTGTAGAAACTGATTTACCCCACAGGCGTATAATCCCTAAACTCTAATTTTATGAAGTGAAAAAAATGGTGAGTATTGTGTACCAATCTATTTTACGACAGGAGGAGGAGGAGAATTTAAACTCGAGTACCATAGCCAAGGGGTTCATCGCACCGTTGCAGGCTTGTCTAATAGTAGACTTGTATGTGCAAGTTTTGATTATTGGACTGGGTCACTGCATTGGCGTATGCAACCATTAAATTTCATGATGACAGGAGCTTGTAGCTCAAGTGGTTGGTTTAAAGATTTGCAATCGAGGTTCCCCAATCCCAATATCGCTCGAAAACGAAACAATCGGCAAAGTTTACGCTCATGAAGTGAACAAATTTGTTGGTGGTGTTAGAATCACTCATATCATATAATATGAACCTGGAATTTCTTTATCCACAGAAATTTCAATTGCATACATGACTGACATCCAGAGCAAGAATGGAAAAGAATGTGGCAGAATAGCAACTTGTGCTTTTGGGTTCTTTTACATAAATATACAGAATACGGGTAGAAACTATCGAGGGGTTTGATACTATGGACCGGTTTTCTTTACTACAATTGCTTGAGTTGAACAAGTTCTACGATGATGCAGAATCCGAGCTCTTGTCCTTCGGAGTTGAGGATGGTTCCACTATAACATCTCCAACTCCCTTTGGAGGGCCAATGCTGCAACGATCTGTGTTGTGTAATGCAATAGCATCCTTTAACTTCTGGAACTGCATAAGATTATGAACACAAATCAGATCATTTTAAATGACAACGTACGTGAAATTTCTTAAAAGCGTTAAAGCAATATACTAAAATTTCACCATCCACATTACCTATAAAATCTAACACACCGACAATAAGATAATGGAAGATGATTGTTTCCAACAGCACGGCAATCAAATTTACGATAATCAACATAATTGGAGTTGGAGTTTTAAGTCAATGATGGTTCCCATTTTCAGAAAACTAGGTGCTTCAGAGGGTATACTCAAATTTTAAAGATGGAAAAATAAAAGAGAGACTATAAAAACATTCTGTTATGCTCATCTTCCCGGTATCTAACTGATAAAAAAGAAGTTCAAGAACTACCTTAGCGAGTGAACATGAAAAGGATTCGAGCTGTCCCTCAGATCCACGATAAAAGTGGAAATAGGGAAGCACCTTCACGTTCATACTTTTGCACATTGGTTTGTTCTCATCAAAATTCACTTTCAAGAATAAAATCTCTGGGTGGTCTTCAGCTGTTCTGCAGAGCTGATACATGTATTAAACAATAATATCAGGAACATAGCACCTTAACCATATAAACCAAAATCGAAAAGAGTGTGATACATTTAACGTTATCTAAGTTTCAATTGAAGCGCGTTAGTTTCCAGGACATTCTTACAAAATGAACTTTAAAATTAAAGGGTTCTTATATTCCATTAAACATTTAAGCTGAAATTTTGGGTGGACCTATCTCCTCTCTTCAAAAATCAGTTACCATAGATTATTTCTGTTCGGTCAAAATCTTTCACACGAAACGATACCTCTAGATAACAGAAGGCAATGTTCCAAAAACAATGAAGAAGCTCACGAAGGCATGCTTAACATCTAGAAACGATTAATACAGTTTATACCATAGGGGGCTACAATTAGTGTGGGAAAAATATTAATACTTTAAGAGTTTATATGTTATGCTGACGTTGCATATAAGACACAGTTCTCAAACTAAAGAGGAACGCCATTAAGGATGCATGTCCAGACCAATTTATAACTACAAAGTCAATTTCTGTCTGGATCCCAATTTTGCACAAACATATATAGTTATTTCTTTTCTTTTATTTTAAAATATAGGCAGCATATAATATAACCATAAAAAAAGTAAAAGAACCAAGGAAAACACTCATCTGACCGAAATTAGTCCCGGTTTATCCAACAAGACATGCCACTGCTTCCTTGGGCACATTTGACATCTGGAATCAAACCATTCTAATGAACTTGAAGTCTTACAGTTCAAGTTAGCAAGCATAAACCAGGAAGGTTTCAATGACACCAGTCCTATAATACACGTATGCATTTACATATATGCACATGGACATTACCTTCTTCACTGCTTATTTTAAAGTCAAACGACTTACGAATTATTGTCTCACGAGCTGTATGAAAGATTTTCAAGCAGAAAGTAACTAGAAGGAACCGAATTATGAGATTACCTTAGGAAACAATGCACGGCAAGAAGCACACCAAGTCCCGTAGAATTCTACAATAACTAATCTATCACCAGCTTGGCCTAAAGCACTCAAAAAGTCTTGAGTTGAATGAATGTCGACCATATTCGGAACACTTCTTTCCCACCATTTTGGCTGGTCTTTGTCTTTTTCGGCAACAGTTGCCTGTACCTGCATGCAGTACACAAGAATCCATTAGACAAACATTCTTCCACAATATCAGCAATCAGCATAGCCCAAAACTTGGGGAAAACTAACAAAACATCAATTTCCACTCGATTTTCGTCTTCCCTTTTAATCTTTTCCTTTTGTGCAACTGATACCACAAGCCAGACTTATCTAAATCATAGAATTTGACAGCTAAAGCAGCAAAATGCAATGGAATATGACAACTTCAACAAATGGGGTTCCCTAAAATGCTTCTAATGTGCAGAAAACTTGACAATCAAAACCCAATTCACCAACAAATTTCCCAAAGGTCATTACGTAAGGCCAAATTACAACATTTCAACAGATGGGTAATCATAAATTCAACCAAACATTGAGCAGATAAGAAAGAATTGAAAGAAAAATGGCCAGTATGGATAGAATTACCTTGAAATTAACCAGCTGTTTTCTGGGTCTGAAAGCAAAGCGAGCAACGGACGAATACGAAAGGGGATAAACCGTCCTGTATGGGTTTTGATTGGTTGGGAGGCCCGGTTGCAGAGAATTGAAAGAGGAGGCGAAGGAGGTGAGCAGAGAAGAAGAGAAACGAAGTGAATGGAATGGTAATCTCAAAACATCAGCCATTTAATTAAATACTTGAAAAAGAGAAGAGGAAATTACAGAGCTTTTTGAAAAATCTGAGAAAGGGAGAAGAGTCAAAGGCAGAGAAGAAGAAAGGCCATGGCTTGCAGAGAAAGGAGTTTTGTAATAGTATCTGCTCTGCTGTGTGTGAACCAGATGGTACCAGAGGACGGGCGATGTTTGTTTGGGTTGATTCTACTTTTGTTTACTTTTACTCTTTACTCTACTTTTTTTACTTTCCAATGTCAACGATATGTTTTTTTCACTCCCTTCGGTTTTTTGTCATCTAAACATATAAAGGGAGCACTAAAAACTGATAAAATATTTATAATATTATAAATTATTTTTTATGAACTCAAAAAATTACAATTAAATTAAATGTTTAAAACTTCAAAAAAAAAAATTTAATTCCTAAATCATTTTTTTGTGGCAAGAGGCTAGTACCATATGAAGCTTGTAGTTAGCAAAATATTAAACGGATATAGTATATACGAAAATGGAAATATTTTGTTCTTTTGTTAATGGTAATGTGTCATTATTTTACAGGTAAATTCATATTAGATACCAAGTTGAGTATAAGTTTTAAGAAAAAATACCATATTTAAGGAAAAATACCAAGTCTAATTAAATATTTTATGATAAGCCACAAACTTTATTGCAAGTGATTTTATGACTAAATAAAAGATATGAGAGATTACTATATTGTCCTCAAGTTTATTTCTTTTAGAATTTTATAAGGTTTTTAGAGCTTGGGGTTAACTTTGAGGGTTTAGGGTTTTAAAAGGTCGGTCAAGGTTTGGGGTTGATCATTTTGGGTTTAGGGTTTTAGAATGTCCTTGGGAGGAGCTTAGGGCTTAGGGTGTAGGTCTCGGGTTTTGGGCGAAGCCCAAAATCCGAGAACTAGACCCTACGCCCTAAGCGATTAACGTAATAAAAAAAAATTCTTCTAAAAAAATTCGTACTCATGCTTGTTAGTTACAGTTCATTGAGAAGGTTAATGACTATGACTTTGTGATGGTAGGGTTGGACATTATTGTCATTTTAACTAGCAAATTACTTTGACTTTTCAACTAGTATATAAACTAAAGATATGGTATTTTAACTTAAAGTTATTTTGAATTTGGTATTTAAACTAAAAAGTCCCTTATTTTACTGTATAAATATCATATATTTGAAAGTTTCTATATTTTTTTATCCTCATATTCTAAGGATCATCTCTAGACTCTAGAAAAATTCATTTAATTTTTGAGATTGTTTAATCATCTATATGAATAAAACAAATTGATGGTTTATCACAATGATGCTACATATTACCATAATCGTCAATTTGTTTGACACATACGCATGACTAAAAGGTCTTCAAATTAATTGAAGTTTTCTAAAAATTATACTTAGATGAGTAGTAGTTCTTCTAGGACATTCTTTACAAAATGAACTTTAAAACTAATCATTCTCTAACATTTTTAACCAATAGAAGGAAAATTAGAAGAATAAAGAAAAGTAGTAGGTCATTTAGACTAGGGCTCGTTCGCTGACCATACCTAGAAGAAATTTTTAGGTTTTTCAAACAAAAGATGAAAAGTCCCCAACAGTTTTCTCAAGTTTGTGGATGTGTGTTCATTTAATTGCTTACTAGTATAGCAGGAGACTCGAACACATGACTTCGGATGCAAAAGCAAATGCTCTTAATCAATTGAATTAAAAGTCACTTGTCTTTCAACACGTTAGTCGACAATGAGTGTTTTCTTAATAATAGTATAGATTTATTTAATTGCTTATTTACCTGTGAAATCATAATAAACTTTAGAGTCAGCAAAGCCCAACCTTTGATGATGGCCTATATCTGTTTGGGCCTTTTTCCTTGTGGGTTACGAAATATCTGTTGGGCGGGTTAAGTTTTCAGGCCATGTAAATTGTTCTAGTTGGTCTCAAGACTAAAAAGGGTGAGAAAATCAATGAAGAATTGTGGCTAGAGTCAAACTTGTTATCAGTAACCTAATTAAGAAGCATAACATTGAGGCCTCGTTTGGCAGCTCGGACTGGATTGATTATTTCAGTCAGATAGGATTATCTGTCATCGGACAGTACTGACTAAATTAGTCGGGCATTTGGTGCAGTATCAGACTATTTATAATGTGTTAGCCAGTCCTAAGTGTGTGTGAAGAACACAATTTGTTCTTCATGCAAACTCACTCAAATCCTCATCAAATGCAAGAACTACGAAAGGTTTGATCTTCGTAGGAGACGAAGTACGTATAGGTAACCTTCAATTTGATTCAAGGTGCAACCACAACTCCTCCAAGCAAAGCTGTTCATCCAAGATGAGATTGAAGGCCCTCTTGGGTATTTAGCCTTTGCTCATGCAAAGAAGATTCTACAAAGGTATAAGATGCTACAACTTACTAATGTGATTTTGAGTTGTGTCTTGGTTCACAACATTTAGGCTTCAAAAGTCATGAGCAAAGTTTTGTTTTTGAATACTAATATGCTAGCTAAGAGCCTTTAATTTGTTAATAATGCTTAAGTATTGCTCAAATGAACTTGTAATTCAAATATTTTCCTTCAAGCTAGACCAAGAGAGTGAGAGGGATGGACCCGACTAATTATACGGAGGTTTTTGGGCGTATAATTAGTCGGATGTGAGGGGTACTAAATGGTGGGCCCGGTTTAAATAGTCGGGCGACTATTTTAGTGCGAAGCGCACCAAACACCCGAGACCGGATTATTAGTACTATCTGGTGCGCTATACGGCGTACCAAACGAGGCCTGACAGTTCTTATAATGTATAAAGGAGTTTTCTCCAATTTTTTCTTTTTTATTTCATGGAATGATGAATTTACAAATTATAATTGTTGAAACGATTACTTTCAGTATTTGACATGTCGTTGGTTTGATCGACATATAGTCAATATTTGATCGATATGTCGTTACTATTTGCTAAATGGAACTTAGAAGAATTCACAAGGCACATGTCGGGAGTTGCCGAGAATTGCTCTGCCACTGCCACCACAAAGGGCAGCCACAAGCTCACTGATGCTGTTCTGCCCGACTCGATAAACCAATAATATGCTCATAAGTATTTTTTATTTTTTTTCATAAAATTAAATGCATGATATTTTCTAATCAAGTGGAGGTCAAGTGATGCTAAATCAAATAGTCGTTTGTTGTTGCAATAGTTTTCGCAATGGTATATATTATGACCAGTTTCTAATTAACGCGTCATTAGCTAGATCAATATCGTGGTCCAAAATTTTGTAGTCCCCGCATGAGGAGGTGGACGCAAAACAACTTTCGTTGCCGGGTTTTTAACTTTTTAGGTCATGGAAAATTTGGGCATAACATAGGGGACGCAAAACAACAAGTTGACGGGAACAAATGTCGAGTTGCCACATATTTGTTATTTTCTTTTTATAATACTCAAACTTCGAAAGAATAGCATCCTCGTCTGCCCATTTTCGCCTAAAATTATAGGAAAGTCGACCAATTTAGGACTTGATGGCGATGGTGAAGTTATTCTTCGATAATTTGAGTTCTTTTGTCCTTTCGAACATAACGATATTGTTTATATTAAAAATTACACATTTTGAGCTAAGTTACACAATAAATCAGTTATAATAATTTCAAAAGAATAGTTTACTATTTACGATAATTTAACCTAAGATTACCACTAAACAAGTAGCTCGATGTCTTGAGTTATTATATGGTATTTTTTCTAATTCAACATAATTTTACTCCCTCACATTCTCTCTTCCTTTTCTGACTTTCCTCTTTATATTATAAAAAGGGTTAACTGCAATTTACACTACAAGGTTTGGAGGTCATTTGCAAAATAAGTTACAATGTTTTAATTTTTACATTTTACACCATATGATTTCCAAATTGCACTAATTTAACATCTTCGTCAATTTTACTGTTTAATTAGACATTAAGCGGTGATGTGACATAGAATTGACCCATATTTTAAGCACTCATTGACCATCAATTTCTTAAAAAGAATTAAAAAGGTAAAATACTAAACAATAGAATTGACAGGAGAAAAATCACAGGCCTGACCACTAGACGAACATCGTTCAGGAAAGCTATAGATAGATATGCACCTTTCTTGAGTTAATGACGCGTTGAAGCCGTTTCTCAAATTCCTCCTGCAGATAATGGTAGATATATATCAGATTTGTTGAAGAGAATATATTGACAGAAGAAAAATCAATACTCACATCCGTGAGCTGCTGCGCAGAGCGCATAGGCCCAAACTCAGCGAAGACGTATTTGCAAAGGCCAATCATCATTTCAAGTAGCTGAAATCAAAATGTAGTGCCCTCAAATCAGAAAACTAATGATAAAATCGCTCAAAATTAAGAAAGAAAAGAGGCAGTTCAAAAATCATCATTGAAGAAGACCCTTAGCCTTCTGACAATTTGGGTCGTTATTAGTCTCATCCCTAGCTGTTGAGATAATAATGGAACGCGCATTCTGACCAAAATGTGAAATAAAGGAAATTTCGCTTTCGTTAGGACATAAAATCAAATCAAATCAAAACCCTAAACCCTATACATAATTTGTGATGAGAAACAACTGACCAGATCCAGTGTGGCACTAAAGCCAATATTTTCGAAATACAATGCCACCCGCGGCCAAACTGCTTTCCAATTTTTCTCTGCAGTACAACACAGTATACATAGAAGTATTACATATCAATGTGTGTGTGTATATATATGTATATAAAGAAAGAAAAAAGAGACGAACTAAGGAGAAGAGAGGGAAGTACTATTGGTGTTTTCTACGAATTCCTCAGTGAATGTGATGACATTTTGTCCCGTGCTTTTTTTGCTTGATTTTGTATCATCTTTCTCACTTTCAGAGAAAGATTGGTGTTGCATCATCGGCGCTCGCTCGCTCGCTCGCAGAGAAAGTTTAGACTTGGAGTTTGCTATTTAGGGTTTTCGTTGGGAAGAATAACTGCCCAACTATATGTCCTATATTGTCTTTTCACATAATTTAAAAGCTTAGAAAAATATTGAAATTGATGGTGGGTGAATTCAGATAAGAGTGATGTTTAAATAGGAAAAGAACTAGAATACCAGTTGTGTTTGAGTTCTCAGTTGAGAACGTGTTTTTAGTTCTATGAGAGTGGAACTTCTAACTACTATTATTAAATAAAACTAAAAACTCTAACTACGGTGATAGTGCGAGAGAGATCTTTGTTTCAGACTTTAGGGTTTTGATTAGGGTTTGTGATATGGAGTCTCCAATTTTTGGTAACGGAAGGATCGATAAGGAGTATCGACTTGTTGTAAATAGAAGGTTTCAAGTCGGGCCGATGATCCGTGTCTCACAGTTCGGAGAGGTCTACCTAGGTATATTCTTTTTCGTTTGATTTCTTTTTCAATTTTTTTGCTATGATCTATTTCTTTAAAAAATTTGCTATGATTTCTCTCTTTTTTTACTATTCGTCCTTTCTTTTCAGTTTTTGGTTTTTTGATTTTTTTTTCAATTTTTGTTTTTTTATTTTCAGGAATTGATATTCTCATGAAGCAGGTGGTTGAGATTAAGCTGGTGAGATCTTTTCTGCTACACTTCAATAAAATATTGTTTTTTCTATTGCTTCAAGACATTTTTTATTTTATTTGGACTTTTGTTTTATTAAATTATTTTTTTTAACCGGCCTCAAAAATATTATTGATCAATTTGTTTTTGTACCATTGCTTGCTATTGATCCATGATCATGCTGTATAGAAACAAACAATCTATGGACGATCGGGTTGTTTGATGTATATTCTTGCTATACAATCGCTTCTGAAAATGTTTGTTGCTGCCCTAATTACCTAAATCTTATGTGTTTCGTATGGTTGAAATTGAATTTCAGTCTCCTATTTATCTAGTATACTATTCTCTTGATGAATTTCTTTCTTTGCAAAGATTTATGACTACAATCAAAGTACATCTCGTTGTGTGTTCTGATGCACCGTGAACTCATTAATCAAATGTTTCTGTTTTCTTCTATTGACTATGCGTATTACAAAGAATGAACCGCTGAGATTATACATTTTGTTATATTTCATCTTTCGTTTGCATACTTGGATCATGTTGCTCATCTTTACGCCTATTTTGTCTTTAATCGAAAGGACTCCTTGTAGTTATCACCCTCTATATAGCTTGAATTTTCTCAGGAAAATGTTGTACTTTTTCTCAGGAAAATGTGAACGCAGAGTATCCCGCATTGCTGCATGAATCAAAGGTGTATAACAGACTAAAGGGAGGGGGTAATGGCCTTAACCACTATTCCTGAAGTTTTTTTGTATACTTATTTATTGTCTATTTACTATCTACACATGTATATAGTTTAGTACTAACCTCTAGAAACTGTTCATTGGTGGGCTTCTATATACCACTTTGGCAGTTGGAATTTCAAGGGTGAGATGGTTTGGATTGGAAGGAGACTACAATGCTCTTGTGATGGACGTAATGGGAGTTAGTCTTGAGACTTTATTCAACCGCTGCAGCAGGAAATTCTCTCTGAAGACTGTTCTCATGCTTGCTGATAAAATGGTAACGATTTTTCTTACGAATGCATATGTTTCTGGAATCTAGTCGTCTAACTTGCAGCTTGATTATATTCGTCTTGAAATTCGTGGCAGATCAATCGGGTGGAGTTTGTCCATTCCAAATCATTTCTACACCGGGACATCAAGCCAAATAACTTCCTCATTGTTGCCTCTCAGCAATTACGTGAGGTCTTTCGATCTGTTTTTTTATGTCCTGTGTAACTTAAAATATAGTTTTATTCCATGTTCTGAATGCATCAATCGTCTTGTGCGTTTGTGTAGGTTTACATTGGCAGTTTCAGTCTTGCTAAGCAGTATAAAGATACATCAACTCATCAGCATATTCCTTACAGGTTGGTGGTTTGTTTTTCCTTGAGAAACTAGCATTTTCTTAAAAAAAAAAAATGTATTAATGATTATATGTGAGCTGATGGCTACCGAGTTTCTAATGTTGAGTTCTCATGTATATAATGCAGAGACGGTATGAAGTGGAAACCTAATAACGCAACATATTCAAGCATCAATACTTACCGTGGCGTTGGTAACTGAATTCTCTCTTCATCTTTCTATCTTCCCTTGCCTCCGGCATTCTTCCTCTCCCTCTCCCTTCGTCCAGCTGACTTTAAATAGTTTTACTTTAATGTTTATAGAACAAAGCTGCCGGGATGATTTGGAATCACTTGGATACGTGCTTATGTACTTTCTACGAGGAAGGTAAATCTTGTGCCTTCCTGTTATTCCTTGTGTTATTTTAGGAGTATTCTAATTAGTTACGATGTTCCTTTGTCTGTAACTTTTCTTTTCCAGTCTGCCTTGGCAAGGGGTGTCAGCAAGTACTAGAAATGATGAAGATTTTGAGAGGATATGTGAAATAAAAGAGTCAATTTCAATAGAGGTAAGCTAAAATATTGATGATTGAAGTACAATTAATGTGCGTGCTTAAAATCACTTGCAAGTATTGATTAGTCATTGCTCTCTTAATTCGTTCACAGGAGTTATGCCGAGGCTATCCAAAGGAATTTGCAGCATACTTGAACTACTGTAGGTCTTTAAGGTTTGATGAAAAACCAGATTATGCTTATCTGAGGAAGCTCTTTCGCCGCCTTTTTGATCGAAAAGGTTGAAAACTTTGTACTTTTTATGTTTTTCATGCATTTACTGTTCTCTTATAGTAGTGCCGTGAAATTAACCATGTCAGCTTGTATACTTGTTTTCTTGCTTCAGGTTATCGGCGTGATTTTAAGTATGATTGGGTTCTTGGACAGACCCGCTTGTTACATAGCCTGAGAACACTTGCAGGTGGTGAGGAAGGTCGCTTGTTACATAGCCTGAGAACGCTTGCAGGTGGTGAGGAAGACCACTCGTTACATAGCCTGAGAACGCTTGCAGGTGGTGAGGAAGGTGTGTCACTTGAAGATCTCCGAGCCTTGCTCCGAAGTTACCCTAGATAGAAAGAAGTTGGATTGGTTACAAAGCACTGTACTTCGGTTGGTTTTGGAGTTTAAATCCGTACTGTATATAAATAACTAGCAAGTGCACTGACTGATGATAATTAGTTGATAGAAAAACGATTGCAAATCCCTTTTTCTTATTTTAATTATTTTCTATTTTCCTTCATTTTCTTATGCGAAATTTCTGTACCCAACCCTCATCCGAGAAACAAGCACCGCAACGATATTGTAAATGCGATCAGCGGTCTCAGAATTAAACTCAGAAATCTCCGGGGACTTGAGTAGCACCACCTGCTGCCCTTGAAATAGTAGATTCCGCAACGGTGGTGTTCTTGGGGGCTTGGTAGAAGGGTACAGTCTGATTACTCAAAGTGACTTGACCAAGGTTGCAATTATTAACTACATTGTAAGATTTGAGAATAGAAGAGAAAACGAAGAAGAATTGAAAGAAAAAGCCGAGAGAGAGAGAGTAGAGAGAGAAACTATGTGTAAAGAAATGAGCATCAGACTTTCATTATTTCAGAAATGATTACTACAAGACTATATATAGCTGGATACAAACTTAATCACTAAGCAAAGTCGTAGCAAACTCTAATCGACTTCTAACAAATGTGCAGACGTGAGAAAAAAAAAGGACAATACTTAAGTACTCATTAGTGGGTACCCTATATACTCACTTTAATAATTTGACCGAATGATATTTTAATACATGTTTTATTGTTTTAAAAAATAAAACATATGTTATTTAATTTTTCTTGGGCTTTTAAAAATAAGGAATACATGTTATATTTTGATTGAACTAAATCAGAAAATAAGTATATAGGGTTTTCACATGAGTACTTAAATATTATCCAAAAATAATAATGATAGATGAGTGATAATTTGAATTAAAAGGCCATATCAATTGCCCAAAAAGATATTTTCAGAAATGAATGAATACAGCTAAAGAAAAGAAACCTGCAATTAAAACAAAAGGAAGCCAAATATACCTAGGAGTACATGAAATTAAAATGGACTGAGAACTTAAATCAACAAACAATAATCTATGGACTAGCTAGACCCCACTCGTTGTGATAATATGAGTAATTACAATCAGGATAGCCGCACTTTGTGGCCTCGAAACCACGACTACCCAAAGGAACCTTGAGGTTGCATATACGACCTTGTCATCGCATGAAGTTGGCTTGAGATGTCGTGTATCCCACATTAACTTGGGGTACCCCAACTTTACCCTAACATCGATCAGCACGCCAATACTGTAAACGCGGGCATTGGTCTCGGAATTAAACTCTGAAAGATCGCGTGCCTCAAACGGCACCGCCTGCTGCCCTTGAACAAGTAGATTCTGCAAGGTGGTTGTCTTGGGGCCTTGACGAAACGGTACCGTCGCATTACTCAAAGTCACAACGGCAAACGTTTTCCGCCCTAGATAGTTTGCAGTGACTTGGATGCCACGGTAGTCCATGGAGTACAGATCATTAGGGTTTCCGAAAATTAAGAACCGCAACCAAACCGTTACTTTAGCTTGCAGTTCGGTTTCAAATGATTTTGGTTTCAAAACCACAAAAACCAAATTGTTCGGTGCGGTCCGATTTGATTCTAGTTTCGGTTTACGGTTCCAAGTGCCCACCCATAATTACTCGTTATATATGAATTCAATTACATATATCCATAAGGAAACATATATTCATTGTTTGATATAAGAAATTGAATTTCAGAATTCAACGAAAACAAGTAAAGAAACCTGCAATTAACTTCAAACCAAATATGAAATAATTAGGATTTATCGATAAGTTCTACAAATCAATGATTTATTGTGAACCCTAGGGATATCAAATAAATAAAAATGGTTATAATGTAATCCTACTGGTAATCTAGTCAAAGGACTTAGATCAACGGAAACTAATCTATGGTCTAGAGTCTCTAGACCCTAGGTCGTTTTTTGCCAGGTTTTTTTCGACCAGAAGTTCCATAGTAATAATCAACGGGACTGCACTTTGTAGCCTGGAAACCGCGACTACCGAAACGAACCTTAAGCTTGCATCCGACCCTATGCTCTCGTGTCTCCAACATTAACCTGCCCAACCCTAACTTTACCCGAACATCGAGCTCCACGTCAATACTGTAAACACCGGCACGAATCTCCGAATTAAACTCAGAAACATCGCGTGCCTCAAGCAGCACCACCTGCTGCCCTTGAACAATTATATTTTGCAAAAGGGTAGTGTTCTTAGGGCCTTGACGAAACGGTACCATCTCATTACTCAAAGCCACAGCGGCAAGCGGTTTCCGCCCTAGATAGTTTGGTGTTACTTTGATGCCACGGTAGTCCATCGAGACTCCGTGATTAGGGTTTCTGATTGAGAAGTTGAGGGCAAGGTTGTAGGAGAGAGTGTAGTTGGTGGCTGCGTAATAGAATTGGCTCAGAGAGGCATCCGTTACGGTGCATACTGGGTTGTGTGCACCGCTTGCAACCAATAATAATATCAGAAAAATTATTCCCACAAGGACTGCTATCCCCGCGAGTAGCACAGTGAACCAATACTTTTGGATCTTGTGTAAGAGATCATGCCTTTCACTTTCATTTGACATCGTGTAATTAGTTTGAGATTGATGAAGCCCAAGAAAGAAAACACTTTTGAGACAGCTCTCAAGTCTCATTCGACGTCGTGTAATTAGTTTGAGATTGATGAATCCCAAGAAAGAAAACACTTTTGAGACAACTCTCAAGTTTAATTGATACCAAGCGTAAGTGTGGAAATAAACAAAGCCTAATCTAAGCATTTATACAGGCAACAAATCTAAATTCCACTAGGAATTAGGATTTGATCATGAACAATAAGGTAAGTACGTTGGCGTGAGTTGACTCCCTTGTAATTAATTGTAATTAGTGAATTTTGTTTCCTATTAAGATTTACTTTCTGTTGTAAAATAGGTTAGGCTTTAATTTATTACCTTTCTTTCCCGGCAAGTCTCTCTTTATACATTTATATATTGGCCTCTAAATGGAGAAGAATACAAATAAGAAATTTTTTGTCAAGATAATAGAGCAGATTGGTTGACTGGGTCTAAATTGGGTCTTTACATTGTCTTGCTCGAATTACCTAATTTCCTTCCCTACCATGCTTTCATTATTGAATGAACATGTAAAATTGGTTGAACATTTAGAGCACTATGTGGGACTATGCGGTAGTCCTCCACGTGAAGGGGCGTGTTGAAGAATAAAAGAATCCCACACAGCAACCTCCCCTCCATAATCTCTCCCCTCAACTTTGACCCTGACTTGGAATTGGGGTTAGGATGTTCTTTCAAAAAGAATTTAAAAACAAGTGTTTTTTATGTGTTTATTCATATTTTTGTTATTAAATTGTGAGCCCTATGTGTGCCACATCATTACACTAAATTGCACAAAACATAATTAACCCGAGATTTCAGAAGTGCTGGCAAATTAAATGCAAATTATGAATAATTCAGCAATAAGATGTAAAAAAACATATATTCATTCGAAGACATAAAGGTTGAAGTTTCTCGACAATACAATGATACTATCACCTACCGAACGATGTCTCTTTACAGAACTACAAAATTACAACTCAGGATTTAGAGGGTGGATCCTGTTCATGGCACAGCTCCTATTACATGAAGCGAATAGACAGAAGAATGACGTTGCCAGGAAAACTAAGATGTCGCAACAAGTGAGCTCACAGAGATCATGGCTAAGGAAACTAAGCATGTCGCAAAGAGTGGGCTCCCGGATCATGAGATAACTGATACTGCTAGCTTTCTGCGATGTTGGTTCGTAATCTATTCATGACCTCATAATCTCGCAAGCACATAATCTTACGGTTACATAATAGCGAAATCTCTCCAACCACCGCTCAAACTTCACTAAGCTGACTCCACGAGGATACTCTCTGTGTGGACATCAAGCAGCAGGCAAAAGAACAGAATTTGGAAATGATAGAGATCCATTGTTAGGAGCACCCTGAATATTGAGAATCGTCGTGACCAAATTGTATATGTGGACATTTTCAAAACTAGGAACCTTGCGACCTCTTGCAAACTGAGGACCATGCCCAACGAATATGGTCCTCATGGAAAATACAGCATTATCATAACCATGTGATCCTCCACACTCTCTCCGTTTTGACCTCTTTTGTTCTACCTTAAATCCCTCTTCGACCATCCCTACTATAGGAGTAATTCTATCACTCGCTGCATAATGGAGCCGACTAGGAAGCTCCTCCTTAAGATACACTCTCAAATTCTTCCCATTCTCAACCTTCCCCGATTTCAACCCTTCATTCATCTTCTCAACAACATTCACAGGATCAACACCCGAAGGCGGACGAATGGCGAGCAATGGTGTATGTGACATGACCCAATCATCAGGAATTTCAATCCAAGGGGCCAAATCACTTAAATAAATTAGCTTTTTATCACATGTACCAACCATCCCATGATCACCCACCATAATTATAGTAACATCCTCGAAAACCCCTCTTTTCTCTAAACCTTTAATCAACCTCCCAATCATTCTATCAATTCTAGCAACAGCTTCAGTAATCTCCGGATCATCTGGACCGACCTGGTGACCCTGATGATCCGGGTCCTCGAAATACAGAGTCATAAACACAGGAATTTCACTACTAGGCATATCAAAGTAATTCAAAACGGTATCGACCCTTTGTTCGAAAGGAACAGAGCCATTATACTGCATACAAAGCTTATCAGGGCAAGTCCAAGAACCTTTAATTACCTCAGAACCAGGCCAGAAGTAAGTAGCAGCCTTCAAACCGTGATTGACCACCGTCTCCCACAGCGGCTCGCCGAGCCACCACTTAGGTTCGTGGCTTCCCATGTAGAAGGACTCCCCTGTCTGCGGGTCCACAAAGTGGTTGTTGACAATTCCATGGTAAGCAGGGTAAAGACCTGTGACAATTGAGTAATGGTTAGGAAATGTTAGAGTTGGGAACACCGAAATCAAACCCTCTTCCGCCTCCGTCCCGTTGGCGATGAGGCGGTGGATATTCGGCGTCGGCGCCTTGAATTGGTACCCGAATCGAAACCCATCTGAGGAAACCAACAGAACAACCGGATGATCGAGTTTTCTCAAAGGTCGCGCCTTGGATTCCACTGACGAGGAGTCGTAAACGGGCGCGGATTTTGGCGGGTTGGAGAAGAAGAGGAAGGCGAAGGCGGCGGCGGCGGAGAGAGCTACGCAGGTGGTGAGGAGAAGAGAGACGAAGATGACGGTGGTGCTGGGTTTGTGAGAAGGGGAAGACGATGGGATCGGAGACACGGAGGAGTCGGTGTTGAAAGAGAGCAGCGCCGCCGATGGGTTCAGCGAGTCTTCGTCGTGGGTCGGGATCGGAGTGGCTTTCATGGGCGGCAAATCCGAACCCATCTGAAGAAACCAGCTGATTGTTTCTGGTTTTGTCGTCGATGGGTCGGAAAATTGAAGGATTTGGAGATGTGGGTTTTGCTGGCGAGCTGTGGAGAGAGAGAGAGGGGGGTTGGAGTGAGATGGAAGGATTAAAGGTTGGGTCTTTGAGTGGGAGTTGCAGACGGTGGTTTGGTGGAGGTTAGCTTTCACAGCTTTTGGAGAATACGACTTGTTATTGGTTTTTGGGTGGACTAGATTTGAGTTGGAAGGAAGGTTTCTACGACACCGAGTTGGTGTTAGATTTGGCGCATCGCACTTGGATTGGATATTCCAAAGATAAAACGGTAAAAATACGGAGTAAAAGAATACGTATGTGTATTATTCAATAAAACTGTTGAAAAATACATGTAAAATTAGGATTTTCTAATATGTGCTAGTAGGATCTTTGTTTTATTGAGTTTTTAACTGCACGTTCAATTATCTATTGCTATAATGTATGTCATATAATATATATGATATACTGAAATACAGTAGAATTTTCGTACAAATTTTGATATTTAATCATTCATTTCATGCTTATTTTTTCAATAGTATGTGAATTTTACACTTGTGTAAAAAGGACAGTGCTCTCATTAACAAAAAAGGTCGATGCTTGGATCCAATTTATGTGGGTGGGGGCACTTTCTTGTCTATTTTAGTGAATAATGTATTTTAAAGATAATTTTTGAAATGTCATATGAACTTATACACTTATTTTAATTTGTTATATGAACTAAATTTTTAAACGAATTATCATATCAACTTTCTAAAATTATTAATTTGTTGTCTAACTTCATTAAGTTTGTCATCCAAAATTAAGGGGTTAGACTTTTATGCTCCAGGTCATTAAATGGTCTGGGAAAATGGAAAGCCCAAATTCACCGGGGCTCTTCTCCTTAAATTTGAAACCTTCTATTTTTCAAACCATTTTATAGTCTGGATCATGGAAGAATTCCCCAAAATTAAGTCATCATGTGTTGTGTTTAGAGTTATTTTGGACTTTAGACCTCTTTTTCATTTCATTCCTTGTCATAGGCAGATAATTAATAAAATCAATGCCAAGTTTGATATTTACCATTGTTTTAGAGAACAACTATACTTGAGGAACATGTGTTATATGTCTTGATGAATATACTGTTGGAGAGAAACTCGATCATGATTATGTATGTCGTAGTAAATTTCAAGTGTGTTCCACTCTATCAAAAATTGCAAACACTTGTGTTCGCATCGTCTACGCTTGAACGATGTTTACATCGTCGTTTGACTTTTTAAAGCCCTCCAAACATCATGAATAGTATTTTTAAACGGGATAAAAATTCTTAACGATTGATGACAAAATGTGAAAAATATTATGTCGATTGGTATGTGTGCGGAAACAGCCAAAATTTTCAATTTTATACAAGCGTGCCAATTTCTTATCATTGTTAGTTGTGCCACGTGGCTAAAAAATAAATTTTTAAATACTGGTTTTTACTCTTTTTGAACGTAAGTGGGCCCAACCCAACCCATCCCCTTCCACGAACCGCACCCAGATTGAACTTTCCTCTTCCATCTACCCCGTACCCAAATTAATAAAACAAGCAGCCATTGAAGTTTCCTTGTCCCCACCGACCCACCCCGCGAGCCACCGCGTCGTCGACAACGGCGAACCCACAGCCATAGCCACAACGGCGAATCCATCATGTCTAAATTTATCATTTCAATTGAATTGCTAATTTTCCAGATTTGTAATCGGGGAAGGAGAGTTGGGTCTGTGACTAGGAGAAAGAGGGATGGAGAGAGTCGTGGTGATGTTTTTGGGTTATGGGAGATCAGTGAGGAAAGTCGAGGAGGGGAGCAGGGCTAGGAAGAGCGTTAGCTCGTGCGGAGGTAGTAAGCGGGGAGCGCACAGTCCATAGCTTGGATGCAGGCCAGCAGGTAGTTGTTGAGCTTGAGGGAGTCGACGGTGAATCCCAGGACGATGACGAATTTGGGGAGGGTGGGTTCGAATTTGTCAGTCAAACCAGAGCTCAATGGTCTGAGATTGGATTCGACTAAAATCTCAGGTGGATTGTTTAGATAGAAGAGTTGGTAAGTCGATTGGGTAATGATGGTGGTTCGATTGACATTGATTGTGCTTCATTAGGTGGTGGTGATATCGATTAGGTAGTGGTGGTGGTGGTTTGATGATGGTGGCGGGGGAGCACTTGTGGTGGTTGCTGTGGTGGTCTTTCCTGCATACTCCGAATTTTTTAATCGTTAAATTTTTATTTAAAAATATAAAAATTCGGAACAGCTCGGAGCATCCAAATGGCCATTCCCAAAAAAGAAAATTGGAGTCTCTTGAAAAAAAGAATTAAAAAAAATAAAAACATTATTAGTGTCGCTGCCTAAAACGGCACCATTTAATTGATATGTAATGTTGAGTTAAATTTGGGGTGGTAACTCAGTCTCGCCATGGATTTGCCGATCGCCTCTTCTGTTCGCGAAGGTATCACAATTTTCACCTTCTGTTTTTGTGTTTTGATGAATTTAGCTTCAACATCATGTTATCATTGGTAATGATAAAATTTAGGGGTTTCAATTTTCAAGGAACCATAGAATTTGTGGGTTTTAGTTTTCTGTTGACAGGAAACCAGATTTTCGTTTTGAATATCAGATTCAGGGGTAATGTTAGAAATTGGTGTTTGTTTTATGCAACTTTCCACTGATGATAAATTTCAGTTTTTATTTTTTTTTTAATTTTAGGGTTTTTCCTTTTCAATTGACAAACGAAACACCCATATTTACTAACCCTAGTTTGGCTTTTAATTGGGTTTTCATGTTATATGACAATAGAAGCCAAATTAGGGGACTGGCTACAGTGCTCGCAAGCATTGAATGCTCACACCAATCTCACCCTCCTTTTCCCCCTCTCTCTCTCCTCTCTCCTCCCTCATTTTAATGGTGAGATCGGTGTAAGCATTCAATACTTGCGAGCATTGTAGCCCAAATTAGAGTCAATAATATAATTGGGGGTTTCAGGAAAACCCCTAATTTTTACCATGAGACCGAAAGTTGTGTAAAAGAACCACATTTTCTAACGTTTCCCGTGATATTGAAAAATTTGGGGTTTATGACAATTGAAAATGAAAACTTGAAGTTTCTGTTAATTGAAAAATGTGAAATTCGTGAGAAGAATAGAGTGGCTGATGGTATGGCAGAATTAGGCCACGAATTGGACATTGGTCTCCATTTTTTTGATGAGCCTCCTGCTCTTGTGGATAGGTTGTTTTTTGAGGATGCTGTTGGTTTTCCTCAGACCCGTTTTGTTAATAGTTGTTTTGCTCGGGTCTTTTGACCCCCAGTTTTTACCCAAAAAAAAGAAAGTGAAATGTTATAAAACATTCTCAAGTTTCGGTTTTGGTTTGAAATTTGATGTTTTTGGAGTCTAATTTAAATTGCATGCCTTATTTCACGATCTCCATCAATCTTCATTTTGATGGGTCAGATTAGAAGCATCACTTGTTTTGCTAAATATAGACACCCCCAAAAATTCCCTCTTTAAATGGAATTCTCGGACTCTGTTTGTTTTCTCTTAGAGAAACGTCCCTCATTTTTTAACTTATAGAGGCTGAACTAGGTTAGCGCAACTTAAATTTTTTAGTTGTTCAGTATGATGAATTTTCTTTGTTTTTCTTGCTTAATGGTTGTATGCTTCGGGTGCTCATTTATGATAAATTTGTTGTGTTATTCTTGCTCACTAAGTGTATATTTTTTGGATTCTTGATTTGACTTATGTAGTGACTCAGTACAATGTTGTTTGACATATTTTCATAAGTTTGGTGAGAAGTATGAGATTGGTAATATGAGAAAAAAGAGATAGTAGAAAAATAAAAATACAGTGCAGGCTTCTTGTTGGAATTTTGTAAACGGGAATAGCCCCAAAACAGGTTTGTTCCCTGATATTAAACCTGTAAATTTTTAAATATATATATGTTACGTGTTCATTTTTTATTCTTTGTGCTGAAGAATCCTTTCCCCATTTGATTGATTTTGACCCTCTGTTGGTTTTCCATTCTCAACAATCAATTCTTCAATTACTAAACCATTATTGATTCCTTTAAGTTTTGGTGTTTTATTTCTTCGTGAAATACTTCAACATGAATGTTTTCCTGTCATACTTGTGTTTGATGTCGCTAATTAATTACTTTTTGGGTATGAAAATTATGTATTTGATGCTGATGTTTGAAAATTTGCAGAGAACGGTCATAGTGGGAGTTTGCCCGAGGCAGAAAGCTCTTTCAACAATGAACATCTTAAGGGTTTGTTTGTTTGTTTTAATTTTGGCTGTGGCTTGTGGCTTGTTTTTTTTTTTTTTTTGGGGGGGGGGGATCTGGGAGGATAGTTTATGCAATGGCCAGGTGCCTATTTTTGTTTGTTCTAAAATGTAGTGATAATATTTTTTAGATGTTTGATTTTTCAACCAGAATACTGAATTTTGGTTTGTTTGGGATGGGAGGTTGCTTATAAGAGAATTTTGTGATGTTTTGTCATTTGAAATTTGCAGAGAACAGTGGTAGTGGGAGTTTGGACTTGACCAAATTGAACCTCGAAAATCCTCAGGGTTTGTTGTTTTTTTTTTCTTTTATGGTTAACTTTTTATGCAATTTTGGTATCTTTCTGTTTAGAAGGCCTGTGTGGTTTCTTAAAGATAATTTTAAAATTTCGTAGGTGGAAGGGTTGACAGTAATTATGGTTTATTTTGGGTATTGGTTATGAGGGCTGTTATTGGCACTCCAAAAAGTTCATCCTGCATTCCTCCAAGTGAAACCTTTGCCACATATTTTTACACTTTTTGGAGTGCCAATAACAGCACCCTTGGTTATTAGTTTTAGGTCTTGTTTTCTTTCTAATCATCTGATTCCTTCTGATGTTTTTGGACTAAAATATTTTAGAAACGAGGCGAGTAGAAGAGAACAATCGAAATACATTATCTGTAAGAATCTTACTGAATCAAATATTTTTACTTCCCTAGACATTGGGAGATTGCTACTGCAGGAGTTGATGGAGAATGGTACTGCAAGGAGTGCCGTTCCTGACTTGGAAGAGAAAAAGTTTGTTGCCAATACCTTTGTGCTATAATTGTCTTCATTTGTATGGCTACAGTGCAACAAGATTTTCCTTTTGTTTATTAATCTTTTTGATATATATATATCCAGAAAATGGTCACCGGGAAAAAGGAAACAAATATGCAGGCCCTATACAAAGCCCATTTATATTTTAGACCCTTGGAATCGGAGGAAAATCCCGACGGTAAGAGTTTCATCAAATCAATAATATTTGTATCTTACACACTCAATGGTTCATTATGTTCTAATTTGTGTCTCCTTGCATGTGATTGTGGAGAAGGCTCCGGGTTCATTTGATCCTGATGTGCACATTAGGTAAGCCAATTCCCTTGTGCTTAGTACCTTGAATTGTATTGCCACAATGCAATAGGGTTGGTAACTTGGTATTCTTTCATTTATGCTTTTGATATATGTTCAGGAATCCAATGAAAAGATACCAGCACTTGGCTAGCTTAGATGCTGTGAAACTAAGGGAGTTTCGTCCAGATTATATACCAGTGAGAATCCTGTGCATCAAACATGTTTACTTTGAATGCATTCAGTGGATGTACTATGTTCTAATTTGAGTTTCTATGCAGGTGATTGCGAAAAAGGATGCAAGGAGTGACATTCCTGACGTTGACACGAAGAAGTTAGTTGATTTGCGTTGCTATAATAGATTGGGATTGTTCCCTTTTCATTATGCTTTTCATATATGATAGGAAATATTTCAGGAAATACGAAAGAAAAAGAAAGGAGATTTAAACGCAAATAGCCCAACAGTTGTTTTGTTTTTCTTCTGTAGGCTGTGCTTGTTAAGGTGTCCATGCAATGTATAAGGACACATAGGTTTTATTTTCTATCTATTTTTTTGGCTGCAGATATCACGTCTATGGTGGTACGCCTCTTACGGAATTTATTGAGTTTCTTCGGATCCGGGTCTGCACTAAAAGACCTATATTTGTTTTCTTCAAGAACACTAAACCTCCCAAGCGTGAGTTGCATCTCATTTTGATTTTAAGCATAATTGTTTGTTCCCAGACTCGTAAATGTAAATAATTTGTCCAATGGTACAGGTGCCTTGATGTCTGCCATCCATGAGGAAAATAAGGATGAAGATGGTTTTCTTCATGTGATCTACAGTGGAGAAAATATTTACATCAACGGTGTGTTGTTTTTTTTTCTTCTTCGTGATAAGACGGTCTCTGTAATTTACTTGTTATTTCAAAATTTCACAAATATGGGGTTGGTATTTTTTATGTCTTGCTTTGTAAGAAAATTTCTTTCCATACTTGAGTTTTAAGTTGTTAGTTAGTTTGAGCGGTTGTGATGTTTATTGTTTGAAATTTGCAGAGAACAGCCATGGTGGGAGTTTTGATTCGGCTGAAAGTTCTTTTAAGCAAGAAAATCAACTGGGTATGTTTTCTAAATTTTCTGGTTAACTATGGGGAAATTTAATTAAACCCATATTTTATCCCTCTACACCCATGTAATATTTACTTTATGTATTAGTATCTCTTAACTACCCTCACAAACCCAATCCTATTTGTAAATTTATCTTTACACTCAATTGAAAAATAAAAAAAGAAAACCTAAATCCTGTAAGATCGCGAAATTGTCGAAGCAGGGAGAAACGTTGAACTTCGCCGCTCTCTTTCTATATTGAATCAAACCAAGCGTTGAGAAATTCAAAACTTTTTCTTCGTTTGATCAAATTTAGAGTTATTGAATCATACTTGTTTGAAATGATTTATAAAGTTGAATTAATGGACAATATGTGTGAAAATTGGATTTGGTTATCGTCTGACTTTTATTCTGACCTGGTCTGCCGAGATGCAAGCTTCTTGCTTCGGTAGGATGCTATCAAATAAGATTACCCAGTTCGGTGATACCCCACCGATTAATTTTTCTTGTTACCCGACGCTATCAACTTCTTACACTTGGATAGTTAGATAGTTAGATATAGGTGATTCCCCACCGATTAATTTTTTCTTCTAATATTTCTCTCTAATCAGCTTTACATTCATATGACTATTCTGACTCCATTTTTCTTTTGTCATGTCATTCTCTCTTTTTGAAATGAGCATGAGGGGGGGAGGGTTTGATTCAGGAGTGTATTGATAAGTTAGGATAGGACATTGGAGAAAGATTGCGTGAGGGGGGAGGGTTTGATTATTGGGGTGTATTGATAAGTTTTGGTTTTTGTGTTAATTTCATCTTGTACTGATAGTAATTATACAATAGGGTAGAAGAAACAATTTACATTTTAAGTTTTAAGTTGGGTGTAGAGAGATAAAATATGGGTTTAAATAAAATTTTCCTTGGTTATGCAATGCCCATGTGCCTATTTTACTGTCTTGGTAGATGGTCTGTATAAGGAATAGTTCCAAATTTTATAGATTCATGGTGGATAATGATTGTGGTGTATTTTGTAAATGGTGACTGTTTCTCCAAGTTTCTCTTTTCATCTTCTGATTTTTTGGTGTAAAATATTCAGAAAGGATGCAAGCAGAAGAGAACAATCCAGATCCGATACCAGTAAGAGTTTGAGTGAATCAAATATGTTTACGTCCTATCGATCAGTGGACATACTGAAGTCTAATTTGAGCCTTTATGCAGATGATTGTTGAGAAAGCTCCTGCAAAGAGTGACATTCCTGACAATCAAGAGAAGAAGTTTGTTGCCAATGACTTTGCGCCTCAATTGTATTAATTGACTTTGTGCCTCATTCAATCAGCGGACATACTGTAGTCTGATTTTTATATGCTTTTGATATGTTTTCAGAAGTTTGCCAGAGAAAACAAGGAAAAGAGCCTCAATTGACCTTTTAAAAAACATGTTTGTATATTTAGACCCTTGGAATTCAAGACAATTCAAGATGGTAAGAATCTCTCTTTTATCATATTTACGTCCTAATTATCATATTTATGCCCTAAGCTTTCAGTGATACAATGTTCTAATTTGAGTCTCCATGCATGTGATTGTGGGAGAAGGCTTTGTCTTCCAGTCCTGGCATGAGCGAGAACATGAGGAAGTTAGTTGCAAATTCTCATATGCTTTAATTGTCTTGATTTGTATGCTATTATGGAATATAGGATTCTATCTTTTGTTTCATTTATGCTTTTAATATATGTTCAGGGTCTATTTAGAGAAGTACAACAAGCTATATGGTAATCTTTCAGAAGAACAACGTACATACTTCGACGCTAAACAATTGAGAGAGAAGCGTCCAGATTTAATACCAGTGAGATTTTTGCCGCATCAAATATGTTTACTTCCTCTGCATTTGGTGGATGTACTCGGTTTTAATTTGAGCTTCCACACACACAGGTGACTCTGGAGAAGGATCCAAGGTGTGACAGTGACATTCCTGACATTGACATAAAGAAGTCAGTTTGCAATTCCCTATCCTTTTCCATTATATGAAATGAAAGTTGAATGCTTGTTGCCGTCATGGTTATCATTACGGCTTGCATGAATTGGTTGCCCAAGTAGCAAATTACTCGTACAAAGTAGTCTTCATAGTCCATATTCGCTATAAGATCTGTCATCCAAGTTCCTTTCTTGTCATAGCTTTGTCTTTAAATGAAAAGGGTTCTCACTTTGTTCTATTTGCCTATCTGTTTTTCTCACTGCAGATACCATGTCCCCCATCACAAGACCCTTGGACAATTTATTGTTGTGATGCGTCTGGGGCTTGCAGTCGGCTATACATTTCCTGTACGTGTCTTTTGCAAGAACACTGAACCTCCTGTCGGTGAGTTGCAACTCGCTTTTATGTTGGGCATATTGTCTTGTTCCAAAGATGTGGTGGTTATGGTTATAATTGTTTGAATGTTACAGGTGCCTTGATGTCTGCAATCGACGATGAATTTAAGGATGATGACGGATTTCTTCACTTGACCTACAGCGGAGAAAGAATCTGTGAATCCAATGAAAATCCTAGGAGATCCGAGTCAATGGTCTGACCCAGTTTATGGATTTGCCAGTTATCCTGTTGTGTAATGGTGGGTTTTAAATTTAAATTACAGGCGTCAAATGTTTTCAGGATTTGCCAGTTTGTTTGGTTTTTGGCGGAATGGTGATTTATATTGCAGGCGTCACTATCTAACTGGGCTCGTTTGTTTATTTATTTCAATCACGAATAGGCTAGAATGCTTACAAACATTTCATGCTCACATGTTTACAAGAATTTAACCATTAAAGGAATCTAACTATTAATGGTTAGATTTGTGTAAGCATGAAATGTTTGTAAGCATTCTAACCAGATCTTTTCTTCATGAAGAAAAGTTGTTTAAACTTTGAAAAAATCTTGGGTGGTGCGTATCATTCAATGATTCTGTAATTGAATGACCTTAAATTAACCATAAATGAATCTTAAATCATTACCTTTAAACTTTGTTCAAATTTGGAACCCTTTTAGGGACATTTACTAAAGACTAGCATGCCCCCCTTTTTAAGAGAAATGAATACCATAAAAAAGCAAAGGGTTAAGCTAATAATAACAACAATAATAATACTATCAAAAGACCGGGTTAAACTTTGATGGTACGTAACAATCAATGATACGTTTGTTAAATGATTTAAGATTTATTTTAGGTCTCGCAAATTAATCTGGAACCATTCAATGACCGTACTATTGAATGGTATGTACCACCCATATTTTTTTCCAAAATACCAATAACATTCTCATTTTTCTTTCTTGATAAAAAAAAAAAGTTCTCATTTTTCTTATATTACTTCCAGTAAACAATACTAGCACAGGGCGCACACACTCTATGAGAGAATATTTCTTTTTATTCTTATTTGAATTGGGGTATTTGTGAGCAGTTAAGTTAAAAATAAAAATAAAAGTGGTGCAGATGGTGCTTTATCAAAGTGGCGGAAAGTAATTATACTTATGCACCCTGGTGCGGGTTCGATCTTCACCGATTCCCCTTCTCTCTAACCATTAATTATTGAGTACAATTCAGAATTAGTCCCTCAACTTGCACCCTAGTTTATAATTCGTTCATGAACTTTTTTTTTTTTTTTGTTATTTTACGTCCCTGAATTTAAAACACTGTAAAACGTTTGTCATTTTAGTGGATGCTGTCATCCTTCCAGTCCAAAATCACTTTGTCTCCAAATCTGATTTTCCCTCTTGTTGTCTAATATACTCTTGGAAAACACTTCACGGGCGTGACAGTTGATTTTTTTGGACTGGAAGGCTAACTGCATCCTCCAAAAGGACTAACGGTGCATATTTTGTTAAATTCAGGGACGTGAATTAACACAAAAATAATTTAGGGATGAATTCTAAATTAGGGTGCAAGTTCAGAGACTAATTCAGAATTTTATTCACTAATTATTTAATTCACTGCCAAATTTACAAAATATTAAATTCGTAATGAGTTAATTAAATAGGAGTGAGAAGAAGTTGAGAAGTTAATTAAATTCGTAATGACCATATTATCCGTGATAATATACCAGTACCAAATTTACAAAATATTAATGTACGCACTTAAAAGTTAACTAAAACAAAATTCTTTCATCATTTCACTCACCTCCCATTTCCTTCCCAACGCATATCATGTAATAAAATTGATTCTTTTGACATACGTTTTTGTGGGATTCACTCCGTAATGTATTTCAACGATCTAACCGTCTATCTTTTATGTCTTACCTCAAAGATCATGTCAACCCAAAATCACCAAAATCCGAAATCATATGACCGTTGGATTAAATTTAGTGTTTCTTTGTAGAACCATGCTCGCCCATTTCTTCACTACAAATGAATGTCTTAATAATTTTGGATTTGTCTAATTTATCGTGTACCAAAATTAGTCCGATTATGAAGTATCCAAAAATTCTGAAAATGTCGATAACTCCAAATTGGCATGAGTTTATGGAATTCCGAAATTCCGATTCCAAATTTGAAAAGTATATTCATTTCTAAAACTTTTTTCAATTAGAATTGGGAGCAGTGTTTCCGATCTGATCCGACCGAAAAACAAGCTATATGTGGTCTAATTAAATTTTTACACCGGTCATGTCAAAACTATTGTAAACACTGCTATGCTCATAACCAAACACCTTTTTTCTTCCTCCATGTCAGTCCCTCCATCCTAACCGTAACCCCTCTTTTCTCCGACGACCCCAAACCTAATAACCTTTTTTTTTTTTTTTTTTTCCTGCCTACCTCACCTCAACCCTTCTTTTTCGACGACCATCTCTAATTTTTATCTTTTCCGGCAATTGCATATCGACAGCCACCTGCAATGGATGTCATCCTTTTGGAGAGACCATCCCCTTTCGTTCGATCTCAACCTGCCCCATATACCCTTTCCTTAAATATCGATCTCGTGATATTCTTGGATATCAAACTTGTTATCTATAAGAACATAATTTTGTACTTTGAGAGTTTTAAGAGAGATGAATACCATAAAAAAGCAAAGGGTTAAGCTAATAATAACGACAATAATAACTTTATCAAAAGATCGGATCAAACTTCAATGGTACGTCTGTTGAATGATTTAATATTCATTTAGGGCCACAACAAATTAATCTGAAACCATTCAATAACCGTACCATCCAAAATTTTTCTCAAAATACCAGTAACATTCTCATTTTTCTTTCTTGATAAAAAAACATGTTCTCATTTTTCTTATATTACTTCCAATAAACAGTACTAGCACAGGGCACACACACTCGGTGTGAGAGAATATTTCTTTTTATTCTTATTTGAATTGGGGTATTTGTGAGCAGTTAAGTTAAAAATAAAAATAAAAATGGTGCAGATGGTGCTTTACTGCTGTGGTGGAAAGTAATTATACTTATGTACTCTGGTGCGGGTTCGATTCTCACCGATTCCCCTTCTCCCTAACAATTAATTATTGAATACAATTCAAAACTAGTCCCTCAACTTGCACCCTAGTTTAGAATTAGTTCTTGAACTATATTTTTCGTTAATTTACGTCCTTGAATTTAACACAGTGTACATCGTTTGTCCTTTCAGTGGATGCCGTCAGCATTCCGGTCCAAAATCACTTTGTCTCCAAATCTGATTTTCCCTCTTCTTGTCTGATATACTCCTGGAAAACACTTCACGTGCGTGACACTTGATTTTTTTGGACTGGAAGGCTGACCGCATCCTCCGAAAGGACTAACGGTGCATATTTTGTTAAATTCAGGGACATAAGGGACGAATTCTAAACTAGGGTGTAAGTTCAGAGACTAATTCAGAATTTTATTCACTACCGCTATTGCTCTTTTTTATTTAGATTTTTTAAAATATGGTGGGAAAAAAAATAGGAGTGAGAAGAAGTGGAAAAGTTAATTAAATTCGTAATGACCATATTATCCATGATAATATACGAGTACCAAATTTACAAAATATTAATGTACGCACTTAAAAGTTAACTAAAACAAAATTCTTTCATCATTTCTCTCACCTTCCATTTCCTTCCCAACGCATATCATGTAATAAAATTGATTCTTGCACACTATTTGTATTTCTTGCACACCCTTCTTTATTAGTATTCGTTAGATTCTTATTTGCCTTATTCGATCTAAGAGTGATAAATAAACAAGCTGTGTGTAAGAAAAAAAAAAAAGTGTGTAGAAATAACTTTCCAAATATTATTAGCACCCAAAAAAATCATTGTGGACTCCTCCAAAGAAAATGGTGAGAAGGAAGCAGGGAGAGGAGGTGGTGGGATCGAAGCTCGAAACCCCTCATTCTTCCAAGAAGCAGGTTTCGTCAAAAGCTCACTCTTTCTTTCTTTTATTCTCTGGCGGAATTTGGCGTTGCTTTAGCAAGAATTGTTGCAAAATAGTTTCCAGATTTCTTGCCCTACACTACGTAGTGGGACAGAAGAAGTAGTAAATTTGCTAAAACAGGACGAAGAAATTATAAGTGAAATTGCGTAGGGTTTTTGCCAAAAGAAGTTAGAGAAATAAGCGAAATTGGGCTGGATTCTGCTCTGAACATTACTTGGCACTTTTCAGTTTTAAATCTCTGTATATACACTTGTCCATTGAATCTTTGCTTGTGCGTATTTTGTATCGAATCCATTGTCCCTAATGCTCCATTTTCATCCTTCAAATCTCAGTTACTTGTTCAAGTGTATAACATGGAGAGGCTAGCTGAGATATTCAGGGTTAATGTGGCACCAAGTGCTCTGATGTCTTCGCGAAGTGGAGAGAAGTCGAAGAGAAGTCAAAGACCGGCAAAGTGGGCTGTGCATGCCTTCGCAATGATAACAAGGGATGTTGGACTGCAACTTTCTTTTTTATACAAGGTTTATGATTATTGTTACTTTATGCGTCACAAGTAGATCCTCTTAATTTGTACAATATCATGATAATGTTAGCAGTTGGGAAGTTGATATTTCTCAATTTGCAGAGGCTTGTGGATATGTCGGAGGAGGAGAAGACACATTTGCCTGCTGTACTTGAAGCTCCTTATAGTGATGAAGTTCTGAAGGTGCATTTATTAGTCTGTTGGTTATAGGATATACTGCGTTTTCATTTTGTCAATGTGTGTGGAGTTTCACTCCCATAGTCTCACCTGATTGTTCCGGATATCTTTGCAGGATATATTTCACTTGATTGTGGGAACTTTTAGTGGATTGAAAGATACAAGTGGTCCATCATTTGTTGTAATGCTTGACCTTCAATGCGATGATCTGGTGAACGAAATGTTCAGTACATTTTTTGCGGTTGCCAGGTTTGTTTTGTTTAGTTTCTCAGTTTGAGGACTATTGAAGAAATCTTCAGTATGAATGTTTTGTATTTTTTAATTTGTAATGTACACAAGTATGCTTTACATATAGAAAAGAAAGACGCAACCCAGTTACCAGAGTGATTTCTAGTGACCGGATAAACCTACACTTTTAATCTAATCCTTAAGTCAAGGAGATTACACTAATAACGATACACGACACTAATCAGTCATCTTCCTTTAATCAAGGGAAGATGACTGGTACAGACTGCAGAACACATTTGCACACGGAAAGTCAGCGCAACAGAGAACAAGTAGTAGCCCAGTGGTCAGAGGAACCAACCCGACGAGAGAAGGACCAACCCGATGAGAGTTATACAATCATCCCGATGGCAGCACAGCAACCCGATGAAGTATGCAGACCATCCCAATACACTTGCAGCTGTTTATTATCTTTATTTCAACACTCCCCCTCAAGCTGGATCTAGTAAGTTAGTAGATCCAAGCTTGCTTAAAAAACGATGAAGATGAACAGATGACAATGGTTTGGTGAAAAGATCTGCGAGTTGATCACGACTTCTCGTAAACACGGTGCTGATAACTTGAGATTGAACTTGATTTCGAATGAAATGCCAATCCACTTCAATATGCTTAGTTCTCTCGTGGAACACAGGATTTGCAACAATGTGAATAGCTGCCTGATTGTCGCACATAAGAGACATGGGTGCAGAGCTTGGGAAGCCTAGGTCAGAAAGCAAACCTTTAAGCCATATTAATTTGCACGCTGTGATTGCCATTGCCCGGTATTCAGCCTCTGCACTTGAGCGAGCAACAACTTGTTGTTTTTTGCTCTTCCAGGTGACGAGATTTCCACCAACAAATGTACAGTAGCCAGTTGTAGATTTTCTATCCATTTCATTTCCTGCCCAATCTGCATTAGTATAACCGAAAATATCAGTAGACTGATTATTCTTCATAATAATTCCTCGACTGATGGAACCTTTGAGATAGCGCAGGATTCTTTTAACAATATACATATGATGCACAGTGGGTGCATGCATGAACTGACTGACCATACTGACTGCATAGGTGATATCTGCTCGAGTGATTGTGAGGTAGATGAGTCTTCCCACCTGTCTCTGATAGTGCTTCACATCCGGTATGACTTCTCCATCAATGTTGAGCTTAAGTTTGCAATCAATAGGTGTGGTGGAAGGCTTGCAGTCAAGCATTTTTTCTTCCTTGAGAAGATCCATCAAATACTTTCGCTGATGAATAAACAGTCCTTTGAAGGATGTTACCATTTCTATTCCCAGGAAGTACTTCAATTTTCCCAAGTCCTTGATTGCAAAAGTTTGTTGTAGTGTATGCTTTAGGTCTGAAATTTCGTCAGCATTATCCCCATTGATGATCAAATCATCAACATAGATGAGAACCATGAGTTTCCCTTTCCCATTAATGCGAACAAACAGGGAAGAATCAGCATTACTGTGTTTGAAGCCTATCTTTGTCAGCACGGAACTGAGTTTGGCATACCAAGCTCGAGGTGATTGCTTCAACCCATATATTGCCTTGTGCAGTTTACAAACCAGGTTATCCTTTAGTGGACCATAACCTGAAGGAAGTTGCATGTAGACTTCTTCTTGAAGTTCTCCATGAAGGAACACATTTTTTACATCCATTTGATAGAGAGACCATCCATTATTTATCGCCACAGAGAGAAAAACCCTCACGGTGTTCATCTGGGCAACAGGAACAAATGTTTCTTTATAATCGACCCCAAAGGTTTGAGGCAGAGGTAACACATTGAATACTTCCTCCCCCTGAGTTGTAGCCTGCTCAAAGTAAGGATTGTGTTCTTCAAATTCAACATCCTTAGACATAATGCATTTCTTGGTGATAGGATCAAAGCATTTGTATCCCTTTTGAGTGGAGGAATACCCAATGAATATGCATTTAGTCGCTCTGGCATCAAGCTTATCTCGATTTTTGGCTTGAATGTGTATGTAGCAAACACAGCCAAACACCTTGAGGTGTGTCAATTCAATTTTCCTGCCTTTTAGCACTTCATATGGTGATTTAAACCCTAACACTGAACTTGGAAGTCTGTTGATGAGGTATGTTGCCGTAAGGAGAGCATATGACCAGAACCTCTTTGGAATATTCATATGTATCATGAGGGATCGAGTTTTTTCCAAGAGATCCCGGTTCTTTCTTTCTGCAACACCATTCTGTTGAGGAGTACCTACACAGCTTGTTTGATGTATGATGCCATGTTCACTTAGATATTGAAACATATTGTTTGACATGAACTCAGTGCCATTATCTAATCAGAAAATTTTGACATTTGGTTGAAATTGGGTTTTAATGTGAGTGAAAATCCTTGAAAATATTGAAAACTTCACTTTTTGACTTCATCAGATAGACGAAACTAATTCTTGTAAAATCATCAACAAATGAGACAATGTTACAACCCGTCCCAAAATTTGATGTGAAATTACCAAAATACCCCTAGTGACCAATATTGACTTTTGTTGACTTTTTGAGACGACATGTGAAAATTTATTTCTTTACATATTCAAGATGTACTCGTCGATACGAACGCGTGGATGCAAGAGGAACTCAATTCGGAGTTAAAACGAACGTTTTACGAAATTTTAAAGTGTAGGGGCATTTTAGTAATTTTCACACCCATAAGTAAATTAGGGTTTTTGGCTGACTGCTGTGCAGCCAACCCCCTCATTCCCTCTCACTTTGCACGATCTCTCCCACTTCTCTCACTCTCGGCCAAAACAATCCAAAACCACCGAAACCCTAAAATTCTTGGACGAATCACAAAACCGTCAAACCGTCGCTCAAGATCATTACCATTACGATCGTCTCATCATTCTGGACGAGACTGTGATTTCAGAATATCCAAACTCGAACCCAATCGACCAAACCGACGTCGGAACGAAATCGGTAAACTGCCATTCAATTTTCTGTGCAATCCCAGCATAGGTAAGCCTCGAAACCATTACCATTGGTTCTATTACATTGAGTAGGTTCAAATCGACATAAAGAACGTGGAATTTGGTGCAGTTTTGAAGGCGAACGAAATTAGGGTTTCCCGAAGCTTTCCGGCCAATTTCAGGCCATCTCCGGACATTTTTCCGGCCCCAAATTGGTACGAAAATATTCTACTCGTCAATACCTTCAATTTGATATATGGCACGTTGAATTTGACCAAGGAATGAAGGAGTTATGAATTTTTGAAGTTTTGGGATTAAATCGGTATCTTTCCAGAAATTCCGACGAACCATGCGGCGGAGGATTACGGCGCCGGCGAGAGGAAGAAGAAGAAGGAATATTCTGTCAACAGTAACGGAATATTCCTGACGGCGTCAGAATATTTCGTTAGAAAAGGTATATTCTGTTAGCTTTAACTGACGCCGTTAATTCTAACGATGCTGACCTCAGCAGGCGCGTGGCTAACGTCAGCTGCGCGTGGGGGTGACGTCATCAGGCGTGTGTAGCGCATGCCAGCGCGTGGCGACACGTGCCAGCGTGTGCCGGCTCGTGAAGGCTTCTCTCTGCGCGTGGCGGCACGTCCGGCCGTTTCCTGGCGCGTGCGGCGGCGCCGACGGCGGTGGAGGGCGTCGGCAAGGTTTTCGGGCCCCGGAAATCGTTTTTCGAGCCCGTTTTCGCTAAAATAGTATTATTTTTGGGTTATTTTTCTATAAGGGCTATATTAATTTATATTAGGGAGGTTTTAATATTTTTTTCCCCTAATATTAAATAGGTAATCCTTCGACCCAACACCTCGAGGAGGGCAACGCCGAGGGGGATATCATTCCCGATCACCTGTGAGTGGACTTTTGTTTTATTAAATGGTTTATATGCTTTGAATTACTTATGGTTTGATATATTCTTGATTTCCAATGACATTTGTGACATGAACATATATATGTTTCTATATATCTATATATATATGTGTGTGTGTGTGTTTTATGAAATGGTTTTAAAGTGTGATTTCGGTTATGCACAAAAGTGTGGATATATATTATGAAATGATTTATACTATGATTTCGCTTATGCATAAATATATGTTGGGTTTTTAATATATGATTCCGATGAGGATGTTATTTATGCAACGTTTAAATATTTGGGAAATTATGAAGTATATGATATTCTTCACTTTTATACATGATGTATATATGTATGTTTTCAAACACACTTGGTATGCTTTCACTACGTTGTAGTACCATCTCACGGCCGTAGGACAAGTCTCACATGTTTGGGTCACACGCACTGTACTCCAGGGGTACTGTCCGGTAAATACCTTAGTGCAAGCTTGTCTTACGTTTATGTTTATTTTTGGGGAAAAGGCCCCATTACGTAAGGACTTGGGTGTGACGCGCTAATGCGCAAGTGCTTACATGTGTGTGGTACTAGGAGTGCAAATTAATTGATAATGTAAAGTGCTTGTACGGGGATTGAGAGGCTATTCCTCAACACGTACATGGGTGATTGCTCATATACCCTGTGTTGGTTTTCCTATTATCATATTATCGAAATATATGGCGAAACGAGTTATGGAAATATGATTTGTTATCTACGGATTTTATATTGATATATGTTTCCAGTTATACCTAAAGTACATTTTGATTTATACTACGATAGTATGATTTTTACAAATATACTGGATTTCAAATAGGGGGTTACTATGTTGAAAAGAGAAAGGTATTTCGAAAACTTTTATTTTCGTCCACTCACACCTTTTGTTTTTGTGCCCCATTCAGGACCTAGTGATAGAGCATCTGGTGAAGTCGAGGCATCCGAGTGGCAGCTCTGATTCTATTTCCCGACCATGTAGGGATTTATTATTCTTGTTCAGTTTCTTTAATAATATCCATCCCTGTTATGGATAGAGATTCTAGGAACTTGATTTATTATTTTGTTCCCACTGATTCAAATTAGTATGCTCTGAACCTTGTGCATATTGGCATTAAATTCCGCAAACTTTATGTCATGTAATTTACTTAAACTAAGTGTTGTCATGCATTTAATGGCTTCGTCACCTACGAGTGTCGGCCAGCACGCCCAAACTCGGTATCCACGTGGGTATCGAGGGTGGGGTGTGTCAGACAAAATATCTAAAACCTTCCATTGATTCAATAGTTGGACCCCACACATCACTGTGTATGAGTTCAAATGGTTTACATGTCACAGATTTGAATTTTCCAAATGGCAACCTGGTGGATTTAGATAATTTACACGTTTCACAGCCAGTAAGCGGCTCACAAATATTTGGAAAAAATTTTGACAATACAAACTCATAGGGGTGAGCTAATCTTCTATGCCACAACTGGTTTTCATCTATGGACTTTAACTTGGCTTGCAATGCTTGATTTTTGTGTTGTTTCTGCATAGATAATAAAATCCATTTATGAAGACCCCTTCACCAATCGTCTTCTTGGTGAGAACATCCTGAAACATTACATTATTGGATGAAAAAATTGCACGACAGTTTAAATTTTTTGTGATTTTCCTAACAGACAACAATTGGAAAGGAAAAGATGGTACATATAGAGCAGTGGAGGATATATTGGTTGAAAAAAGGTTGATTTCTCCTGTGCCTAAAACCAGAACAGTGTTTCCATTTGCAACATACACATGTGATGGTTTTGAAAAGGATTTAAATCCCTTTAAATTTTTTATTTTGTTTGTCATATGATCAGTGGCACCAGAATCAATTATCCAACAATCTGTTTCAATACTAGTTAATAAAGCAATAGAGAAAGCTTGTAGAATACCTGGTGCCTCCTTACTTGGTACCCTCTGATTTCCAGAAAGGAATCTAGCAAATTTTCCCAACATGGTTGTATGTTGGTCTTCTTCACCATTAGCTGAGCCAGAAGTACCTCCATGCCTCTTCTCTTGTAAGTAGTTGGCGAACTCATTGATGATAGTAAGCGGATTGTTCATAAAGTCAGCTGACCTATGAGATGTGGAGGATGAAGGTTGGGCCGCAGCAAGTTGAGCCTTGAAGTGACTCTACTGTGAAGACCTCGGTATGATTTTTCTCTCTTTGGTGAACTTGGGTTTAAGCTCTGGATGGAGTTCCCAACACTTATCTTCAGTATGCCCAACAACATTGCAATATTTGCACTTTAGGTGTGGGAACCTTCCCTTGTACACCTTAGCATCAGTATGCTTGGCGTGGGACACATACGCACGAGACTCCGTCATCCTCGGGCTTTGCTCAATGCTCATTACCTTCCTTCACGCTTCTTCTCTTTGAACGATAGCACATACATTGTTGAAGGTAGGCAGTTCTTGACTCATCAGGATGTGGCTTCTCAAGTCTTCATAATCTAGGCTCAAACTTCCCAGCAATTGATAAATTCTATCTTCCTCTGCTCTTTTGAGTAGCACTACAGGATCAGTAGTATGTGGAAGATACATATCTAGCTCATTCCACAGGGTTTTGAGCTTCCCGAGATGTTGAACAAATGATTTACCTTCTTGCTGAAGGCTGGCAGTGTCTTTCTTTAACTAGAACACTCGCGCATAATTGTTTTGGTTTCCATACATTTCCTTCAAGCTATTCCATAATTCTTGAGAATAGTTAAAATAGCTGAAAATCTCAGCTATATGCTTCTTCATGGTGTTAAGTAGGAGAGACATAACCAGTTAATCCTTGCATAGCCATCCACTGTACAAAGGCGAGGAGACGTCTGGAACTTCCATGCCTCCATTTACGAAACCGAGCTTTCCTTTACCTCCAAGGGCTAGTGAAACAGGTCGGGACCACGGTAAATAATTAAACTCGTTCAAAAGAATTGAACACAATCGTTGGTTGGTGTTTACCTCAAATTTACAGATCCTTCCTCAGTCATTTTGAAGAAATAATTTTACAGCGGAAAAATTAGAGTTAGGTTAAGATTGAACCTGCTCTGATACCATGAAGAAATCTTCAGTATGAATGTTTTGTATTTCTTAATTTGTAATGTACACAAGTATGCTTTACATATAGAAAAGAAAGACACAACCCAGTTACCAGAGTGACTTCTAGTGACCAGATAAACCTACGCTTTTAATATAATCCTTAAATGAAGGAGATTACACTAATAACGATACACGGCACTAATCAGTCATCTTCCTTTAATCAAGGGAAGATGACTGGTATAGATTGCAGAACACATTTGCACACGGAAAGTCAGCGCAGCAGAGAACAAGCAGTAGCCCAGTGGTCAGAGGAACCAACCCAACGAGAGAATGACCAACCCGATGAGAGTTATACAACCGATGGCAGCATAGCAACCCGATGAAGTATGTAGACCATCCCGATACACTTGCAGCTATTTATTATCTTTATTTCAACGTCTTGTTTACATAGGGTTATCGTATCTTCCAATGTTCAATACTTTTTTCGTGATTGCATACCTTTTCAGTTTGTTGTTTGCATTGTACATGAACTTCAAGCAAGAGGAAACTTTAACAGTTTGTGCTATTTGGAAAATGTTAGAAGGAACCAAGCAATGATAGGCTGTTTGAGGTTTTAACAGTTCATCCCTCTTGTGAGATTTTTTTTATTAATAAAAATGCATTCCTTATAAGAAAATTCTGACTTGTGGGACGGAAGAACAACTAGTAATATTTCTCAATTGGCAGAGGCTTGTGGATATGTCGACGGAGGAGAAGACACATTTGCCTGCTGTACTTGAAGCTCCTTATAGTGATGAAGTTCTAAAGGTGTGTATTGAAGCCCGTTGGTTACAGGATATACCGCGTTTTCATTTTGTCCCCTGGCCTCACCTCGATACATTATTCATTGCTTACGTACGACAAGAGTTGAGAACTCACTCTAATTCTCGATGCACTGTTGGTGTCGTCCACCGTGCCGCTTGGTGGTGCCGCCGTAGTTGGCGCATATGGTTGCTACATTAGAAGAAGTTGGCGATACATGCACGAAGAACGGACATGCGGATGATGAAATGGATGTTCAAGGCAAATGGGGTACGATGAAAATGATGGAAATGAAAATGGAAATGTAGGCATTGACATTCATATAATTACATATGACGTGGATGTTGGTGTCGACGCACCAATCCGCATCAATGGCTAATGTCGATGCACCGCACGAGGCCGTTTCGCATGAATCCCAAGATGTAACCCACCGCCTCATCGAGGTTCCGGATTGAGGGTACGATGTGTTATATGTACGGTGATTTGTTAAATCAACAACTAAAAGCGGGGTGCAAACCTTGTCAATCTTAATAATCTTTCCGGCCTCAGCTTGCCGGGACATTTCATAGCACACAACTCGGCTTCCTAGTTCATCAAATGAGATGCGATGATCTAACGGGACATTTTAATCCGCGATTGCAAAATGCCGGTGATTCGCTGCCTTCGTGGGCCGACGTGGCAAACCCATTCCAATTTAACTATACTTAGAGTTTGTTATTGTCCGCAACATCATCTAGGAGCCACAAGAAATCGTGGATGACATTGCTCAAGGGTATCGACCCCTTGTAGTTCAAGGGCCGATGTGTCACATGGCGATGGCGATGGACCTCCTCTCATTTAAACTCCGTGGTTAAGACGAGATTAGGACTAGTTTAGGGGTTGAGATGGGTTTTATATGATGTGCCGATATATGTAGATCATATCCGAGAAACTACTAACTAGAAAGACTTTTGATTTGATTTGGATTACTTACTAAATGTTTGTTGTGTACCTCTTCTAATAATCTTCCCTGGGCGTGCGCTTGTCGACATTTCATGCTGGTCATCGAAGTCGTGACCGCCATTCCCAAAGAGGTACATGTGTTTCTAGTTCATCAAAATGGAGTTGCATATAATCTAATACGATGGCGATGGCGATGGCGATGGCGATTGGCCCCCTCTCGCCGAGAGCGTGGTCGAGGATGAGAGACGACTAGGACTAGTTTGAAGCCGAGGTGGGTTTTATATGACGATGATATATGTAGATGATCTCCGAGAAACTACTAACTAGAAAGACTTTGATTTGATTGGATTACTTACTAAATTTGTTTTGTGTTGTGTACCTCCTAATAGTCTTCCTTGGCCCGTAATTAATGACATTTCATAAAGGTCATCGAAGCCAAAGATCAATTTCTTCCCAAAGAGGTACCTCGTTTTCCTAGTTCATCAAAATGGAGTTGCAAATGATCTAATACAATGGCGATGGCGATGGGCCTCCTTTACCGAGAGCGTGGTTGAGGATGAAGACTAGGACTAGCTAGTGGTTAAGATGGGACGTATGACGGATGATATAAGCAATACGATTCCAAGAAACGATTAACTAGAAAGACTTTTGATTTGATTGGATTATCATTAAATGTGTTTCAGGTTGTGGTACCTCCTAATAGTCTTCCTCGGGCCCGCAATTACCGACATTTCATAGTGGTGACGAAGCCGGGACTAATTTCTTCCCAAAGAGGTACTGCTTTCCTAGTTCATCAAAATGGAGTTGCAAATGATCTAATACGATGGCGATGGCGATGGCCACCATCGGGAGCGGGTTGAGGATGAAGACTAGGGACTAGTTTAGGTTAAGATGGGTTTTATATGACGATGATATATGTAGACGATCTCCAGAAACGACTAACTAGAAAGAGACTTTGATTTGATCGATTACTTACTAAATGTGTTTGTGTACCTTTTCTACTAATCTTCCCCGCCTCGCAGCTTGCCGATTTCATAGTGGTCATCAAAGCCAAGGATCAATTTTTTCCCAAAGAGGTACCTCGTTTTCCTAGCTCATCGAAATTGCTGCGTATGATCTAATACGACGGCGACGGGCCTCCCTTTGTCGGTAGCGTGGTTTGAGGGACGCAGGACCAGGGACTAGCTTGTGTCGAGATAGGTTTTGTATGACGATGACATATGTAGATGATCTCCCGAGAAACTACTAACTAGAAAGACTTTTGATTTGATTTTCGATTACTTACTAAATGTGTTTCAGGTTGTGTACCCTTGTAATAATCTTCCTCGTACAGCTTGCCGATTTCATAGTTGTCATCGAAGCAAGGGATTAGTTTGTTCCTACGTAGGTACTTATTTTCCTAGTTCATCAAAATAGAGTTGCGATGATCTAATACGATGGCGTATGGCGAAGGGCCACCCTTTACCGAGAGTGTGGCCGAGGATGAAGACTATGACTAGTTTGTGGTTATGATGGGTTTTATATGACGATGATATATGTAGACATATATGTGTATGATCTCCGAGAAACGACTAACTAGAAAGACTTCTTGATTTGATTAGATTACTTACTAAATGTGTTTGTGTTGTGTACCTTTCTAATAATCTTCCCCGGCCTGCAATTGCTGATTTCATAAAGGGTCATCAAAGCCAGGGATCAATTTTTTCCAAAGAGGTACCTTTTCCTATTTCATCGAAATTAAGTTGCTGTATGATCTAATACGATGGCGATGGGCCTCCCTCTCGTTGAAAGCATGGTTGAGGATGAGGACTAGGACTAGTTTAGGTTGAGATAGTTTTATACGACGATGACATATGTGTGATGATCTCCGAGAAACTACTAACTAGAAAGACTTTCGATTTGATTGGATTACTTACTAAATGTGTCTCGTGTTGTGTACCTCTTGTAATAATCTTCCTTGGCCCGCAGCTTGCCGATTTCATAGTGGTCATCGAAGCGAGGGATCAGTTTGTTCCCACAAGAGGTACTTATTTTCCTAGTTCATCAAAAATAGCTGTGTATGATCTAATACGATGGCGATGGGCCCTCTCTCATGAGAGCGTGGTTGAGAATGAGGACTAGACTAGTTTAGGGGTTGAGATGGGTTTTATATGACGATGATATATGTAAATGATTTCGAAACTACTAACCAGAAAGACTTTCGATTTGATCTGGACACTTACTAAATGTGTTTGTGTTGTGTACCTCTTCTAATAATCTTCCCCGGCGTGCGCTTGCCGACATTTCATAAAGGGTCATCGGGGGCCGCAGACCGCTTCCCAAAAGGTACACGTTTCCTAGTTCATCAAAATGGAGTTGTAGATGTTCTGTCACGATTGGCGATGGACCTCCCGCCGAGAGCGTGGTCGAGGATGAGGACCTGGACCAGTTTAGGGGTTAAGATAGGTTTTTATATGACGATGATATATGTAGATGATCTTCGAGAAACTACTAACTAGAAAGACTTTGATTTGATTGGATTACTTACTAAATGTGTTTGTGTTGTGCACCCTTTAATAATCTTCCAAGGTGCAACCGCGATTTCATAAGTACAATGGGGCAGAGATCAGCTTTCTTCCCAAAAAGGTACACGTTTTCCTAGTTCATCAAAATGGAGTCAGAGATGTTCTAATACGATGGCGATGGACCTCCCCGCCGAGAGCGTGGTCGAGGGACGAGACTAGGACCAGTTTAGAGGTCGAGATGAGTTTTATATAACGATGATATATGTAGATGATCTTCTAGAAACTACTAACTAGAAACTTTTGATTTGATTGGATTACTTACTAAATGTGTTTGTGTTGTGTACCCTTCTTAATAATCAGCTTAGCCTACATTTGTTAATTTTATAGTTGTCATCGAAGCCGTGGACTGGGCTTCCCAGCAGATACCCGTTTAGTTCAAGAAAATCGAGCCGCAGCATGATCTAATACGATGGCGATGGCGATGGCGATGGGCCTCCCCTTCGCTGACAACATGGTTAAGGATGAAGACTAGGACTAGTTTTGGGTTGAGATGTGTTTTATATGACGATGATGATATGTGATGATCTCCGAAAACTACTAACTAGAAAGACTTTCGATTGATCGGGATTACTTACTAAATGTAGCTTGTGTTTGCGGTACCTTCTAATAATCTTCTCTCTCAAGGCAAAGCTTGCTGATTTCATAGTGGTCATCGGCTGTGATTAGTTTCTTCCCAAAGAGGTACCGTTTTCCTAGTTCATCAAAACGGAGCTACAAATGATCTAATACGACGGCAATGATACGGGCCTTCTTTGCCGAAAGGTGAAGTAGGATGAGGACTCAGACTAGTTTGGGGGTTGAGATGGGTTTTATATGACAATGAAATATGTAGATGATTTCCCGGAAACTACTAAATAGAAAGACTTTTGATTTGATCGATTACTTTTACTGTGACGATGATATATATGTGTATGATATAATACCGATACCGATATTGGTATGGCCTAATGATTTCCCAAGATTCATTCATTCGGAATCGAGTAGTCTATTTGGCCTATTGATTCATCCATCTCGTATTGGTAATGCACTAATATAATGAATTACATAACGTATCAAAATTAGTATTTTGTAACGTATTTAATACGTACCCTAATATCAATATTTGCACTTCAAATTATTGCTACTTTATATGTCATATCCGGGCCCCGGAATAATATTATTTTATTCTGAGGTGCAAAATGACGATTTTGCTCCTTGGTTGACCTACGGTTGATTTTGCGTCGTAACTGCACGACGCTTCACTTGTATTTCGACGTGCTCAAGCGATACGAACGCGTAGACGCGGAAGCGTACGTCGTCTGACCGAACGAATATTTTACGGCGTCGATTTTCGACGTTTCCCGTAATTTTAACTTTTGGACTGACCCATTTGGCAACAGCCACATGGCCTATCCCCCGAAATTGGGGGATTTGGTCCTGGGGTCTTTGACCCGCGGGCTTCCTCCCTCTCCTTCGTCTCCCTCTCCTTCTTCTTGCGTAAAAACAAAAACAAACTCACACACCCACCTCCCGAGCACACCCGAGCTCTTCCCCGAGCCATCTTCCTCCTTGGCCACCAGGCTTACGTACTATCCCCACCGTACGCCGAGCCACCGTGCTCGACTTGAACCCAAAACCGCAAAAAAAACCGAAACCCGTGATTTCACTAAATGCACCCCCGACCCATTTTCTCGTCGATTTCGACCCCAAAGGTCCTCTTCGGTCACCATTAGACTCACCAGTGGTCCCCGCAAACTTGCTCGAACCCCGTCTCGCCGAGTTTGGCCGTGATTTGCGATCCTGAAATCGACAACTTGGTTCTCGAGATTGTCTCCTCCAAAATCCACCCATCTCAGCGCTTGGCCTCCCTGTGGTAAATTTCGATTCCCCTTGACTCAGCCTTCATTTTGATATAAATTTCGTTAAATTTGGTTGAGAAATGAGTGAGATATCGACGTTTGAAGTTTTCCGCCTAAATTCCTGGGCCTCCTACATGGATTTGCGACGGGCGCGGCGATGGCCGCGATCGAAGACTGGCCGAATGGCTGACAGTCACATGACAAGCCGCAAACTGCCGAATCAAGTTATGTTGACAAGCAATAACTTGGTTTGGGATCAAGGCCGACTGCTCGGCTGAGCTACAAGGTGGCCGCGCGTGGCGCCGCGCGTGAGCGCGCGTGAGACACCACGAGCCGCGTGAGCCGCGGCTTGGCGCGCTTGAGCCGCGCGCAGGCGCGTGGAGGTCCAATTTCACCCGCTTTCACTTCCGGGCGACTCGTGATTTGACGTGTACTACCCCTGGTAGTACGCATGATATTTTTCTGTGTGTTTGACTCCCTCCAAATTGAGTAGAAAACAAGGATGTGGTTATTAAATTAATTAATTGCTACCTTTATGAGATTAATCAATGTACCGTGATATCTCATATAGGTGAGACCAAATGGTAAAGGTAGGCGACGTGTGCTACGGCACACGGCGGCCCACGGCGGCGCTTGGGCTTCACCCCGAAACTCCGTTGCTCAACGCCGTTTTCTTCGTATTTTCAATTACTTTATTAATCTTGGGTGTTCCAAAATAGGTTTGGTTTACCCTTGGCGCCTGGAGATGAGACGTTGGACTTCCCGGCTTCCGGTATTTGTGAGTGGGCCCTTTCCCTATTATTTTAAATGTGTTTTATATTTGGGAAATTATATATTTGACTATGCCTTACATTTTATTGTGGTTTTAAATGGTATTTACTCGTATATTTGGTAGACCTAGTAATTTCGGTGGGTATTTACTCTGCTACTAGTTTCACCGCATTTCGGTAGGCTATAGAAATTGTTTACATGGGCCTACATTTCCATTTGGGAATTATACCATTAAATTGGTGGATTTCGTATTGGTTTTGTACGCGTATTGCTAGTATCATCTTCGCCATATTTTAGGAATTTAGTGGAATTAAGTATTTTAATTCCCTACTAGTACCTATTTGTGATCTCAAGTTTTATACTCCATATGACGGCTTGAGCCGTATTTGGGTGAACCTTTGGATATGGTAAATCTCTAACAGATTTTTGGGGTTCACCTTAGCTTGCCATTAAGTTGGTATTTCTATACCTTGGTACCATGTGGCGTATTCTGGGCATTTCTACGATTATAGCTATATGTTTGGTATTTTGGTACGGCCCGAAAATACTAAATATATATGGATTAGCCTGGTGGCACCCTTTACTCCTGGGAAATTACCTCACATTGTTTTATGTATAGTATTTCGTAGTATGTTTTCATACGCTCAACTAGTTGCTTACACGGTGTTTAAGGCATACCGTCCTGGCCGTGACCAAACACGCATTGTTCACACGTTACCTATACGCTCGCTATGGACCCATAGTAAAAGCGCCGTTCTAGGTCGCCCGGGCGACTCGAACTGCTGTGATGCGCATACGCCGTCGCCTTCACGTGATTTGTGTACACGAGCGCATCAAGCACATTTATACACTGTACTGCTCATGACGTAATATATCCGTATGAACTTGTGTGTTTGCAATACCTAAACGAGCATTTATCTACAGAAGTCTTGGACGGTGGGGGACTGGGTAGGACTACTTCTCACGTGATTGTTCACATCGCACCAATGCTCACTATGAACGACAAGAGAGGGAAGCGCCCCGTTCTCCAGTCGTGGCCGGGCGACTCAACTTGTCAGGATGCGCAGCATGCGCCACCTTCACGTGATTGTGTATATGTGAGTCGCTTATTTTATAGTTTTATGTGACTAAGTGTTGCCACCGGTTTTTCACCGATACCACGGAAGTTTTCAATCGACTTTACGGGTTTCCCGTAAGATCTTATTTTATGAACTTTTGATAAAGTATTGTGTGCCGAACGGTAGCTTTCCGTCTCTGTTTCGACGGTAAGTGTATTTCCGTACTTACCTCGATTTTCTACCTACTATATGGTACGTTTCGAATTTGCCAAACCAACTACTTGATTTTGATCAAGTAGGTTACTATTTTCTAAAGCAAAGGTTTTTACAAAAATGACTATTATTGGCCCACTACCCTTTGTTTTCGCGCCTCCGTGTTTAAAGGGCCGGAGTCAGTTTCACGTTCGAGGCTGGTGGCATTTGACGAAGGTTTAAATTTCTTGGTATTGTAATACTGCATTCGTACCATGTACTGTATTTGGTTAAATTCTTCCGCCTGTACATTTGTGTACACCTTGATCTCAATTTATTCAATTCATTTCCGTATTTCATCCAAATTGGCTTCGTCACCCTACGTGTGTCGGCGCACACTCGACTTTGGATGTCCACGTGTACATCCGTCGGGATGTGTCAGATTGGTACGTAGCCCAGTTATTTTTAACCTATGCCTTCCCCTTCCGTACAGGCTCCTGGGGTTTGGGCTGGTACCTGTACTTCACTCTTTGAATCTACTCTTGGATTTGAGAAATTCTCCTCGAACTCTTACACCTTCGGTGTATTGTCCTAGTTAATTCTAAGTTCTTTCAGGTCATACACCTCGACGTCACCAACGCCAGTTTTCGGCGCTTAGCTTTGGACGACTTGGACGTTTTGTGTGACGTAGACGCTTCTTTACCAACTTGCGTTGGAATCGCACTAAATCGGGAAACTAATCTCGCTATCGTATTTCCTCGATCAGTTCGCGTGGTGCCGCTTGATACCTACTCGATGACTTTGTCATCAAGTGCTTTCCCTTAGGGGCGACGCTAGGCGTAGTTGTTGGCGGAACTTGTTTCCTTGTTCGACTAATCCTAGTGGACCAAATCTGTGAGACTTAGTTTCACAAAATTCTTTGTAATCGACGGTGCTTTACACTTTAACCGACGTCTTCACTTACGGGTGATGCTGAACAACTAACGCTTGCTCGACTGGACGTGCCCTTCCATTTCGTGTGGCCGTATGCGGCGATCGCCGAGTACGCGCCGCGTACTCAAATTGTTTGTAGCCGAGTGCTTGAGACGTTTCCTCCCAATTATTCCAATCACTTTCCATTTTCATTCGGAAATGGAAAATTATCACCGTGAATTCCTTGTACCGTACTTTCCGCACGTGGCGACGCAACGACCTTCGATGATCGTAAACCGAACTCCGTCTGGCCGACTCTTCTCGAACAATTCGTGACCACTACTTTTCGGTAATTAGGACAATTTCCATCTCTTTGATGTTGATCAATTGTGTGGAGTCTCTATGACTTTTGTTTTGTCGTGACTCAATCTTCTTCGAACGTTGAAGAACTTTTCGTACTCTCGAAGTCGATACTTCTTCCACCATGTACTTTTTGTCATTCAAATCGATCATCTTCCCACTTGTGCATGTGTGCTATCTTAACTATTCGCTTCGGCGAAAGTTTGATTGCTTATCTAATGGTGACGAAGATTGAAATTAACTTCTGGCTTTGACTCTAATCAAGGCGTATCCACCTGTCTCGAATGGCGCTTGACTTTTATCGAATCTTGTATTCGAACGCCGACGTGAAACAAACCACCCGCATGCAACCTTAAAACCGATATTAGCCCCAGCCTTGAATTCCTTAGAACTCCGCGAAGCCCCTCGAAGCCCGTCGAGTTCGTAATCCCAAGAACCTGGAATCAAGTTCCTAAGTGATGGCTTAAAATGGCCTGGGATCACCGTTCGGGAATCTACCTTTTGCCCTGTGAGTCGGTATCAAGGGCCATTCTTCGGGGTCTCCGGAAAGAATCCGTCTTTAACGTGGAAGTTCGCCTCCAATCATCCAAGAGTGGATCAACTTCACATTAAACTGTGAGGTTGATTTGCCGGGTATCCCCAAGCTCAAGCATCGGGGTAACTCCACCCGGCCCATCGCCCAGTCTCCGCCATTGCGACACTTGTCATGTTGGTGAGTGTACACGAAGAAACTCAAGAGTGCCATGTCTCAGGACGATTGGGACACAGAAAGGCCAACTGTCCGCAGTGATCTCCGCAAAATCAATCTTTGGCCTCGGTTCGATCCAAGAATTGACGAACAGCTTTCTTTCGATGTCCCATTTGTTGGAGATGCACATTGCCAAGGCAATGTCATCCCATACTCCGGAACCTTTCTCCCACTCTTGCTATTCTACTCAGATCCCGGTGGTGCCTCGGCGCCCAAAGGTGGAGTATTGTTAACTCTGACCGAGTTCGTACTTTTACCAATAGATACACTAAACGATCTCGATCTTGTTTTCGGAAATGTTAATCTCTCTTAGATTTTACTTGAATCCAATGGATCCAAGTATTTACCACCTATTCCACTTCGTTTACTCAAACTACTCACCATATTGTACTTCTACCGGTACGATTTGAAATCGCTATGCCGTGAGGCAAAGTTTGTCTTGTTCCTCGGGGGCTGGCCTAAGTGATACTGCTATCATCGCCAATCAAGTTTGCTGTCACCTCATTCCTCCTGATGTCGTAGTTTTCGACGTGATCCTAGGGAATGGATTATTACCTCCCAATTTTGTGCCGCCAAAGCAGGGATTGTCGGCGAGGTTGATCACCTTCTGCCACTCCGGCATATCAATCGTGATGTTCACTCTACTTAGTACCTGAGAAATCGACTTCGTGGCCGACTTTCGCCTACGAGTGCAACGCCGTCGAGTTAGGGCTTGTGATGGTTTCATCACATCTTTGACGCTGGAGGAAGGAAATTCTTCGTGTTGACGATCAAACCGATTGTCAACGAATCTTTCCGAAGTTTTCCGACGATCTACCTGGATTACCTGATCGAGAAGTGAAATTCACCATCGATCATCCTGTGTATTGATCAGACTCTTTCCTTACTCCTCTTATATCTTTTGGCTCCACCTGAAGCCGTGTGAGCCAAAGGAAATTTCGCTTCAAACCTTCGTCGAATTCTTCAATCTCGCACTTCCTTGTGCAGGAGCTTAGGGTCTTGTTTAGACTAAACGAAGTGACGCGTGTTCTAAGGCCTCTACATCGATTTAGGCAATTTATTCGGGTGACGACTAAAACCGCTACCTCGCCTCTAGAATCGATGATCTCTCCGACCTCACTCCGAAGTGCACAAATTTCTTCAATATCGATCTCGAGGTTTGATTGTTTTCTCAACCGAAGATCAAAAACGTTTGTTGGTTACTTAACCACTTTCTAGACTTGTCAGCGAGTCTTACGAGTTCTTTTGTCATACCTTCAGGATGACAATCGCCCAAGAATCCTCAAATTTGTTGACTCGAGTACTCCGCTCGTACTCGACAAGCGTGATAGTCTTCCGGCCGACTTTCGGCGTATTCCAATCCTCGGGGCCGATCATGCGAAAATGGCACCGTCGCATGATTTTGCTCGAAGTTTAAGAAGTTTTCAATTTGTGCCAATTCTAACCCCAATCATATGTCTTTCTTGGGACATGTGATTCCCGGATTGCTTCTTTGTCGATCCCAAGATGGTTGCGTGGCGGGGATCCGGGAGCGACCGTGTAATGGGTTACAAGATTCGAACCTTCGGCTTAACCTAGCTTTCACCGACGTTTCGTGAGTGATTTCTTTTCCGCGTTCCGCCTCTCACTCTAAACTTGCTGTGAAAATTTAAATTTGTGTGGAGCGACACCACGAGCAAACTTTCTTGATCGCTCAAGTTTGGTCTACTCTCTATCTCTTGTATTAGCACTTTCCAAAGACGGGGCCAGACCAGACCTACAAAGTGATGCTTCACCGAACGGGTCTGGAGTGCGTGCTACTAAGAGATGGATGGATAATCGCATGCCTGCATTAAATCGAAACCGCATGAGATGAATTATCATACCCATGTTTCGAAGTTGGCTGCCGCATCTTTACTCCGGTTCGCGACATTTTCACCTCGTGAGACGAGTGCACCGCTCACCGATCACCAAGGCTCGAGGCATCTCTTTTCTTTGAAGACCTCAATCTCGCCAAAAGGAGATGGATCAGCCGATGAGCAACTACCGTTCGCCTAGTCGCTTCCTCTTTTTGATTGAATTCTTGGCACCGTTGTCACGCTGGAGTTGTCGCGGGTGACAGCGTTCTTAACCAACTTTCTAAGACAATTGCTGTTTCTACACCGGCGGCGCTAAGGGAGCATTTTTGGAGACGTTACGCTAGAGTCGTTTTACTCGCATCTACCCCATTGTACTTCTTATGGAAATTTCTGTGGACGAAATTTTTATGTGGGGTAGATTGTCATATCCCGTCCTGAATAATATTATTTTATTCCTGAGGTGCAAAAATGACGATTTTGCCCTTTGCTGACCTACGGTTGACTTTTTGCGTCAACTGCATTTATCAGCTACTCTGTATTTTCTTGACGTGCCTGCCGATACGAACGCCAGACGCTGAAAGCCGTACGTCAAATGGACCGAATCATTTACGGGCGCGATTTTCACGCCCTGCACTTAACTTCGGACTGGACCCATTTGGCAAGAAGCCACACAGCTCATCCCCCGAAATTGGGGGATTTGGTCTCTGGTCTTTGACCCGTGGCTTCCTCCCCTCTCCTTCGTCCCTCCTTCTTGCGTAAAAAACAAAACAACTCACACACCCACTTCCCCGAGCACACCCGAGCTCTTCCCCGAGCCATCTTCCTCCTTGGCCACCTCTCGCTTACGTACTCATCCCCACGCACGCCGAGCCACCGTGCTCGACTTTGAAACCTTAAACCTCGCAAAAACCGAAAACCCGCATTTCACTAAACGCACCCCCGACTCCATTTTTCTCGTCGATTTCGACCTCCCAAAGGTCCTCTTTTCCGGTCACCATTGGGACTCTCATTCAGGTCCCCGGCAAACTTGCTCGAACCCCGTCTCGGCCGAGTTTGGCCGTGATTTGCATCTCGGGAAATCGACAACTTGGCTCGAGATGTCTCTCCAAAATCCCACCCATCTCAGCCGCTTGGCCTCCCGCGGGTAAATTTCGATTCCCGACTCCAAATTTCCTTCATTTTGATATAAATTTCATGAATTTGGTTGAGAAATGAGTGAGATATCGACGTTTGAAGTTTTCCCATTAAATTAGCTTCCTGAAGGGACGGCGACGGCAAGCCGGGCACGGCAGCCATGGCTGGGCGCGGCGACCGAAGACTGGGCCGATCGCGCCGACGGTTGGGCCGATGACGCGCAAACCGGCCGAACCGGGCCACGTCGACGCGCGAACTGCCCGACTGCGCGACCGCCTGGCCGGGAAGCCGCAAGGTGGAGCCGCGTGAGCTGCCAAGGCGGAGACAGCTACGGAGTCACAAGGTGGTACCCGCGGCTCGCGCGTTCGAGCCGCGCGCGAGGCGCGTGGGAGGTCCAATTTCACCCCGTTTCACTGGGGCGACCAGGATTTTACGTGTACTACCTCTGGTAGTACGCATGATATTTTTCTAGGTGTTTTCTGGGACCTCCAAATTGAGAAAAACAAGGGATAGGGTTAAATTAATTAATTCGTTACCTTTATGAGATTAATCACTGACCTGGATATCTCATATAGGTGAGACCAAATGGCAGCGTGGTGGCGACGTGTGCTACGGCACACGGCGGCCCACTTGCGGCGGTTTTGGGGTTTCTCGACCCGAAACTCCGTTTGCTTCCCGAACGCCCGTTTCTTCGTATTTTCAATTACTTTATTAATCTTTGGGGTGTTCCAAAATAGTTTGGCGACCCTTGGCGCCGAGACGTACGTTGGACTTCCGCCTCTAATATTTGTGAGTGGGCCCTTTCCCTATTATTTTAAATGTGTTTTATATTTGGAAATTATATATTTGACTATGCCTACATTTTATTGTGGTTTTAATGGTATTTACTCGTATATTTGGTGTAATTTAGTACTTCGTGGTATTTACTTAAGCTACTAGTTTCAAATTTTCAAGATTTCGTAGGCTGGTGGAAATTAGTGGGTAATGGGCCCACATTTCCATTTGGGAATTATACCATTAAATTGGTGATTTCCGTATTTGGGTTTTGTACGCGTATTGCTAGTACCGATTTGGCCATATTTTAGGGAATTTAGGGAATTGCATTTTAATTCTACTAGTACCTATTTGTGATCTCTGTTTTATATTTCCATATGATCATTGAGCCGTATTTGGGTGAACCTTGGATATGAAAATTCCTACCGTATTTTGGGTTCACCTAGCTTGCCATTGTTGGATTTCTCATACCTTGGTACCCATGTGGCGTATTCCTGCATTTCACGTATTATAGCTATATGTTTGGTATTTTTGGGTACGGCCCCGAAATACTAAATATGGTGGTGATTAGTTTCCAGGGCATCCTTATCGTGGAAATTACCTCACATTGCTTTATGTATAGTATTTCGTAGTATGTTTTCATACGCTCAACTAGGCTGTTACACTCTGCTTGGGTGGTACCGTCCGGCTGTGACCGCCTTCACGTGATTGTTCACACGCACCTATACGCTCGCTATGGACCCATAGTAAAAGCAAATGTTTCTAGGTCGCCCGGGCGACTCGAACTGGTTGTGATGCATACGCGCCAAACCTTCACGTGATTGTGTACACGAGCGTATCAAGTTATTTATACACTGTACTCGTTCATGATGTAATATATTCCGTATGAATTGTGTGTTTGCAATACCTAAACGAGCATTTATCTTGTAGTCTTGGATTGTGGGACCGAGACTACTCTCTACGGATTGTTCACACGCACCAACGCTCACTATGAATCCATAGTAGGTGCCACTGCCTAGGTCGTATGGGCCACTCGAACTGTTGTGATGCGTGATGCGCCGCCTTCACGTGATCGTATAGCGCAGCGTTTATTTTATAGTTTTATGTGACGGTGTTGCCACCGGTTTTCACCGATACCACTAAGTTTTCAATCGACTTACGGGTTTCCCGTAAGATCTTATTTTATGAACTTTTTGATAAAGTATTGTGTGCCGAATCTGGGAAGCTCCGCCCGCTTCTGATGCTAGTGTATTTCCACTTACCTCGATTTTCTACCTACTATATGGTACGTTTCTGAATCGGTTTTCAAACCAACTACTGATTTTTGATGGCGAGGTTACTATTTTCGAAAGCAAAGGTTTTTACAAAATGACTATTATTGGCCCACTCACCTCTTTTGTTTTTGCGCCCTCCGTGTTTAGGCGGCCGGAGTCGTCTCACGTTCGAGGCGGTGGTATGACGAAGGTTTAAATTTTCTTGGTATTGTAATACGTATTCTAATTCATGTACTTGTATTTGGTTAAATTCTTCCGCCCGTACATTTGTGTGTGTACACCTTGATCTCAATTTATTCAATTCATTTCAGATTTCATCCAAATTGGCTTTCTGCCAAATTCCCACGTGGTGTCGGCCAAAGACACCTCGACTCCTTTGGATGTCCACGTGTACATCCCGGCCTGGATGTGTCATTATATTGATACATATGTGCATGAATATTTATTTCTCTATAATTACATGTGAATAGAAGTTTTGTTGTGTTTTTAGAATTTTAAAACCTTTTTTTTATTTGAGACTTGAGTAACAAAAAATTTCATTTGAAACGAATAGTTATAAGATAGGATTTAGGTTTTGTGATATTAATTACTCTTTTCAATTAATTGTTATAAACGAATTGGTATAAGATAGATTTCAAAAAATTTCTTTGAAACGAATTTTTATATTCATTTTCATAATTATATGTGAATATTCATCAAACGCCCTTTTCTCATTCATTCATTCTTTTTTTAGGATAATACTTAGGTAATCACTAGTGAGTATGCTACATACTCACTTTTTTAATTTGGTCCAATAATATTTTAACGTATGTTTTATTGTTTTAAAAAATAATGGATATGTTATTTAATTTTTCTTGGACTTTTAAAAACAAAGAACACATGACATATTTTAATTAGACTAAATTAAAAAGTGAGTATATATGCTACTTACTAATGAATACCTAAATATTATCCTCTTTGTTATTTCATCATGAATCAATTGAAACAAGAAACCGAGCTATTGCAAGCAAACAAAATTTAAATGTAGATATTTGAATCCCCAATCGTTTTTGTAAAGAAAAATAAAAGAGTGATTCTATTTACACCTAATTATATTTTGGACATTCCACATAAAAAATATTTTATTCAGTGACATACATATCGCCTTTCCAAATGACAAAAAGTCTTGACTAAAACAATAAAATTATGGGTGCGCATACGAGTCTTTGGACCCATGGATTCAGACTGTACTACTCGGTCCGATGTAAAACCATTCGACTTGTGTAAAAACGAGTTGAAAACCAAGTCCATATTTTTTATGTGCTGGTAACCCGACCTAAACCATTTAAGAGTTGTCTTAGCACTTTTCATCTTATTAGTGGTCCACAACGACGCCCATGATCCCTAATTCCATATCTATCTAACCTTAAGAATTAAAACAACGATCAAACTTTTTTAAACAAAGAGTCTTAAGAAAGTGATTTATTTAACCATGCAATAAAGTGATTTTAGTAGCCTAAGTGGTTTTTTTGGACTTATAGAGTTTTGATTTCCTTTAGGACTCGGTATTGACTTTGTTAGACATAATTATTTCATAACAGAAATATAGAGAGATTGTTTTATATTGTTGTTTTGTTATATATAAACCTGAACCGGCTCGGACTCATTTACAAAAAAAAAAAACAAGTCGAGTTCATATCCACCAGAAAATAAAAATTATACGAAAAGGGAAATATTTATCCGCGAAACGACATGTCGTTTGCTGCACCTCCTTCCATTCCCGTCTGTTCCACGAAAAATCAAGAAAATCAGAACAATGGTGGAGCACAACGACGTCGTTGTAACCCATCGGAAAACAAAGTAAACAAGTAATAAAGTCGCGTGCTTGCAGCTACTGAGAGAGTGTTCAATCGAGCAGACGGAGAGAGATGGCGTACTTGAGCATGGGAGAAGCTCACAGAAGAATCACCGACTACCTCAGCCGCTTCTCCAACGCCGTTTCGACCCAGGACGGAGCTTCCCTCGAGCACCTCCTCTCTCTCTCCTCCAACAGCCCCGCCCTCCTCTCCCTCGCCGACGCCCTCAACGTCTTCCAGGTCACCGCACTTATACCCAATGTGTATTTATACGAATATGTATTTATACATGTATAATGTATTTGTTTCAATTTGGGAATTTAGGGTTTTGATTGGTTTCTTGGTGTGTGACAGGACTTCAATAGATTGATCAAACAGTCCGATAACGACTCGCAATTTAGCGAGATTCTGGTTCATCTGTTCCGGGCTTTTCAGAGCTACCGAATTGGGAATTTCATTGATTCCTACCAAGCATTTGAGAAATCCGCAAAGTATTGATCTTTTTTTTTTTTGTTGATATTTAATTTAATTTTATTCTTTTCTCTGTGTGTAATTTTGTATTTGGTGTTGGTGTTTGACTAATGTTGGTGGTGGATGTGCAGTGCTTTCATTCAGGAGTTTCGGAATTGGGACACGGCTTGGGCTTTGCCAGCATTGTATGTCATTGCTTATGAGATTAGGGTTCTAGCTGAGAGGGTAAGACCCACAATTTAGTTTCTTTTGAATAAAAAACTTTGTGCTTTATTTCGTAATTGGTTGTTGATATGTTGGGAAGACGGATCGAGTAAGACTGTTATGTGTGGTTTTGCAGGCTGATAAGGAGTTGGCTTCGAATGGGAAGTCCCCGGAGAAGTTGAAGGGAGCTGGTTCTTTCCTTATGAAAGTCTTTGGGGTTCTTGCAGTAAGATTTCTTTCTTTTGATATTATATTTCTTCCGCTGCTCTAACTAAACTTTGTTTGTATTTTGCTCTCTTTGCATGAAAAGTTAATTGCTTTACTCATACTCCTATAATAATGACAGTTGATTTTTTTCTTGGGTGTTTATGAACAACTCTTTGAATCCCTAGTGCTAACTCTTTCATTGGTGCATTCATATAGGGAAAAGGCCCGAAACGTGTTGGAGCATTATACGTTACTTGCCAGTTGTTTAAAGTTTACTTTAAGGTAATATTTAATGCATGCTTATGAGTTTGCCGATGCTTTTGAAATCTGAATTAGCTATTAGGGTCTCTTTTGAATGCTGAATAAAAAACAAGTAGCCTGAGCTGCATTATGATGAATTATTTTTATAATTTTATTACTTTGCAGCTTGGTACAGTTCACCTTTGCCGCAGTGTCATAAGGAGTATTGAAACTGCGCGAATATTTGATTTTGAGGAATTCCCTAAGAGAGATAAGGTCAGAATTGCCTTTGGTTGAGCAGATCCTATTTTCTTTTCTCGTGCTCCCTCGCCTTTTCAATGGGTTCTTGATTTCCAACTAGTTTTTTGCTTATTCTCACTGTTGTACTGTGATATGCAGGTCGCCTACATGTATTATACAGGTCGTCTGGAAGTTTTCAATGAAAATTTCCCTGCTGTAAGTGTCCAAATTTCCATGATGGTAATGATGTGCAAGCTTCTTGTTTGCTAAGCTATTTAAGTAGTGTTTTGGTTTTGGTTTGGGGGGTCACTCTCTGGATTCTTCAACTCTAAAAATTAGAGACATTAGATAGAGCAGTGAGCAGTTCCCTTACAATCACTTTAAATGAAGACATTGCTCCCAACTTATATCACGGAATCTCAGAAAATGTGTGCTCGAATTAAAGATTTTATCTCAGTGGATGTTTGATCTTATACTTTGCCTGATTTCACTTATTTCTATGCATGCAAAAAGCTCTAGAAGTGAAAATCTTAGTTTCCATCAGGCGTGTGCTATTCACTAAATCTACTTTTGTTACCTTGCAGGCTGATCATAAATTATCATATGCCTTGAAGCATTGCAATCCTCAGCGTGAAGCAAATATAAGGTAAGGTTCATGTGTGCTTGTTGCATATATTTTGCATCTGCATGATAGACTTTAAGGGGGGTATCTATGTAGACAAAAAGATTAGATTTGTTATATGTTGTACTGTCTTTTATTGTCCGACTCATTGTTTCTCTTTTCTTATTTACGTAGGATGATATTGAAGTATTTGATACCTGTGAAGCTTTCATTAGGCATCTTACCAAATGATTGGCTTCTGGAAAAGTATAACTTGGTTGAGGTATGGCATTCCCTTTGAATTGTTATTTCTTTAACTGCAAGAGATTATTTAATGCTTGATGAGTAGAAATGAGATATTCCGGTATCACTTAGCTATGTTGGTTATATGCTACATAAATGTATTTACTGGTGTCTCAGTGAAGATGAATGTTGACTTTTAGCTTGGCCCCACTCCCCTTCTCCAAATTTGTGGCTAAATCCTAGTTTATAACTTCTTGCTTCTTTCGCAGTATGGGAATGTTGTACAAGCTCTAAAAAGAGGCGATCTTCGACTTCTTCGGCATGCTCTTGAAGAGCACGAAGATCAGTATGTGTATCTTTGATTTTGAAAATCTTGAGATTAGTAAAAATCGATTTCTGATGATGGATCTGATTCCTTCGAAATGAAACAGGTTCTTAAGATCAGGTGTATATCTTGTCCTAGAGAAGCTAGAACTCCAAGTCTACCAGAGACTAATAAAGAAAATGTAAGTTCTCATGCCACTTTGTAAAATTGACGGTAATTTCTCTGAAGATTCAATTCATGACTTCCACTCCACATGCTCATTGTGCAGTTACTTGATTCAAAAGCAAAAGGACCCGGTTAAAGCTCACCAGCTGAAATTAGAAGTAATTGTTAAAGCTTTGAAATGGCTTGAGATAGCCATGGATGTCGATGAGGTACTTGTTTTCCCCGTCTCTCTATCTCTCTCTCTCTCTCTCTGGTAGAGCTGTTAATCAAATCTCTGGTGTAATTTGTAGGTGGAGTGCATAGTGGCCATATTAATATACAAAAATCTTGTAAAGGGATACTTTGCTCACAAGAGCAAAGTTGTGGTTTTGAGCAAGCAAGATCCTTTCCCTAAATTAAATGGAAAGCCTGTCAATTCGTAGAAAAGATCGATAGAAGTAGTTGGGTGATGAAAAATACACAATGAAGATGAGATACATATGCCGGCCAGTTGATCGTCATGGGAACCCATTTTTGTGAGATTCGTGAAGAATCACTGTATTATAAATGTTTTCTGAGGCAGCTTATACAAGTCTTACTTTTTTCACATCCCTTGTAATTTGAACTTTGTGAATCTTTGAGAACTTAACAGCCATCTTATGTTCATGTTTATGCTCATTATTCACGTCAAAACATATATCAATTTTGTTCGAAATCATGTCGATTTACCAATGATGTCCTCCAACATGGTCAGCTATGGTAAACTTATGCATCCTCTGTTCCTTGCAGTCCATTTTCTTAGACAATTTTAACTGACGATTACTGCGAAATAAATACAGATAAAATCCTCAACTAGAAAATTAACTCATCGGATAAAGACATTGGAAAGGATATCAACGAAAATACACAATAATGTGAAAATCATTAACCCAAAATTGTAGAGGTTACACCATACGTCATACACCAAACCAAACCCCCAAAAACGGGGAAGGAAAACGAACGAAAACCGAAAACAACTGTCACTTCAAATATGTATGTAATTGCTTCAGTACAGAAGCCATCCCACCATTGGAATATGATCTGATATACGTCTACTTTCCGGTGCACGAAAGAAACTGATAAACTTCCAACTTTCAAGCAATATCAGAGTTCAGAGGGAAGGGTAGTCTGTATGTTCGAAGGCATCAGAATATTATAACCGTCTGCCGCAGTTGAAACGAGCATGCCGGGAATCTGAGCATGCCAATGAAGTTCTTTCAAGTCCTTTTGTCCCTGTTTACCATCGAGTACCACGAGTTAAATGACCAACAAAGTGGGGCCTCTTGGAGTAGAACAGAACAGTCGGTCAGAAAATGTTTACCTGATGAACAAATAGAAGCTGCGGAGGTAAATCTTTTGGAGCATTCACTTCCTCTTTTGTCTTAGCTTTGAATTCTGCCTCCTCCTCCTCATCATTTTCTAAAGAAAGATCCCATATTCTGGTAACAAAAGCCAAAGGACAAATGTTTTGAGTTCAAACATTAACAGCATCAAAGTAAAAAATTTTGTGTTATCACTTCAATCTAGTGTTTAAACATTACTTACGTAAGTTGATTGTCAGAGGACGTCACCGCCAAAGTGGAGGCTTCGTGTGGACTCCACTCGATGGATGTGATCGGGTGTTTATGGTATTCAAAATGTGCCACTACAGAATCTCCTTCCTACGTTCAGAGAGACGAAAGAGGACTATTGTTTTAGAATCATCAACAAATTTAACGAATCACTCAAAACAATATCATTGAACTTAATATAACACTCATGGGAATTTCAACAAGACGAACCTTCAGCAATCTAAGATCGCGAATGGAAAATGTGCCATCATCACTTCCAGACGCCAGCATACAACTAGCCAGCCTAATCGAAAAAACAAGGAAGTTCCAAGGTCATCATTTCATATGTGGCACAAAATGTATGCAAACAAATCAGAAACATTGAAGGTTTAAATAAACACCTGTTCCAAGACATAACATTCACATCTGCATTATGCGCCTTAAAAGAAGTTGCCGGTGCCTTCCCTGTACGGATATCCCATATTGATATATTCCCATCGACAGAACAAGAGGCAAAGACATCAGGTTCTGTAGGACTCCACTGCAAAGATAAAAGTTTTAAAAATACCGTTACGAGGATTGGAAAATCTTAAGAAAAACTACTCCAACTAGATTGTGAGATTGATTATATGCTTTAAAACGACAGATCGAACTTTAGATTTCCCTCTTAGCTACATACCTGTAGATCCTCCACGCTTGCAATATGTCCAATATATGGTGTAGTATCAACATTCCATGTTGAACCAGATGTAGGTTCCCACAAATGTATACAATTCTTGCAGTCCCCTTTTAAAATTGGACAAATGAATCATTAGTTTCAAATCAAGAGAGCAATATGCAATTAAATACCCTTGATAAGGAAAAGAAATAAAAAATGTTAAACTTAATAATAGTACCAGATAGAAGCCTTCCAGGTACAAGTGGACTCCAGTCTAGAGCAAACCCTTCATCTTTATGCCCAAACTTAACCAGTGGAGCCTGGTTAAACACTGACGAAGCTCCCTGGCTAGCATCGGTCTCTGACTCCGCTAGAGCATTCAAATGAGAACTGAAGTCCCAAACCTGCAAGAGTAGCAGGATTAAGTCACATACAAAGTATACGCAAATGGTCATGATTCAAGCGTCAGTTTAATATATATACTCATATTCTTGACATAAAGTCTGACCTGCACATGACCAGTGTCTGCCCAAGATGCACATATATGTGGATTTTGTGTCATGGCGCGTATACGATTAACACATCCTTCATGAGCTACCTTGCGCAACTGTACATGGGAAGAAGAAAAATGGAAAGGCACAGAGATGAGATCAAAATTAAGAAAGATGAAGGTGAGATGAATCAAGTGTGAGATGTAACAAAAATATTGCCTGCAAAACAGGTGCACCAGATCCACCGGACTCCTCATCCTCACTATCGTCGTCACTATCACTGTCATCACTATCCATATTAGAGTCATCATCTGCGGCTTTCGCTGGCACTAGCTCACGCTTTTTCCCAGAAATGTTAGATACTTTAAAAATTCCAAGAGAGTTCCAAGCAGCTTTCTCTGCCTGAGTCCCAGCAACGAAATACACGGTATGGGGAAACTCTGTCCGAACCAACCCCAATGTATCCCGTACAATATCAAAGCTGTCAAAAGTAATTAACTTTTAGCCGCTAACTCGAAATCTATAATTCTCTTAGAAAGAATGGAACTTGGATTCTTAAATATAACCATGAAAAAAAAGGGGAGCTTTTACGAAACGATAAAAAGCTAATTATTCACAAACGCTATATGTCTTAAGCTTAGTTCAATTTAGTTATACTAAGTTAAGCTAATCATGCTCCAATAACTCAAACCCACAATTCAAAATTTAAAATTTATGCTTTTCCTGCACTTTCTATGCCACCAAAAAGAAGAATTCTTAAAATTCAGAGCAACCTTAAACAAGGCCAACCAATATGGAAGGCATGGAGAGAATTGTAAGCTGATGGGTCACAATGGAGCTCTTCGCCCTCCTCTAGCTTGTCCACTCCCGGTTGCCATACCTTCGCTGGCATCGACGGTCCCGATGAGGAAGACCCATCTCCTTTCTTTGAGCCCTAAACAAAAACTCAATTCAATCCAATTCAATCAAATCAATTGGGGAAAGATTAAACCCTAATTTTACTGAAATAAATAAACAATCAACGGAGAAGGAAGTGAAATTTGGAGCTGACCTTGGCCTTTCTTTTGGCTTTCTTAGGGTTCTTGATGCTTCTGACCATTTCTGATTCTTCAGGTTTTTCAGAAACAGAGAAACTGATGGAGGAAAGAGAGGAGAAAGAAAACTGAAGAGGGTTTTGGTGGGGCTAGGGTTTTAGCTTATCTGGGCTCCAGCCTTTATGCTATTTTTTTCAGCCCAAAAATAGTTTATGATACTGTAGTCCAATGGGCCACTTGCTTTCATTTGTTTACTGGCACTCAGAAACGATCATCACATGCAGTTTTCAAGTGCATTTCCTCCTCATACTTCGACCATAGAGAAGTGCGTGGGATTGTGTTGGATTTCCAATCATAACCCTAAAAATTTCGACATTTGAATATAACTCATTCAATGGTACGTACTGTTGAATGATTTAAGATTCATTTGGGGCCCACCGCAAATTAATCTGGATCATTCAATGACCGTACCATTGAATGGTACGTACTACTAAAGATTTTTCCTATAACTTTGGGCAGAAAAACTAGAGTTTTGGTATTTTGAATATACCCAAATACTCAGTTTTACCTGGTAATATCATTTCCCGCAAGTGCCCACTCGTTTTGGTATTTTGAATGATTCATCAAATCTTGCATCTCCCTTTATATATAACTAGCCTCTTGCCACACGCTTACACGTGTGGCAATTGGCCTTTGTATGTCAAATTAAATTTTTTTTACCAAAAAGAATGATTTAGGAATTAAGTTTTTTTTTATTTGTATTTCTTTTTTATTTGAAGTTTTAAATTTTTAATTCAATTGTAATTTTTGGAATTCATGAGGGGCAATTTATGGTATTTTGAATGTTTTACCATTTTGGGGTGCTCCCTTTATATATATAGAAGATGAGTATTTGGGTATGAGACAAATTTGGAAACCGTAACCGTCCCAAAATCAGACCCGTTCTATATTTTCTAATATATTATATGCACTTGTATATTTTGCTAGTCATAATTTTTCTACTAAATTGTATATTTTTAGTTTTGGATGTGGGGTTTTAATGGTTATTTTATTTGTTTTATTACAAACGATATTACTACTTTAAACTATATTAAAAATAAGAGAGAGTTTATGTGGGTTGAAAATGAAAACTCTATCCACCAGAGCAATCACCACTTGATATGATAGTATTTTGTTCATAATCATAGGTTGTTTTTATGTTGGTTGACATGTGATCTAAACGTTTTTTTCATTAATTATGATAAATAATTTTTGTTGTTTTTTTTCACAAGAGGCGATAATTTCATTGATAAACAAGAATAATTACAAGGTTGTTGCAATGGATATAATTCTTTCAGCGACCAATTCAAATATCTGGAGATATTTGTTATTGTATATATATATATATATATATATTCAGGATTTATCGCCATAGGATACCCGATAGTTCATTTGGTGGTTATAGATACAAATAATATTTTCGCAATATGGGAAAGAATCTAGCACATCTTTCGCCGATTTGAACCATTATCATCCTTACTAACCGTGATATATATGTAAACAACAGATTAATATACACTTAACAACAAAAAATCTTGGATGTTCCAAAGTACAGAGTGCTCCGAATGTTTTAACCGTTAAATCTTAATTTTTATATTTTTTAAGAAATATCTAATGGTTAAAATACCCAGAATACCGAGTACTCCGGAGTATCCAAGAAAGTCCCATAACTCAATTAAACAACTAAACCAAGAATAAAAGGTTATTGTAATGTTCAATTCCAGCCAGTTCTTGCATATGGCGGCGCTCTTCAAGTCGTTATAAAAACAACATCTACTTATTGTAGCTATAAACCCTAAACCCTAAACCCTAAACCCTGATGCTCCAAATTAAGAATTTGATTAGTTTCTTTGTGGGGATCACCTACAACATTAACACCACCGCATTATTGAAGGGAAAGCAAAGCAACACCCAACTCAACACACACGCAAAACAAAAGAAGTTGCCGTTTGCCCTTTATGGTCCTCCGTTCTTATATTTAATTCCCATGCATGCCTTGTCTACCTGAAGGTTCAACGTTACCTGCTTAGGTGGGCAATATCAAACTTGAGAATGTATCTCATTGTTGGCACTACTTGCGTAGGCTAACTTTGAAAAGATCTTACATAAATGGGATTACAGTTAACATTTTTTAAGAGTAATGCTATTTAGACAAACGTAATTGACCTTAGAGTTAACTACATTTTACACCCTTTAAGTTTATGGTGATTTTTAAAATGGGTCATGAAGTTTTAATTTTCTCATTTTGCACCCTAAGAGCATCTCCAATGGGCTCCCTAAATGAGCTCCTAACTAGAATTTAAGGAGGATTTCAAAAAAATCAACTTCAATCATGCTCCCTATCCACCTCCTAAGATAGGAATTCATCTAGGAGCTCATAAACATAGGGAGGGAGAAAGGAGCTCCTAGTGGTTCTCTATAATTAATTCTAACTGTTTTTATATAATTTTAAATAAATAAATAATTCTTATTGGCTCTCTATAATTAATGCTAATAATTTTTATATTATTATAAATAATTAATTAATTCTTATTGGCTAGAATAACTTTTTGATAGTTTTAGCTAAAACTTTGCTATAAAATAGAGAGCATGATTGGAGATGCTCTAAGGTATTGAAATTGTATCAATTTATGTCTTTGGTCATATTGATTGTTTGATTCATCAATAAATTGATGACACAATGAGTTTGTAATCCTTATATAGACTCACATGTAAACCACATTTACACCATATTGACAAAGACAACTCATCAACTTAATAGAGAATTAGATGTTCAAAGAGATAAAAGGTGTAAAATGATACAATTTCAAAACCTCATGGTGCAATGTGAGAAAATTAGAACCTCATGGCCCATTTTAAAAATTACCCTAAACCTAAAGGGTGTAAAACGTAGTTAGCCCTTGACTTTATTACCGACACTTTTTTGACGCACTCTAAAACATATAGGCCTTGTTTGATAGAGAAGATTGACTTGGATATGACTATTCACTATATTGAAGGCATTTTGAAGGGAGAAATGGATGACAACTTCCCTATTGTGTCCAAGTTGAAGATTACTCATGAAGAAAAGTTGTCCATTTTAATCCTACCATTTTTGCGAGGACTAGTAGGGATATTTTTTCTTTATGAGTAACCCTCAACTTGACAAAAATATGGAAGTTCTCATCCATTTCTTCCTTCAAAATGCCTTCAATGTAGTGAATAGTCCTATCCAAATTAGTCTTTCCTATCGAACGAAGCTATAGAGATGTGAAATGAAGAAGATAAAGAAGTGAAATCTCAATCATATTGATCTTAGCTGAAATTCACAATACAATCCTCAGTTTTATATAGTTACTGAGCGAAGTAAACTTGAGAGCTAACCTCTCTAACAAACTAACCATCCTTACCATCCCAACTAATTGATAATATTCTGAGATTAGAGAGAGATCAAAGAAAGAGTTTCTTAGTGAGAGAAAGTAATGTTTTCTGTATTGACTTTTCTTAATAATCAGATAAACTATACAGAGATAAATTACAACCTTAACCGCCTCAACACAACAACCACTTATTCTTTTACATTTTTGCATAACGGGATTGTAGATAATTTGGAAAGAAAAAAAGGCTTGTTACTATAGCTAATGCACGTGTTATAATATAGATGAATTGGGCGAAATAAAGTTGTAGAGAGCAGCTGTGAAATAGTGATATTCTCCTATTTCTATTGAAGTAGGGGACTCCTTCTCCACTAAAACTAATGATACGTAGATATATGTATAATAGCAAAAGTGAATTGATACCGTCACACATAGTGTTACAGTCACACAAAAATAATTTTTCGACAATCTGAAGCATGGGGGAATTATAAAACCAATTTGAACTTGCTACTTTTAAGACACTATTCACAGAGAAACTTTTGCCATTGTTTTACAGAAATGACAGGGACTGGAAATTAAATATTTACTCATCCTGCATGATATCTCGTCTTCTCTGTTTGGTGATATGCTTACCTGTTTTTTCTTTGTCTTGTAAGGAGAACAAGTGTGCCAAAGCCAATCATAATTGCAACTTTTATTGCCTGGTAAGAGAAATGGGAGCACAAGAAATTAGATATGAAGTTCGGAACTCTTTAGAGTCGGTTTAATAATCATAGTAAGAAAAAATAGTTATCAAACGAGCTCTAAAACTTTAGACTTTAAGGTTACAAAATGTCAAAATATAACTACAGTTTCATGGATTTGATTAGGAGAAAACATATAACCTGCCCAACTGGGCCCCTAAAAGTTCCAGCCTCCTCTGATGAATTCTCAACCTTTGATCTTCTTATATGATTCTCCTCATTTATATCCACATTATGCTACAAGTGATCACATAAACACAAGGAATAGACTGTTAGAACACCAAATCCACCACATGCTTAAGTTCAAAGAAACCGCATTATTCAAACTTTTAAAGCGATTAATATCAAACTCTCGTGTTAATTATACATTTTTCCTTCACCATATGAAGATCAGATTGTTTTAGTTGAGATAAAGGTAAATGCAAGATTTTTCAGCAATGTAATAACTAATAAGTTACCAGAAGTTCAGCTGAAAAATTCTATACCTCTTCAACATTTTGTGGTAGTGAAAAATTCATCTTTCGTTGGTGGATATTTGGATTCTCTCTGCAACCGCCTCGCGAATCCATCAAATTTTTACCACTAGTTGTTCTACAAAAGCGAATCGCCTCATCTGGAAATATCCAGGCACCAGAGCTCTCAAAGGGAACGTGCCTATCTTCACATTTTGCTACTGATGTGCATACATTGGGACTGGAATCTCCCCGAATGTGCCTATCTTCCAAGTTTGCTTCTGATGTACATACATTAGCACTAGCTGAAGCTCCTTGAACGTCGATGATTTGAGAATTTGTCAAAGAAATTTCTAGTCGACTCTCCTCTATACCTTGAATGCCACCAGAATGTCGCTTTCCACGGGGCATATCAAAAGGTTCGTGCCTATGCTTACCAAGAATCTTCTCTGAAACTTGAACTGTTTCTACTGTTGATGTTCTAATGAAATCTTTGTGAAACTTATCTTTCTCTATGTCAACTTCTTGGTGTACATGTATTTGTTCGAATTTATTTGTTATCCCAGTGGGATGTGACGATTTAATTGCATCCGAAGCTCCAAGTAAACTGATTTGTTCACCACTTTTTTCACCAGATGTCGGATCAAGTTTCAATTCCCTTGAAGTAAAAGGATTCACTACCCCTTTTGATATTGACTGTGCAGTTTCAGTATTTATCACTTTCTTGACTTCTTCTAAGTTCTGGTTTTTCATAGGAGCTCCTGTTCTAATTGTATTTGATTGAATTTTTATTGGTGGCGGTTTGATGCGAGGCCTTATATTCTGCGGTGGAAGCCAGCATTATGCATCATTATTTTGGAAAAACTACTTATATCCACTTTTTCTATAACACATACATATCTCTTATAAAGCAACACGCCAGACATACCTCAGCTGAACCGCTTTCAAAGGCGCTGATCATTTTCTTTACACTGCTAGGAGTTTTCTTGAGCGGAACCTGCTTCTCGAGGTTTCGAGGCCTATCTTCCTCAAGGTTAGGAAGATTTGTTGTGCCAACAGTTGATTGTGAGCTTCTTAACAGTTTTGAAGACTCATCAGCATAAATGGCTCTTGCGGTAACATTAGCAGGAAGTGGTAGGGCCTCAGTCTTCTCAACTAATTTCCCTTCTTCGCATGATTCAGTTCGAGGAAGGTCCACCTTTTGATGCAGAGTAATGGCTGATGAAGTCTCCTCATTTCTATCTGCATCACTCTAAAACAGGTTAAGTGATCGTTAAAACAACTCGTGAACTGTCCCTTTCAAATTTTCAAAACATCCAAAGGTAATTAAGGACTTGTCACGTTATTTGTTCATGGTATATTATGCCTGAAGTTTCTAAGTTTTCTCTTTACGCGATCAAGATCGAACCTGAGATCTCTTCGGGAAGGCACAAAGATGAAGCAACAGTTATCCCAGCACTAGGAGCACTTTGCACACTAGTGGGACTCCTATTGATCAACTCCCCATGTTTCTTTTTTAGTGCAGATTCTCTCTGCAACAAAATTCGGAGGATGTACTAAATGCCAGTAACAACAACAATAAGAACATTAAATGCAAACTGAAATTAGTCATTAAAAAAAACTAAGCATCAAGGAAGAGTACCATCATTCGGAGTCTGTTGCGCTCTTCTTCGTTGAGTACAAACTGCAATTTCATACGCACAAACCCGCCTCCTTCGAGGGGAAACAAGTCGTCCCAAAGACCCTTTTCGACTATAGACTTGGTCTCAATGCCTGATCAAAACATGACTATACATATTCATTCGCCTTACTTTTAGAATTGATACAGAAGTTCATGTAGGAATTTTTTGGACAAACCTGCGCGTGATATCTCATTTCCCTCGGCATCTTGAAGAAGAACGACCAAATTGTCGAGAAGGGTCGTCAATGCGCTGTCCATAAACACAACCAGGATAAGATATACGAATCGAATAACAACAGCATTTATGATTAGAAGCAGTTTTCTGATTATTACAAGGTGAAGTCTCCCTTGTCCCAAGCTTGGCACTCTCTTTTCCCCATAGAAACTGCAATGTGTATTCATTCAGTGAGCATTTTGGTAAATTGTTTGAAATTCTAGACCCTCGAAGAACGAAATTAAGCTAAGAAAATAAATAATTGCTTACCCTTGATGGATATTGGGGAAGAGGGTGATGAAGATGGAAGGTCTATGAACTCAAGAACTGCAAATTCAGCAAAACGTGAAGAAAAAGAAAAGGCTCAACATATGTTAGACATCACTGTTTAAAAAAAATTTTTAATTAAATAGAGAATTAGGCGTGATTAACTCATCTGCACTGGTCTACAAAGCACAATTAGACATCACTGCCTTTCCATATTTGAATTATATTTGAAAAATAGCTTTTAGTACCTGAAACATTGATGGTTCCCGGCATTGCAGAGACAAAGATTTTGCAAACTTCTGTTTTTTTTATTAAATTTTTAAGATTTGAAATAATAGGATGAATGGTTGAAGCCTTGAAGAGGGGAGATGGGATTGGATGGGAAGTGTGGATATCATTAGACCATCTCCAATGGTGGAGGTTAAAGTCTAAATTTTTAGCCCAGAAAATTTAGAACTTAACCCAGAAACAGTTTTTCTCCTCCAATGGTTTTGGGTTAAAAATTTAGCCCGAGATTACTAAAAAATAACTTAGCCTAATTTTTTCTTTACGGTAACTATTTTAAAAATAAAATTTATGTAGATTATCCTAATTTATTTTTGTGAACATTTTAACCTAAAAATTAATTAATTCCGATAAATAATAAAAATCACTAAATTAGGTGACAATTAGGTCCTCTAACATGAGGAGTTGCCATCATATAATTAGGAAATAGGAAGAAATTATTTTGGAAGTGAGTAGAAAGAAAAATTTGAAGAATTGTATGAGGAAAGTGAATTTTGTGTGGATGATTGAACAAATACATAGGTATTTATAGAATTTTTTTGGTGAATTTTGATTTAAATAAAATTTTAAAATTGTTTTAGCCGTTGGATTTAATTTTGGGCCGTTAGATCTATTTTTTTACCGTTAGATTTGATCATATTCGATCTCAGCCGTTAGATTTAATGAATTTATAAATTACAATTTTTTTTTTTTAAGATTGCATCTGGACCGTTGGATATCCAACGGCCCAGTAATCCAAGCCGTCCATTAATTGGCAATTAGTTTGCAAGTGGAATAGATGGCAGACAAGGCTGCAGGCCAGGGGGCCCACTGCTTGCAGACCCTGCGTGGCTGCACTGCATTCCGGGTGGGAAATTTATCCCCGGGTGGGAATTCTGGTCTAAATTTGACCCAATTTTAGAATTTATCCCCTATCCAAATTTTAGCCCAGCCATTGGAAGAGGTTTGGGGGGGTTTAAGTTCTAAATTTTAGACTTTATCCTCACCATTGGAGATGGTCTTAGAGGAGGGAGATTTGGAGTACAACAATGGTGGGACCTTTATTAACTATTAGCCACATCACAAAGTCTTCAACTCAAAGGGCTGAGGAAAAATGACACAATTTTTATCTGTCTGACTTGCCTTACAACTGGTTGGGCTCCCAAAGGAGGCACTCAATGACGGCAAATTCGAACCAAGGTGCAACAGTCGAACCACATGGTTGTGCGGCCACACATACTATTAAAAGGGTTTGCTGTATTTTCTTTTCTTTCGTTTCTACCCGTGGTCATAGGCCGTGTGTGGCTGTTGTATACAAGAATCTCTCCTCTATGACCATCATGTCATCATCCTTCATTAGTATGATCTTTTAGATAAATTATTCTTCATCTGAGTACCAATGACAAATTTGAATTGTTAGTTTAGTTTTGCATTCATCATTTCGGACTATATATTCTTTTTCGGATTAATATGTGGGGGCATTCGAACTTGAGAGCTCGTTCAATTTTGTGCAGGGAAATACTACGAGACTAAAAGCTAATCGTTTCCATACTATGTATGTAAAAGGAAAAAATAATATCTAATATTTTGCAACATATTCCCAATACGCGATACAGAGAATTCTCATGGACAAGGGATATCGTTATATCGTGCAAAAATTGGCATGATAATCTGTTGCAAACATGACCTAAGCTCAAAAAATTAGTAACAAAGTAATCTGCTGAAATTAACCTAGTTAAAAATCCATTTCCCTGTATAAGATTCTATCAGTAAAGATAAGCACCAGCTAAAAACTTGGTACCCATTTTGCACGGATAAAACTGTTTAAGATTGTCTTTTCTTCATCGTTTTGTTTCTTCTCTTCAGTATCGTTCATCTTGAATTTCCTCTTCCTTACGGCATCTACTCGAAATGTTGATGTTGCTGGCCTTCAGGGATAGGCGGCTGCACCCTCACATGTCCCATGTCCCAGAAGTTGTAGCAGTTGTTGTAGGAGTTGCTGCAGGAGCAGAGGGCACTTCTACTACAGGTTTGTGATTTTTGGCGCCTGTTTCTACAGATTTCCGATTCAATGTGCCATGATCTCGCTTCTTGGCGCCAATAAACATGTAAGCTACAAGAGTTCAGATGCAAGTCAGTTAATCCTGTCTTTGAGGTTAACTTTTGAATTTGACAATGATGTTATTCATACTGTGGCAAATTTGTGTGATAAACACAGACATCAACTAATGGTGAATATATCCTTATTCCTTAATTGATTATTTCTTAGCCCAAGTCATGAGTAGCACCTTAAAGATCTAGAGTGCAACCCCAACTACTCGATCTAACGAAACTATGCGTGAAGTGGAAAAATAGGCATGTCATTTGATAATTAACCGAACTGATCAAAGTAAAAGGGAGGGAAAGTGACTTCCTTCCTATGAGAAGATTGACCAGGGAGCCAGTCGCATAACTCATTCACAAAGGCACACCCACAGCACAAGCACATGAACATACACGCAAATAAGAAGCATAGAGGGATATTTCACACAAAGATTAATATCTTCATAAAGTAAACACTGGCAACCTCTTGTTTTATGCAATGGATGTGATACCCATATTAGTCATACTTCCCATGGGAACTGCTTTAACAACCTCCAACCCCACTTGCCCCGTCCCCCTTCTAACGGATAGGGAAAAACTTAAAACATTTGGATTAAGAGGAAAAAGCCCAAAGGACAAATGGAAATGTGAAACAACATTTTCTAAAGATGGAGTAATCTAATGTCAAATTGTCAATAATATTCCAACTTTACGGCAATGAAATTCAGCATTACTGGTATAGCACACTGACACTACAGCCATCAGAGTAATTAAAGTTCTTCCCATACAAAAGCTATCACGGTCATCATTCCAGCCAGATTCCCTAATTAAGGTTTGCTCATTAATGTTAACTTACTACCACTTGATTTCAAAAATCAAGTTATTAAGCTTTTTAATTTCTATCAGACCACAACCAAGGCCTTCCAAATTTAGTAAATTAAATTCCAATCAGCATACCACACGAACAACCACCCGTCCCATCAGGCATTTTATGAGCCTTAATATACTTACACATAGTGAAAGCCGTCGGCAATCGGTTGCCTATGACATGAATTGGCTGATTTGGACCAAACTATACCAATTACAATAACATCCATCAGTTCCAACCGTTTTGGTCCCCAAAAAACACCTTGAAGGCCTTGCCCGGAATCGGACAGGGCGTTGAAGAGACAACTTTTTCCTTCTCTCTCTCACTGGATCCCTATTCTATGAGCACCATGAAAAAAAATTACACTTTCCGAACTTAGCATTTAACAACAAAAACAAATTACCCATCAAACAGTCTAAGCTTAAAAATGCTTCTCTGGGACAATAAATCAAACACATTACGTACAAAAACGAAAACACGCATTCCAAATCATGCTCAGATAAACAAAACCCATAACCCAAAAATTTTGCCCAGACACCCAAACAGTAAAAAAATCTAGGGTTTTGCACACCCATATCCGTAAGCCAATAATCTAATGCAAAAAAGCACAGAGAAAGTAGAGCCGAAAAGATGAGGAAGCTGGCTGACCTCCGAGAGCAAGATTGGAGATCATGAGGACTCGCCAAATGAACTTGTAGCGGTTGATCGGTAATTCCTTCGGCGGTAATGACGGCGACGGTGGTGGCGGTTCCGGCATCTCTGTCTCGGCGTTTGTCTGTGCGTGCAGAACGCAAGCAATATACGAGTCTCCTTGTAGTCAGTCGTTAGCTAACTGATTTTTCAAGACTCCAAAAATCAAAGATGTTGAGAAAAACGGGGGTGATGAATAGTACGACGTGTCGTTTCATTCAAGCTTAAAGAGGCCTTAAAATGTTACAGGGCCGAGTTAGGTCCAAACTTTAAATGGGGCCCCAACTGGGTCAAACTTCAATGGTACGTACTATTGAATAGTTTAATATTCATTTGAGGCCCACCGCAAATTAATCTGGGTCATTCAATAGTCGTACCATTGAATGGTACGTACCACTAAAGATTTTTCATCCCTTTTGAGAAATGTGTAATAAGTCCTTGAAGGCATAATGTACATGTAAAAACCATATGTTTGAAGGGCACCTCAAAAAAATTCAAGCTCGTTTTCTAAAATTCTTTAAAAAAAAACTTATGAGTAATCTAGCAAATATATGCAATTCAAAATAATTTGAGAGGGGGACTGTGCACCCTCTAGGCCCATTTGAATTTAAGGTGGAATTCCAAAAGTATGAGCTCGACCTACTCAATTTAAGAGTTCCTACGTAGTGCTCAAGTGATTACCTAAACAGTAATAATTTCAAAGAGACTAACTAGATTATCTTTAAACTACTATCTAAACGCGGCTCTTAAATAATCCAGAAGATCATATTTCTGAAGAGACAAATAAACCTACAGTGTCATTGATCCCATCTCTCTTCAAATAATTTGGTTATTTTACTTATTGTGTCGGGCAGCTGAGGTGTAACTGGGATAAGGGTTTTGAGAGGTCAAAACCTTCCTTGTGACTGTAGCTTAATTAAGAGTGAACCACATAAATCTCTAGCGTTTTATAAATGCATGTGTAGCTCAATTTCTGTTTACAAACTACAATCCTGAAACACTAGAACTCTTATATATACCCTAGGGTTTTCCGTATGAACTGCTCAATTATGTCGAATTAATCTGGAAGGATTATCCAATCTCAATCTCAAACTAATTTAAGTCATCAGTACATATGTAATTTTAAAGTTCTCATATATAGCAAAGCACAAAGATTGTCATTAACCCAAAACTACTTTGATTTCTTTGTGCATTTGAATATAATCATATAACAAAAAACTTATTAGATAAAAGTGAAAAGAACGAGAAACATAGCTTCCTATATATGCTTGCCTAGTCCCAAATCCCAATTAATGGTCCAAGTACTTCCAAAAAAATTGAGAGTAATTATAATTTAACAACAACTGATCGACCTTCTGGCATGCATGTGCCATATTGTTTAGCTAGATGAAAGAGAAGTAAAAGCATAAATGTAAGTCTAGAGTTTCGCCTAAAAAAAAAGAAGAAGAAATATAAACTTCTTTCTACTAGAAAAAAATCTTCACCGTCCATTTCTTCATGGGATACTATAGGCCTCAAGGAAAATCCCTTATTTGAATTGAAAATGTTTTATTGGCTAAACTGCGCACCTGCTTGATTGTATATGATCAAGTTTGATCGAAAGATTAATTTATTTTCTCTCTTTTGCCCTAGGTTAATCTAGCTATATATATATAGTTATCTCCCATGAATACTAAATATAGCATGTGTGAAATTTCTAGTCGAGAAGTCACACTAACCATAAGATCGTTAAGATTGTGCATCTCATCATCAGCAAGGAGTCAAGTCGCAATACACTTTTGTCATTCCCGGATGGAGGAATTTCCTCCTCATTATCCTTCCATACCTCTATCTCTAAACCCTAATTAAACACAAAAGACAGAGCAAACTCAAAGTTATTATTTCTGAGATTGTGTAATTAATCTATTCCTCTGAAGTATTTGACTGTAGCTAGCCTGCAGAGGTCACTGCGCTTCTTCTTGCACTGCTATGATATCCTATATCAAGAAGACTACTTGTCTACAACAACTACTAGCTTGCTCGAATCCAGACAATGTCTAAGACAAGAGTAGTCCAATCTTCTAGGTGACCTTTCCAAACCGAAAAAGCTGTATATCTTTGTTCTGAATCATCACAATCATGATTGCTTTGCCAGTAGCCTCATTAAACTTTTCAGAAAGGAAAAATAAAAGAATTTAAAATAAAAAAAATGTAAAAAGATCAGTTGTTGCTTTCTCACATCATCAAACCCTACAGCCCTAAAGTTCTCTTCCAATTAAACCTCAAATATTAGGCTTTTTTTTCTTTTCTTTTTTATGAAACTTGAGAATTACTTGTGATTCGTTGCCCATCGAGAGCTTAGTCACTAACCTAGCTACTAACCCGATCAAGAGCTTAGTTACTGGCTCACGCTACATAGGTTCGGACAAACATCAAATATTAGAGTTTGTTCCCTGTATATCTAATATAATGATCTGCACCCCTTAATCTTCGTGCCCCTGCTGCATGCAGGATATGTTCCATGAATTTTAACGGTCATATATGTGACTCAAAACTTTTGTTGGCTTTGTCTCTACAATATTTCCAAAAGTGGCTTTAATTATTGATCTCAGTGATGACATTTATGGTACTTCAATTTAAACTCTTATAGTGATGCAAGAACCCTAGATCTAATTTTTTCGTAACTAAGATTTGTACCAATTAACTGGACAGCAGTACTGAAATCAAACAGCAAAAGGACAATAAAGCAAATTAAAAGGAGTAGCAGCAGTACTACGTAGTAGTATAGTAGCAGTGCTGCGGCAAACCTTGAAAAATAATTTATTAGGAATGATATGATAACACAACAAAACCTAAATATATAGATGAACAAGCAGCTATATAGAAACAACCATTATTTTTGGTGAATTCTATATCTACTTGTAAAAAAACACACCATAGGTTCCCTCTCATAAATAAGATCGTCACAACAATTATTTTTGGTTTTTATTGAACTAATTAATTAATTTGCTTCCTCATCACTGATTTTGTTACTCTCTCACTCTCTTGTTTAAACTTAATTAATTGGTTTAGTTCTATGGCTTCAGCAAAAAAAAAACAAAAAAGTACTACTACAAAACAAGTACTAGTAGACTAATTAAATTTGAGGATGCATGTGTTGAAATTAATTCAACCATGAACAAGTCCACAAGATAAAGCCATTAGCAGGATTGCAGCTTCCTTCTCGTCCTGCGGAAAAACTCGTTGAAGAGCGGTAGTGGGGGAGGCAGCAGTGGGGGTTCCTGATGAACTGTTATTGTTCATGCTGATTGTGAAATCCTCAAAACAAAGCTTCTTTGATTTGCCTCGAGATGATGGGGATGAGGTCAGTTTATTGTACGGCCTTTTCTTGAAGGGAACTGTAGAACTTACTCTTGATTTATTGTCTTTGTGTTGCACCTTACTACTCTTCATAGATGGTGCGGCAACTGTCAAGGTTGTGCCACTTGCTGCGGCTGCAGCTGCTGCCATCGCACGCCTTGCCTTCCTTTGCCGAATTCCACAAGCGTTACAAAGTGACTGCAAATTAATGATTAATGAGAAAGAAATGAAGTTGATTCCAATTGGAATTGTTGTCAATGATACAATTAACTTTACCTTTTGTAGCTAGCGAAGTTAAAACTTGATTAAATGCATTTCAAGAAATAAATCAGTTAGAATATTAACTAACTAAATACCTTAGGGCCTCTCGGTCCACTTCTCCAGAGAGGTGTCTTAGTAGTGTTGCAATCGGAGCAAACCCTAATAATTGGGACGTTTTTCATGTTGTTTGATGAATTGTTGCTGCAGCTGATCATGTCAGCTCCTAATTGCGATGATGGGTGCTGCAACTTCTGCTCTTCAAATTTGTGTGATGATAACTTCATGGAAATTGGTTTATCATCACTACTAGTAGAACTGTTTGATGTTTGATCAGGGTTCGACATCTTCCGCATCATCCTCATCTTTGAAGACATCCACTTAACTGAACTAGTACTAATCTCATGATCAGTACTTGGATTTCCAGTTCCGACAGCTCCATTCTTGGAAATGCTTAATTTCAAAATAGTTCCATTGCCACCTTCTTTTTCAATGGCTTGATGATCATGATCGTGTGATCCGCCATACGGAACAATGTTATGATCAGCCTAAAAATAAGAAAAATAATGATCAAGATAATCAGCTACATATTATATATATATGTGTGTGTGTGTGTGTGTATATATCCCTATCATCCCCTTTTTGCTACAGTAAAACGGGATCCTGCTGAGAAAGGGCTTGTATATATATAGATCACATAAATAAGTGTGCACATGTTATGTGATCATCGCTTAATTAATTAGTACCTCTAGGAGTTGGAATTGGAACTGTTGTGGTTCTCTATAATGATCATCGGATCGTCCTTGGACTTGAGCTGGAGTTAAGAATAGGGGACTAGAAAGAGAAGAAGAAGAAGAAAAGGAAGTTTGAGGTTCAAGATTGAAGAGATGGTGGAATTGAAGATCATGGTCTCCATGATGATCTCCACTAAGCTCAAGATTAAATGGGGAAGGAGGTGATAGATTATGATAAGGTGGAGGAGCCATCGATCGAGATTGAAGAGAGAAAACTATTAAAACTTACATAGTACTCCAGTAAAGGTGGAAGAGCTAGCTAGGTCTGAGCTATGGGAGACATAGCAAATAAAAAGAGTGAGAGAGAGAGAAGCAAAAGGGCCTAAGTTTTAGAGTGGTGTTACTCTTTTAAAGAAGAGATCAGCTATAGCAGGCAGGCCTGGGAATTGGCAAAGGCAACACAGACAGACAGACAGACAGACAGAGAGAGAGAGAGAGAGAGACGTATGTAGCTGTAAGTATAAGACATTCACGTGACTTCTAGACACCCAAACAAACAAGGTTTAAAAAGACAAACCAAAAGGAGATGTGTGGAATGCTACTATACAGACCCCATGTTGATATCGAAACCCTATCTGCAAAATTAGTTTTCACCCCACAATACGGCCCCCAGTTAGAAAGTTTTTTTATAATAATGGATGGCACCCTAGCAATAGCTAGATAGTACTGGAGATTGAACTGTGGCCACACAAAAATTTAGGAAGGCATATCAACCAGTGATCACTTGATTCACTCACACCTTCAACGAACCAATGATCATCTCAATTATAACCAAGGGCCATCCTAAAATTAATTGAACCACTGATCCGAGCAAACCATGTACTTTTATCTGATGCATGCTTTTATTTTATATATAGATCTTTTATAGGGCTCATGTTGAACACATAATTTTGAATTGTGTAGCGCTTTAGTTTTCAATAAGTAAACTAATCTAATTTAGGGTTTACTAAATTAACCTAATTTAATAAGGAAACAACTAACATGTGTTTGCACTGTTGCATATGTCCTGAATTAATTTGTAACTAGAAAATGATTTCCGCACACATTTTTAACTTTCTACTCTCTTCTTTCTTGTAGCTATTGGATTGAACAAATCTAAAGAGAAATAAGGGCCATAATTACAGAGAATGTGCATAAAGTAAAAAAGAGTGTACAAAATCACTCATTGTATTTTTTTTGTTTCTTTGAAGAAAATTAACTTGTGGTGTCAAGTAAATTAAGTAGCCAAGTTCTATCAACTAGTGATGGAAGGCTAATGATCGTGAGGATCACTATATAGTCTCTTTCTATTAGTTATAGGTTCCTTCGAATAATGGGAGGAATGTTAGATCGTTAGGCAGATGAGAAAGATGGGTTTATTATTGCATTGGATGGGAACAAGTCTTCACCACCTTAGTATTGCCAAAAGACAATCAATGCTTGTGCAGGCAAGGGACAAAAATTACTCCCAACCCTCTCCCCACACCCTTTCCATATCTTGCTTTTTAGTTATTTATATTAAATCTTTGATTTCGGTATCTCGCCAGAAAAAATAATGTATAAAAAATGTGCTGTCTCTCCAAAGTAATAAGAAAAAATTATTAATGAAATTATATGACAATATGCCAAAAAAAATTGTGCTAAATAAAAGCCAAAAATTCATTATAAAGTCCCAATTTATATACAAAAACTAGGATAGAGTCCATGTAGCTTATGATATTTAATATATGTATATAGAATGATCGATCGTATATTGTAATTTTTATGAACCAGTAAACATCACTTTACCAAAAACAAGTAGGCCAAAGATCAGGGTTACATTATTGACCTGCGAATAAATTTGTAGTATCCAATATAGTCAACCCTAAGAATCTCACGTGAACAATCGAGAGCAATATGCCAATTACCACTTGATATTTGAGAAGCAATTATTCAATCTCTGTGGCCATCTCACCCTTACACAACATACACATATATACATAACTACATGTGCATCAGTATGTACTCTGCATACACATTGATACACTTATACACACCTATAAATATATACATGTTAATACAGTAAAAATGAACGTTTCAGATCACAATGAGTTTTTCAATTTTTTTAATTTAAGTTAACTTTTGCAGGGGTGATCTAATAACAATAAGCACTTAAAAAATGAAAGTTTAAATCATGGAATACATTATGTCTCAAATGAACAGTTAGTACTTGCATGCCCCCTTTTGAGGGATGAGCTCATTCTCCCACTTGTAAATAACGTATCTTCATCGTGGAAATTTCATAATCAAAACCGTTCAATATCTTAATTTTCATTTAAAGATCATCCTTACAAAAAATCATTCAAAACAGATATCATTTAGTCCTCCAAATGTATCAAATAAATGGACGGTTCATCATTAATATGTTACTTGGTACCTACACCGTTGATTTATTTGATACATTTGAATGACTAAACGATTTCTGATTAGAATGATTTTTTGTATGAATGATCTTCAAATGAAGATTAAAACTTTGAACATTCCGATTGTGAAATTCTATAGTGAAAATATGTTATTTGCAAATCGAGGGATGAGTTCATCCCCCAAAGGGGGGAATATGCAAGTATTAATATTCTTATAGATTATATATATATATATGTGTGTGTGTGTGTGTGTTTTGACTAATGCTAGGAATACCACATATTTAAACCACATTAATGTACTATATGACGTAGTAAGTGATGCATACAACATTCAATGAGATAAACTCATTAATTGACGTGGCATGCATACATTACTTGCCACATCAGATGTACTAATGTGATACAAAAATGTGGTCTCATTAGTAATTTCCAAGTGTTTTTTATTTATACCATTTGATTGAACTAGAAATCAAATAATTTACCTTAGCTCTTGATCGGATAACAGTGAGGTACATATTTAAGAAGCATGATTATCTCGACCGTTGAATTCTTGGACTTCATGTCATGCATGCATGCATGCATCGAACCAAAGATCATTACGTTTATAAGGTTGTATCACTTCATTTGGCATTCATGAATCATGAGGTCATCGATCGATGAAGTTAAAAGTAGTACTATTACTCTAATTCTTCCCCCACAATTCCCTATCATATTTACGTACGTGCCTGCATTTCATTGATAAATTTCATTTCACCTAGGAAGCAAAGAGTCCTTTAAAACTTTTGATTTTGTAGCTTGCCATAGAAAAATCCAACTGTACCTATGTTCCTTCTCAAATTACCCCCAGACTCGAGAGAGTTAATTTTTCCGAAGGAGTAAAATGGGTGTTGTCACTTGATATTCATGTTGATCGATCATCAGTCACTTTTGTGATATGCATAGTTCCTTAAATTGTTACATGGGGTTAAATATACAGTTTGTCTTGCTTGAATCTTTTGCAGCTTGTCTTTAAGCATATTGGAGTAAGAAACGGCATCAAACTGTTGTGGCAACTCTTGTCTGATTTATAGAAAACAAATTAAAATAGTAATACTGTGCAACATCGCCAACTAGCTAGTATACTTTTTGTTCTTTCAACAAAAGACTATACTACTATATATACATATATACAATTTGTATATCAAATGTTATTCGACAAACCACGTTGGCAATATTTCAATCTTTCAAATCTAGGCCATTAGACCTCACTTATTTCTAACAACTAACATATGTGCGAAATATTCTTTGATGAACCCTAACATAAGTTCATGGTTCTTATTTTTCAAAATGTCACTATTTCCTCTCTTTGGTGTAATATATTGTTGTGTAAAAAAATGAATAGTAGATGTTTTACTCAGAAAAGGTAATAGGAGAAAGCAGTTGTTGGAATTTTTCATAGGCTAAGATGTTTTTTCATAGGATAAAATGCTTTATTCATAGGATATTGTTTGGCTTCTTGACTTATTAATTTATGATTTTCTACATTCATGCTAATCACAGTCTAAAATGTGTGGGTGAAGGGGATTTTTTTTTTGGGTAAATTGGCAGGCCTAAGCCCTCAAAGAATCAAACATTACAAACAAATAACCCTATATCTAGAAATACCAACTAATTATCAGCAGCCAAATGGCTTACAAGATAATAAATAATTAGGGTTATTAGCTAAGTGGCCACGGAGGTGGAGAAACTTAGCCTAAATAGAGGCTAAAGTAAAGGGATATATTCCAATCACTCGCAATGTAACCAAAACTAGAAAATAGGAGGATAAATAAAAGATAATGATTAATTAGGATACTGCAGTCAGCGGCCTTATAGAATATCTTTGCTGATACTTCAGTGAAACAATAAATCAGATACCAGGTTTAAATGATGCACAACAACAAAAGGACTATCAGATACCCAATCTGGTATTATTACAGATAAGGAACATAGGAACTTCAATTTAGTCAATATTCACATAATATATAATATCCATCATCGATGGATCAGAAAATAAGAATAATTGATCAGAAGCACATAATATTTTACGATCACGAGGCAGGCTACGTATGCGGCTTATGGTTCACTCCTGTACATGTTGGCCTGTTGGGGGTGGAGACATATATCTTGACTGGGACGTGGTGAGAAAAAATTATGTATATATCTTTTTTTTGGTATGCTTTTTTGTCGGTTAATATAGTTGCCAAAAATGTGTAGTTTTCATATATTAGTGTGCATCAATATTTGAGGGACCATGACTCACGATGGCCATTGGAGACACATGATGACAGTTTTCTTCATTGGCAGAGGACCCAGAACCTCTCTCAGTCGCTCTTGCCCTAGATACGTTATGGGCTAGCATATATTGAAGGGGTCGGATGGGCTTACATGCAAGGGTTGATGTAGTTTAGATTAATTGTGAGAACTGCCAAATATGAAAACCATCTAATCTTGTATATTCTTTCTTTGTTGACAAAATACAAATCAGATTTATAAGGTTTGTTTCTTGAGCTAAACTCTAAAAACAGTTGATGCAATTTTATCGTATCTTCTTTTGGTTTGAAGTGATTACCTCTGAAGTATTTTGTCAATAGAATCCATCTTAGGACGTTTTTGGAATTAGAAGGGTAAGCGCTCTCAGATGATTAAAAGGGTTTTTTACAACGTTTAATAGAAATAGTAAAACTGTTTTCATGATGCACTTGATTTTATTAAAAATTTTGACATCTTTCTAATTAAAGCTCAACAAAAGTGCTAATGAGTAGAAGTGACTTCTAAAAAAATATTTCCAAACAATCGCTTACTCACAGTCAAATCTTTCAAAAATTATAATACTACCAAACTTACCTTCATCTAAGAATTAAGCAAATAGAATATAGAAAAGATATGAAATATATTCATCATATATTGATTCAACCATGGTAGATTATAACATAATGGTCCTTTTCATTCGAACCTGGGAGAGATGCATGGCACACGATTTTGATGTAAAAACAGGTTCTTAATGGCGTCTGGCATATGAGTTGGTCATTCATCCACACTCTTCTGGTAGCCTCCCGAGTCTTTTCTTGCATAGCTGTTCTGGGAAGAGTATGGAAGACAGAATTAGCAGAAGGCAAGGGATAGAGTATTTCGTGTCTTGGCCAACTCAAGATAACACACACTACTATACATTTAAGGGGATGCTACCAATCTTCTCGGTTGAACTTTTCGTTTTATCTTTCTAGTTCTCATTCTCAATCTCATTCTGCAATGTTGTACGATGATTAATTAGAGCGTCTAATTTCTAGTTCAATTTTTAAGGATCGACTCTACAGAAAATTAATAAGAAATCGTTTAACTGTTAGATTAGAGTTGTTAAAATTTTTTAAACATGGTTGTCTATTTATTGGATAACTATTAAATGACATAGTTGATTTTCAATGGATAATTTAGAAATGATTCGGATCATTGTGCAACATTACAAGATAAGAATGAGAACAAAAAAAATTTAAATAAGAATGTTACTAGCATTCTTGAAATTTTAAATTTTGGCTCTTCCTACCCTAGCAACTTACTTCTTTTCCTTTTTCTTGTTTGTTTTTTTTTAACAAACTAACCAGATACTGACATGATGAACATACTGAGCCACCAATCCAAAAAAGGAAAGATAATACTACTGGCCCAGCTTCATTAATTTAAGTGATAGGCTCGATTTCATTAAAAAAGACCAAACCACTCCATGGAAATCAATTGCTTTACAGGGGCCTGGTAGGATGTAGAGAAGTGGGAACAAAGGCCACACTGTGTTAGTGTGTTATATATAGAAACCCAATTAAATTATGCATGTACGCCAACAAGACTAGGCCCATATGCTTGGGATTTAGATACACTGAAGTGAATTTCAAGCTTTATAGCATTTCTTCATCAACATATATATATATATATCGTATGTTTAGAGATTTATAATGCCACAACATGTGATAAAGAATATAATAGGACAAAAATTCTTTTTTTCGTAGATCGTCACACACACTTAGACGATTATTAGACATTGTTTGGAACGAGACTTATCATGAGATTCACATTAATCAACGGTTCACAGTCGTTCACGCGTGCATTTAATAAGTGATTAAGGCTCTTTGTGGCAATGAACAACACTATTGGATGTTACAAAACATTATCTTCTCTATTTCTAGCATTCAGTTAGTGTTCCTAAAGTGCTACTATCGAAGTATCTCTTTATATCAATATTTAAGCATATCCCAAGTTGTTAATTGAGCAACATGGTAAACTAGGCAACAACTTCTTTCTTTCTTTGTTGATATGTCACCCTGATGTAGCAGCCTCTGGGGTAGGCCCTGGAACCTGAATTCACGAAGAGAAAAGTAGGGTTATTCACTGTTGTAAAGGATTGGGATAAACATAATAAGATGTTGCCAGCCTAAGCAAGAAAAGATTGGATAATAACATCATATCTATAAGCTCGTTATATTCATAGGCCCAGGCCCCATGCATTGTTTGTGTGTCTAATTTATCACATGACGTGACACATATAACGAAAACAAGTTTCTTGTTCTGCATGACAGAGAAACTTGGAATGAATAAAAGTGTCTTTTTCTTTTTATCCCTTAAAAAATAATCATCTGCAATTCCGTTAACAAATGTTGTATATTTAAGCTCGGAATTACCTACCAGAGTTGTTTACGTACGCAACATGCATGTCACAAAAGGAGACAAGTGGTGAGTTTGGTGAATAGGAAGAGATTGGCTAGCTAGCTGAACCCATTACCTCTGTCTGCCGGCTCCCCCGGCTGGTGGTTGGTTTTGGTTCTTGGTTGGTTGCGAGCCAATTTCAACAAGACCATATATATGACAGTGGTCTGGTCCCAACTCAACCAACAAAAAGCATGACATGAAGGGATTCAACCAAGAAGCCAACTTTTCCTATAAGGAAAAAAATTTATATTTTGGTTAGGAAAATGGTAGGTAGTGAGACTACAATCAAAATTCCAGCAATTTAGAATTGAATGGAATTAAAACAAAAAACCCTAGTCGTAGACATGTATAAGACTATGGAGCTATGTGAAAATAGATGGGAGGTGGAGTTGGTTAGTTGAATAAATGGACTGGAATTTGGAGTGAAGTAGTTTCAACTTTCAATGTCATTTAGGAAAGTTGAGCAGCTGGAGTATCATATAACTAACCAATAATGGAGAAATTTAGGGTTATCGGTCATGGTATTTTACCAAAAAATTGTAGTAAGAGTTGGTTAAAACTTCAATTAGCGTACCTAATACTAATTAGAAATAGTTTTTTTTTTTTGGTCTGACTAGTTAGAAATAGTTGGCAAGTCAAATGACAAAATCATATCATTCACTATTCGACTAAGGATAATTTTGTTAAGTTTTGATTAAATACGTAATTGTCACATACTTCTTTTGCCGTATTCAACCGTTTCTGGGTCCATTGCCTTTTAACATGTTTGAAAGAACCACAAAAACCTTTTTGTCACTTAGATTTTGGAATATTATGTATGAATGATTCTGACCAAAGAATTTTTTTGTTTAAAATTGACATGGGCGGCAGCGATGTGGATGTCCAAGTTGGTGTTCTACATTACCGGAAAAAATATTGCCTACTATACACAGTCTTGCATGGTATGTCGCTAAACCGTCATATAATATCACACGTCAGAAGAAAAAACAAATTACATGACAACAGAACATACGAATTTGAAATCAGTATTTAATAGCATAACAGATTAAACTGACTTTCTCTAGAGAGCCCCTAATATGTTTCGTGCATGTTATATTTGCATGATTGTTATATTATATAATTGTTTTGATTAATGAACTTGACTTAATTTCATATTTATTAAGACTACTTTATGAGGATAACGTGGAATAAGTGATAAACATTAAACTTTCGATGGCTTCTGCTAATACACATCATCTTAGCTAATTTATAATTTATATGACTTCTTATCACAGCATAAGACGCATGAATCATGATACTGAAAATTTGACTCTTGTGGTCCTCGTTCAAACTCGATTCTGATAAGAATGCATCATGAAGAAACCATATAATAAAATTTATATGTGATTCTAATAAAAGACAGATTAAAAAAATACGAATGTGCAGATACATGCAATTAACCAGAAATTCTGAAACAAGAAGCAAGAACTGAACTACCAAAGCTATAAATTCAAAACCCTTCTAGATGAGGTGCATTTTTTTCTTTATTTATCTTTTTGTTTATCGTACCTTTTATCATATTTCCTTTTCTTTTTGGTCATATTTTCTCACACAAATTAATATAAACACTATCACCACAAAAAAATATAATATAATATAGTTACAAAAAAAGAATATAAGTAGACAATCGTAAAACCGTTTTATGATGAGATGGATCAGATGGGCACACTCATTACGGTTTGGTGAGATCGACTCTTTACGTGAGGAGGCAACACTAACGCCTTATCTCTTCACAAATGACCCACAAATTTCCTTCAAAGGTCCCATATGAGCCGACTACTGAGACATATTTGGACCCCATGGGGCGCACAAAAACCTACAAGTTTGGATAACTGCCAATCAATATTGGCCTCAACGAAACGTGGCAAACTCATCCAAAACAAGACAGAAACTGCCTGCCTTGGCCCTTTTTCCATTTGTTTGGTGAACCTTAAACGCTTTGCCTTATCATTGAAACTTATCATATCCTCCCTAGGACGACTTTCGTTCGTAGTTTATGTTTCATTTGTATGAGAGCAATATAATAAGGACTGAAGGTCCCACTCTCGAAATAATTTTATGTGTAATCGAGTATATAATTTTATGCGAAGTTTGAATTTGTATTATTAGATACTTTAAAATAGACATTTTATAAAAGTAAACTTTGCGAGGCATTAATTTGATCAAGTACTTTGCTTATTGCTTTAATAAAAAAAACTTAAACGTTATGGTTAAATTATATATCTCAACCCAAGATCATTGAAAATAAGTGAGATTATTGGGATCAATTGACAATAATGTACCAGATATGCTAGAATATCTCCCATCTGTAATGGAGCTGAAGTTGCATCTTCATATTATCATCCCTTTTTATCATCATCACAGTTGCAAATTTGCAGTTTTATTGGGTAAACTTGTTAGATATTGAATTGTGCTTTTGAAAAAAGCTAAGTTGATCGCTTGTATTTGGTAATCAAGTGGCCATGCTTATTCAATACTTTCTAAAAGGAAATAAGCAAAGCCACTGAATGTGGATGAGAAATTGGGTATTGCTTTTGAGCTTCAAATTAAGAAAACGTGACGTTCTCAACTTCAAGGACACGATGCGTCCGACCTAGAGAGAAGAAGACGGATAACGAAAAGAATATCGTCGTCAAGTATTTATCTTCAATTTTAATCAACATAATAGTTATGTTTTTTCTCTCAAATGATAGAAGATTTGTTAGATATGAATATCAAGTTTACATCATATGCTAAAACAATAAAATACCAATTTAAATATTATAATCTAATTTTTTTTACACTATCAATCTGAATCACATATAAAATCTAATAAATTAACAAGTGACCATATTTCCTCAGTGGTAAGATTAGTGTCTAATTATTTTGTTGTTTTTTAATATTAATTAAGTTGATCAAAAAAGTAAAAGAATCAAAATTGGGTAGTACAGCATTATCATAAAAGAAGCTTTGGGACCCGCCAATTATAGGTTTTGCTACGTAATGAAACTGCATGGCAAGATAGCCAGCCATATCTAAACTGAATTTTCTTTTCTTAAAGAATTTTTTTAGTTAATCGTTTGTTGTTGACGATTAATTAGGTGCAAGTTGACAGAGCAAATACTAGAGAAGACTGTTGGGCCAACAAGGAAGGATTGGAGCTTAAGGTTAGATGATGCACTTTGGGCGTATCGTACGGCGTACAAAATCCCCATTGGGATGTCCCTCTTTCGACTTGTCTATGGCAAGGCGTGCCATCTTTCCGTTGAATTGGAGCACAAAGCACTGTGGGCTGTCAAGAAGTTTAACATGAACCTCGATGCAGCGGGAAGTCTAAGGAAATTCCAATTGAATGAGCTTGATGAGATACGACATGAGGCATATGAGAATGCAAGCATTTACAAGCAAAAGACCAAAGCTTTCCATGACAACATGATCCGTGGGAAATCCTTCTCAATTGGGCAGAAAGTGCTATTGTTCAATTCCCGTTTACGCTTGTTTCCCGGTAAGTTACGTTCTAAGTGGATTGGACCGTTTGTTATTACTAATGTTTTTGTTCATGGTGCAGTCCAAATCCAAAGCTTGAAAACGGGACAAGAATTCAAGGTGAACGGGCATCGTTTGAAGCCCTACTATGAGCACTTTGTGGAGCAAACTGTGGAGGACATTCCCTTGGATGCCGTGGGCTCTAATCTGGAGTGATGAGGCGTTTCGTCCGGCTGTACGACGTTAAAGAAAGCGCTACTTGGGAGGCAACCCATGCATTCAACAAAGGAAGGCAGAGCAAGCACTCCAATTCCAGATTTGTGTTCCTAAACCCTTCTCTTTGTTGTTATTTCGTTTATGCCATGTTAGGTTGTTTAGTTGCTGTTTTGTTTGTTTCTTTGATTAATTGTTTTAGTTTATGCTTGAAACATTGAGGACAATGTTTGATTTAAGTGTGGGGGGTAAACAGATTGTTTTCATGATTTTCATACCCTATTTTCGGATTTTTACCACCTATCACTTATAAAAGTTGTTACTCACTGTTTTTAAGTGTTTTTAGTGTGTTTTCAAGTGTTTTTATATCATATAACAGAAAAAGAAGAAAAATTTCGAAAAGTTTTGAAAAATACCAAAAAGAGTTGTTTTTAGAGTCGTTTTTTGTGTGTTTGTGTCTTAGGGTACCTTCCAACACAATGATGAGGATTTGGTTTTTAATTGCATGACTGTTAAAGAGAGTTATAAACATGGATGGAAGTTTGATATACTCTTTGGTTTATGCTTAGTTGTAGTTGTCATTTACGAATTCACATGTAATCACAAAAGGAAAAAAATCAGTTTTTGTAACATGCTTGAAGGAAGAAACTCAAATTAAACGCTACAACCCTGTGAGACTTGAGCCTAATCCTTGTTTGGAGAGTTATTAATCTGTGATTCTTGTTTTCTAAAGTCGTTGCATGATCTCATTATTCTTTGCTTGGTTCCTACTTAGACTGCTTCATCATTATTAGTTCCAAATGCTAGAACTCATGCCATTTTCGTTCAAAACGTTAAAATTGGTTGCATAACAATATAACAAGATAACGGTGTCTAGATAACCACCATAGCCAAATAGCCTTTTTTCCCTTCTATATATATACTGTAGGTTTAACCCCTTTGAGCCTTATAAGCCTGTTTTCCTTGTTAACCCACATTATCCCTACCTAGCCTAGTATAGGAAAATCCATACCCTTGTCTTAAAGAATAGTGGAGCATAAAATAGTGGGAATTTCGTTTGACCTATGGTTAGTAAAGAACAAGTGTGGGGGAGAGGCTGTTTATTCAGTTATTACTTATAAAAAAAAAAACAGAAAAGAATCGAAAAAAGAGAAAGAAAAAGAAAAGAAAAGAGGTGATTTAGTTTGTTTTTGTTGATATGGAGTGTTGAAGAAGGGTCCATAATGTGAAACTTGGCCCTGTAGTTTGTTTATCTCTCCTCTATGTTACATTAGTTGGGTTTTGAGGTCATATGTTGGATTCAAGGTCTTAACATCATCAAATTGCTCTACTATCTCTTTAAGAACTTTGTTTATCCATATCCTTTCTTTGTTAGCCCCTACCTTTAACCCCGTTACAACCCTTGACCTTTGTTTTGATTGTTATGTATTTCAATCAGTGGAGTCTGAATTTGGTATGAGCATATGGGATCCCTGGTTCTTGCATCTAAGTAGTGGCATGCCGTTCATAAGATCATATTTATATACATATTAATAATTCCAGAAAATGTTTCTTTGTAACACATATGTGAGACTTCGTTTTTCTTATTTACATCAATCTTCTCGCATATATCTAGTATAGGGAGTGTAGTTAGAAAATCTGTGAGAAAATAAGAGTGTTTATCTTGTGAGGAATTGAGGGATTCTCTAAGGCATGTTGCTAGACTCAAAACATTGTTTTAATTGGTTAATGTGAACTAGTGAGTAGTGACTGTGATTAAGTATGTGCTTAAGTGTAAAGATGGCTAAAATCTGTGGGAATGATGATTTTTAATTTGTCATGTGCATTGGAAATCCCTGAGGCTATTGTTGGAAGGTTTAGGTTGTGTTTTATGTGTGTTGTTTCGTTTTGTTTAATTTGTTTCTTTGTTTTGCTCGAGGACTAGCAAAAGTTAAGTGTGGGGGAATTTGATAGGGGCATATTTAGGCACCTTAGTTAGCTGGTTCTTGTGCATTTATATTGCTTTTCCTTAGTTAAAATAGTCTTTTAAGCTAGTTTTATGTATTTTCAGGTTTTAAGGGCAAAGTATGCAAAAGGATGCATTTTGGAGCCTTTTGGAGCAAATTAGAGCTTGGATTGGATATCACATATCTGGACATAAGGAATGGACGAATTGGGGGCTTAATGAGGCTAGGAATCTGTTTTGAAGATGAAGAAATAAGTTTAAGAAAGAGAAGATAAGGGAAGAACATTATCTGGAACATTATCCTTATCCTTATTTTATCTTATCTTATCTTATCCTTACATTATCATCATCAGTTTCTACCTAATTCCATCTGCTAGGGGAGAATTATTTTCAGATAAAGACATTGGATAATCTGAGTGTTTGAGGAGTTCAATCCGTCCTAAAAGAGTGGAAATAGAAGTTTGAAAGACAAGTACATTGCAAAGGCAGAATCCGAGTGGAATTGGACAATGCTGTGCATAACGGTCAACTTCGACAGAGCGCCCAGATTTCGTTAGAAATAATTACGTGTCGTGCCATACATGGTTGGAAAGCTCTGGAAGTCTAGTTTTCATAGGATTTTACAGATTGGCATTTGGACACGTATTGCAGATTTTACAGCTGTTTTGGTGACTGAAGGTCGAAACAGGAAAAAGAGTCCTACTCGGATTTGGTTTCAAGGAAGATAATGTGTTATCTGTTTGTGCGTGTCTTTGGAGTTAATTCAGAAGAATGCTGGAGTTCTAAGGAAGTCAGAACTCTCTAGAAATTCGTGTTTTAGAGTTCCAGTGGGATTTGGTACAGAATTCATTCAGTCAGTCATTCATAGAGAGGAATAAAAAGCCCAACTCCCTGCAGCAGAAAGTGTCGACCATTCTTCATATTTTCTACCATATTTCCATCCACCATACCTCTCCATAACCATTCATCCATACACCGAAGGCCTGAAGCTTGTCCAGAGATCCTTTGCCGCACCGAGGAGGAGGAGAAGAAGCCTTGGACGTTTATGCCATTCAAGTTGGAGTTGCTGAACGTTTTAGGTGTAATTTTTCCTTTGATTTCAATGTTTAAATTTAATTATCTTTGTGTTGTGCGTATGAGGAACTAAACCCCCCTTGGCTGGGGGGGGATTCGAAACACATGATTATGCTTGCTATATGAATTGATTACTTCTAATTGCGTTTCATAAGTTGTGAATTCAATTTACTTATCTGTTTGAATTAAATTGATTTGTGTGTGTTGGTTGAGAGTGCATGCTTAATTATCATGCATAAATTGAATGCTAGGGTATAAGGGAATTTCACCTAATAGTTATGAACTTATATTCACAAGTAGTAAAGGTTGATGATCTCAATCGAGTTAAGTAAATTCTTGGCATAAGTTTCATGCAATCATAGTAACAAGTGCTTCGTCAATGCTTATGGTTTTCACAGAACTTAATGATTTTTGCTTGTATCTTTATTATGCAATCATATAGGGGACTTGTAGGGAATGCTTTGGATTGTAGTATGCAATCATCCAATTCAATAACGTTAGGAAAATCTGAAGGTTAATTAAAGCGGACCTAATTAACTTGGGGCATTGAGAATTCATGGTTTATTGAAAAGCAATTGGAAATCGTTTTGTATGCAAGTATAACATGTGTGGAGATGAACCCCTTAGCTAGCCATCCATCTATTTAAACCAAATTCGTTTTCAATCTGTTTGTTTTCCAAAGTTTTGTTTTGTTTTCAAAATTTGTCAAAACCAATCCTCCCTTTGTTTTCAAGTGTCAAATTAGTTAGAAGGTGTTTTGATTCGTGTTTTTAAAGGTTTTAAGTCCAGTTCTAATTTATTTTCGTCAGAATCTTCTTTAATGTCCAAAACTGCCCAGAAAGTGTTTTAAAGACAGTTTTGAGTGTCCATTCGTTGTTTTGAGTCTTTTGGTTTGTTTTGGTGTTTTAAGTTATAGTTTTACATTCTTTGAGTCTAATTTAGTATTTTAAACTTTGTTTTTACGTTTTTGAGTCAGTTTCCAAGAGATTTAGTAATCCCTCCTAATCCCCGGATCGTACGAATACGAAATACTGAAAAGTTACAAATAAAGGGAATTCTAAACATCTTCATACCACCGGGTCTCGACGTCAACGACTCCAAGCCGCTAATCCTGGAGGGGCGCAAAACAGAAGGGTGAGTGGGCCATAGATAGTTATTTTTGTAAAAACCTTTCCTTTTAGAAAAATAGTAACCCCTCGCTGTAAAACAAGTACGAAGTTTCGGAAAACTGTTCTTGAAAACGTACTATAATAGTAGGTAGAAATTCAAGGTAAGTACGGAAATATACTTACCGTCCGAAACGGCAGGAAGCTACCGTTCGGCATGAAAATACTTTACCAAAAAGTTCGTAAAATAAAGCTATACGGAAAACCCGTAAATCAAATAGTAGTATCCGTGGCATCAGTGAAAATCAAAGATAAGTCACAATCCAACTATAAGATAAACGCTCGTTTAGGCAGGGCAGACACACGAGTTCATACAGATATATTCTGTCATGAACAGGCTGGGTGTATAAATAATGGTACGCTTATGTACTACGATCACGTGAAGCTGGCGCATAAGCGCATCACAACAAGTTCGAGTCGCCCATGCGACCTAGAACAGGCTGGCACCTACTATGGATCCATAGTGAGCGTATCGGTGCGTGTGAACAATCACGTGAAGGTTGGTCCTGGCCCGGGATAGTACAATCAACACCGTGTAAGCCTCCCAGGTTGAGCGTGCAAAAACATGCCACGGAGTATTTTTAATTAAAACAAAGTGAGGTAATTTCCCTTTTTGGGATAACCTTTAAACAATCAACATATAAAGTATTCTCGAGTGCCGTACCCGGAATACCAATCGTATAACTACAATACGTGAAATACCAAGAATACGCCACATGGGTACCAAGGTATAGAAATACCAACTTAATGGTAAACTAGGTGAACCCAAAATACGGTAGAAAATTACCATTTCCAAGGTTCACCCGAATACGGCCCAAGGCCGTCAGATAGGTATAAACCCATAATCACAAATAAGCACAATATCAATTAATTCCCTAAAACCCCCCCCCCTAAAATAGGGCTGGTTTGAAACAAGCAATACGCGTACAAAAATAATACGGAAATCACCAATTTAATGGTGTAATTCCCAAATGGAAATGTAGGCCAAAGCCCACTAATTTCCATGGCCTAACGAAATACCGATACGATCTAGTAAACCAAGTAAATATCATGAAGTACGAGGTCTACTGGTAATACGGGACAAATACCAATCTAAAGTCATAATAATAATAATAATGTGGGCTTGAAATAAGGTTTGCAACAAAGTAACAATAATCATCTTAAAAGCATAGTTAAAACCCAAGTTCATGTTTAAAACATATAAAACATTTAATTTGAGTAAGGAAGGGGCCCACTCACAAATACCGAAGCCGGGAAGTCCAAACGTATGCCCTCCGAACGCCACGGGTTGCCAAAACCTATTTTTTTTAAAACCCACAAATTAGTAAAGTACTCGAAATTACGAAGAAAACGGCGTTCGGAAATCCGAAAACGGAGTTTCGGGGTCGGAAACCCCAAAACCGCCGTCATGGGCGGCCGTGCGCCGTCGCACGCGCCGCCACACGCTGCCGTTTGGCCTCACGCGCCGCCACGCGCGGCTGTGAGGTCACACGCGCCCTCACGCGCCGCCACGCGCCGGTGGAAGTCCACCACGCGCGGCCACGCGCCGGTGGAAGTCCACCACGCGCGGCCACGCGCCGGTGACTGACGCCGTTACTGTGCCGTCAGAGTTAACGGAATATTCTAACGGCGTTAGAATATTCCGTTAACGCCGTTAAGTTTAACGGACGGAATATACCTTTGGAATATTCCGGTCCAAACCGGGTTTGGACCGGGTTGATGACGTCATCACCGGTTTGCTGACGTCAGGGCCGGGCCGGCTGACGTCAGCTCGCCGATGACCTCTGCATTTTCCGGCCGCCGCGTCGCCGCCATCTGCCGGCCGGAGTTTCGCCGGAAACTGGGAATATTGCCGGAATCCTGCAAATCGACATAATTTCTCCAAAACTCAACCGTTTTGCACGATTCAAAAGCCAAATTGAAGCTGGGTGTGAGAGGATTCAGATTCTACCTAATTGGAGGCCGATCTCTGGCCGGAGGTGGCCGGAATTTGAAGAAAAGTCACGGCCATAAAATGGCCGACTCTCAAAACGTCAATTCCAGTCCAGATTCAGCCATGCAAGGCCTGGAAATTAATCCAGGGATCACTAGGACTTGAATGGTGGTGAATTCGAGGTAGATCGATGTCAAAATCGTCGGGAATTCGCTGGGGAAGGCTCGGGTCTCAAAGACGAGTTTGAGAACCTGGGTTTCTGAGTTCGAGCAGAGATGCTGGGTTCTTGGTTTGAGACTGGTTTTGGGTGGCTAGTGTCTCGGTTGGCTCAACTGAGAATGGTGGCAGAGTTGGCTCGGGGAGAGGGAAGCCATGAAAAGAAAGGGAGGTTTTGTGTTTGCAGAGGGAGTGAGGGATCGAGAGACAGAGAGTGACAGAGAGATTGAGTGAGAAAGTGACAGAGACTGAGATAGTGGGCTGGGCCCACAAGTTTACTGGGTTCAAGGCCCAAATACGAAACACAACTAGATTAACGTCCGTAGAACGCTCATTCGAATTCCGAATGACATCCCGTTCGTGCCTACGAGTCCGTATCGACGAGCACGTCGAGAAAATGCAAGTGGAAGCGTCGTGCGAGTTACGACGCAAAAGTCAACCGAAAGGTCACCCAAGGGCAAAATCGTCATTTTGAACCTCCGGGAATAAAATAGTATTATTTTCCGGTACGGGGTGTAACACAAGTGCAAACAGATAAAGTGATAAACAAATGTAAAACAAAACTAAGGTAAAATATTAGTGTTTTCATCAATGAAAATAGTCAAAAAAATGTACATATGACAGACATTAAATGTCTCTTAAAACAATTCAAGAGATTACACGTGTCAAAAGAAAATCAAAACCCTACAATTACAAACACATCAAAAATACAATACGATTCTTCAATTGTGGAGGACCCTTAGTCCTAAACCCTAAACCCTAGTCATGAGGACTAAAACATTACAAGCCCGAGAACTATTGTAGAAGCTCCACGAGGAAAAAATCGCACCAATTTCGGATGAATTTGCAGTTATTTGCAAAGAAACCCTGCTATGAGTCCTCTCTAGCAAACGTTGAGTTTCATTCTCATAGTCCTTTGCCGAGCAGACAAACCACAAACACCACTACCTCAAATCTAAACAACAATCACCGCTCTAAAATTCGAAATTTAACAAACCATGACCATACCATAATAAAATAATATAATTAGGAAAGGACTAAGAAAGTAATATAATTAGGAAAAAATTAAGTTTTCATCACTGAACCTAAATAAAGTGATTAGCTTACTTTAAAGTAATATAATTAGGAACAAATTAAGCACGTCAAAAATACTTTTCTTTGCAGTTGGTCTGTGAACAGAAAACTTTTTTTTTGGTGTCAAGCTTGTTCTATTAAGTGACTTTTTATAATTGTGTTAATTTAATACAATCATCATATGATCGTCGAGATAATGATTGTATTAAATATATGTAAGTATTGTTAATTTGTTAAAAAAAAAATACATAGAAGGAGAATCTCATTGCGTCTGATTAGAGGAAGACAAAAATTATTTTCACGGTTCACTTTTCGTTTGTCTAGCTAAGTAAAGTGTCATGCATTTATCTCTTATCTCTTTTACATTAATCTACTCATCAAATTTTTAAGATAGAATTATATTCCTTTCCTTTTCTTCTTTTCTGATCAGTGGTGAGAGCACTTGTTTTGTGCATGTCCTAAATCATATGGTGATCTGAATGGCATGACATATGCTCGTCATGAATTAAGTTAATAGGTAAAAAAATAATATTATAAGTCATTGTTTGAAAATTTTGTTTTACATATGCGATATTCTAAACTAAATTCATTGAAAATACGAGAATGGTCAAACTTAGGTGTGGAGGGGGAGCAGACTACTCTAAATAACTTGGCTAAGTCCAAATCTACAAGACAAAAAAAAGTTTAAATTCCACCTGTTTGCTTAATTTTAATTGGTGATTATTAATGTACAAACAAATTTGTAAATCATCTACAGAAAATGTTTGTTAGGGTTTGAGTCGTAGAGATAAGATAGGATATCTATTAGGGCTTGAGTGTTGGCATGCCATGAGAATCGAATGAGTATTTTATTCATAAACTTTTGTAATAATATAGTTTGATTGTTTAATGAATACGTCTTCGGTGCTACAATAATAATTTGCATATGATATATAATGACTCGGAAATTGGACCGATCTCGAGGTAGCTCAAAGAAAATATTGAAAAAACAATTACAATGAATTTAAGCAATTGACCTTATTTTTATTTTGTTGAAAAAAGAGACTCGTGCATTGTGTTAAAGACTTAAACTAACTGGTTCAGTGGTAGGTTACTGGTCACCTAATCACAGTTCTATTCTATAACAACCGGCCTCCATAATTATTTGTCCTTTTTGTTTTGAGAAACTTCTTCTGATTGCTCCATTAGCCATTATAAATAGACATCAAGCCAACAACCAACCAACTAATTATTGCAATATTGTTTTAATCCTAAAAGATAAATGCTAGGTATAAAAAAAAAGTTTCATGATATTGTAGTATATTAAAATTGTTTACGCATGCGTAAGTAACTGACGGATCTGGAGTTTCTACATTTAACTCTTGTGCATTTACCCGCATTTTGTTATATCTCGACCATTCTAACAATCTAACGAGTTAAAGTATGACACATCATCTAGCATTAAATTTAATTAATTTATTTTATTTTCTAATTTTCTAAACAGTTGTTTGCTAGTTCTACCGTTAGTTTATTTGCAGACCATTAAAACAATAACCTCTGTCAATGAATGAAAAAAATTATGGCTGCCAATAATCACATAAACTGATCCGATGAAATCATATCAAGCAAAAACCCAAAAAATGATATCTCTCTCTCTTTCTTTAAAGAACTAAGTTTTGATTATCTACAATCTTTTTTTGGTTTGAATATTGAGTTTCTGCTACCTAGGTTATACAAAATTAGGATTCAAGAGAGGGGATGAGTGAAACGTCAGTTTGGAAAATTAGAATTTAAAAATAAAATAAAATTAATATAGAGACTCGGGATTTGACATAACAAAAAATCATTTTAAGAATAATATTTTTGTTAAAGAATAATATCTTGATTTTGAAATCTAGGGTTGTTTTTAACCTCATAAATGAAATCAGGCTAATTTCTTTTGACAAAATCTTGCTTCAAATGTCACTGCTGTAAGAAACCAGGGGGAGCTAAATCATTACAATAATTAATACTAAAATTTGGTAATTTCATGATTATTGTAAAAAAAAAATCAATTATTTCTTGATGTATAATACAATTTTAAGTATATATTCAAATTAGACCAACAAACATTAATGAGTTTGTCTGAAGTTGCTCATGAGATATGGGGAATATGTACTTCTGTAGACGTAACCAGCAATTTAGTAACTCTCAAACTTCACCACCTGGCATAATAAGTTTGAAGGTGGAGTGAAGAATGAAAAAAAAAAATGTCCATACAAAATCAATTTCCACATGGCGTGCCACGATTGGAAGCTTCAAATGCTAAGCGTGAAAAAAATTAAAGTTCCATCATATAACCAATTGATAATATAAAAAATAATTCAATTTACTCATAAGTCCATATAAAATCTCTATTCCCATTAATATAATATTCATTACATGATAAATACTGAAAATTCTTCTTTTTCTGGAGTCAAAGTAACTGCATCACGGCTTGCAAGCTATAGATTAGATGTGGCAACTTGATCTTGATACTTTCAACAAGCAGGACCAAAAGTAAAGTAATTTAATTTAATTCTTCAAAGAATGAATATAGTATTGAAGCACTATCGAAGTTAAGGTGATTGTTCTGGGTTTGACTTTGGTAGTCCGCACTATTTAATGGTCTGGCTTTTTAATGTTTTGAATTAGTCACTCAACCACTCACACTCTTATCTTCGCATCACGGGCGTCAAAAAATCTGGACCATTAAAGATTTTTCCGATTGTTCTATTTTCTTTGAAGCTTTTACTATTGTCATGTGACTTTTGTACACATCAATTTAGACTTTTCCGTGAGGGTAAATGGAAAATCAAGCTTAAAGTCATCAAAACCAACTTATTTGTTGTTTTGCTTCACTTTTGATTCTTGAAAAATTATCGCATATTATTTATTAGATATAATCTCGTGTATATATTTTTCATCACCTAATAAGAATTATAGACACATAATTATATACATCTGACTATGTAACAAATTTTCTTCTACTTCCTACTCTTTTTAAAAATAATGATAAGCATGAAGCATACACTTAAAAGGAAAGATATTGGATGGATGGTGATGAAATGAAAATACTACAAGAAAAATCAGAAATCGGATTGAAGGGATTTAAGACAATAAAGGAAAATAAAAAAAATGCTCACCTTCACCTTATCCTATTACAAAAATCTAGAATCTTTCATTTTTAAATGTCTAATATATACATGAAAAGGAGATCCTTATCTTAAACAAAATCTAAATCATGGTAGGGTCATTTGTTCAATTGAGTACGTAATACAAGTAATTATAAGTTCATTTCCATGATATAATATGGTATAGTAGTAGTTCTTTTTCTTTACTATTTTCTTTTAATCACAAAGGAAAACAAATTTTAATAGATTCGTTTGCCGGCTTGGATGGATGGTCCCATGCAAAGCTTTTCTTGTATGTTTTTATAAAAAAACACTTCTCACTATTGATATGTCCCTCCTTCCCTTATTTTTTTCTTCAAATGTCTGATAGGATTGACACATCATTGTACAAGTTTAGTAACATCTATCAAATGAAAACTTCATTCAAATAACATTTTCTTAATTTTAGAAAAACAGAAAAAGAAAACAAGTGTCAAAGAAATCAACATCAGATATATTGAAAGGATAAGCTTAAACAATTTCATAAATTTTCGATAAGGCTTTATAATTGTTAAAACTGAATCAAACCGTTTAAATTGCCTTAATTAAGCGTGAAAATGCTTACACTCATAAAAATATAATTAGACTGTTTAAATTAGTTTGATTTAGCCGATTTGAACATTTGGGCGGTTTTTTGTCCACCTTTATAAAATTTCATCAGATGTCACTGATAGAATAACATCATAGTTAAGATTTCTTGTTGACGCATATTATACTTAATTATAAATTAAGAAGTTCTTCCTCTCTCAGAAATCCAAATCTTCGAAGGTTCTTCGTCTACGAGGAATCTTATTCTTGGCTTGTGATGTATATATAAACAGATTCACCCTACGGATGAAAAACAACCGATTCAATATTTTCTACAGACACCCGTATTTTCAAATTTTGAGAGAGCTTGTTCAAGGCAGTAGAAAGGAACAAGGCTTGGCTGCTGACAATTCAGCAGCCACTCCTGCTGATACCCACTCCCGTGTGAACACGTGTTCACGTTTTGATTTTTTTAATTAAAACTTGAACACGTATCCACACGAGATTGGGTATTCAGTAGGAGTAGCTGCTGAATTGTCAGCAGCCAAGTTATTTTCAATAGAAAGTGGGCCCCCTCTTTCCCTTTGCACATTTGCAATCTTCAAAAACTTATATAAAGCAGTTGCGGGAGCTACCCGTTCTCTACACAACCTAACCAAAAACTCCCTCACCCATCAAATCCAATACATTTCTCAACTCTGCCACTCTCTTTCTGTCTCTTTTCCAAATATCAAAAGCACCAACAAAAGAAACCAAATTCAAATCCCAATACACAAAAAAAAAAAAATATATATATATATATATATATGTATTCAAGTTTTTGATACAAACAGAAGCAATTATATATATATATATATATATATATAAAGGCCATTGCTTTTGAGGGTTTCAGAAACGGGAAAAATGGGTGTTGGAATTCAAACAATGTGGAGCATTCTGCTATTGTTTTCCTGCATTTTTTCTACAGCTTCAGCTTCTGTGACTTATGACCACAAAGCTATAATAATTAATGGGCAGAAAAGGATTCTAATTTCTGGCTCCATTCACTATCCCAGAAGCACTCCTGAGGTACTTATTACAAATTACAATGCCAATGTGGTTCAAAGCTTTCTTATTTGTTTCATATTTCTGCTGGGTTTTTTTAGCATTGTTTTTGGTGCAATTTTTATAAGCATTTTTTACTTCTGGGTTTTTTCTCAGCTCAAATTTTTTATGTTGTGGGGTATTTTTGTAGCATTTTTGGTTGCTGGGATATTATGATCTTGCACTAAAAAGTTTTAACATATTTGTTCTCCAGGTCAATTTTTTTATATTTTGGGTTTAATTTTTGGTGTGTGTGGTTACAGATGTGGCCGGATTTAATTCAGAAGGCCAAAGATGGAGGCTTGGATGTTATACAGACCTATGTGTTTTGGAATGGCCACGAACCTTCTCCGGGAAAAGTAATGCAATTAGCAAATCGCATTTAAAATTTACATTTCTTTGTCCTCTCAAATGCAAATATATTTATGCTAATTAATTGGTTTTTTATTTTTTCAAATTTGCAGTATTATTTTGAGAACAGATATGATTTGGTCAAGTTCATCAAGCTGGTGCAACAAGCAGGCCTATTTGTTAATCTCCGGATTGGCCCTTATGTTTGCGCTGAATGGAACTTCGGGTAATCATTTTTGTTAAAATAAACTGAAATTTTTAAGAATATTTTGTGATTTTTTTTTTTTTGGTTCTTATGTAAATATGGGTTATATTCATTACTCTGTTTTTGCTCTGTTTCTGAAACAGGGGATTCCCAGTTTGGCTGAAATATGTTCCCGGAATCGCTTTTCGAACAGACAATGAGCCTTTCAAGGTTGGAAAATTATAATTCTTCCCTTTCCTCCAATGCAATTTAATTTTTTAACCAAAAAATTTGAAGCTAATTTAATTTCTAATTATCTGTTATGAAGGCGGCAATGCAAAAATTTACGGAGAAAATTGTCAGCATCATGAAGGCAGAGAAGCTGTTTCAAACTCAAGGAGGTCCTATAATTATTTCTCAGGTTCGACAATCAGTCCAATTTTAAGTAAGACGTAGTTAGAAGCGCTTTTGGTTGACAGAAAACGCTTTTAGTTATTTTCAAAACAACTTTAAACATGCGTCAGTCTTTTTCATGTTTCTAGAAGTGGGATTGAATTTGCTTTTACTTTTAGCCTCAATTTTCTAAGAAATTGAGCAGTGTTTGTTTCCTTTTGTTTTTATCTGCTGAGTTAAAATTGGACAGCCAAATGCTTATCAATATATATATATTTTTTCAAATTTGGATTTTGACAGATAGAAAATGAATTTGGACCTGTGGAATGGGAAATTGGTGCACCTGGAAAAGCTTACACCAAATGGGCAGCTCAGATGGCTGTAGGTCTCAACACTGGAGTCCCATGGATTATGTGCAAGCAAGAGGATGCCCCTGATCCAATTGTAAGTTTTTCTGCGTATTCTTTTCGATGTTTTTTTATGCAAGCGATTTTCTACTTTAAACTGCGAGAAGCAGGATGAAATTCGGGTGGATAGGGGGATGCTTTCTTCTACTCTGTGTTGTCATTTTCGAACAACAATCGCGTAAATGTCCTTCATTTAGTGTGACCCTCCTTTCTTGGTGGGGTTTTTAAACTGTTTGCTGTGAACTTAACTAAGTAGGTGGCCTTTTGAAGTAGATTTATATTTCATATGGTCAGGCCAAAGCTTGTCCCCATTTTATTTGATATTCTAAATTACTATAATCTACGGGAACGGGGATTGAATTCAGGAGCATGGGTCACGCACACTGCCCTGTTCAACTGGCCTAACCATGTCTACATCTCGATGAAAAAAGACGGAAGTCATTTTTTGGAGTTGGTTTGGTCAGTAACTGAATTTGTACTGTCTAATAAATTCTGCTATTAACTACAACAAACAAAGAGGTTCATAATTGTACTCCCCAAAAGTGTAGGTCCTCTTTTCTTCGGGATCGAGGGTGGATGCTTGCGTATTGTGTGACCTTTACTGAGGAGCTAATCTCGCCTAATTTGTTATGTGACAGATTGACACCTGCAATGGTTTCTACTGTGAGAATTTCAAGCCAAATAAGGACTATAAGCCCAAAATGTGGACAGAAGTCTGGACTGGCTGGTAAGTCACACAAGTTGCCTGTACAGCTCAGAAGTTTATTTCCATAGGCCCGTCGTATCGGTACTTTCTTGTACTGTTGTTCAAGCCCTTTGATGAGGCTGCCTCTTTTGTATGTATTTTACAGGTATACAGAATTCGGTGGGGCAGTTCCCACTAGACCTGCAGAAGACTTGGCATTTTCAGCTGCTAGGTTTATACAAAATGGCGGTTCTTTTTTGAACTATTACATGGTTAGTTACATTGATCTCGGATTTTCGAGTTTATTGTATCCGAGTGATGTTTAATCTCCTAGTGTATGATTTCTAATTTTTGTTGTGTTTTCTTCCGTTTTGTGTTCCAGTACCACGGAGGAACAAATTTTGGCAGAACCGCTGGAGGTCCCTTCATGGCCACCAGCTATGACTATGACGCCCCCTTAGACGAATATGGTATGCAAATATGATTAGCATTGTAGAGTAGGTTGTTACAAAGTTTGGATTTTTATCGCACGTTGATGTAACGCGTTGCTTGTGCTGTACCAGGACTGCCCCGGCAACCAAAGTGGGGACATTTGAGAGATCTGCACAAAGCCATCAAGGCATGTGAGTCTGCTTTAGTGTCCGTTGATCCTTCAGTGACTACACTCGGAAGTAATCAAGAGGTAACGTTTTTCAGCTATCTCGGGAGCTTTGAAGTTTGCTAAACCTTTTTCCTCTTTGAAATTCGCTATGATTCTCGTTGTCATGACTAATATTATCCTTGCAGGCTCATGTATTCAATTCAAACTCGGGGTGCGCTGCATTCCTCGCAAATTATGACACAAAGTACTCTGTTAAAGTGAGCTTTGGAAGCGGGCAGTATGACCTGCCACCATGGTCCATCAGCATTCTTCCAGACTGCAAAACCGCAGTTTACAACACTGCAAAGGTGAGCAGTTGGATATATTAGTCGAGAACATTCAAGTTTTTTTTTCTTTCTTAATTTCAGTAAGATTCACTAAGAATTGTCATCTCCGCTCAGGTTGGTACGCCAAGCTCGCAAGTGCAGATGACACCAATACATAGTGGACTTCCTTGGCAGTCTTTCATCGAAGAAACCGCCTCTTCTGATGAGTCCGATACAACTACATTGGACGGGTTGTATGAACAAATAAATATCACTAGGGATACTACGGACTACTTGTGGTACATGACAGAGTAAGTATATTAAACCAACCATAGTTTAAGCATCGTTTTTTTCTTAAATGTTACCGGAAAACTATTGCATTGTTTTTCGTTTCTTTCTAACTTGGTAATTCAAATTTTGGTTACCAGTATCACAATAGGTTCTGATGAAGCGTTTCTAAAGAACGGAAAGTTCCCACTTCTTACGATCTTTTCAGCAGGTCATGCCTTGCATGTTTTCATCAATGGTCAGCTATCAGGTAGATAAAAGAGGATGAAACTGTTTGTAAATCCGTCTAGTTCTTCTGTTGAACGAACTTTTACAAAACTGTCCACCTTTATTGCAGGAACCGTGTATGGGTCATTGGAGAATCCTAAATTAACATTCAGTCAGAACGTGAAGTTGAGACCCGGCATCAACAAGCTTGCGTTGCTTAGCATTTCCGTTGGTCTGCCGGTTAGTTCCCTCATTCTCTAATGAGATATTGGTCTTCAAAACATCTGAGATGGCTTCTAAAATTTTTGCTTCTTTTGTGGTCTAATAAAATCAGAATGTTGGTACTCACTTTGAGACATGGAACGCGGGAGTTCTAGGCCCGATCACATTGAAGGGTCTGAATTCGGGAACATGGGACATGTCGGGATGGAAATGGACATACAAGGTTTGTTGCCTTTCAACGTTTATGTTTCACTTTCTCCCCCACACTGAGATGTCGAAAAATTTGACAAAATACTGAGACTGACTTGTTTGCTTTATGAAAAGATTGGTCTGAAAGGTGAAGCTTTAGGCCTCCATACAGTTACTGGGAGTTCTTCTGTTGAATGGGTAGAAGGACCGTCGATGGCTCAAAAACAACCCCTTACGTGGTACAAGGTTCGTATACTTGCAATACGCGTATATTTTATGCCCGTCTGTCTTATGGAGTTCATGAAAAACCAGATATTAATCTAAGCTGTGATATCTTCAGGCTACTTTTAATGCACCACCAGGGCATGCTCCATTAGCTTTGGACATGGGAAGCATGGGAAAAGGTCAAATATGGATAAACGGACAGAGCGTCGGACGCCACTGGCCTGGATACATTGCGCACGGTAGCTGTGGCAACTGTTATTATGCCGGAACTTATGATGAAAAGAAATGCAGAACTCATTGCGGCGAGCCCTCTCAGAGATGGTGAGAAAAAGTTCATCTTACTTATTTGTGATACCTTTGCTTTGTCAAGTACAAAATTCATGGTAGAGCTTTTATTTTTCAGGTACCATATTCCTCGATCGTGGTTGACCCCGACTGGAAATCTATTGGTGGTGTTCGAAGAATGGGGCGGTGATCCGTCAAGGATTTCTTTGGTCGAAAGAAGAACAGCAAGAGGCTGATGCTCCTCAAAATCTATCAATAAACTGAAGTTTCTTACTCTTGCAGAACTGAATTGGAAAACAATCTAGCCTCGACGCGAAGAAGCTCTCGGCTGAGGCTGTCTGCAGCTAAGATCCAGCAGATATGCAGAATTGTAGATTACTATATACGTGAAGTGGTTGTGTACATAGACAATGGTATTATTTGTCAAAAAATTAGCTCCTCATGATATACGTAGGATTACATACGAAGTTTGTAGTCCGTAGATTTGCGCAAGCATTTTCCACTGTCTGTACGTTTGTAACAGCTTACGGAAAAGAATAAATGGAAAATTAATAGAGATTACTTTTGATTTCAAAATATTTGTTTGATAGATGAGAAAACTTGTCTCTTTTACATCGTTCTATGTAAATATTTTTAGTACAACAGAGAGAAACATATATGTTTTCTCAGATCCCCCCTCCAAGATCCGTTTCACATCATCGCGAGCACCCGGAAAAGACCTCAAAATTACGACCAAAGATGAACTCTAGAATGAGGCAAGGTGGCTGCACTGGGGTTCTGTACCGAAGAACTGCTGTTTTCTGTAGTCTTTTCCCATTTATGAAACCGAACATATTCTCTAACTCAAGAAAGGAATGACATCACCTAAATCTTTGTTGAGTTCTGGTACTTCTTGTCCCTGATGCCTCCAGTTCTCCAATCTACGGTGGAGATCCATTACCGCCCAGTTTCCATTGTCAATTTTGAGTTGGATTAGCCTCTTGATGCATTTTATCAAGTATTTGCTGACCTGCATTTTCACCCGGCAGATAAAGTCTGCGCCGGCCTCTTCGGTCTCAAACAGTGAAGCAGACATACTTTCAACGATATCAGTTAAACTGAAGACTAGACAGGCACCTGCTGTAGCTTCCTTTTCATTACATTCATCACTCCATGTAGTTAAGTTCGTATGCCCTTTGGAGCTCCATTTTACGTGCTTCAATCCAGTAGTCTTTGTTTCCCTTGACTGAAAAATTCTACCTGTTGCAGCATAATGCAGCAGCAATTCACATTCATCTTCATTGATACGATGGGGACAACCGAGCAAGATGCCTAGTGGGATTCTCCGAAACAAGACATTTTTCTGCAGATTACGACCACAAGATGGTTTTGTTTCACTTGTTTCATTGCAATACCTTGTGTATGTGTTATTGAATCTGTTGAGCCAGACTGAAATGGAAGTAGATTCCTCTTCACACAATTTCGGTTTCTTGAGTTTCTTCTTGTAGCCATGTATTTCCTTGTCATGTGAACCAGAGCCAAATTGCTTTAAAGCCGAAGACTCTGATGATTTAATTAAATAATCAGCCAGCGAGCCGTGGTGAGATTTACTAAGAGGACTCAAAATCCAGGCAATGTACCTTGCTGCAGCAATATAAGGAAGCTGCTCATGTATTTTTCCAACTTTGGATGCCACCAATATGCATTCGGGATGACAAGTTTCGTGAGTATTTTTCTCCGAGAAGAGCAACGCAGAAGCAAAGTAGAACCAATCTGGGAAGTTGATGGCCAGAGACCTACAATGCAACATTTGTGGATCAGTCTTGGGTTGTAGGACTTAGATGGTGTAGATGTCATCTGTTTTCACATGGAGTCATGGGGTGAGAAATTACCAGATATATTTGTGATCGACTGTTGCAACCTTCACTGCAGGTGACTTAAAGGTCGGATAAAGTTGTTTCTGGGCAGAAGGAACTGGATCATTTGTTTCGTGCACTATTTCTAGGAGATCATCATAAGAGAGGGGTCCAGCCAAGGTCCTTAACAAGCGTTGGCTGTACGGAAAATAAGCATTTGAAAATGGCAACTTTGCTCCCACTTCAGCTGATATGCCCCAGAACATTGGTCTTGAAACCGCATCCAATGTTACCGAGACCAATTGAATTAGAAGCTCAAGCACAGAAGCCAGACCCCTGATGAAAAAGTGAACCATATTAACAAACCATACTAAATCAAATTACTACCGTTTATGACAAACGATTGATCAAATTTACAACAGAAAGAAACTTAAAGGCTTTTGTCAATCAGAAATGGGACTTACGTCACCAGAAACCACCGGTGCAACAAAGCTCTTGCCTCAACAAACATAATGGGAGAAAGTACCAACGATGTGATAATGGAGCGCCAATTGTTACTCTCATGAAATTCCCTACTCAAACAAAGGAATGGCCTTTCCATGGTTTCTTGCAAAATGTTTGAAATATCGCGCTTCAAAATTAACGGGTCAAGATACCACAATAGCAGCCTGCAAAGAAGTCAGAACTCCCACATTTATAACTACAAAAACACGTGGAAAAGATCAAGAAAATTGCAAACTACATAAAACACATTTCCAACAACCTGAATGGAATTTTGTTGTTCTCAAGGAATTTTTCTCTGGGCAAATGACAGAGCAGCTTTGAGATCACGGTATTTTTCGCATCCACTGATTTTACGCCATGAACGGGCATTGACTGGTGCCGGTACAAAGATGCAGAACTTGCAACTCTTACAATGGCACATAGTAACGAATCCGAAAGCTTACCTTCAAACACATTGAAACTACACTTATCACTTATCTCAGAATCAAAATCATCAAAGATGATTACTTTACGGAATACGAAACAATTCTAAACACAAATTTGAAGACAAAATGTGAGCTAGTATTGGATTGAGTACCCACCATGTCCCTCTAATTTCTCAAGAACATCAGCACACACTTCGATCAAATGCCCGCAATCCCGCTGAGAAATCGAGCTCCCAACCAGCAAAATCTCGTTTTTCGGAGACCGAAAGACCTTGCTACGAACGGAAGACAACAAAACGGCGACAATTGTCTTCACCAAATACTCAATCCCCGAATCGAAAACCTAAACAACACAATACAAATGCACAGATATAAATTCCCAAAATTCAACATTTTATTTGTCTAGGAAAGATAGCTGACCTGGGGAGCTTTGAAGCACATCAGAGAGAGGACCGTGTTCAAAATCCTAACCCTAGAACCGCCGTTGGGGTTCAGAGATTGGTTCAACTCGGAAATCGAGAGGTCCAGAGCTGCGTCGTCTAGATCTTCTTTGGAAGTGCAAGGAGGAAACGACGTGTCGTTTGGGGTTTTGAGGTGGACGGCGAGCCTGGCGAAGAGATCAGTTATTTCCGGTAAGGTGGTCATGGTGGAGTGAAGGAGAGAGACTGACTGGGAGGCCAGAAACGGCGGTGGTATGGGTTCGCGCCAAATTGAAGCGTTTAAGCTTTATCCTAGTGGGCCTGGTCCTTGAAGCCCACACTAAGCAAAGCCTTAGAGAGTTGTTCAGGCCCAATGGAAATGTAGTTTTTTTTTTTTTTTTTAACTCATGTAATTGAAATAATTTTTTTTTAGTGACAACAACGAGAGTAATGAATGTTTAGGCCAACAAAACTTCACATCAGGTTAGGTCATTAGCTATAGTTGCCTTCCTCCTCTCAGATAAAATAAAAAGAAGCAACCTAGCCCCGATCGAACGCAAGTCAAAATTTATTATTTTTTTTCCAAAGTAAAATTCTATTAGATATTAAAAAGTACATGGAAGAGGACATGAAATCTGATCCCTCGAAAAGAATTAAAAATTTTTTTTTTTAAAGCGTATAAGATACAGTCTCTATGACAAAAAGATGAAATAAAACTTTACCAAAAAAACAAAGATGAAATAAAATGATGTGAGGAATCCGGGTCAAACTTCAATGGTACGTATCATTTAATGGTACGTACAATTGAATGGTTTAAGATTTATTTGGAGCCCACCGCAAGTTAATCTGGATCATTCAATGGCCGTACCATTGAATAATACGTACCACTGAAGATTTTTCCGAGGAATCCCACCAAGAAAAACTTCACCCCATAGTACCAGACTATGTATGTAGTTAAGCTTGCTGAACTTTAGCATGAAGGCATGAAAAATGTAATTTTTAGATGTATTTGAAACATAGTCACTTGTTGTTATTAGTCGACTTAAATTTTTCACGTGTATTTGTATTTTATTAAAATACCATAGAAATGTGACATAACAACTCATCGTCTACCCATATTTTAACACGTGAAATAATAAATATTATATGTCAGTATTTCCAAATTGTGTTATACATTCCTAAACTCATAGCTTTTGCATTCCTAAACTCACTGTTTTCAAATAAAATATTTTCTAGGGTAGTACCATGAATAGCGCATACGACATAACAGATCATGTTTGAAAGTGCTTTTGCATGCAGCCGTTTGTTAATCTCACTTTTGCTAGAAGTAATTTTTTTCAAAAATACAGAAAGAACTTCATTAAAACCTCAAGTTCTTGTATTTATAGCCTTTGTTCAAAGAGTTTAAACAGATTTTTTTCATTCAGTGTATATACTATATGAATTGAAATTACCGCGAGAAATAAGACGTAATCATCAGAAGCAACTTTTTGTCTTTTGCTTAACTAGTTGTAGGGACTGGCTACAGTGCTCGCAAGCATTGAATGCTCACACCGATCTCACCCTCCTTTCCCCCCTCTCTCCTCTCTCCTCCCTCATTTTAATGGTGAGATCGGTGTAAGCATTCAATGCTTGCAAGCATTGTAGCCTACTCCCTAGTTGTAAACATAGATGGACCATTATTTATCACAAGGACAAATCCAAAGAAGAAGATGGTGCATTTAAATTGCTGTGAAGGACATTACTGTCTAGTAGTTAGAGAGATTTGAGACACTGTTTCATGTTAGTCTTTCTTCGTGAAAGAAAGTTCATTGTATCGTTCGAGATATAATGTGTTCGTTTCTACAATTCCATCACGTAATGAGTGTTGTAAACACGTTAAGATATATCTTCGATCGAAAAACTGATTCCTTCTAGGAAGTAGGAACTAGACATATTGTTGTTTTGGGAAGCCTCCAAACTCCTAGCTAGCCAAGGGGTGCCCTCTTTTCCCTATGAGTAGACCCTAGATTCCCCCTCCCAAGCACCAAATTATAAAATTGGCCAGTGCCCTCTTATTATTGCAATGCATAAAAGCAAATCTTAGATGCCAACAAGATAACTTACTTAAAATCAAAGTTTTAATCTTCCCTTTGGACATCATTGGCTGTCACTAAAGTTATTTTCATTTAGGGAGAATAAAGGAAGGCAGACAACTTCAAATAATATGTCATCGATAAACTTACATTAATCTAAGATTTGTAAGAAAAGCATTGGATTAAAGATGTTAGCCACATAAAGAAAAAGAAATGTTGTCCAAAGGTGGAAGACTCACCATTTTGTAAAGGCATATATGATTTGATTCATCAAAAATGAAATATTTAGACACCAATAGCTTATCAAATCATTAAGTGCTTAAACTATTTTTCTATGACTCCTTTTTAGTCAAACGTATTTATGTTATCATACTATCCATTTTAGACTCCTTTTTAGTTAGATCAATCGTTATACATATATATTGTCAGACTGTCAATTTTGCGAATTGTTTTTTGAACCCTAAGGTTTAAAAGGAGAATTATATATGAAAATCTCTTTTAGTTTTGCAAGAACAATGGAACTAGTCATATCAAGTTTGTTTTTAGTAGTCCGACATTTTAAACAATTTTTACCGTTCGATTTCTTATAATTAATCTTAAAATTATTTTCACAATTTATTTTCTAAACTACTCATAATTCGTGGACTATTAAGAAAAATAGGCCGATATCATCCAAGAAATGAGAGGAAACCTCTTGCACTGTCAACCGCACAAATTGCACGTGTCGTCAATTCGAAGTACAGGCAGTAGCCTAGCTAGTTGTCAAATTTCCAGAGATTGACCACTGTTAAGCAATCAACGAGGGGAGGGGGGACATTGAAACGTAAAAATACTAAAATTTAATTCAAGTAAAAGCTTGTGTGGCATTACTCATTTCCTCTTTGGTGTGTCGGTTTGTCATTGGTTCGTAAAGTGCTTTATGATTAGGGTTTTGACAATTGAAAAGCACAGCTAAGTTCGTAACTTTTTAGGGTTTGAATCATCAGATATTAGGGCAACTGTTAGGATATGGTACCTAGCCACTGAGAATCGAAAAAAGCTTACATGAATATGGGGTTTATATCTTCAGTCTTTCAGAAATTGTTTAGTTATTTTCAGTTCGGTTTTGTATCTCACGATGTCTTGTCTTTCTAATTATGTAATGAGAAAAATAGATATAATAGTATGTTACTATCATTACGTGACACTTCGAAATAGCTAATATTGCTCTTTCGAATGCAATCCTTAACCAAAAGTTTTAATGTTGGTTTGAGGCAAAAAAGAAAGAAAGACTTCAGGACAAATTTGATACGAGGGTCAAAGTAAATCCTAGATTAGGCATTGAATGGAGGTTTAGGGTTCGGGTAATTGGGTATATTTTTATGTTAACATATCAAACTCACATGAAACAGGTGTATATCTAAGATTCTGCCTTTATATTGGGGATGAGAATATATCTCAAAAAACATAGAAGATTTTCTCATATCTCATCCATCATTCTCTCTATTTCACTTATCACTCACACTCGCATGAAACAGGTGCATACCTCCACCCTCTCTCACTCTCACTCTTCGCTCACGTGATGAATGAGGTAGTAGCATAAATGTACACTATAGACGTTACTCCAACAATTTCTTTGTCTTCAACGCCCTTAAATTTACAAGAATTAGTCACTTCAACAGTCTTTGATGGTTATACGGGTATCCAAAATACGAACGAGATGGATGTAGACGTGATAGCTAAGCATTCTCAATGCACAAATTAGTGTGCCCTGTCCTTAATTAGAGGCTAAAAGGAGGGTCAAGGTAAGTAATCAAAATGTTGGATTAGGGCAGTGGGTGGAGGTAGGGTTGCAAATGGAGAGATTCTCAGTTGTTTGTTTATGAGCCAGACAAGGACTTGGTGACAGAGGGCCTCTGATATGCACAATCATCAAAGGGTGATTGAAGCCCACAAGAGGTAAAAAGAGACAACAAGTGGGCCAAACCCTTATTTTCTCTCTTTTTTCCCCTTTTTTTTTCTTGCATATCTTACAATAATGGAGCCTCTATGAATAGCTCATGATTTGACCACACACACAGCTTCTAACAGAGCTTCTAAGTTAGAGAATAACTTATGTCCAATTATTTAATTATTATTTAGTCTAATAATATAATATTCGTTTAGAAGTATTTTTAAATTGATTAAATTTTTTTTTAAGTGTTTTTAAATTTTAAAAGTACTTGAAGTGCTTCGTGCAAGTGTTTTTTCAAGATTCACTTGTATTTTTTCTAAGGATTGGTTTTTAAAATATTTTAACAAAAAACGCTTTTAGTTATTTTAAAAACATTTTCAAACAAGCTCATAATGTTATGTGTAAGTTTGTATTTACATGTAAGTTTATATTGACATAGCATTACATTATTGAACTAAAATATTACGTGGTGACGGACTTAACGGTAAATTTGTTTCATGCAAATAACAAGTTGCTCTCTCCAAGCCAAAAATCACAGCAGAGTTGTAGTCTCCCTGGACAACCTACTGCCTTAAATCATGTGATTTGAACTAAAATATTAATGCATGTGGACCTTGTTGAAGGCCAATGAGAACCATTGATTGGAATCAAGATAGGCAATCCAACGGCTGGGATTAACATTCATATGGTATTATCAAAGCATTGTTTGGTTTGGGACAGAAGAGTCTGGTGTAAATATTTAGGTTGTTAGTGTAGCTTGTGGCCAGTCATTTTCTGTCCTTATTACAATGCATGGATTTTGCTCTGTAGCAAAATCTAATAGTACCAAGTGGGTAGGCAACTGTTTCTATGTATTAAGGGCTAAATTGTCTCAGCAAACCACACATACGACACATGTGTTGTGCACATAAGCAACTCTACTTCTATCTCATTGTCTTAATACAAAGAATATGTCTTATAATTGATTGTATACTTTTTGTGTCTATCTCTTTCATCACGTGAAATCAAATGATTATAGTAAAAAAATCACACACGTATGTAAACAACTCTACTTTTTATCTCATTGTTAAAGACACGAGAAGGTTTACAGGTATAATGACCTAATTTATCTTGTAATCAGTTGTATATTTATTTCAATCGAGCTCTTTCATCACGTGGTGAGATTATTGAGTCCCATCTTCCCACACTTTAGCCAGCTCATTTAAATTTTAATTGTCTCTCTCTTCACATGACACACGAGGAGACAACTATAAAATCGTATGAAGTGACACGTGACCAGGGACACAAACACAAAGAAATGTAGCCCTAACTTTAACAAAAGATTAATAGAGTATTACAAGAAAAAAAAACTCTCTTTTCACATGATACACGAGAAGACAACTAAAGAATCGTATGCATTGACATGTGACCAGGAAGACAAACACAAAAAAATGTAGCCCTATCTTTAACAAAGGATTAATAGAATAATTACAAAAAAGAAAACAACTATATTTTCACATAACACACAAGGAGACAACTATAAAATCGTATCTATTGATACGTAATCAGAAAGACAAACACAATCAAATGTAGCCCTAACTTTAACAAATGATCAATAGAAAGAATACAAGGAAGAAAACAACTCTATCATCAAAGAAATGCCTTTGGAATTTCATGGCAGGGAGGTAGACTCTTATTGCATGGGATTGAAGAACACAATGTCATGGGTAGCGAAACAAAGTAGTCAGTGCAGGAAAGGAACGGATGGAAAGACTCCTAGCTGGAAAGAGCGGGTTTATCGGATCCTGTCCATTGAGCAAATCCAAAACGGACACTTGGTAGGGAAGAGAGGTGGCATCCAAAGCTTTCTTTGTTTTTGTACATACTCTCATCACACGTCGTTTTTTAGGACAACAAATTAAAACCAAACACAACAATAGCGATTTTCAAACTCTCATTTTCTTTTTATACGGTTCTTCTCTTGTTTTTGAATACGGTTCTTCTCTTGTTTTTTATGCAAAAGAAGGGAGTGTGCAGAAAAAAAAAAAAAGTGTGAAAATCATTTCTCGTAATCAAAGAGAAAGGAATGGAAAATTGAAAGTGACTTCTTTAATTGATGCAATACTTAAAGAAAGAGAAGCAAAGATGTTCAACATGAAAATGAAAATTAATTAATATTTCATAGAAATAATTGATCAAAAATAAATAAAAATCCTACTAATAATTGTTCTAAACCCCAACATGTTGGTAATGTTGGAGAAGCCTATTGGCTTCCCTAAGGCCACTAAAGTAAGCTCCATGGGTTGTAGAATAATGGGTTCTGTGTGTAGCTTCCCCTGCAAACAGAATCTGCAGTGGAGGTGAAGATCTAGTAGCACTACCAGAATCAGATGGCAATGGCTCTGCCATGCTGTCCAAATCCTCACCGCTCGATCCAACTGCAACATAAGAGTACGATCCCATAAACAGAGGATCACTACCCCATTGACTCTTCAAAACCTTGGAAAATTTCACTTCAGAATTCCCCTCCGGATTCCCATTGCCATTCCCATTGCACAATCCATGGGAATGCGAATTGTGTGATAGAAAGCTGGAGACTGTTTGTGAAACCCCATTGACAATCTCTTCATCTGCAAGTGCTTCTAGCGCAAGTGCTTCTTCCCCTGCAAACCAAGAAAGCAGAACGCTGGAATTGTGGTAGAGAGGGCAGAGAGAAGCTGTCTTCCTCATCCACCACGGGATCTTTTTATTCCTGAGCTCTGAGTCTGCTCTGTGGAAAACCATTTGTAAAAATGGAAACTTGATGAAATCTTGGGACTTTGGAGGAGTTGGAGGAGGATGATTAGAACCCAGTTGCAGAAACAGCTTGTTAACAACACCAAATCCAAGCCTCGAAATCGCCTCGGTTTTGAAACGAGGCAGAGGTGGACTGAACATACCAGAATCTTGGCGAATCGAAGCTTTTAGCACCCCCAAAGAAACTGTAACAATAACATGATCGGCTAACAAAACTGACCCATCAGAAAAATGGAGCTTCACAGGCCTTGTGTCGGATTCATAGCCGTTGTTCGTGTGATTATCCGGCTGCCATTGAATTTCTGTGACCTTTTTTCCCACTTGGATCAACCCAGGTGGGAGAACAGAGGCCAGAGATTGAACAATGCTCAAGTAACCTTTAGCAATGGTGATTTCATCGCCGGGAAACATCCGGTACTCGCTTTCGGCATTGTAATCGAGAGTTAACAAGTCACCGGCTGATGTATAAGTCCTTTGGGTGTTCTCATGCATTGCAAAGATGGCTTCTTGCAGCAGCTTTCTGCTCCAATTTCCATAGCCACTGACCTGCTCATCTCGGTTTTTCATCGAAACCCAATACGCATCAAGGCCTTGCCTTAAGAAAGAGCCGACACTGAGCTTCCCAACACCCCCATTTCTTGCACAAAACCTGGAAACTTCATCTCCAAGCTTACTGTATTCAAAATCGCCATTGCACTCTCTCTCAGGACTTTCATCAAACGCCTTCTTCCCCTGAGCATAATCCATCAAATTCTTGAACAGAGACGAAATGGGGTCCACCACATCCTGTTCCAGCTCCAACCCACCTTCGGCGACGGAGGTGGGCTCGTCGGAGGACCCGTCCATGCACTCCCACGGCTGCTCCGACTCGAGCGCATTGATTTCTTCAGCAATTTTATGAACAGGGCTGCCTCCAATGCCGTGGATCCAGGTAGCTCCCATCTCAATCCGGTCGCCGCCGAACTCCGACGTGTTGATTCTGCCGCCAATTCTCTCCCCGCCTTCCACAACAACGAGCTCGAACAAGTCCTTGAACCCAGCAGCAGTATAGAGCTTGTTCGCCGCCGTAACGCCGGCCATTCCTGCTCCAATTATCACAATTCGTGATTTCTTGGCCACCATTTTTGTTTCAGCTGGTACACAAATTCTGGGTTTTTTTGGAATTTCACAGAGAGGATGATGGGAAGAGAGAAGAAAGAAAGAAGTGTGAGGAGTGTGAGGTGAGAGATTGAGTTTACTGATGAGGACTTTTATAAGAAAAGAGAAAGAGGAGAGAAAACTCTGTTTTTCTTATAAAATTTTATAATTCTGTTCAAATTTAATTTGTTCATGCAACGGGTTTCCGTTAAGGGGTGTTTCCGTCTAATACTGTAATTACTGTTCTGTGAAATTTACACATAACATTATATTAAATCAAAACGCTACGAGGACATTAAATTCGATTATATTATTAAATTAAAATTTTACGATGATTGTATACCCGTGACATATAAGTTAGTTTTCCTAATAAAGACAGGGTTCTACTTTTTTTTGAGGTCTACTGGTAGAAGAAATATGGCTGATGCCTAAAACAATATTTCTTTATGAAATCTTTGGCCAGTAGTCCTAGAATCCCTCAACGCCACTGCCATTTATGTCCAAAATATCATTTATTATTATCTTCTGCAACTCTCATTTAAATTTTGGATTAGCCATTTTTACTGTTTGGATATAAAAGATCTGATATTTCTCAGGCAAAAGTTACCAGAGGCAAAGGGGGAAGGTGCAATTTGTGATATGGGATTTGCCCAGAACATCTGAAACTTTAAAAGGTCTGATAGGGCCTTTCACCAACCTTCACATGTACATTGGGTGAGGGATAGCCCACCAACTGAGCATTTCAATGGTCCTGATCAGTTTGACGGTTTTTATCGGTTTAATGAGTTACTTTTACGTACGTATCAAAATGTGATTTATCTGTAAAAACGAATGACTCGTTAAATATAAAATGGGCAAGACTATTTTTTCACTCAAAATTATTGTGTTTTTGAGATTTGCAATATGATCCAATTTTCATAAATTCGTGCATGATTCAGTTATTAACTTATTGTATAATCAAACAAAATTTAGAGAGATGAATCTAAACCTAAACACTCGAATATAAGGATAAATATTCTTAACCAACCATTGCTTCGATTTCAATTGTACAACATGAGATGCATAAGGATATTATGATTGTATAAACCCTTTTTTTTTATTGATTGGATCTAATCTATTGTGAAAACCCTAAACTATACTTTATTGATTGGATCTTCAGTGGTATGTACCATTGAATAGTACGGCTATTGAATGATCCAGATTAATTTGCGGTGGACCACAAATGAATCTTAAACCATTCAACAATGGTACGTACTATTGAAGTTTGACCCTAAACTATAGTCTATATTGGATTTTGGTCAACGTGTGATTTGAATGGGTATGAGATTGAGATATAATAAAGGGTAACGAATCTTTGTGGCCATAAGCAACATGATGACATTTATTACTATGACCCAACGTTATTATTATTATACACTATGCCATGGGATTACATATGTTTATCAATTCATTTCACAATAAATAAATAATTTCAATTCATTGTTTAGCATATCCAAACTTTTTAATAAATCTTCATAAAAGGTAGTGCAGATATGAAAATTATATTAAGAATAAGAAACCCATTGTAATCGCACGAGTTTATTTTATTTATAACTTCGTTTAAATATATAGTCGTTGCATTTGTGTGAGTTGGATATTAAACTTTATTTAAAGTTAAGATAAATGCTAAATCAAAGACGAGTTGCAATCATTATGTTATGAAACTTATCAAAATTCATATGAGAAATGATAATCACATATCAATATATACATCGTTCGTACGACGTGACAATTTGTTCTGCAATGTGTTAGGAATATTTCTTGTGCGGGAAAAAAAGTAATTCATTATTGGTAGTTTGCTTTTACTAAGAATGACATCGATGATTGAGACCCATTTATTTGATATGAGGAATTGATAGGAGAATGATGGGATTGGAATGGGGCACAAAACTGGCCATCTATTGAAATCATTGCTTAATTGTTGTTGGGATTCACTTTTTTTTTATCTATATTTTGTCCTCCCCACTTTTGAACGTACTATGGCATTACTATTTCATTGAGAATATGTCATGAAATGATGATATTTCAACCTAGTTTACTAATGTTTTCTTTTTTTACATCAATGCTATATTTGAAAATATATCTTAGTCGTATGATGAGTGTTGCAGAAACATAAAAATATTTTGGTGATGTTGTATGATCTTTCCGCTAATGGGTAAAAGAAGAACTTATCCGAAGAATTTAGGACTAGGGTTCTTAAGTCGCAAATTGTCCCCTTGTTTAGCAGTTGCTTGTACTTTTTATTTAGATAATGTTTCTCTAATTTGATCAGTTGAAAAATGGAAACGGATAGTTTCTCGGCGTATCGTTTAAAGCTCATAGGGCATTTGTGTTTTGGTCGACAATGCTCATAGAGCATGAAGTGGCCTCACTTCATGGTGCCTAGCTCGCTACAATCTTCTTTCTCCCATTTTTGAGGGGTCAAACTTCAATGGTACATATTATTTAATGATACATATTTTTGAATGATTTAAGATTTATTTGTAGCCCACCGCAAATTAATCTGAATAAATCTGAACTATTCAATAACCGTATCATTAAATAGTACGTACCACTCAAGATTTTTTCATTTTTGACATCTTATACTTTTTTCTATTGATAGTTTACCCAACGACTCATATCTATAGGCACACTCTCCTAATCAAATCAACTTTAGCTTTAAATGATGAGGAATACCAAAAGAAAGGAAAATAATCCAACAAGGTTTCTAGTCCAAGAAAATTTTTATAAAAAAAGGAAGAAGAAGATATTTAAGGGTAATACTAGGTAAACCAAATTTTTAGACTACATTTGCAAACTATGTGATTTGTCATTAATAAAAAATAAGCACGTTAATCAACACTTAAGCAATAATTCAATTATCAACAACCACGTCATATGATTACAAAATATAGTTTAAATAGATGGTCTCACTAGCATTACTTGATATCTAATAGTTATAATAGTTCATCCAAGATGTCTTCCATTGTAATACTTTTGTAAAAAATTAATATAAAAATATATTTTTATTTAATATTTATAATTAGGTCAGTTGGTTAAAGTATTGTTTCTTCTCCTTGCAACCAAAGTTGAATTCACTTCTTTAAAAATAAAGTAGTTTATAATATCGTCTTTCTCGAACAAATATATTAATGTATCCATCAATTGGACTAAGACTTATATTTCCAAGGCTACGTGCAGCTGAGGCCCAATGAATGGGCTATTGAGGCCCAAACTAAACTTTATCCGCATTAAGATCATAGTGGGTCAAATTATATCTAATGGATTTAGAGCGACAATGTTGCCAACCCATTTGAGCAAAACTTTGAGATTTGCTATTACCAAATTGGGCCTTTAGAATTGAAACTTGAACCAATTTTGTTATAGGATATACTTACTAGTAATACCCTAAACCCTAACACGTAAACCTTTGACCGCATTAACAATTTTCAATTTTCGGTGTAACTCATCACGTAATGTTACTAATTCTTGTGTAATATCATTAATAATATACCATGTGTCAAGACTCCCAACTAATTTTCATCACCCATCCATTCGTTCACACATATTACAACATGTACTGATAAAATAAAATAAATTCTTTGTTTCCCAAATGCACGATAAACAGCAAAAACATGGCCTTCCTTATTTTGTACCCAAAATTTATGATTTATTTTGGTCACCCAAATATCACAGAATTTTAGTTTTATTTTTGTTCCAAGTTATATTCGTCACGTGTTTGGCAGATTGCACGATGTACACAAGGACCAAATCAACAAATAGAAAATTTGGTCAAAGAAATCAATATATATCCAAATCCATTATTTTTTAAAATAGCATAATGGGACCCACTGTACCAGTGTACCAGGTGGTGATGACTCACTGAATTTACCAAAATACCCGGGAAATTTGAAAATTTGTGATTCTGGCTCGTTCTTCTTCCGGTCAGTCAATGCAGTCAACGCAGTACTAAATGAAAAGGGCAACAGACAATGCTCCAAATAGAAAAATAGATAAATAAAAGGGCTGACTAGTAAATAAAATAAATTGCGAAGAAATTAACAAAAGGCAGATATTTCTGATTAATTTCTATAAATTTCCATTTTGCAGTTAGCCTTTCTCTAACCACATGCACACACGCAATACCCAAACGAACAACCTTCACCATTTTCTCTGTGTATTCCTAAATTTGCTAATTAGTCCTTATACTATTCACATTTTTCATCCCTTACACTTACTCTGCAGAAACCCACCTAACCATGGCCGCCATTGCCTTAAACCCCATTTCTTCATACACCCACCAAAATTACTCAACGCACCCCTCAGGTTCAGAGTTTAAAATTCAAAGTAAGTCTCCGTCTTCCCCGATAAACCTCGCCAGCGCAGCATCGTCCCAGTCCATCTCCACCCCCACGCGACCACCACGCGCGAACTCTTCAGTCACACCGCACGCGCCGCCGAACCCACTCTCCTCTTCCTCCTCCGCCATTAACAACTTCAAAGATTCCAAACCGATAACCTCCTTTGCAAGCCCGTACAAACCGCTAGCCTCCTCCACCTCCTCCATCAACCACTTCTCGGACTCCAAACCCAGCACCTCCTTCGCAATGCCGTACAACCCGCCGCCCAGGTCGACGCTCGCCATGACCGTCGACATCGAGTCCGAGAACGACGGCCCGCAGCTCTCCTCGTTGAGGTTGATCGTGACGTACGACGACGGCAGCGCTTGGAACACCCACGGCGGCGAGTACGGGTTCTCGACGAAAGTCACCGCGGCTGCACCGGTGGCAGGCACGATCGGCCAGTCTTTGTTCACGAGCTTCGCGAGCTCCTCGAGCGTCCCGACGTTTGGCTTGGACGGCGCAGTCTTAACGTCGTCGTTGTTCACTTGCTCAGCCGCCAGATCTCGCTGCTTCTTCGCGGCGTTCCCCTCCTCCTCCGCCGCTTCGCTTCCGGGTCTCTTGCGCGTGTCCTCCATGAGAGAGAGAGAGAGAGAGAGAGAGAGCAGTGAGGTGAGGACTGTGGAGTGTGTGCGCGCGCTTGGTGTGGTTGTGAATTGTCGTATATATCGGGTGGGTCCCATACCGAAAACGGAGGGAAAAAAATGAAAAAGGATTTATGGACTCATATTGGTGGGTCCCATCATGTGACGATATTTGGATGATCTCAGCAGTTGAGGCTCAGTCGCGTGGAGGATCCAGCGGCCGGGGCTCTGTTCAGATTTTGTGGTACGTTGGAAGGCGTGGTGACGTGGCAAGTAGTGGGAGGAAGGAGAAGGCGCGTGTTTGGGGGGGGGGGAAGGAAGGCTTGGAGAGAAAGGAAGACGATTTTGACACCTTCGTTTTCGTTTTAATGAGGAAATTACTATTTTGGACGTGGAATTTAGTTGCTATTTATCCAACAAACAATAATTGACATTTCTAGATCCTCCTAGAGTTGTTTTATTTAGCTTAATTGTTAAGCAAAAGCATTGAGTAAGAAAGTGTGTGGAAACATCTACAAGGTGTAATGTAATAACCCAATTTCCATTTCCTTCCTACGAAAAGTTTGTCGTGTAATTTAAATGTCATGTTATCAGTAATTGGGCGCAATTTTACTTCAATTTTGTGTCTCAATCCAGTCTGGCAACGTAATGCCCATACAATTATTGTGTCATATTGCCAACTCCTATGATTATTCTTGTTAATCGTCACCATATGAGAAAGGAACGACCCAAGTCAAGTTGCGGAAAAGAACAATTGAAAATTCTACGATACTCATTCCTATGCAATACTCACACCATCCAACAGTCTGACCATTGAATAGTGTAAATATGACATAAAAATGAGTATTGTAAGCTAGCAACGACTCAGACTGGCTTCTTATAGTCAAATTTGGAGGGAGGGTAACAAATTCTTTGCAATCACTATGGAGGGTGTTTACAATTTACACTTTGATTAGTTGATTTCGATACAACATGATGCCGTTGATTAGAGTAGATCCAAAAATAACTCGATTGATTGAGTTCAATCATCGATCTAAAACAAATACATAATTAACTAATCCTAATTGATAACTCGAAATAAGAGAATTTAAACACGCCCAGCGATGCAAATTACAATACGACTCATTTGCAATCCTCAAAAACTTTCACCAAGCAAAGGAAACCATCATAAGGAGTTTTGGGCCCTCTTAAGCCTGCTGAATAATCATGTCATTCAAATGGTTCCTTAATAACACGTAAAAACGATTAAGCCATGCTAAAAATCTCGGTTAAATTGAAAACCTCTAATCCCAAGTACTACTCCAACACGACGCCATACATGACAAAAGCTTAGTTTAAGCATGAACTTTCTCCTCGCATCATAGGCCGTAATATCCGATGAGCAAATATATATAGCTTAACGGGCGAGACCTAGATAAACATCCTACCTCTCTAACCTAACAGCTTAGGTTTTCGTTCAATACGTTTACTACAGAACCTTTTATCCGCAACCAAAAAGCGCATCAACACGCAACTCCTCAAGGCTTTGAAGCACAGGAAACAACATGGGACTTGAACTTCTCAAGCTCTGCCAGAACCTCCTCTTCGGGCCTGTAGATCAGATCACTCATTCTCCATATCTGCAGACAGTTGTCAGCTTCAGAAATCAGTTTCCATTATCAAATCGAGCGTAATTTCTTTCTCAATAGAAAAAGGTTTGAGAAGAAAGTTAACATAGGAGATGAGGGAGCGAGGGCAAAACACATCAACTTTTTAAAGGAAACTAGCTTCCTAACTAATTTTCTCCATCACTACAATGCTTTGAAACACATCTCTTATCTAAAAACTAAAATTCGAAAAAAGGGTGTTGACAGCACAATAATTCATGTAGAAAACTCTCTCCACAATATTAAATAGCGACATTCTATATCCGTATGTAATGCGTAATATTCATCTCATATGGTTTCTCATTATAGCTCCCTCAGCTTTCACATGTGTTCTTATGAATTTATTCTAATAGAAATGATTTTATGACTCGAAAAAATGAAACCCTTCCAACGAGGAAAAGAAGAACAAGCATCCTGATACCTGCAATGTCCCCCCTCCGCCAGTACTATCACAGTCATCAGACACACTGACAACAGTCCATGGATCAGATGCATTCCAATGAAAATCAACAACTTTGTCCCTGTATACAATTATCAAGTAAAGCAAACCATGAGAGACAAACTACGAGGAAACTGAAAGGAAAAAATAAAGTGCCTGAAAATTCAATCAAATGATACAGTCAGGGATCATATTTCCCATGAGTAAACTTGCCGAACTGTTTACCAGGTAATTTTAAACATGATGTAGATAATACCGTTCAAAGATTACTCAGAACCAAGCAATTTTAAAAGAACTAGAAGACTAAGCAGTAAGGTACTTGATAGATAAAGGCTCTAAACCACTACAATGTCCAGTGTAAAACTTCCGACAAATATCTGATGCAACGATCAAGCTTGAGATTCCAGTGAACATTAGATACATTGATACATACAACATCATGTTTTTCATCATCTACAGTTTACTGACCACATGGACATAAAGATAAAGTATATATAGTGGCATGGGCATAATTCTAGACTCTGGCATAATGCCCATATAACAGACACCAGGAAAGATAGAAAGCCAAGTGAGATGCAAAACAATTTACTAAAACCAGAACGTTGAACATCAAGGGTGAAAAGATACCATACCAGACATCAAAAGTTTGGAAAGGTTTCGTAAAGTACATTGTTAAAACATTAAGTAAAAGAGAGATCCTCGAACCTGTGCCCAGCATGCTGGAAAAACAAACCAGGTGGAGAAGTTGGGCCTTTTGGAGTTCGCTCCTTCTTACTGACCTGCGGCATATTATGTTTTCATAAGTATCACAACTTCCATCTGATTGAAGTCGTAGGGAGAGGAATAACAAAGGCAAAACTCCAATTATATGAAAACACTTATCTTCATCATGTCAAAAATAAATTAAACAGAAAGATTTTTAAAATTACTATATTAACATAAACTAAACCATGGTACATTATGAAGGCCACCATACCTTCTCATAATCCCAAATGTTTAAAAGACCATCCTCTGCAGAACTTCCAAAGACAGACGATTTGTCTGGACACCACTGAAAATATAAATGTAACTCCGTAAAAAACAATGGACACACATGCAGTTCTTGAAACAGATGTACTAAATTTCTAGAAATAGAAAATAGCAACACAAAAAAAAGGAGTACAATTATTACCTGAACACAAAGAACAGCTGCTGTATGACCCTCAAATTTATATATAGGTGCCCCAACTCCTTCAGAAGTGAGATTCCGGCGATCAAACAAGCGAACAGAATTATCTGCTGACCTGTATATAAATCATCACCACAGGCGTATTAACTCGGGTCGTATCTTCTCATCAGTCCAAACAAATAAATCATAAATAACAAAACTAGAGGATTTAGAAAAGTAGCAAAACTGAGAGAAACATGGCATTAGCACATACCCTGTTAAAATAAGGTTATCATTGTGGGGATTCCAATCAACACAGTGAACATCAGCATCATGAGCTTTTTCAACCTGCTAATAAGAAACAAGAACGGCCAGCACATACAATAAGTAAAAGCAAAATTTCTGGGCGAAAGGAATAGGTATCTGCCAAGATTAATGATTGGAGATATTTAGCAAGGTCAAAAGAAAAGGTACATAAATGTTAACAGATTGAGAGGGAAAAATAGGCTGTACATTTTGAAATATAGATCCGAAGATTAAGGGTAATTATAGGCTTTATAGCAAATAACATAAATATAACTCAATTTCTTTAAGTAGCAGATTTGAACACCCTAAAAGTATACTATATGCATGTTAGTATTCATGATCAAGCAGGACTCAGCAAAATGGTTACATCAAAATAAATGCTGCATACTGACACTACTCAGCCGAATTCTACATGCATATCAGTTTATTCACCAAACTCCATTGCCAGAGCCATATAGAAAACAAAGGAGAGACAAAAAGAAGGATGAGACGCATGACCTTTACAGCAGGGCTAGAGCCGACACGCGCATCCCATAATATGAGGCAGGAATCGTCGCCAACACTACAGAACTCCTGTGAACTTCAGTAGAGATGTAATATCGTAAGAAATAAAAGCCATTCCATAAGTATACAAACCGTAACTATTATGGTGTAAGATGAATGAGGGTTCCAATGTCTTTAATAGTTTATCAAATAGATGGTAAGCATATGAAAATTTCAAAAGGCTTGGTAAATGAGAAAGCATAAGTTACCTAGAAGGGCAAAATGCCACATCTTCGACTGTGTCCTCATGCCCATAGTAGATTCCCCGAGGTGCAACAGTAGGGCCATCAGTAGCTTTATCATTACCATCCCCAGACTTTGAGTTTTTAATGATTGATCCTGGAGACTTGGTTGCAGTTGGATCAGTGGTAGAGGCTGCTATATGGTCCTGAATACTCCACAAAACCACTGTTTTGTCCTTCCCTGCAAAAATTTTATTTTCAGTAAAGAAACAAAAGGGCCTTCATAACATACAAAATATGATTTCTTCTATGCCCATTAACAATAAGAATGGCATTAGTGATTTGGGCGCTTGAAGTTAATCAGAAATTAAAAACAAACGGCATCGAGCAAAGTCATTGGAGTTTCACGGTACAAATATTGAAAACTTCAAAACAAAAAGAGCAAACTATAACACAAAGAACAACATACATTATGCAAAGTTAAATTATATAACAGCATCATTGAGATTCAAACACAACTAGAAGCAAAAATTTGTCCACCTCCAGAAAGCACGTAGGGCTCAGTTGGACACATTGCAAGAGCAAATTCTGCATTATCTTGATGTCCAGTCAAAATCTGAGAAAAGAAAATAGTCAAACAGGTTCCATATCTTTCAATTGAACAAAGATACTAGTAAGCAAAGGTCAAAGACAAATGCCATTTCTTTGACTCCTTATGACACAAGTCTTGAAAGGGTCCAACATTTATAATTCTCAAGGACAACTGAGAAATTCATAAAAGGGACGTGGAAAAAAAGTTTACCAAATCTGGACGCGAGGTTGTAGCTCCAAGGACAGCATGACGATTAGGTTGAGCTTCGACATCCCAAATTAGAACCTAAATTTGGCAAAATTTCCAAGTAACTGTAACTTCAAAAATAAACAATACACATAGAAAACAAAGGAAACATGACTTTGTAATCCAACTTCATAAAATAAAAAACACTTACATCAGGACTATCAGTATGTGTGGCCACTATCTTAGTGTTCTGTGGAAGTTCTCTGATTCTGTTTACCTGTCAAAATATATGAAAAAGATTAAAATAAATAAAGAAGAAGTACATGCAAGCTTCCAATATCAGCAGCTTATACCCAAAATGAGTGAAGAAAGAATAAAAAAGACACATTCTAAAAAGTCTATAAGAGACAGAATAGAAGCGTAAATGGTAACAATATTTCAAACCCCAAAAATTAAAGCGCATTCTCTAATTATTCATTGTGAATAAACAGACTTAAGTAATAGGTGCATCAGTCATACCTCTCCAGGATGTATGATGGTTTTGTACTTCTTCACAAATGGTGAGCGGGCTTCCTCATTGAACTGAAAGATGAAGTATTCAATAATTAATGAGATCAACAGAAAGAGTTAACCTTCATTCAAAAAGTCAAACCCAATCACGCATACCTGAGATATATGCTCTGCAGCAGCAACTCTAGGCTTGACAACCTCACAATTTGCAATAACCAGAGTATTTGGAACACTGCCATCAGTCTGTCAACGAAACACAAATAAGATAACTTTTTAACAGAACATAAAACCATAATAACGTTTTAAGAAATCTCGCATTTCTGCACAAGATATCAACTTTAACCGTTTCAAGTATAATTTCTGACTTGTAAACCGAACCAAGCACACATTTTCTCCTTCAAATTACAAAAAATTCAAATGCATTTCGTGTGCTGAAATACTACCATGTGAGTGAGTGATGTTCACAATTAACTGCGGGAAATCAAAATTGAGATGAGTAAACTTGCCTGCTCGGAGAGGTAGAGACGCTGGCGATTCTTGTAAGTAGCTTGCTCGAGCTGAGGACCCCACCTGACCAAAACACAAGCAAATTTAAAAAGACGCAAACTTTCAAATCTCCCTTTGCCTCGGAAACCCTAAAACCAGAAAAAAAATCAAATACAGAGACACTCAAAACCCTAAAAACAGAGCAAAAACCAGAGAGAAATGAGGCTGCACAAAACCCTAGAAAACCCTAAAACCCCAAAAATGGGGGAAATTAGAGAGAGAAGTTATAGAGAGAGAGAGAGAGAGCGAGAGTACCGGCAAGAGAGGGAGGGCCAGACGAGGTTGTGGTTGGCGAGCCAGTCGTAGAGGATGGGGACGAGGGACTTCCACTGAGTGTACTTGTCGTCGACGGTGGCGTTCTGCTGCGACTTCTTGAGCTTGGCTTGCTGTTGGTGGTCGTCTTTCTTCTCTTCCTTGGGCTTGGGCTTCCGGCCCCGGGTCTCCTTCTTCTTCACTGGTCCGGCTTGCTGCTGCGACTGAGCGTCCATGGCTGCTCCTCCGAGTTTGGTTGTTGCGAGACTCGGACTTCAAAACCCTTGATTTTAATTTCTCTCCCTCTCTCTGGCTCGGTCGCTTTCACACTCACGCTCTCTGTGCGTCTGTGACTGGGACTGTGTCTGTGAATTGAGATAGACTGAGGTAGTCCACTCCACTAGCGTGGACGATACACACGCGTCCTGGGATTTTTTATTGAAGGAAATTGATTTTTTAACACTCGTTTTTACTTTTTTACTGTTTTTTTCTTACCCGTTGAATCGAACAAACAAAAGTAAAATCAACGGCCGTGATTAAGGAGTGTACATAAAGTGAAAAATGCGTGCACAAATTGCTCTCTTTAATGAAATGTCCGAAGAAACGGACATTGTGTCTCACTTGCCAGAAGCTCATTTTGTGTCCATTTGTCTCCCATTTGGGCATTACTCGGCATTAAGAAGCTCATTTTGTGTCAATTTGTCTCTCATTTGGGCTTTACTCGGCATTAAGACGTTGTCACTGTGATGTCTCGTTTCAATCATACAACTTAAGTTTCTCTTCACATGGTATTATATTATTGACATGGAAAGCCAAGTCAATATACAAAAATCTTGCGAGGCTGAGGTTGGTATGAGTTCAAAATAGGGCTCTTTTAAATCAAAGTCTAGACATTTTCACCTTCTTAGTAACCTTCCAAAGGGAAAGTAAAAACAAAGACATTCTAAAAAGACCTCAACTTTGGCACAACAAGAAGAGCAACCTCTCTATGGATGACAATACCGCTGCATTCTCTCATGTCTAAATCCTCAATTCTTGCTCCACAAGGCAACTCCCAATCAAACTTGTGCACAAGATTTGCCAACACAAGCTCAATAGTTGCCATGGCAAACAAGATTCCCGGGCAGCCCCTCCTCCCGGCTCCAAACGGTAATAACTGGAAGTCATGCCCTTTGAAATCCACAGCAGAATTCACAAACCTCTCCGGCTTAAACTCCTCTGGACCATCCCACAGCGCAGGGTCCCTTCCGATTGTCCATGCATTGACGAAAACCATGGTTCTTGCTGCAATGTCGTAGCCCTTTACTTTAACATCTTCCATTGATTCGCGCGGAGCCAGTAATGGGATCGGAGGATGTAAGCGAAGCGTCTCTTTGATCACGGCTTTTAGGTAGTGCATTTTCTCTAACTCACTCTCTGCTATGTCTTGTTTGCCATTGGAAATTCCTGCAATCTCGTTTTGCAAATTTTTCAGCACTCTAGGGTGCCTTAGGAGTCGGGTCATCGCCCACTCTAGAACTGTGTATGTTGTATCAGTTCCACCAGCAAACATGTCCTACAAGAAACAAAGAAAGATAAGCTTTGATCAACGGTGAAGTGCAGCAGACACTCCAAAATTCTCTAATATAAACAAATGATTGGAATCAATTGTCCGCTTTTTGGCACAAATAAAACTGGTTACAAACATCAAATAAAAAGTAAAAGTTGAGAGGAACACTAAACTGTGGTATAACGGATTATTGTATGTGTAGGGTCTCCTAATTTTATTAGTGATTAGATGCTCGTAATCGATTTCATTTGTGCATATTTTCCTATATTAAAATTGCAGTACCAAACCTAATAAGATCAATTTGCAATGAATTTGAGATGCAAGGCTCATATTAATGACATGGGATTGCAAGCAATGTTAGATTTTCATGAATTACGAATATCATATCACAAATCACAAAAATTAATAAACAATTAAAGCTCTCGAGCCGTGACAGATGTGGGTTAGGCCAATTGACTATGTCAATGTGTTAGTAGAGAAGAAAACACTTACCAAGATGGTACCTTTGATGTTATCTCTATCAATGGAAAAGCCAGCAATATTGCTATGCTCTTGAACTTCAAGCAGGACATCCACAATGTCCTTTCTATCTTCACCTTCATCCACACATGCTGAGTTCTTCTCTTTCGTGTTCGAAATTCCGACATGTTCTTCAACTACAACATCCAGAAATTCATCAAACTCTTTAGCAACTCTCTCAACTTTTGCATCCAACCCATTAATTTGATTAATCCAACCAAGCCATGGAATAAAATCCCCGACATTAAAACCACCCAACAACTCAGTAAACTCCCCAAGCAACTCCTTAAACCTCCTCCCACCTTCACCTCCGCTGCTATATTTTCTCCCAAAAGCCACCCTACAGACCACATCACTCGTAAGCGAAGCAAACATCTCACTCAAATTCATCGGCAACGACAGCAAACTAAACTGCTTCACATGCTGAACCAGCAACCCTAGCTCTTCCTCCCTCACGGCGCGAAAAGACTCAACCCTTTTGTGACTCAAGAGCTGGAGCACACATATACTTCTCATTCGCCTCCAGTACTCGCCGTAAGGAGCTGCAGACACGTCTTTCCCTTCATACAGAAGTCTCTCTGCAAATGCTAGCTTTGGTCTGTTGGCGAAAATGGTGTCGTTTGTCTTCATGATCTCGCGAGCTGCGTCGGAGGAAGAAACTACGAGCACCGGTTTGATGCCGAGGTGAAGCAGCATGAGCTCGCCGTAGCGGTGAGCGAGTTGTTGTAGGGATCGGTGAGGGTGCGCGCCGAGGTGGTGGAGGTTGCCGAGTATGGGGAGCTTCGGGGGTGAAGGAGGTGGGTTTTTGTGGGTTGTTTTTCTTGAAGTACTGTAAATCCATTTGACAAGAAAGATTGTGAGGAAGAAGAAGAAGAAGAAGAAGAAGATGAAGAGAAGAGGAAATGGAAGCAATGGATTCAACATAGCAACCTTGAAAATAACGAGAGGACTCTGAAGAAGTGGAATTTCTGAATCCTGTGCTTTTTATTTTCTGTGCTTTATTTTGTTTTCGTGCAACTTTCAGATTGAAACGTGTATTACAAATGGGAGGAGTAACCGCACCCGACCACGCGTCTGTACGGACCCCAGGCACGAAAAACACCGCATACCTCACAATTTCTGATTTGTCATGCTAACTCTATTCCACTTTGGCCCTACTTTCTCTCTCACACCAACACCAATTCGGTTTCCTTACCCAAGAACTTCTCCTACTTTGGGATTCGAACCTGAAATCTTCTACTCACGAACTAAAAAAGGGATATAATCATTCGTGAATTTTGTATAATTAGCTATTTGACACACGATGCACACATACCAAACGGTAATTTGCTAGTAAAGATGAACGATTCCATATGTAAGGTAGCATTTCTTTGGGACACTAGTGGAAGCAATTATTGGAGCAGTCACAAAATGGACCTAATGGGGCTAAGGATTTCAAACTCCCCATTTCTCCCGTGCCTTCATTTTTTTTTTTTTTAGCTTTTCGATTGAATAAATAAGAAGAGAATCTAAAAACGAAAAGATTCTGACCTTTGAATTGAATTAACTCGAAGGAGAATCAAGAGAAGAAAACAAAAGAACGAATGCAGAAGAAGAAAACTGGGAATGCGGAAATCACTACCCATAACATAAAAATGAGGAGATAAAAATCAAATTTTTAAATTTTGGGTTTGGAGTTGGCCACCTGGGCGTAGGTTAAGCAAAACAAATAATCTATTTAGAAGAAATAAATCTTCCTTTTGAGACATCATGCCATAAACCAGTTTAATCAAACTTGTCCCATTTAAGAACCATAAGAGTACATTTGACTAACAATGTCATATCCTTAATGTAAATCTCTGATTTTTCTTAACAAAATTTCATAATTTATAGCCTTAGACATAAACGCCCGATGCAAGCAATAAGAACAAGGTTCCGAAACCCTGCACACCAAAGAGAACAGTTGGAATGTTAGATACAGCAGAACAATGAGCAATCTAGCACCGTATCGGTAGATGAAGAGAGGATTCTGACTACAAACGCACCAAAAAGAAGGAAGCCAATGTTCCTGTTGTAACTTCCTTCGCAAGACTGCGGTTTTTCCTAGAAATGGTTGCCTCATAGCTGCAACAAATATATACTACCGTTAATGACTACTATAATCAGAAGAAGAAGGGGTGGGCTAATAAAATACTCAATACTCAATAGACTTATTACATAAACAACAAAAAGATGGTGCTAGGGCAATGGCTCGTATCACTACTCGATTAGTCAAGATGAAACACGAGAGTTCAAAAGCACCAGAGAATCTTTCCAGGATGCTGATTCATCAAATAATTATATGAGATAGGTTTCCAAACTACATTATGAATTTACAACCCAAAGCAAGTATCTTTATTCAAGTAGTTTTTTCGTCGGCTAGGATTAGCAATCCTGTAATTTACATATCCATATAATTGAGTAACTGGATTTCCTCACATATACCTACTCAATACATGCAATTGTTTACCAGGCAACGTATCAGGCTTTCGGATTCCTCTACTGCATTTTTAACCTGATTATCTGATCTTATTAGCCAATATGCTTATACGCAGATCATCGATAAAATATCAGCTCTCTGAATTCTCACTTTTCGATACTCAATTCTGGTGATATAAAGTAGTAGTTTTTATTGATTTGGCTCTTTCAATTTTCATCACCGTCTTGTTTTAGACTCCGATTCAAAGGTTAAATCGGTAAGTTATTCGTATTTTCCCGATTTCCTCAATAACAGGCTCTAATTCTACACAGTAAACATCAATTTCAACAAATGCACTCTCAGCAGGCTCAACAAAAACACAATCTCTATGTTTGGCTGCTGAGAAAATTGCAAATAAACAAAATATGAAACGAAAATTCACATTTCTAATTTGCTTTTCATCAATTTCCAGATAATTGTGCAGGAAAACAAAAATTTTAGGCCCAAATTTCTAAATTGACATCAAGATCTAAACGGAAAATCAGAAAATAAAATAAAATAAAAAACAATCAGGCAATGGTGGATCGGACTCACATGAAGAAGGAGGCGGTGAAGAGGAGGCCGAGGGACACCATCACGACGGCGAGGGTCGGGTACCACGTGACCGGCACGGGACTGGCAATTGCCTTCGGAGCCTTGAGAAGGAAAACGGAAGAACAAAATCAAAACGTTAGAAGCGAAAACGGAGAAGCAGAAAAGCGAGGAAAAGTGCTTTTGGAGTGCTTTTGGCTTACCATCGGAGTCGGCGAATTGGAAGTTGCTGAAAGCTTCGGTCTTTGATCTGTTGAGATCGAAGCAGAGAGTGCAGAGACTTGGGCGAGTGAGAGTACGGGAAGGCTCTAATATCAAATTTGACCGAGGAGGCTAGAATCTGGTGGGTACGGATTTGGCGGGTTTTGGCTCAATCACCACCGTTGATCTCCAAAACGCTGCGTTTGGATTTTGTATTATTTTCATCAGTTTTTTATTATTTAACGTTTTTAAATTTTTGCTTTTTGACTAATGCATTTTTTACCTTCAATTTGGACAAGATTTGCAAGTTGACCTTTTTCGATTTTATATGCATTAACAAATTCTAGAAAATGAAAAATCGGAATAATTCTAGTTTATTCCTTGTGAGTAAACATATTCAACCAAAAAAAGTGTCGTTAATGGTTTTCCAATCCAATTCTAGACTTCAAACGACGCCTAACAAAAAACATGAACTAATATATCTAAAGCAGAAAAAACTAGAGTAACATGCAATAAAAATTAGATCCAGACAAACAAACATACAATAAGCCGGATGTCATGGTTTAGTGCTCTTTATTGTCCCGAAAGTTCTATTTTTTATTAAAAGTTTGTAACCGGTTCTAATTGTACATATTGTCCAAAAACTAATATAAATAACTTTGTTCACTATACTATTTTTGATCATCTCATCAACCAATTTGACAGAAGTGTGAAATCAAACTCCATTTTAAAGATTTGGCTACAATACTTACATGTATTTAATACAATCACTATCTTGACTGTCAGATGATAATTATATTAAATACATATATATTCACATGAATTATATCTGACTGTTAAATGATAATTATATTAAATACATGTAAATATTGTAGCCAATCCCGCATTTTAAACTCTTAATAAGATTTTACTGCTCTGGAAACGAAGGGAACAGATGATTATTATCATGACACAAAATGTTCTGTACATTGTTGGTAACAAAGAGCATCCTTTTCTCTGAATAATACACAAATATCACAGAAAAATTTACAAATAACAAAAAAAAAGGTTTCTAAGTAGCCTCTGGTCCAAAACTTTTGATGCTTCAACTCCGACAACTCAGTAGGTTAATCACACAAACCCTAGTTATATATACTTAAGCTCCCGTTACCGTGTTCGCTCACACTGCCTCCGGATGATCTCCTCAGTCTCTCCCAGAACTGCTTACTCCTTCCTGTTCCTAAAGGACCTGAGCTGGAGTGCCTCCTAAATGATTCGGTATCTTGCCTCCCCGTGCTCATTGAGGTACTGAACATCTTCGATAATGATGCTTCCCGCTCTGTCTCAAGGTCGGAATCATAGGTCAGCATGGAATATTGGTTTTGGAAAGTATCTGGCAACTGTCCCGAGGTAGTATTTGTGTCATCAGCCACATCAATGGACAAATCGTCTTGGCTAGAACTCCTTGAACCTAATTCTTTCACCTCATCAAACTCATTGCATACCAGTTTTAAGGCCTGGACAACCTCGCCCATAAAAGGGCGGTGTGATACCTCTGGCTGTACACACATTGAAGCAATAGCTGCCACTTTGGCGATACTTTCAAATGGCACCTCGGATCCTAGATTCGGATCTATGATTGCTTCCAACCCTTCTTTACTTGTGAGGAGAGGCCGGGCCCATGCAACTAGGTTTTCTTCACCAGGTGGCTGTGACATGTCTACTGGTTTTCTTCCAGTTAAGAGTTCGAGAAGGACAACCCCATAGCTGTATACATCACTCTTAACAAGAAGATGGCCAGTCATTGCATATTCTGGAGCCACATACCTGAATATTATCATTCGAAAATCAAAGATGTCAGAAACTGTCAAAGGTGCTAATGAAAGATAATAAGATATCAAAAAACATCGTCCAAGTCCCAGGATATAGCATGCAATGGTGGTTGGTCAAAAAAGGATAATCTACAGGACTTGCAGCCAAGAGGAAATTTCATACCCGAAAGTTCCCATGACTCGCGTTGATATGTGTCTGTTTTCCTCATCCATGGCAGTCCGTGCCAAACCAAAGTCTGACACTTTTGGTGTAAAATCATCTTCCAGCAAAATATTGCTGGCTTTGAAATCCCTGTGTATGACACGGGGGCTGGAATCTTCGTGTAGATATGCCAGCCCCCTAGCAGCACCAAGAGCTATTTTCATGCGTTGCGCCCAATTAAGTGGAGCACTGTCCTTGTCAATTCCTGACAGCAAGCAAAATGGATAGAAGCCCTATGTCAAAAAGAATCCTTCGACATTAAACAATTTCATTAACAGAACAATTATGAACAAAGCAGTGGGTACCATGCAAATGAGATTCCACGCTGCCATTAGGAATGAGCTCATAGACCAGGGAGCGGCTATGCTCCTCTGTGCATATGCCAATCAACTTGACCAAGTTTCGATGATGAAGACGACTAAGCATCTCAACTTCGGCCAAAAACTCCCGACCACCCTGCTGATCATCTCTTTTTAGAACTTTGACAGCAATTTTGGTCCCGTCTTCAAGATCACCACTATAAACACGGCCAAAGCCACCTTCCCCAAGTACTCTTGACTCGTCAAAATTGTCAGTGGCTCTCTCAATGTCACTCGCACTGAAAGTGTGAGCAGATCCTGTATATGGTGCAATGCTGGAGCCGAATGATAACGACAAGGAACTGTGCCTACTTTCCATCATCGACCCAGCAGTACCTGCAAAACGAATATGATGTTCTTTATATTGGAAATGATAAGCACTGTCCCATTTTAAAAGTTAAAACAGCCAGGTTAAGTTACCAGCAATACTACCTGTGCACCTAACCTAATTCCATTAATTGACACAAAAACAGGCCTAATTCAATTAACCTTTCGAGATTCGTATTACCTGATGGTTTTCCAGAAGAAGGTAGCAAAGCCCGCGGAGTTGCTGCTGGTTGAGAAGCGCAGTCTCTAGGTTTGAACAGAAAAACCCAAGCAGCAGCAGAGCATAAAGCAACTGCTACAAAAGTAGACAAAGCAATAATAGCAATTACCCCACCACTAAGCCCATTTTTATTCTTCCTCTTGTGCACGTCAACCCCGAGGGGCTTCACCGTCCTTCCATTATTGTCATTACCAGGATATGGCCCCGCATTCAATGCATCAGCGTCCGAAGAAGGTGGAGACGGGGGTAAACCTATACATATGTAGTTTGTAAAGATAAGCATGATACAAATACCTACAGTATGTATGTGCATATGTCTAAATACATACCTGGATACTGCACATATAGTACTTCATAGTCGCCAAAGTATGATGCTTTTATAACAACTTGTTTATGCCAAAATCTCTGGGAAGTCAAAAAAGCTGTGGTGTTATCAAACTTTTCTCCGAGGGGAACCAAGTCGATGAGGGCAACTGTCTTGTCTGGTTGCTGGGTAGCTGCATTGGCTCCCATAATGCGGACCTGACTTTGTTGCATAAAAACCCCGACAGCAATTTCCTGGGCTAGCTCTGAAACCAAGGGGAAGAAGGTATACAGAGCAACACTAAGTCGCAGTCCAACTTGCAGAGGCAAGACACAGCCACAAGGTGACCCAGGAGGGGTATTTGTATATGGATCGGTGCAAATAGTTGATGAACAATCTGCAAAAAGGAAGAACCTTTGCATTACATTTTAGTATGAACTTTGAAGAAGAATGTCGTGGGATCAATAAAGAGAGCGGAAACACCAGTTAACAGGTTAAGAAAATTTCTAGTTTATATACCTTGATTGGGAGGTGGTGGTGGGAATGCTTGAACTAGTGGCAGCGGTGGTGGCGCTTTTGGGCTCTTTGCCAAAGACCCAGATGGAGAAATCTTAGGGCGCACTTGTGATTCCAAGCATGCAATTATTAGGTAAGGTATTCAGTAGACAATAAGATAAATCAGAAAGTTCAGAAATAAAATCATCACAGAGAACCAGAGGTGATAATATTTCTTACATTTGGTTTCGTGAGTTGCGCCTTTTAAAGATGGAGAAGGAGCAGGCGAAACATGGCTCACTGATGGAGCCTCAGGTAAATGAGATGGAGGAACTGAAGACGCTGACATGTAGAAATTGTGTTAGCATTGAAAACCAAAGTTTGGTCCATTTCTCAGGTGAGAGATGGAATAAAACACCGAAAGTTCAATACTTTGGTACCTGGATTTAGGGGTGGAGGAGCATAATGTCTTTGCCTGCCTGTTTGAAATGATACCGGTGGCATCACTGGACCTGCATTAAGTATTGAAATGATAGTTTAATAATGTCAACGAACATGACAAGCCACATAATAATACATTTGTTTAGTGTGATTTTGGTGCATGTAGTTCAGGTGAAACATGAAACCTTGCTGTTCTGAAGTGGGAGGAGAAACCAGATATGATGGCGCTTGAGCCGGACTATTTTTTTTCAACCTTGCATGATGATTCTTATAGAATGTCGTTGAAGGTGAAGATGCAGGAGAACGCTGCCCTTTATCAAAAGGAGGTTCAGGGGATGAAATAGATGGCGCAGGAGCAAGTTTATAATGTCTTACGGGATTGTGGACAGCAGGAGCTAAAACAGAAAACAGAACCTAGACTTATAAACTTGACAACACAAACTTTCAAGTAGCTTTATGAAGCACAATTTTTTGTTTTTTATACCTTCAACTGGGGTATGGCCCTTGGGCAGTGATGGCTTGGGAGCTTCATATGCTGGTGCAACAACTGGTATTCGACCCCTTTCCCAGTTAATGCTTGGGGAAGGAGATGATACCACAGGTTTGTGGGCAAGAGGAGCTACGGCAGAAAAACAGTATTTAGAATCAAAAGTTTGACAACACAAATTTTCAAGTAGCAACAAATATGAAATATGTAGTTTTTCTATACCTTCAGCTGGGGTGCGGCCCACGGGTAGTGATGGCTTGGGAGCTTCATATGATACAGGAGAGACTTCAGGATCTGCAACCTCATATTAAGGTCAGTCAATTATTACAATGGTTAGAAAATAATTTTTTAACTGCTAAAAAAAATGATTCAATGAGGTATTAAACTGATTGGAAAATGAGGTATTAGACTGATTCAACTTGGTATCACAGTGTGAACACTATAGTTTTATACTATGCTTTTCTGAAGCCGTACCAGGAAATGTGGATGGCGATTCTCCAGGTGCAACTGGGTGAATGGATGGCGGGTTTTGTGGCAAATTGCTTGTTGGTGATGCAACTGATACTAGATTTTCAGAGAAGAACAAATGGGTCATTTTCACTAGTTCCTATAATGTAAAGTTTATATGTGATCGTTTCAGGAGAAAAATGGGGGTGGCGCACCAGGTAATGTAGGTGGTCCTACATTTGGTGTGATCGGATGGACTACAGGTGGATTTGGTCCCAATACCCTCGGAAAGGATGATATAGGTGCTGTATTTTGAAAAAAATAGATAAATAAACAACATACTGCTTACAATCAGCATCTGAGAAGTAATAATGTAATAACAAAATGCTACATCTACCTGGAGCAATTGGCTCTGATATGGGAGCCTTATTGTCTGGCGTATGTCTTTGATGAGCAAATGGTGAATTTTCTGGTGTACTTGAATGGATGGCCGGTGAAATTTGTGGCAAACTCCTAGAAGGTGTTTCAACGGGTACTGGACAATGCAATACAGAAATCATTTGGTTGGAACCAAATTAACAGAAAATTCATCACAGAAATAGCTCTAGTGGTTTATCTACCTGGAGCAACTGGCATTGAGATAGGACTCTTAGTGACCGGTGCCTTTGTTTGAGAAGCAGTTGGTGGCATAGACGGTACATGACCTTCAAATCTTGGCCGGGGAGGAGCATTAGTTGGCGGCATAGACGGTACATGACCTTCAACACTTGGTGGTGGAGGAGCAGTACTTGGTGGTGCAGATGGCACATGAACTTCAATACTTAATGGTGGAGGAGCATTATTTGGTGGCATGGGCGGTACATGGCCTTCAACACTTGGTGATGGAGGAGCATTATTTGGTGGTGCAGAAGGTACATGAACTTCAATGCTTAGTGGTGGAGGAGCATTATTTGGTGGCATAGGCGGTACATGGCCTTCAACTTGGTGGTGGAGGAGCATTATTTGGTGTTGCAGTAGGTACATGAACTTCAATGCTTAGTGGTGGAGGAACATGAATTGGTGGCGTAGGCGGTACATGACCTTCAACACTTGGTGGTGGAGGAGCATTATTTGGTGGCATAGGCGGTACATGGCCTTCAACACTTGGTGGTGGAGGGTTACTTATTTGGTGGCATAGGAGGTAATGTACCTTCAACACTTGCAGATGGAGGAGCATTATTTGGTGGTGCAGTAGGCACATGAACTTCAATGCTTAGTGTGGTGGAGGAACATTAATTAGTGGTGTAGGCGGTACATGACCTTCAACACTTGGTGGTGGAGGAGCATTATTTGGTGTTGCAGTAGGTACATGAACTTCAATGCTTAGTGGTGGAGGAACATGAATTGGTGGCGTAGGGCGGTGCCATGACCTTCAACACTTGGTGGTGGAGGAGCATTATTTGGTGGCATAGGCGGTACATGGCCTTCAACACTTGCGGTGGAGGTTACTATTTGGTGGCATAGGTGGTATATGGCCTTCAATAATTTGGTGGAGGAGGAGCATTATTTGCGTTGCGTAGGCACATGAACTTCAATGCTTAGTGGTGGTGAACATTTAGTGGTGTAGGCGGTACATGACCTTCAACACTTGGTGGTGGAGGAGAATTAGTTGGTGGCATAGACGGTACATGACCTTCAACACTTGGTGGTGGAGGAGCATTATTTGGTAGCGTAGACGGTACATGAACTTCAATACTTAGTGGAGGAGGAGCATCTTTTGGTGGCACAGACGGTACTTGACTTTCAACTCTAGGTGGTGGAGGAGCATTATTTGGCGGCACAGACGGTACATGAACTTCAGTACTTAGTGGTGGAGGAGCAGTTTTTGGTGGTATGGATGGGACTTGACCTTCAACACTTGGTGGTGGAGGAGCAGTTTTTGGTGGCATGGATGGGACTTGACTTTCAACACTTGGTGGTGGAGGAGCAGTTTTTGGTGGCATAGACGGGACTTGACCTTCAACACTTGGTGGTGGAGGAGCACTATTTGGGGGCAGTGGGGCGGACATAAGAGGTGGCATTGCAGGTGGTGGGTGAAAATCAGACCCTGCCATGTCAAATTAGGAGCTTCACCAGATGATCTTAACTTCTAATCTATAACAGCAGAGTTATGGGACTTACCATTTGGCTGTAATGCGGGGATTGGTACATTGCTTGTGAACGACTTTCTGTCAGGGAGAGGAGGGGGCGCTGTTTCAACAGGAGGATTCACGGAGACAGTCTCTGGTGACGGGGATATATTTAACCCTGAGAGAAAGTATATGCTGGTGCTTAGAAGAAGAAAACTAAAGCAAGCTATGAAAATCTGATATCTTAAAGCCCCTTTATATTATCCGTTCTTATTATCAAAAAGATTTAGACTTAAAATGGCGTTTTCATCAGATGAAACATATGGTAAGGCATTTCCCAGATCAAGATGAAACCGGAACTAGGATTTGCTAAACCACCGAACTTCTCAGGACATTGTCATTTCGAAAACAGAGCATTACAATTTCCGGCCATCAGCATGCACTAGAAGACCCACTAGCTACGAGCTCCGGTCATAAAATTACACTCGGGCAGCATTCAGAAGACAATTCAACAAGACGAGAACATGTTCAGATCGAAGAACATGCCGAAATTCGATTCATTTAATCACTTCCTAGCATACTTCATATATCCATTAAAACAGAAATGCGAATGCAGAATTCGATCACAAACAATACCGGCACGAAAAACTCAGGCACTCAGATCACTACAATGCTGCCAAATCACAAAATCTTCCAAATCATATCGAAATTAACAACTTAATCCATCAGTTCTAAAATTCCAACAATGTTTATGTGAAACATTACCACTTCAACAGAGATTTGCAAAGATTAAAACTTACCTGCAGATCCTTGGAGAGCAAAAGCAAAGGCAATGACACAGAGATTAACCAGCTGGAGAATCGCTGGCATCATCACCAAATTTTTAAAAATCTCCACACCCAAAAAACTCCTCCAGAGTAAGAAGTAATTAGAGAGCAATAAAATAATAACAATCACAATAATTAAACGAATAAATTAATCACTGTATTAATGAGTTGTAACTTGAAGCAAAAATAAAAGGGGGTGATTTTATTGGATTAAAAAAATCCCACAAGCAGTGAGAGCAAAGCAATGAGAAAGCAACCCAGAAAAGGGTTTGGTGAAAACAGCTAGGGGAAGCAAAGCTTTCTGAGAACAAAAGCTCTGGAATTTGCAGAGCTTTGAGAGGTCCATGAAGGATAGAAACTTTTCAACAGACATGAGTTGCAAAACCCAACTGGGAAATTTGGAAATTTGGAAATTAACCAGAAAAACAATTTTTTTTATAACTGCTAAAGTAACAGATTTTGTGAGTGAGAGAGAGAGAGAGAGAGGGAGAGGCGTAGTTGAGTGGGGTAGAGAGAGAGAGAGAGAGAGAGAGAGAGATTCTTGGCTAATATTTTATAGAGGTTTAGATTTATGTTAAAAGTACACAACTTTTATTTGGGGTTGAAATTCTTGGGATTGTTTTTAATGGGTTTTTACTTGTCTACCATTTTCTTCCTGGTCTGCAGATTTTCCTGTTGGTTGGTCATGGAGATAGTGGACTTATACTGAGAAATAAGAGAGAAATTTAGATGCAATCGATTGTATATTTCTATATTACGTATGCAATCGGACTTATTTCGTATCTTTATTTCTTCCGTCTTATGACTTTGCGAGAGAAAATAAATAAATTTGAAGAAATATACGCACTCGTGATTATGGGAGTATAGCCTTTTGGGCGTGGGGGTGTCAAAATAAGGATGACACATCACCCTTCTTTCATGAATTGGATATTTTCAATTTCAAACCTTATTCTAATACAAGTTAAAAGACTCGCTGTATTATATTGTTCAAGTGTATGGTTTAGCAATCAGCATCCTCATCAGATAAAAAGTAATTTTCTTTTTGGTTGGTAGATATTTGATGGATTGAAGTAGAAGCCTTTCTTCTCTTCTTTCTTTTTCTTTGGTGGGCTACAAAGTAAAAAGAAACAAAGTCAAAGCAGTTTGTGTTAGTTGCATGATCACAGACTAATAATACAGTTTTCAAGTGTGACGGTCACACTAAAAATTTCATACTAAACGTTAGATTTATAATACAATTTCACCAAATGCAATTCTTGGACTGAAAAAAATGCAAAAAAAAATTATTATTATAAACATGTTGTGACAAGTGGTCAAATACATTCCTAACATATACTGCAATTTATGAGAAGCCATTTAATCCTTCTTAAAAGGGTTGAACTGAGTATTTATTTATGGGTCCATACTCTTAACCTTGACTTTCAAAAACTTACTTGAAGACTTGAGTGAAAGATTATGTCTCTTCTTAAATGGCTGCCTCCATTACTTTGTGAAACAGAAGCATCTATTGATAGGATATGCTAATCCATCCATACCTAATTAATTTCACTTTTTGGTAATTCATGGCCACTTATGGAGCAAATGTGGTTTAAGTTGATTTGTTATGACAGTGTGCCTACTCGTTTAAATCTGAATTCAAATTCACTTTCTTGTAAATTAGAGTAGGTTCGAATATCACTTTAATAATAAAATACAACATATGAAAAGCTCATTAAAATCATAAACTTATAATTTTAGAAAATCGACTTATATGAACAATTTATAAATCTCATGTTTTTAGAATTTGAATAAATATCATATATATGATCAATATGTCATCCACATTAAACTTTCATCAATTTCTAATTCTCTTGTAATGAAATTACAAAAAAAATCAGCCACAAAATTCAAACATTGCCAAAGTGGAGCCTACTCTGCTGGTTTAGTTTGTCCAAACCTAGAGGTGATTATTACTAATGGGTTCCCCACTGATCATCCAATTTTGTGGACTAATTTGTTGATGATGCAACATTTTTAGAGGGGTGGTGCTATTCGCACACCCTTTTTTATCTTTTACATACTCCTCTTAATTTATGGTCATCGAATTGAATGAACTGAAGAAGATCGAATGACAAAAGTTAAGAAGGGTGTGTGAAAAATAAAAAGAGGTGTGCGGATAGTATCACCCTTCTAGAAAATTATGCATCTAATAAGCCGACACACAATCTCCTCACATGTATGTTTAGCCTTCAAATGTAACAGTAATTCAAAAGCCATTTTAATCACCTACAAACTACTTAATTATTAGACCGTTAGTAAACAACTTATGTGGAATCTATATTAATATATTTTGGTTTCAAATAGTTTAGTAAACAACTTCAACAAGAATCAAAATTCCGACTCTTTTTCGATCATATTCATCATCATCAGATCACGAATTAATAAGCGTGTCATAGAACTCTGGGACACACCTTGCCTAACTAGTGGACGCACAAATTCTCTTTTCTCCCAGTTTTCAACTCGTTCAGTTGTTCTAATTGACTTTGTGATCACGATTATCATGATAAAACCATGGATTTAATCAGACAAATAAAAGATTATGGCATTGTGGGATGTAGACAAGCCACTGAAACACCCACCCCACATAAAAGATTGTATAGTGGACCACCCGAAATCCATATTTAGCATCCAAAAATTGTTCGAAACACGTTTCTGCATCTTCTTTTTACTTGGGTCCCTCCCACTCTTTTCACTTCACAGACTAAGACTATAACACGTTTTTGAGGCCTTGGAGAATGACTTCGATCAATTGAGGATGTTATTGCACCGGTATTTCAAGTCAGTCACGTACTGTTGTGTAAAAAATTAAAATGTCTGACAAAACGTGATTCATCGTGTGACATGTTCATTGTTGGTAAGTTTCTCTCGAGTCTACAAGCCCTGCGTAATAATCAAAAGTTCAAAATTTGGGTTTCATTATCACAATGATTTCACTACTCAGTTAGTAGTCAGAGCAACAGAGTGATTCAATAGTTTTCTTGTCACTGACTCCATCTTTGTTCGAGCACTGGCCTGCTATATTTTCTTCACGACTTAAAAAGTAAAGGCAACGTGACTGTTCTGCCGCAAAGCTTCTTTATAACCATCGAACTAGATAGCTTGTCGGCCAAGCCTTCTATTCCGACGAAGACAATTCAATCTTGCATCACTTCTTGCAACAAGAACAAAGAAGGTTGGCACTTCGGACCAGAAAGAAACCTCCTGACAGTGAATAATTGACTTAAGATACCGCCGACATGACATTCAACGTGGATGAGAGGTTTCTCACATCTAGTTGGAGATCAACTTACATGACACTGGTACACTACCATCACAACGTCCCGTGCCATGTAAGTCTTTCTCGTCCTTTATTTCAATATTGCTTTGTTTCTTTTGGAGGCTGCAGCTTTGCTAAAGGCTGAAAATTCGTCGCCCACTCTAGTAGGCACCTAATAAGTCCTACCAAACTTGAGACCCACTCAACAAGCTCTTCAATGGCAAACAGGGATTGTTATAATTTTATGGACCCTGAGAGTGTGACCCTTTGCCCCTTATATCTTAAGCATCAAACTAATCATTGCAACAAAAAGGAGCTTAATCAATCATTAGATGCAAATTTTTGTATGCTTGATCACATTCCAACAGATGCGGGTCAGGGCCGTTTCTGCTTGCATCACTCAATAGACAAAAACCGAAAAACTCGAAAAAGAGATGTCTCGTGGCTGCAAGATGGAGTTCAATTATTGAGTTTCAATTGCCAAAAAACTGGAAAGAGCTAATTAAAGCATGTGATTTTGATTTCACATTGAAGCCGTCTAATGCGGTGAAGATCGCAGAAAATTACAATGCCGGATTCATAACAGACAACTCATATTCCGAATCCAAAAAATGAAAACAAGAAATGAGAACAGATAAACAAAAATAGACATCAATCAGCACTTGGGTTTAACTTACTGGATTCTGTCTCATCTTTGAAGGCCACCGCTTGATCTCACTTGTTGCAGAGAGAATGAACCACTGACAAGTCGTTCGGTTTGGGAAGCATTAGAGAACATCTTCGGTTAGTTGTCGTCTAAAAGTGGTAGATATCCACCTTAAAGTGACAAAAAATGATCTATACGGAGCAACCTTGGATTTGGTTCTCAAAATTGCAATGGAGGGACCTCACCCGTAGACAGAGAAATGCAAAAGTACATTTGATATCACATCAGGTCACAAGTTTAGGACTCTCGGTGTTTACTACCCTTTGAGAGAAATTACTTATTTGGATCGAATTCTCCAAACCCACTCTTGAAATATTCCGCCATCTTGGTTTCCTCTTCTTTGCTATCTGTACAATTCTTCCAATCAGCCCTGTCGGCCTTGTTCAACAAACCGGCCATAACCTGCAAAATATATCATTTGCCATCGGATTTCAACCTTCTGAATGTCAGGAAAGGAATTGGCACATTACAAATAATCAGCAGAACTTGTGTTCTTACCTGGCGTCCAAATTGGGGTAGGAATCTCTCATTCTCTTCAATTGAATGTGATAGGATTGTGCCATCAGGGAGCTGAACATAGAAGAAACTAAAATTTCTGTCAAACTGTTCCCCCAACAATATTCTCCCGTCATAATTGTTACTGGCTGCGATGAAGAGAAGCATCCGTTAAAGATAGAGTAGATGCTAAAGAATTCGACGTTTCTCAAAAATTACACTTGAAAAGTTACATGCAGATATAGCACAATGAAAATGGGGTTTTACATTTCATGGTCGTGAACTTGAACCCCTGCCTTTCAGCAGCTAAGTTAAATATATTTTGAACGCCAGCTGCTTTGGCTGAAGGAACAGGAACAGCCTATACAAAAGAACAATGGGGTAAGTAATTCACCCAAGAAACTTAGTACATAAATATTGGCAACACAGATCCTTACCTGAAGATTAGCATGAGTTGTACGTTTCGAAGCCCACTCAAAGAAAACAACTTCCTTTCCTTGTTTTTTATAGTACTTCTTCAGGGCATTCTGAAACTTATCAAGCTCAATTTCACATTCTGAGGGTAGAGAAACGGTATTCGGCGAATGACCTATAGGGATTAGCAATACATGGTCTTCAACAAGTGGGCCTTTAGCAAGGGCACAATAGTAGTGCTCCCCTATGCTGATAATTAGATGTGATTCTACTTTGGGGCTTGACAAACAAAACCAACACTCTGTTGACCTGCATGTGAGATCGAACTTAGCGTTATAACCAAAAGAAATAACATCTTGAATCCGTCTGACTGGCCTGCTCAGTAAGCATAAAAGTGTAATTCAAAGACCAACCTGTTACTGTTAGCATTTCCAGATCCACGTCTCTGTTGAGAATTGCTCTCACCTTCATCCTGTAAGCTGTGCTTAAATTTGCAATCTGGACCCCTTTCACATTTTCCTTTGTTCATAAATTCAAAACAAACACCTCTCAACGATTGTTCTCTTGCATCTACATCATGTTGAAAGTTGCAACTTTCCCCTCGAGGACAAGAGCCAGACGATACAAACTTAAAACACAGCCTATTACCATCTCCATGTTTCTGCCTTTTTTGGGAGACATCGTATCTCCAGTACTGAGAATCAGAAATACTGTCACTAGACCTCTTACCAGCTTCCATTGAATGAGCTGTTTTCTCCTCGTATGTGTATGGAGATAAGGTAGTGGTCATCGACTTCGTCCTAATCTCCATAGCAGACATTGTAGATGCCGGAGTTGGAGAAAGTGCATGAATAAATTTCTGAGGAGCAAGTACAGATGCAACAGGTTATTAATGCCTAGAAGCTATATCTAAGGACAGAAAATGAAGATGTAACGATAAAAAACTGATAGATTTTATCCAAAACAAGGGACAGCACGCATATCAATTCATCCCAAGACCAAATAATAAGGAAAACAAAGATACTTGATGAATATAGTTTGAAATTATGTTGAGATAACGAACCTGCTTATCTTTGTTTCCAACTGGAGCAAGACCCAAGAAGCGCGTCACATGAACAGCATCAACATTAGAGTAAGGTTCACGTGCATAGAACACGCCTTTCGTGCCTGCAATATGATAGCTACCACAGAGGACGAACTTTGATCAGAATCATAGAGCTGTTGCTACTATCCAATACAAATACTAAAATTATTCTGTTCGCTACTATATGCAGTTGAGGAGAGTATTAAAAGTGACATGCCATGCAATAATCTCCAAAATTTCGTACCGCGGTTTGATCTCAGCTACTAACTCTGCCACAATATTGTCACTGCCAAAAGGCTCGGAGGCTCCAGGAGGAACATCAGATGTATTTACTCTATTAGTGATCCCGCTTGGCCATTTATTAGTAACAATCAGTTAAAGAAACCACACAAAACGTCCAAGAACTGTAAACATGCGGTAAAAAAAGCATGTAACGGAAAACAAATAAGCTTCTTTTATATTATAAAAGATAAAAAAGAAGAAATTTATAGCAAACAAGGATATGTTAGAAACAAGTCAATAATTCCAGGCTCCTCAGCAATCGCTCGCAACACATCAATATCGTCCTGATTATACGTCCCAAACTGTTGGCTATCCGAATATTGCTGACCGGATAAATACGCCACAGATAACCCTAAACATTGTGAGCACCATAATCAGTTATAAACATAAATGAACCGATATCAACTATCAGTCTATCAGCAAATATCCTAAAATATATAAACGCAAACTATCTTAAAGCTATGCATTTACAACCATTTACACATTCCTTAATGCTTACCACACTTCCATTAATCACTGACCTTCAATCATAATTAAGGCGATTTGAGTAATACTAATCAAGCCGAGCAACTAATCCAATTTTACGAAAAATATAGTAAGGATAAGCTAAGAACATAAATCACACTAACTTAAGCTCAATGCAATTCATTAGCAAAACTAAGTAAACTAGTGCATTCTAATTAATCTTAACCTCCAGTTCCCTCCTTTTTTTTCTCAGTAACCAAACAGAAACACAAATTTCCCTCCTTTATTTTCCCAGTAACCAAACAGAAACTTAAGGGACAGATATAAGCCGGAATTTAAACCATATTGGACTATACCGTGGAGTGTGAATTTGCCACTGCCTTTCAACCAGTAGAGATTGTCGCAAATCTTCAAGCCGTCCAATTTGAAGCCTTGGTTCCCGGCGTCTCTCGTCGCAGCCAGGAGGACCTTAGCGGCACCGACGCCGTAGTCGCCGATGAAGTAGGTCGGGAGAGGAATTTGGGCCCGGCCTTCGATGTATTCGTTGAACTCGTCGAGCTGGTCCGCCGAGTTGGGGAAGAACTGGCCCACGCAGAGCAGCGCGTCGAATGGACCCGCCGCCGATTTGTTGACCTAGAACGAGTTAACTCAGTAAAATTAGAAATTGCAAATTAGTGGAGCTAGAAAAGGATACAGAGGTAAAGAGAGAGAGACCGAAACGACGCGTTTGAAGAGCTGCTTAAGGCTTCCGGAAACGTCGCCGGAGAGCAGAATTTTGGGGGGAGCCATGAGTGAGAGTGATGACTGAGAGAGGCGGGGTTTGGAGGTTGACGACGGACTGGGCGCGCTTAAGCATCTAGTATTTTGGGCTTTCCTTTTCGTGGGCTTTCAAGGTCAGCTGGCCCAAGTTTTCAGTTCCGCCTCTTCCGAAAAAATAAACAGGTCCGCCTCTCTAAAGAAAAAATAAAAAAAAATCCAATTGGCAAATTAGCAGTTTGCCTAAACAAGTCTCTTACTAAAGTGAGACTCAAATTCGAATTTCAACTACTGCGTAATACATAGTAGGAAGAAACCCTCTGTGCTATACTATAGTTTTACGTATTTGTTTTCAAAAATTTGTAAGTTCTTTTTTTCATTGGAAAAATTTGACACAGTTATTGTCGGCCAACTCTTGTCATAGATTCGTGCTTGCAAATATAAGAATACGTGTCAAAGATCATAAGTCTTGCATTGAAAATATCCTTAAAAGTGACTGTTGAAGTTAGGAGATTCATGACAAAGATCAAAATAGCTGGACAGTCTAACTGCATGCATATATATCACTCAACAGGTCCAAGGTGATTGTGCTTGTGAGTTACTGAGTAAGCAAATAATATGATGAGCATCTTCTTTCACCCCAATCCTTTGCATCTACAAACACGAATATGATGAGCATCTTCGAAACAGTCCTTGAGACAACGGAGCTGTTGCACATCTTGGGAAAGAAGCTAGTCCGACGTCGGAACTATATTGAACTTTGGCGCAACTTGTGTCAATGTTCATTTACATCTTAGGGGGGTGTAGTCAAACTAGGATTTCATAGAATTTTAATAGATTTGTTAAGTGATGGATTTCATAGGATTATGTGGACTTCTACAAAATCCATATACACAATCCATATGGATTTTGGAAGATTTGAGAGGATTCATATAACAAATTTTTATGGATTTTGATAGACATATGAAGCTTTGAATTTTGGCCGTCAAATAGATCAAATGGTGATAAATGGTGCCTAAGTCATAAATCTAATCAAATTGTCACAGCAGCCATGGTTGATGGTTCTCATCCACAGCTTGTCCCCTCCCTCTTATGCTATTTTTGTCAAATATTTTCAGGGCATTTTCCTGTCTTCTTTGACCTCGATTGCTCTCATCTGGAAATCCAACCTTCATAATGGAAGCCACGATTAAGCATGATGTTGTAGTGAAAGTTATGGGACAGACTGGATCTTAAGGGCAGGTGACTCAGGTAAGAGTCAAGTTTATGGATGACCAGAATTGTTTCATCATGAGGAATGGCAAGGGACCAGTGAAGGAGGGGATATCCTTACCTTGCTTGAGTTCAAGAGGGAGGCAAGAAGGTTGCGGTGATCAATCAGAGATAGTCTTGTTTGTCGAATGAATTGATAACAGCGGAAAAACATTGCAAAAACAAAAAAAAAAGTAAAAAAGAAATTGTGAAGTTGATATAGATATAAGTAGAGGTGCTAGCGATGAATGAAAAAAATATGGAGGGTAAGGCCAATGGTAGCCATGGCTGCTCTGCATAGCATAGAAAGGAAAGGGACGAGGAGGTTGTGGTCAGAGAGAGAAGTCAGCTTGAGAGAGAGAACCATGAAAAGAAATCCTAGGGGTGGAGGTGGGATTCTTTATAGCCTTTGTTATGTGTAAAATTCACTATCAAATCCTACAAAATCTCTTACTTAATGAAATCCTTCAAAATCTATGACATTTTGAATACCTATAGATTTGTCTAGACTCTTTAAAAATTATAATTGACTACTCCTAGATTTGGATGCATTGTTTAAAATCCTCTTAAATCCTAATTTGACTACACCATAATTTCAAAGTCTTTTAAAATCCTCTCTTAGAATCCTAGTTGACTACACCCTGATTTTAAAGTCTATTAAAATCCCATCAAATTCTAATTTGACTACACCCTCCTTAGTGTCTTTTTATTGTCATTTTAGTATAAAAAATTCTATTTTTAATTGGAGATTCATAAAAGTTTTATCTATGCATATATCTCAAAAATAATTTTATAAGAATATATGACTAGCCCCTAAAAAATGAAAGAAAAAGGGTGGTGGTTCTACATTTCTGACTTTTCATGGCTTCAATTCTAATAAAAAAAATTATCCAAATTTCATCATGAATTTTTATCAACCACGACTTTTTGATGGAGAAAAAAAAATGAGGTAATGCGGTTAATGTAGACCTGTATAACATCTAATAATCAATATTTTGTTTTCATGAACATTTTTCTATGCAAGATTACCATGATTTCCCTCTACATTAATTTCCATGAAAATTTAGGGATAATTAAAATGCAAAATGCTTTCACACTTCATCATTAATTCAAGATGTTGGATCTATTGGTGGATTCACGTAGGGTTCAGTTTTATGCAATAATGTAATTGACCCACTCCCAACTACTGACTAGAATTATCCAATGTTCCTTTTGATTTTGATGTTCTCATTGACCATGGATGCTATAGAAGCAAGATACTTGTTAAAATTGTTGAGAGTGTGAATCTCACATTAGGAGTTAAAGTAAATGATCTTCTACCTCTTCTTCTTATTGTCACTTAGTTTTTTGTTCAATGCTCACATTCTAACATAGTATCAAAACATGTTATACACGCGTTGGTTTAAATGAAGTCATAATTAAAGAACTTGTTGAGAGTGTAAATCTCACATTAAAAAATCAAAGTCTTGCATGATAATTTTAATAATGTTAAATCTCTCTAATTTATCGTCAATTAGTTTTAAGGAGGTTAAGGCATAATAGTAAGTAGCTAAACGGCAACTAGCCAAAATGAGATGCGACTACCAAAAAAAGGAAGAACAATTTCATGAATCCGGCAACCGGTTTGGGTCGGTCAACAAACCACAAACATGAATTACAAGGTGGACCAGCCAATAATCCAATCAGAAAACTAACACATTGTTATTGTGACTTTATATTAACTCGTCAATTACATGTGCTGCCATGCTGATGAACTATAGTGTGAACGTGCATAAACTCGAATATGAAACCCTTAAATATAATGTTGACTAGATACGATATGATCACACTGACTGCTGACACAAGTCTTGGTCTTCTTTCTTATGTACATTTTCTTCTAATCATGCTTGCATTTGTTAAATTGTTCAATTTTTATCTACTAATCATGATTAGCATGCATGCATGCTAGCTAATTTATATGTAAATTGACCAACATTGCTTTCTCTTTTTTCTCTTTGTTACTAGCTCTCTTACTTTCGTAATAATCGATAGAATGATAGGATGGTCCCCATTTCTTTTCTCTTAAACATATGTTTAATTAAAAGTTTAAGTGGAACTAACAAAGAAAGCCTTGGATTATTATATACTTAAAGAATACAAGGTGAGAATTATCACATGGCTCCGTTGGTATGAGTCATGACTAGGGCTTAGGGTTCGAAGCAGAAAGATAGAAAGAAAGGTACACATAGGGGAATACGGTTCAAAAGTGAAGGGAACATCACTAATGTATTGAACAAAAAGTAGATAAGTTGGTTGTTTAAGTGGTATTTCGTTCACTTATAACAATAATAATGGTAGATAAAATCATTTTTTAAATATATATAACAAATATTTTGTTAATAAGCTTGTGATATACTCATTTAAGTTGTAACCAACTAATTGTCGATTTAACAATTTTTTAGCTACGCAGAGAGAGATTCAGACACGGAACATCGGGTGTATAAGTAAATATTTTTAACTAACTGAGCTACAAGTCATTTACAATATTTTCTTTTTTCTAGCGTTGAAAGAGTTTCTAATTTCAAATTTCCACCAATTAGTTACGGAAAAAAAAAAGAGATCATATAACAATTTTGGCGCAAGGGATATAATTGGGAGCAGCTTAAAGTAGAAAACAGTATACACAATTACACATTAACAAAAACAAGAAGAGGTTTTAATTAAAATTTTCCAACAGATAATACCATTTTCCCCGTGCTGTGCTGGTCTTTTGTCACTTTGCGATCACCTATCAGTAATAAACAATTGCATGTCCACTGCTATGTAATCTTCCGGACAATCGTCTTTGCAAAAGACTTCAGCGCTATAATCGATTGCATCTTGACATTGACCTTTTATAACTAGACAATGTTTTATGTACTATTTAATTTTACGTATTGTTGAACAGTTTAAAATTTAGTTGAAGTCCATCGCAAATTAATTTGAAATTATTCAATGCCCGAATTATTAAATAGTATGTATCACCCGAGATTTTTCCTTAAAAAATGTTAAGAAATTATCTTTTTAAATTATATATTGTAAATTATATGATGTAATGGTTGATGATTAGATTTCTTTTTTAATGATTTAAAGAAAAAATTTAACTATTAAACACTACATCATTTGTCTATAAAATATAATTTAAAAAAACAATATGTCTAACATTACCCTATCTGTTTTGGTGTAAACAAGGCCATGTTAATTTGATGATAAGTCAAAGTTAGGTTCAGTGAGAGACTTCTTTATCGATTTATGTGTTATAGTTACAATAAAATAATTATCAACAACTATTTTCATGAGATTGAAATTCTTAAATTCTTAACAAATTTATAGAGATTGAATATTCGTAACAAATTTATAGGGATTGAATGTTGATAAACAAGATGGTTATTTGTCGGTGTTATAGTTCGTTGTAATCTATTTGTTAATTACTTTAGTTCATGTGCATACATCAAATTCACAGTTGGTATTTCCTTGTGTTCTTTTTTGGCAAGTCAATACGGTGAATATTGTTATAAATTTATGTTAGTACAAGTAAGTAACACGTACCAATCATTAGAGCTAATTTTAGTTTATATCCTTGGAGGATATGATGTTAACACTCCAAAACATTATCTCAGAATATGTACATGTTTTGGAATTTCATCTTACCAAAAGCTTAGCAACTTTGTGAATTAAATTGTTTAAATAAGTGAATAGCAACAAAGCTTGTATAAAATGTACATATTATATAAAAATGAATGTTTTGTGTACTTATCAACTTTTATGTATATAATAGAGTTAAATAACGTGGCCTAAAACTTTAGTCTTTCTAACATTAATTTAAGCTTCGTCACATCAAGGTTTAAAATATCTAAGTAAGATGATCATAATGACATGCTACAATGGAATCACCATTTTTCTTTCTTGAAGTATTACATCATGATCTTCTCCAATAAAATGAAAGACTCGATATCACTAAACTAGGAGTAGGCTACATTGCTCGCAAGCATTGAATGCTCACACTGATCTCACCGTTAAAAAGAGGAAGGAGGGAGGAGAGAAGGGGGGAAGGAAGGTGAGATCGATGTAAGCATCCAATGCTTGCGAGCACTGTATCCAGTCCCCACTAAACTAATAACATGTAAGTATGGTTTCCACTTAAAATTCTTTTTGTAATACAAGAAAATTAAGAATCGGAGCTGATCTGATTTCCTTAAATATACTTTTCATATTTCTAAGTTTTTTGATTCCTTACATCTCTTATATTGTTACTGTAAATGAATTGTATCCTCCCATTTGCGAATATAACGTATTTTGATTGAATAAAATCAACGATCGTAACCGTTCAATTCATTAATTCTTATTTGATGATCATTCCTACAAAAGTTCGTTCTAATTAGAGATCGTTTAATCATCAAAACATATCAAATAAATGAACAGTTCATCACGAATATATCACTTGGTACTTACATAGTCGATTTGTTCTATACATTTAAATGACTAAATTAATGATTTTCGATTGAAATTATTTGTTTGTAGGAGTGATATTCAAATGAAGATAAAAAAATTAAACGATTTCAATGAGCTCATCCCCCAATAAAGAAATGCAAATATTATTCTTAATTAAATCTCTCTTTCAAGATAGGTGGAGTTAAACTTAAGGGTAAATAACTACAAAAGCCATTCATTTCTACTTGTTAAAGCTCAAGATTTTTTTTTTCTTTCTATTAAGTTATAACTTGTGCATATATCAAATCAACGTACGTGTTAAGACAATAAAAATACGTGCAACATGTTAATACGCCCTGTGGTCCCCATACACTCCCAAACAGAAAAAAACGTCACCTCTCACCATTTTATATATCTGTCTGCTTCATCCTACTCACCAAAAGCCCTCCTCCATTTTCATCTGGCAAACAACAACAAAAACAAACAACCTCTCTCTCTCTCTCTCTCTCTAGAAGCTCAAAGAAGTGAAAAGCAGCCGAGACACCGCAACATGGCGGACCCGTCGTCGTCTTTGGCCACGTGGACATCGATGGTCAACTGGTTCACGCCCACCTCGCTCTTCCTCCTCCTCAACCTCATGATCGGCATCATAGTCCTCAGCTCCCGCTATGGGACCCATAAAAAGCCTCAGCACCAACAACACCTGCAGCAGCAGGAAGAGCAACTCGGCCTGTTCAATTCGCTCCAACTCGAACGAGCCCCCTCACTCTTGGACCGGGTCAAGTCGATAAACTTCTCCCATTACAAATTCGAGCAACCGAACCCGGAAACCCAGTACGCGGCGCCACAACATGCAAATTTAGACAATTCGACCGGGTCAAACCGGACTCCCTCACACCAACTCGAACGAACTCCCTCGCTATTGGACCGTTTTCGGTCGATCAACTTTTCCCACCACAAATTTGAACAATCCACCAGTCAAGAAGTCCAATCCGGCGAATCAGCAGCACAACATTCTGGTTCGAGTCAGACAGACCTTGATAGTCCGGTCGGGTTAGCTAGGACACCCTCGCTCTTGGAGCGGCTCAAGTCGATGGATTTCCCATTCTACCGGTCCGAACATGCCGACCCAAAGAATAAAATTCAAGAACCGGAAGAGTCCGAACGCGAGGCCCGCGACCCGAGTTCGAGGCTAGAGAACTTGGTTCATCGGAGCAAGTCGAACTCGGATAATGGGGCTCAGGTAAACCAGCACGAGAAGATAAAAAAGTCGACGAGCGAGAAATTGAGACCCAAAGGAGGGGTTGAAGGAAACGACCACGAAACGGACATTAGGCCGGCGACAGCGAGGGTAGAGAAAACGAGGTCGTTTGGAGGCGACGAAGCGGTTGACGCGAAAGCTGACGATTTCATAAACAAGTTTAAGCAGCAGCTGAGACTGCAGAGGCTCGACTCGCTCTTACGTTACAAAGAAATGCTTAAAAGAAATTAAAAAAGTAGACAATAATAATTAGTTTTTCTTTCTTTCTTTTTTTAATTTAATTTATCGGTTTTTTTTGTTGGGCGTGAGTTTGTGAATGTAATGGTATTTCTTCAGTTGTGGATTATTTTGGTAATTTAAATGTTGATGATCCGTCAATGGCTCAACATGCAATGGTAATAAGTTGGTATAATGTGTATTTTATGAATGTATATATATATAACTGTGAATATATTTAATTCTCAAGCAAAGCAAAGCATTGGCTAAAAACTTCTCCAAGCATATAATTGCCTCTCTAGCTAAATTTTTATTAAACAAAACACAATATATTCTTTTAGGGTAAAATGATATTATTTTAGTAACTTTCTACATGACAAACATTAGAAGACATACACAAATGTGTCCTCGTTAAAACAATTAATACGGTCAAAGAAAATTACACGGGACAAAACCCAAACATAAAAAACCACAATATCATTGATTTGATGAAAAGCAAAGGTGCAGTGAGACGGTACATTTCTTATTTTTAATTATGATACCAGAGAGCAATAAAAATGGGTTATGAATTGTGATAGACTCTTCATCATTGATTCAAATGCATAATTTCCAAGGAAGAAGTCGTTGCAAGAATCTCAGTATCTCACATGCATGAACATATTTATTTGTTTGAAAAAAAGGGAGATATTTTATATGTTGTTTAAAATTTATATTTCTTTCTTCTTGAAAAAAGGCCTTTCATGGTGCTCAAAGTGCCACAAATTCGTCAACCAAATTAATTAATTATTAATTCAAGAAATTAGGTTGTACGTTCCCTTATAGATGAGTTTATAACACCCTTTTCAGTTCCTACAAGTTATAAGCTCTCTGCCAAATTATATGTGTTGATTAATTAGTGCGTGTCTGGCTTCGTTTCTATCTAAGTTCTGGCTTAGACTTCAAGTGGATTATTCTTTTTGATAACGAAAGATCACTAAATCAATTGGTTTTCAAGTGGATTATTGCTAAATATATTTATTGATCCAACATATAATATTATAGTATGTACCTCAAATGAGTCAGTTATGTCAGTACAGGAACATGCCAATTTGCAACACCAACAAACGCTGCAAATGTGACAAAAAGTTTGTAGCATTTAGGTAGAATAATTTTTGGTAAATTAATAATGACCAATCGGTAGTGCTTAGGTTCTGAGCGTCCAGATACAACAGTCCTAGAACCGAAATCTCAGGATTGAGTGCAATGCATGTTTTGCTACATAAAATTGAAAAATAATAATAATAATAAAAAGAATAAAAGTTGAAATCAATTTTTAGAGAGATTTCAATTTAACCTCAAATAAATTTTCAATTTAAAAATAAGAAGAGAAATTAAAATTAAAATTGAAAACCAAATAATTATCAATCGGCCGTTTAATATTCAGTTTTTTTTTTTTTTGGCAATGTTCAAATATTCAGTTTGATAACTAGCATATGAAAGTTGAGAGTGTTTGACTTATTTGCATTTTTGTTTAATTTTACTTTATAACAAAATTGAAAAATTTTGACAAGACTTCTAAACAATTATAGTCTATAAGAGCAACTCCAGTGTTGCCCACCTCCCCCCAGGCAATCACTATTCAATCCACCGCAGTGAACAGTAATTGCCCTAATGAATAGTGCATTCCCCTGACAATTGTTTTTTACATCTTTACCCCTACACTGGAGTTGCCCTGGCAATTGGCAATAAAAGATTAGTATTATTTATATTCATAAAATAATACATAATAATTTTTATTTGTAATTTCGGATAAGATTTTTAATCGTTCTCGTAGCGCCACGTGTCATTATCCGAAAAATCAATAACAATAAAATATTTGTATTTATTTATTTATTTATAAAATTATTCAAAATAATTTTATTTGTTATATCGGATAAAATTTTTAATCGTTCTCGTTGCGCCACGTGTCATAATTTGAAAAGACAATTATTAGTGATGGATTTCCGATAAGATTTTTAACGTACTAAACGATTGGCTAAGTAATTTCCAACGACTAAACAATGAATCTTTGGTTTTTTGCCCACCCATTTTCTCAAGATATGCGAAATGAATAAGACTGTTACATCCCGTTCCGGAAATAATATTACTTTATTCCCGGAGGGGTAAAATGACGATTTTGCCCTTGGTTGACCTTTCGGTTGACTTTTGCGTCGTAACTCGTACGACGTTTCCATTTGTATTTTCTTGTCGTGCTTGTCGTTACGAACGCGTAGACGCGAGCGGGACGTCGTTCGGACTCCGAACGAATATTTTACGGGCGTTGGTTTTCGACGTTTCCCGTATTTTAATTTTGGGCAGTTTGGACTGTTGGGCTGGGGCCCAAATGTCAGCTGGCCCATGTGGCTTATCCCTGGATTCCTGGGATTTTGTCTGGGTCTTTGACCCGTGTCCTCTTCTTCCTCCTCCCTTCTCTGCTGCACCAAACACAAACGCTCCAAAAATGCTAATGGCACCCCGTGCCTAGTCTCCCTTCCCTCAAGCCATTTCCCTTGGCCAATGAATCTGCAAACAAGAAACTTGAATTTCTTTAACCCAGAAATTTGCTAATTACACCCGAGCCCTTCCCGACGAGCTTTCTCGTCGATTTTGACCACGACCGTCCCTAATCTGGTCACCATTCAACTCCCTAAGGTCCTAGGGACCTTGCTCAAGCCCTGAATGGCCGAGAATCAAGCTTTTGGAGATCGGCCATTTTCCAGCCGTGAACATTTCTTCAATTTCTGACCAACTCCGACCGGAGTTGGGCCTCCAAAGTGGTAAATTCTGAATCTCCTCACTTCTAGCTTCATTTTGGTACTTGAATCGTCCAATTTGGCCTTGAAATGAAGGAGTTATAAAGCTCTGAAATTTCCCAGAAATTCCGGCCAAATTTCCCAGTTTCCGGCGGCCGACGCGGCGGCCGGCGACCGGAAAAAGGTCAGGGGTGACCGGCGCTGACGTCAGCAAACCGGGTCAGACCGGTCCTGGTGACGTCAGCAAACCGGTTCAACCCGGTCGGACCAGAATATTCCGAGGAATATTCCGTCTGTTAGTTTTAACTCCGTTAACGGAACAGTAACGGCGCGTGTCACCGGCGACCAGCAGGCGCGTGACCGCGCGTGGTGGACTTCCACCGGCGCGTGGAGGCGCGTGTGACCTCACAACTGCGCGTGGCGGCGCGTGAGGCCAAATGGCAGCGTGTGGCGGTGCGTGTGACGGCGCACGGCGGCCCACTGCGGCGGTTTTGGGGTTTCCGACCCTGAAACCCCGTTTTTGGGTTTCCGAACGCCGTTTTCTTCGTATTTTCAATACTTTATTAATCTTTGGTGTTCTAAAATAGGTTTTGGCGACCCGTGGCTTTCGGAGGACGTACGTTTGGACTTCTCGGCTTTGGTATTTGTGAGTGGGCCCTTTCCCTATATTATTTAAATGTGTTTTATGTTTGGGAAATTATATTTGGTTTATGCCTACATTATATTGTGGTTTTAAATGGATATTTATATCGTATTTTTGGTAGACCTTGTTATATTATTTTATTACTCGGTTTACTAGCTTGGCTCTCGTATTTTTGGTAGACCTCGTACTTCGTAGTATTTACTTGGTCTACTAGATCGACTCGGTATTTTGATAGGCCATGGAAATTAGTGGGCTCTGGCCTACATTTCCATTTGGGAATTACACCATTAAATTGGTGATTTCTCGTATTATTTTTGTACGCGTATTACTGGTATCGAACCGGCCCTATTTTAGGGGATTTAATTATTTTATTCCCTACTCGTGCGCTTGGGTTTTTATACTCGTTTGACGGGCCTTGGGCCGTATTTGGGTGAACCTTGGAAATGGTAATTTTCTACCATATTTTGGGTTCACCTAGTTTACCATTAAGTTGGTATTTCTATACCTTGGTACCAATGTGGCGTATTCTTGGTATTTCACGTATTATAGTTATACGCTTGGTATTTCGGGGTACGGCACCCAAGAATACCTTATATATTGATTAGTTTGAGGGCATCCCTTATAGGGAAATTATCCCACCTTGTTTTATTTAGAATATTCCGTAGTATGTTTTCATACGCTTAACTAGGTTTCTTACACGGTGTTAGGTGTACCGTCCGAGGCCAGGACCAGCTTCACGTGATTGTTCACACGCACCTATACGCTTGCTATGGATCCATAGCAGGTGCCAGCCTGTTCTAGGTCGCCTGGGCGACTCGAACTCGTTGTGATGCGCATATGCACCAGCTTCACGTGATTGTGTACACGAGCGTACTGTTATTTATACACCCAGCATGTTCATGACAGAATATATCTGTATGAGCTCGTGTGTTTGCTATACCTAAACGAGCGGTTTACCTTATAGTTTAGTATTGTGATTGTACCACTGGTCTTCACTGATGCCACAGAGGTATTTGTCTGATTTACGGGTTTCCCGTATATCCTTATTTTACGAACTTACGAGTAAAGCTTTTTATGCCGAACGGTGGCTTTCTGCCCGTTTCGGACGGTAAGTATATTTCCGTACTTACCTCGTTTTTCTACCTACTATTATAGTACGTTTTCTGAAACGGTTTTCCAACCAACTACTTGATTTTGACGGCGAGGGGTTACTACTTTCAGAAAGCAAAGGTTTTTACAAAAATGACTATTATTGGCCCACTCACCCTTCTGTTTTTGCGCCCCTCCAGGTTTAGTGGCTGGAGCTGTCGACGTCGCGGCGCGGTGGTATGACAAGTATGACAAGTGTTTAAATTCTTGGTAATTGTAAACACTCAGTATTCTGTACTTAGTTTTTGGTGCTTTGTACAACAGTTACTTATTCTAATTTTTTCGTCCGTACATTTGTGTACACATTGATCTTAATTTATTCAAATATTCTTATTTCTTCAAATTGGCTTTCGTCACCCTACGTGGTGTCGGCCAGCACACCCGACTTTTGGGTGTCCACGTGTACATCCGGGTCGGGATGTGTCAAAGACTCCACATTTCTCGCAACTGCATCTCATTACCCGAAATCGAATCATGAGTGATTTGAACCCAGCTAGCACACAACGCAACATCTTTAAGAAGTGTCCAATTCGTATTTGCACCAGTAGTCATTTTGTTTGAAAAAAAATGGATTGAAACTTTGAGAGAAAGATAGGAGAAAGCTTGAAAGATGGTGAGAAAATATGGAATTGTGGTGTAAGGTAATGATATTGCCAAGGTATTTCTAGAAAAGTAAAAAAAAAAAATTTACAAATTTTTAAAATTTTTTCCCCGATTTGTACAGATTTTTTACCTAATTAATCTCTGCCTTTGGATTTAAAAAAATTTGAATTTCAACGCTCTAAATTGTGCCACGTGTCACAACGGTAATTTTTCAGAATTTTAAAACAATTTTTTTTTAATTTATAAAGGAATTAATATCAACCGTTGATTTGAGATCCAATGGTTGATATTAAATCCTTTTTTTTTTTGGTATTACCGTTGCAGATCCAACGTCCCAAATTAAAGAGCCGTTGAGATCGAACGGTCCAAGGGAAGCCACGTGGCTTCCCCAACATTAAGTTTTGAGTGGCCGACATGCGAGCCCCACCCGCTGAATTCTTGTCTAGCGATGCGCCTCACGCGCGCATGAGGTGCACGCGCCTAAAGCAAAAAAATTTAAAATGCTTGGCTAACGCTAGGCTGACGTCAGCCACCTCGGTGGCTCGGTGGGTCGAAAATTCACGGGCCTCTTGCTCGGGCTCCCCCCTCTTCCCGAGCAGCCCACCTCTCCACCCCATCCTTCTGGCTCCCTCCGGCAATTTGGGCCACTTCCCCCCCCCTCCCCCCCCAGCAATTGCTTGGGCTGGAGTCGGTGATACTACATTAGTCAATTAGATGTGGTTTTGTAGCAAGCATCCCTCTTTCCTTTTACCCTAAAAAACCCGTTATCGATTTCCAATTAAAAAAAAAAAAATTTAGAATTGTGGGTCCAAAGTCCAAAGTTGAAACATGTATTGGGCTCATAAGCGAATACATCTACATCGTTGGGCCCCAATCAAAACCCAACGTCTCCTAGTCCTTGTCATTCTTCTTTTCCTCTCCAGAACTCTGATGACGAAAACGACGACATGCAACAGAGCCCTGCGATCGTGGCCGAACCGATTCAGAGGAATCAGAACGACGACGACCCTTTATCGTCTACTAGAGCTCTGAATGGTTTCCAACGATTCGATTAAAACTTTCGTTAATCTCATGGGAAAATCCTGATTAACCCTACGGTAATCCTCATTAACAATTTTTTGTGAGACTAATTTTCAACAATTTGTTTTAGGGTAATCGGGTTCGGTTCAAAATTAAATTTGTATTGTTTCATTGAAGTTGAATTGGAAAATTACTTTTGGGATTTGGGAGGTTACTGGAAAATTACTATTGGGTCGCAAATGCAATTGTTTGTATTTCTTGGCTAATTGTAGATAAATAGTAATTAAACGGCTAATTATATGATAAGTTAATGGAATTTTATCTGTCTTTGGCCCTAATTGTAGAAAGTTACAAGAAGGTAGGGTCACAAATTACCGCTAAAATAATGGGAATTTCGAAATGCTTGGATTACTGTTTACAATTTCGTTCAATGTACTACATGAAAACATTTACATTTTAATGGAGTTTCGAAATGTTTGATGAAACCAACAAGTTATTTGGTGGAATAGTTTGAAGATTGGTATCGCATTTACCTTTTTGATTGGATTTACGGTTTATACGGTTTCTTTTCGATGACCAGTTTGTGGCGAAGTATTTGTCGTCACTAGCTATCAGCACGAATGCTGTGAAAAAAATGAATATCATAAAATCATGTGTCGTGGTGACCCGTATTTGGCATCTGTTTAAAGTTCTGCAGATGTTTAAGCCTTAATATTTCAGGCTTTCTTTTCTCTGTTTGGTTGGTAACTTTCTTGTGAGGCAAATGAGCTGTGTCATGCATGGATAATTTTATTTAGGTCTCAGATGTCAATTTTCGCCTGGGTTTGTCATCTTATTTTTATATACTTTTTGTATGAGTAATCCAATACTAATTTTTATTAACCAAATATATATACAACACAAAAAAAAAATATTAGGCATGAGAATGAAAGAGAAAACAAAAAGGAGAGGGGCACATGAAAATTTGGAATTTTTATCCAAGATTAACATAATAGTTTTGGACGGGAAAAAAAAAAAATTTCGAGGGGGCACATAAATTAGTTTCCACTCCTGAGTAAAAATCACTCCTGATCCAACGGTTCTTTTCCTTTGGCCTTCGAGGCAGCTCCAGCACTGCATTTCATGGAAAAGAAGATTAATTCAAAATATATATTACCAAAGGCCAAAACATCATTTATTTTTATTCCAGGAAGATTACTCAGATTATTGTTATGAAAATGAATTATTTTATGTGAGAAGTGGGAGAGAGGTATCTGATAGTTCAAATTCAATCAAGAGTGATACAATTAAAAGGAAGAAAATGCTAAGGAAAATATCTTCCACCACATTTACAAACCATTTTATGTGACATAGTGATATGACATGTGAAGTCATTTAATGCAGTTAAGTGGATTTTTTTAACCACCTTATTAAAATACAGTTAATTACAAAAAAAAAAAGAACTAAAAATAAACAACCTACAACACCACTCACTTGTCAGCCAAAAAACCCTAAGCCTCCAAAGGCCCCCCACCCCCCCCTCACACCTCCTCTAACCTACCCCATCAGCAACCCCACTCCACCGCCGGGCCGACAACTGGCCTCCTCCTACCGCCTGTGACTCTCTGTCTCGCCAAAAAATCGATAATAAGCGAATGCCAAATGAGGCTGGCGACAGCGACGAAGTCGTAGGAGGGGTAGGGTGGCTGTTAGTCGGGAGTAGGGTTTTAGGGTAATACAATTCCATGCTTTTATTGGTAATTAATTGTATTTTAATTAGGAGATTAAAAAAATGAAAACCCACCTAATTGCACTGAATGACTAGGCATGTCATATCATTGTGCCTAAATGTAGTAAAAAAAAGCTGAAGAGGTTTTTATTTTTATTATTTTTTTAAAATAAGGTGATTTGAACTCGTTTTAAGATTTTACCTTAAAGGAATAAAATTATTTGCACGCCACATATATGTTCATACGCACCAGAGTGGTAGTCAGTAACGTGACGTTTACGTTATTTGCATTCCCGCGCAAACTTGGGAGTAACTTAACGTGACATTTACTCTAATGCTTTTCAAAAACCATCTCATGGTGCGCTCCTTAAAAATCATTTTCGTCTCTCCCCCATCTCTCTCATCTAGCGATCTAGCTCATCTCATTTTTCTCTTCTCCACACCTCCAGTTAAATCAAGCAAACAAATAAAAAGAAAAGAAACATTATAAATATAAAAATAAAAATAAAAAAAGGAAAAAAAATTTCACCACCTGGACTCTCCTGGTCCACTGCAATTTGCTTGAGATGCTGGTTGCATGAGCCCGATGTCGAAGGCCTTCTTTTCTGCGTCTTCCAAACTCGACATGTAGATGCACCCTTCATACTTTTTCATCTCAGCCATGATCCGAGGAGGGAACTACATTACACAGAATAATTAGTAATAATAAATCAGTTATTTTAATCTACGTATGCTGTTTTGTCCGAAAATATAGATCAATTAACAATAATTCAGTAAGAAAATAAGGAGACAAAAACAATAAAAATAAAATCATGGCTTACTTGATCAGGGACGACCGGTGCTTCTTGTGTTGGTTGTATTTTCTCAGAATCGAGCTTCTTTTTTTCCCTGTAAATTGCTAGATATTGATTTGTAATCTTAAGTTCTTTCTCATAGAAATCTACTTGTTCGCGGAGGAATCTGGCAACACCAAGGCAACCAACCGAAGGATTATCCTTCCATGTATTCCCTTGGATGAGTATAGTCTCAGCTGCTGCTTGTCTTTGATCTGGCTCGACCGTAGCCAGAATCTTCTGGATATTGCTGGTACTGAACATATGCTGCGCATTGACAAACTCTACGAACCTGCTGGCCGGGAAGTATGCGGCCAGCTCGCAGGTCGGGTTGCATTTTCTCCTTTGGTATTTGCAGGCAGCACAAGCTTTAGCATTTGCCATGAGTTCTTGTTCTGAGGAAGATGAGGGTAGGAACTAGGCAAACAAACAGAATTAGGGTTGATTAATTAGAGAGTTGGTTATACGTATGTATATAAGGTGTATATATATAATGTTGGTTCGTGTTTTTGTTGAATGAGCTGGATATATAGCATCAGATTTTGTGTGGCATCTAAAATTTAATTTTCTCTGATTTAATTTTAATGAATTTTCCTTACAAAACCCAAATTTATTTTTTGTTCAAGGTATGCATGGCTTTGGTTAAGGGTTTTAAAGCCAATTGTCATTAGGAAATGTGCCTTGTCTGTAAATGCATGTAACAGTTGCGTTGGAATTTATAGTATTTGAGTGACTAGTCATGACAACTCAATTCCAAGTGGATTAATAATGGCTCTCTTGGATTTTACCTTCGTTACTAAGCAATATACGTTTCTATTCACTAATGGAGAAGGGGATTCAAATTAAGTGTTGTTTTGAATTTTGAAAAGAAAATACTAGACTGAAAGCTAGTTGGTATTGAACGATTCACTTCATCCAATTCGTTGTTTAATATCATATACACGGTTAAACAAAAGTTGGTTATGAAAAAAAAAATCAGAAAAGAAACTTCAAATTATGATATTAATATATTACTATTGTTTGCATGCCCTATATGTTATGTAATTTGTCACACCAAACAATTAAATATGCTACTAAAATTGTTCTTTTCTATTCTTGTTTGAAAATTTCTAGTACTACCCAATATGGTTGGTTACGTTAAATTTGTTGTGGCTATATCATTAAATGAAATTAATATTTCTTATATTGTCTAAATTCGATGTTATCTTACATAACCCTCACTTTCCTCGAATGCCTAGTTGTGCTTATCTTCTCTAAACATTGAAAGATGTGTCAAGTTCAAATTCTCGTTTCTGTCACCGAAAAGAATAAAAACCCCAAAATTTCAAAATATTTCATATTTATTTCAAGTATGTGGGCCTATTGGGCCCAAGAAATTTACACTCATAACAGAATGGGCCCCAATCAATAAGACCAACCTTACTTGGGCCAACAGCGTCCGACACTCGTAATCCAACAAAGCCATCCCTATAATCTCATCGTCATCGAGCAGCCGCAAAACACCGTCTTCATTTCACCGATTTGCGTAACCTAAACGCAGCGTTTTGACTTTCCCAATTACAGAGCGAGGGTTAGAGAGAGAGAGAGAGAGAGAGAGAGAGAGAGAGGTAAATAGGGAAAGAAAGAGAGGAGCTTGAGGCTGAGCTCTGATGGCGGGGAAGCCCCAACCGGTTCGCGTACTGTACTGCGCGGTATGCAGTTTGCCTGCAGAGTACTGTGAATTCGGACCCGATTTCGAGAAATGCAAGCCGTGGTTGATCCAAAACGCCCCGGACCTTTACCCGGATCTCGTTAAAGGTTCTATCTTTCGCCCGAACCCTAATTTCTTTTTATTCAATTCGAATTAAAGTTTAGTTTTTTTTTATTACTCTGTTTTGTTTTATTTATTTGTTATTTTTTAAGAAAATGTTTTTAATTTTTGTATTAGCTTTATTTTGTGCAGAGGCTAATGCTAAGGAAACTGATAAAGTAGCCAACCAGTTGCAGTCCACTGGTATTTCTTCTGGAGGTGGTGATGGAGCTGCTTCTTCAGGTAATACTATAAATATATATATATATATATATATCATGTATGTGTGTATGTGAGAATGTATTTATATGTTCATGTGAGTATTTGTTACTATTTCTGGTCTGGATTGGATGAATTATGAGTGTCGGTACAGTATATATGTGTTTTGTGTGTGGAGATATGGAGTGCGTAAACATGTGTATGTTATTGTGTGTTTATGCTACTATGAGATGAATTGGGATGATAATTGTGTTTGTTTTTTTTGTTCGGCTTTAATTTTATTCGGGAAAGCTTGTTTTCCACTTTGCGAATTCAAATTATAACGACTTTTTTTCGGCTTTAATTTGATGGTGGCATTTCAGCACCTAAAGAAGAAGTCAAGCGTCTCCCAGGCGGGAAGATTAAGAAAAAGGTGAGACTTCTGAAATTGTGTTGTTCTATCCTTTAGGTGTTACCCTTTGCAAACAAGCTCTCTGGGGGAACTAGTTGCATAACAATCTTTAGATTACAATGACTAAACTTGGTATTGGGTTTTTTTCTGTAGGAGAAGCAAGAAGTTACGATTGAAAAGGTCACGCGTAATAAGCGAAAATGTATCACCACTGTGAAAGGGCTGGAGCTTTTTGGTGAGTAATCTACTGCTTTACATCCTTTGTCATTCTATTTGGAGATTCGTATTTTGTTCCTACCATAATTAACTTTGTTTCTTTGATTACAATTCAGGTGTCAAACTTAGCGACGCTTCAAAGAAATTGGGGAAAAAGTTTGCTACGGGAGCCTCTGTTGTTAAGGTATGATAGATATTATAAGGTGGTTTTGAAATCTGTTGTCATATGTGATTATGGTTTGTTATAATTAATTTGGAATAATTGGTTTCAGGGGCCAACTGAGAAGGACCAAATTGATGTTCAAGGAGATATAGCCTATGACATTGTGGAGTTCATTACGGATACTTGGCCTGATGTAAGCTACTCCACTTACTGTTTCTCTTTCTTCCGTATGATGTGTTGTTTTCATCTTCTGTTCAAAACTGAAGTTCTTAGTTCCAATAAAATCATTAACCTCTTTAACGCTTTGTTTATGAATGAATTTGGCCAAAGTAGAGTTACTATATTGTATGAATGAGGATCCCAATATATGGTATAAATTGAAACGTTTTCTAAGGAAATTGAATTGTGGTGAGAAAGTTGTTAAATTAAAAACTAAATATTGGTACATGTAAACAGTTAGCCAAATTTTGGCTTTGGGACGTATGTACCATGTAGTATCAAATTTTTATGTCGTTGTTTGGATTTTACTACTTAATGTCCATGGATGATTGCATGGGGTAGCACCATAGGATTTGTTTTCAATGAATTCTTTATAAAAGTCAGGGCACCTTTTATGCCTCTGTTCCTTTTCTTTCTATTTTTGTACTAAGGGAGGTATTTAATATGCCATAGAAGGCTGAAGGCCTTTGGTTTAACCTTCAAATCATTAAATATGCTCATGTAGAGATCCGTGTTCAACCTGAATAGAAAATCTTAATATCGACTTTGGTCTGATTTTTCGTTTCATTTTTCTTTCTATTTATTATTATTTTTTCCATTTTAATTGTTTTAAAGAGAAGTTAAATGGTAAGGCTGGGTTGTATTTAGCATCCCCAATAGCTTAAATGAATGTTGAAATTGGATTGTTACCACCTTGGCTGTGAGAACGTATTCTTAATTTTGATTGGCATAAATTGAACGTGTACTTTAAATTATACCGAAAAGCCAAAAGCATACATGTATCTGAAGAAACCATTTGAGGAGATTTTGCGTTATTGTCCCTCGGTCCCCTTTTTTTAATCATGTTTTGGTAATCTCGTGTTTTCGGTGATAAGATCACTTTATACTGTCCAAGTTAAAATTGGAATACACACTTAGTTTAAAGTACCTAAAACTTTTATTTTCCTCCTTTCTCAGGTCCCAGAAGCTGCAATTTTCTTTATTGAAGATGGCAGAAAGGTCCCGGCTGCTTAAACAGTATCCGTGGCACACAAATAAGATGGAGCATGGTACCGTTCTCCTGTTGGTGCGAGCTTTAACTCGATTCAGTGTGCTATCAAAGTAAAGGACCAGTGGACATACTCCTTAAAGTTCGAAGAGTCTGACGGCCAATGAGATGTTTGCCCCTCTTTAGAGTCTCTTGTTATCTTGGTTGCAAGAATAGTACATTTTTTGCAGTTAAATTGTATTTCGAGATCTATATTTTGCTTTGTATAGGGGCAATTCTATATGCCACTTGCTCTGTTCTTGTGTGTCACATATTACCTATAGTTAAATCCTCATGTTGCAGACCTAGCTGCTGCGTCCTGTAATCCTTTGCTTCCCAAATCAGAATCATATTCAAATTTTTGGTTTACCAAATGAATTATCTTTTACATTTCATCTTATAGCTGTGAGTTTGCAATTTTTCTTCAATGCTATGTAGCACCGAGTGATACGAAAAATAAATGGATGAGACTGAAAATAGAAGATCTAACAATTGCGGAAATCAAATTTAATGGCTAAAACACGTATAGCATTTGAAGCTACACCCATGAATTTGCCAAGACCTTAAAGGCCTTTCTTGTATTACACAAGCGATATTGGCAAAGAGGGGAATTAACATGGACCTTGAGTGTAGGTGGCGAATGCTCTTAACCGACTGAGCTATAAATTTGAGACCTGCTATTTTCAGCCTAATTAGATGGGGGGAAATGGCTGTGGATGGTATATTACTCGACTGTGAAGTCTTATTGCGCTAAAAGTGTGACTTTTTAGATTGACAATAACCTTAATGGTGCAGCCAACTAAATGTTCCCCAAGCAGGAAATCCTTGTCTTTGCCAGCCTAAATCTGGTTGTCAGTCCATATTTTACTCCATGTTTTTTTGGGTAAAATGTTCCATTAAACATTATTATAAACATGTCAAACAATATTATAACCATGTCAAAGATTGCAATTGTCACCGGCCAAAAAGAAGCGTATCTAAAATTGGATTTGTTGGCGGTATAAGCATAGTGAAGAAGGGTTTAAAGGAGTAACATTTTTCATGTCCAAAGAATAGAATTAATACAATATAAACCCACTAGCTTCTTTCATCCCAAAAAGTAACAAAGGTTGAAGTGCATGTTGTATAACCATTTCATCTCTAGTTTTTTGTTTTCAGTTTTTGTCCTATGGATTGAGGAAAAGTATACGGGATAAAGAAAGAAGAAGAAGAAAGGTCGAGAGAGGGTGGCGGGAGAGAGGGAAGAACAAGGAAAAAAAAGTACAAAACAAGAACATGAAAACAAAAACAGCTTAGGACCCGTTTGATAACCGTTTGGTCTTTTGGTTTTTGTTTTTCAGTTTTCATACTTATAATCTTGTTTGGTACGTGAAAACAAAAATGTAACCTGAAAACGAAATGGTTATCAAACGGTCCCTTAATATCTCATATCTCATTTACATGTGTAACATTTCAAATACATTTCTTTTAAATCCCTCTTACCATCTTTCTTCCACCTCTTCTTCATATATCTCACTTCTCTCATGTATTTTCGTCTCTATCTTTCATAAAAAATTAAAATGAAAAACGAAATGATTATCAAATGAGCTAAAATTTGATTAAAAAAACTGAAATTCCAAATAAGAATCAAATAAATAAAAACACCCAGATCAAATAGAAAATACCTAATAAAGTGGGAAAATTATACACACAAAAAAAAATTATATCGAGTCCCTTTTAATTATCAGATGAAAAAAGCAAAGAAATTTGAGGAAATAAAAATGTTGCAACTACGTATATAATGATGAGAATCCATGATCCGTCGATGTCTCTGCATACTTGTAAAAGAATGTTTGTACAGACCAAGCTTAGCAATTCGAACATTCATTTATCATACAACACAAATATTTAAATCAATTTTCTTATCTATTCAACCGACAATTTGTAGAAAAATAGATAAGTTAATATTCAGATGTTCAAGGTCTTATATAATCTTGCGTAAATTTGCAATAGAGTGTTTGCTGATTTGATGAAGTCTTCTTCTTCTTGCGTACATTTGGAAAAGCCTATACAACTTGGCCGGCCACTAAACGACGTTTGATTAACGCCAGTCCATGCTCCCCACTATCCCACATTAATTAAATTTGTTTAAGTAAATTTCTCCTCCATATATAATGCAACTTAATTTACTCCTACATATCAACAGACTTCTCTTTTTTTCTCCTTTCACCACCAAAAAAAAAAATTGCTCAGAATTTTGCAGTTCCAAAATACTGGACTACTATGAGTTTAATCCTAGGGTTTATGATGTTATCCGCAACCGGGACAAGTCTACTTCTACCCTCACTCCGGGATATCGACGGCTTGCTTCTAAATGATACCGGATCCATCAATTCAACCTCTACAGATTATGGCCATATAGTTTATGAATTCCCAGCTGCAGTTCTGAATCCAACGTCGCCAAATGACATTGCGAGCCTAATCCTATCCGCAAACAACAAGTCTGCGCCTTTCAGCGTAGCTGCTAGAGGCCAGGGCCATTCTGTTCGTGGACAGGCCCTAACCTCTGGCGGCGTTGTCATAAACATGACAGCTTTGATCAGTAATGGGTCTAGAATTGTGGTCTCTGAGAGCCCATCTTTAGGTTCTTATGCTGATGTTGGAGGTGAGCAGCGTTGGATCGATGTGTTGCGTGCTACACTCGACCGTGGCCTTACGCCAGTTTCGTGGACTGACTACCTTTACCTGAGCGTTGGTGGCACGCTCAGTAATGCCGGAATCAGCGGGCAAACCTTTCGTTATGGACCTCAAATCAACAATGTCTATGAACTCGATGTTGTAACTGGTATGAGGACTTCTCTTACAACTCAGTACTACCCTATCAAGTGTTATCTCATTGACCATCTTTCCATTTTCTTTTTGTCCTTATCTTTATTAGACATTTTAGCTCTATATGTATTCAATTCATTTGAAATATTTATCTGGCTCTTTCACTTAAAAGTCCTAACAACTATGTTTGCCTTGTATTGCATGCATATTCACTGGAAATGAATGCACCTCAGCAAGCGTTACAAAATATTTGACCACTCATTAACTTCCAAATTTTCTCAAACTAATTTTTCCTATTTATTATTAGGCTTTGTCATTGGCAGTTGGCACTCCAAAAATATCATATTGCATTTCTTTCTATATAAAGTTTTTTTCTTGTGCATGTTTTTATAAATTTAGAGTGCAGAATGACATTAATTATATTATTACTATTCCACCAAGTCAATTGGTGATTTAAAATATTTAGTTGTACCGATATATGATTGTATATTTGGGGTCGTTGTTTATCTGGCACTTACAAAATTTTCATTTTTATTTATACAGGGAAGGGGGAATTAGTTACTTGCTCCTCAAACAAGGCGCCAGAGCTATTTTATGCTGTACTCGGAGGCTTGGGTCAATTTGGTATAATAACCAGAGCAAGGATTCCCCTAGCGCCAGCTCCGAAGAGGGTATGAATCTTCTCCTCATACTAGAATAACGTCGAAACAAAATATATAAATTTTTTTCCTTGAACTATGATTTGAATTTATTAAGTCTACACTAATTCTCTGCAGGCTAAATGGGTTCAAATGATGTACAACAACTTCTCTGCATTTTCAAGAGATCAAGAACATTTAATCACAACCAACGAATTCGATTATTTAGAAGGTTTCCTTCTAATGAAGCAGGGTCCTCTAGATCTTTCCTTTTACCCATTACTCGATCAACCAAGAATAACAGCTTTAATAAATCAATACGGCATCATTTACTGCATAGAAGCAGCCAAATATTATGATGATAGCACTAAAAAAACCGTGGACAAGGTACTCCATTTTTCTGCTAAAGATTTTCTATTAAATCACTAATATTGAAGGTAAATTAGGAGAGTTGGTACCATTTTAAATTACTTTTCCTTGTATATATAGGTAGTTGAAAAAACGATCAAACGGTTAAGCTTTGTCCCGGGATTTTTATTCGAGCAAGATGTATCGTACATAGATTTTCTGGATAGAGTGCACACTGAAGAGGAAAAACTCCGATTACTTGGACTATGGGATATTGCTCATCCATGGCTGAATATCTTTGTACCGAAATCGCGAATTTTGGACATTGATTCGGGTGTTTTCAGGAACATTCTTCTCAAACAAAATGTTCCTACGGCAGTGAGCCTCATTTACCCCATGAACCGAAAAAAGTGAGTTTTCTGTGAGCATAATTAATAGTAATTGTGATAAATTTTTGCGCTTTCTATACAGCTCTAGTGATAGAATACTTACTATTCGTGGAAAGAGTTTGACTTTTACTGCATCCCGTCCCTTTCCTTGAACAAAAAGAATTAGGGTTTCTGTTTTTTCGTTTGTTCGTTTTATTTTTGGTTATCTAATGAACGAATTTTGTATTAAATAATGTTGCAGGTGGGATGCTAGGATGTCTGCAGTTATTCCAGATGAAGGTGTTTTCTATGTTGTAGGGCTCTTGCATGCAAGCGGATTCAATGACTGGCAGGCATTTGATGAAGTAAATAGACAACTACTGCAATTTTGTAATGATGCTGGCATTATGGTTAAGCAGTACCTTCCCCACTATGAAACACAAGAGGATTGGAAAAATCATTTCGGAACAAAATGGCAAAGTTTCCAAGACATGAAAGTTAGGTTTGATCCAAACAATATATTAGCGCCAGGACAAAAGATTTTCAGTGTTTTGTAATCAAGCAGTGCATGTTTAAAGTAGTGGCAGTTGGAAGTAGCTGGGAATTTAATAATAATATGCAATGTTTAGTAATTTTTTACATTTCATAAATTGTCCCCAAAAGTTTGAAATCTAAGAATGTGAAATCCGAATTGTCCTTCTAAGAAATGTGAAATCTAAATGTTAACTAGTTAATTAAAAATAACGAGTTCTAAACATAATGAAGTCAGTGTAAGTCACAATAAACAAGATCCAATATTGATGTAGCCCAGAAATTGAGTTCTTTGAGATGTAATAGAATTAAAAGAAGGATGCGACGCTCAACGAAAAAAAGTGATTGGAGAATTGAAAATTCCAAGGTTAGAAGATTATTTGCCATTGCTATATTTCGAAAGTTAATGTTTTGGACTTTTCAAGTTAATGCCTTTGTGAGTCTTCCCGGCTCTTGGAAGGGTGGACTGCTATGGCTTGGCCACTAGCTGGTCCTCTTTTAAAGATTTTTTTTTTGTTACAAATCTTTAGGTTTTTGGTCTCAAGACTCATTTTCCAAAAAATAGGGGTCAAATTTCAGTATTTTTAGCCTTGAGACTTTTTTGGAAGAAATCTTTATTTTGCGTTTTTCTTGTTTTAGGAAATATTTTGGGATTTAATTATTTCTTATTTTATTTTCCTTTTGTAACTAGGGTTTTCTAAGGCTATATAAACAACTTTTAGGATTATATTTTGCAAATTATTCATATTATTATCAATAAACTTTGAGTTTTCTCTATTTTCTCATGGATTTCGGGTTGCTGATGGACTTCGGCTTATGTTTTAGGATTTGACAATGATTGATCCTACCTATCCCGTTTCTCGCTGCGCCAAATATGCACTAAGAGCAAGCTCTTCCTCACAATTCAATATCTGCATGGCCAAAATAAACGAGATCCATATTAATGGGTAACATAAATGTATTGCGCCTGCTAGCGAGGGAACCTTACTTATATATGTGATAGATTAGGTTTTCAACCCATCATGGAGAAAACCTAATTATCTCAACACTAGTTAATTCAGTTCAAGCCCAAAATAATTTAGGAATAATTCAGTTTGGACGAGGAGAATCTGGGGATCAATTCAGAATTTCGAAAACGAACGGAAAGAGTAGAGTCCAGAATTAATAAAATACAATAAAAAGTTTGGATGTGAATCAATTTGAAGATATTCAAAAGCAGAAGCAACAAGAAAGTATAGGTGGGATTGAAGGAGTGATCGCTTGCCATGATTTGGACAATACATTGAGAGGGAGACTAGTTTGGATTTTGTGGGAGATTGCATTTATCATGTGAAGTATATGGACAAAAGTAGTGTAAATTGCTTGCTAATTCTGCTAATCATCATTTAATATTTGCGTGTTTCCTTGTCACTTATTAATTTGATTCTATGATTCTATCCACATTCCACCATATATATTATGTATCACGAAATTTGATTCTTCCAAAAGTTTTGTTTCTTTAGTGTGTGAATAAATGGAATTTCAATTCTGAAACGACTTAAATATGATGTTTGCACCAAAGTCTCTGTCCACTTTCTTTATTTGGCCGAACAAAATTTTCATTCTGCATCCAAAAAAGTAAACCTCTAAGAAGTGCATGCATGTCATCTCAATTGGGATTGTGGCGATCTTGCTAGTCTACAAACACAGATCATCACTTGATATACTTTGTTGTTACAATAATCTTTAGAGAATATATAATTGTTACAGATTGCATGAAATGATTGTGATCCATTTTGATACATATATGTCATGCTCCATCTTGATATATCAAGATCAAATTCACACTACTTTATTGCTTAAAGAGAATATATTTCCTAATTATCATATACTGCCAAAAACCCATTAGACCAATCCAATATCCAAGTTGTTAAAATCCAAAATTTAGAATTTGAGTTGGAAACAAGAAGAAGATGAAAAGCTTTATGCAAGGTGTGAGTTTCCATTATTCAAGAAGGTGTTACCGGCAATGATTAATCGATGAAAAAGTTTTGGAGTTGTGTCTACAAAAAGTTTTTGCTCAACAACCACGTACCTAATGCAAACTGAGTACCTAATGCAAACTGAGACCTAAGACGAAAATGAAATGAGGCCTTCCAAATTTAGTACCTTAATATGATTTGTTTCATAACAATATAAATTTGAGATGCGTCATATTAGATCTATGATAATAAGAGTTTTTTTCTTCTTCTTTCGAATCAAGAATACAATGAATGATGAAAATTTTAAGATATGAGACCTAATAAGGGTATGAAGAAAATATGAGACCTAATTTAAAGTGAGGCCCAAAATGCATGCTTTGTTCACCTTGCCTCTGAGCCGCCTCTAGCGGAGAGCGTATCAAGTTCAATTCAAGAAGATTAACCAACAATGGTTGGTGCTTGTTGACGGTGAGTGGGCCTTTAGGTTTATTGAGAGGTTGGAGAATATTAATGGTGTGAGTATAATTTGGTTAGCTTGTTGGTGTTTGTAGTTGTCATTTTAATAAAATCTTTGTGATATTCATACTTTGTCGGAATTTGAATTTCTTTTTAGGTTACATGTTCGTAAAAATAAATTAAGGCTACCTAAAAAAAAATTACTTGAAAAAAAGTTAACAAAAAAATTTGAGGCTAAAACACTTTTCGACATTTAATATAATTCAGGTACTAAATTTTAATTAGCATTGCAGGGTTGGAAAAAAAAAACTATTTTGGAAGCTAAAATTGGTTTTTAGTGTCCCAAAATAGCTTTTAGCAACTAAATATTGGAGATTGTTTTAGAACCTAGTTAAAAAATGTAGTCGGAAGGGAAATCTTATGTATTCAAAAATATTTTTTACTAGCTCTATGTATTGGAAAATGTTTTTTTGAAGACTGGAAATATGAATTATTGATTAAGTTTGTCCGAAAAAATCTTAGTAATACGTAGGTTTTATTGCTATGCAAAATGAAGGGTAAGGATTGACGGGGATTCAATCAAATGGCTGACAAGAATAAGAAAGTTGGAAAAAGAGAAACCGGTAACCAACAATTGCAAGTAAAAAATTGTGGAAGGTTACATGTTTTTATTGGGTTCGTTCTCTCTGTTCGACTCTCACTATACAAGTATACAGACTCCACCCTCCTCCGTCTCTTCGTCCAAATCAACCACTATGAACCTAAAGCCCTCTGCCGCGGCTGTTTTTTGCCCTTCGAATTCCCACCGTCCACCACAGTATCATCTCGCAGTGACGGTCACAGTCATGCGCCGAACTAAGGCAAAACTCAGGTTTGTCTTCTCATGAGGGTTAACACTTAACATGTGTTTGCAGCTCAACATTTGTTTATTTATTGTAACATAAGGGGTAGCAATGAATTGTATATGGCTTTACCCAATTACATCCTTAATGAGCGCACAAAATAATATAAAAATAATAACACAATTATACACAAATGGTTCTTTACCGCAATGGCAGAAAACAATAATGTCTATGCACTCTGGTGCGTGTTCGATACCCACCGATTCTCCGTAACAACTAACAATTCAACCCACTAACGCTATCGTTTGTAAAAAATAAAAAATAACTCAAATTATTCATAAAAAATGAGAAAAATTATAATTTCACTATAATAAAACATTATTAAGCATATTAATTGTGTATACATCGGGTCTTATTTGTACATAGCATATCCAAAATTGCTTTTCTTTTTAGGGAAATGGACAAAAATTAGAATATCTTGTAACCAAAATAGGACATTTGAACATGCACACTCCATGCACACCATGCACAAAAGCAAAATTACAAAAATACTCATATATAAATTCACAACCCTCACCTCACTTTCATTGACACCACATAAGATGTGCATAATATGTGCATGAGCCCAATATTTTTCCCGGAATGGCCTAAATCTCATCGGAAAATGCCATTTAGAAGCATTATACACATTAGAACTCAAACAATTCATCGATTTTGAATAAAACCCAGAAATTATAAATAGAAATTCAAGCAGAAATTAAAAACTATAACAAAGTGAAAATTTGAGAAAATAATCTGGGGAAAGTGAAAATCGGCCGCCATGTAGATGCAGTGCAATGTCGGGGATTTACAGGCTTGGTTCATGGGCAACGGGTTCATGTTTGAGCAAATCAATCAGGCAAATGACGACAAGTCAGTGGTGATGGCATGTTATGAGATCTGGGCGCGGTGTTCCAGCTGGTTCGAGATTGCACCAGAGTGCAAGGCGAAGACGAAATCAGTCAGGCAAACGGCGGCAAGTCAACGGTGACAGCGTGCAGCAACTTCGCTCTGTACTCCATAGTCTAATCAAACTCGTAACAGCAACGACGTTGGTTTTCGACACACTAAGACACGACCCTTATCAAACCTGCAACATCTCGCTGGATCATCGACCCTAATTTGAATCATATTGGTTGTTGGGTCTGCAATAAGGACCCACACGTCGTCTTCGAGATTCGACCCATGCCTTTAATCTGGCAACGCCAACATTCTGGCACCAGAACGTCTCTGTTTTGCTTTGCTGGAACACCATCGAGTTGTACACATCGCTGGTCTCAAGTCCGATCGAATCCAGATAAACTCTAGTAGAACATCGATCCACAACTCCGATTTGGTCCGCTTCACTTGACAGAGTCACAGACCCATTCCGATTCACACAATTTGGTCCGCGACTCAGGAAATTTGGCTGCTCCGCAACAACAGCTAGAACCACATTGCCAGTCTAGGTAGCAATACCAAAGAAGATATGGTGGTTCTAGGATTCTGGAACGACTGGGAAGAGAGAGGAGAGCGAGAGAGAGAGGGGGGCTAAATGAGAAAGTCTCTTTACAATAACCCATTTATATGGAGGGGGACAATTTGGTTATTTCAAGTTTTAGTAAAATCCTATTTTGGATATATTTTTTGTACATATAGTGTACGTGGTATAAATGTCCTATTTTAATTATAAGATTAATAATTTGTCTCGTTTATGTTAATTTCCCTTCTTTTTATTTATAGGTGTTTCAAGGAAATCACTTGGCATAGCTGGTGGCTTTTGTTCAAAATTGGATTATCCGCACCAATGACCTAGGAAAAGAGAAGCTTCTATTGCTCGGGGACCATTGTTAAGACCAAGTAAATCGAGTCAGAGTCTACTTATATATCATTCAAATCTTTGAATAATGATAGCTTTCAATATTGTAATATCGATCGTGTTGTCAGCTGGAAACTTCTCAATAAGGACTGTGACCAGTGAATCTAGCATAATTTTCCACTTGGCAATCAGAGACTCCATGCAAATTGGAACATAAGATGCATGTCCTAGCCTGTTTAATTTGTATCCATAAAACTCTCACTTGAAGCAACAAGTTTGTCATCAAATGACTTGTATACGTCACGAAAGAAATAGACTCATTCGTTACAACAGGGTATGCTAAAAATTTTCTCCTAGCAATACCTCGTAGACCCTTAATTTGTTGGTGCAATAACCTTTTCTTTTCTTGCTTTACTAGAAAGACCACTTTATTTACTAGTTTAGTTAGTGATTTGCACAAAATATTTTGCAAGGTTCTAAAAAGCGCCAAGTGCTAGTCAGACAGCGGACAGAGGCCTAGGCGAACTAGGCGGATTTAAGTAAATTTATTATATATCATATAAATAAGTACCTATTTACACTTTAAAAAAAAAAAACTATACTTGTATTAGGAATTTGAGAGAGATAAAATGCAAAATAGAAGAATACATAAATTTATAAAGTACTACAATCAATTCAAAGTCTTAAACCAATGCAGCAACTTATTTCATGGCATTGGCATCATCACAAACTAATGCAACAAAATTAAGAAAAAATAAAAACCAAATTCGAAAATAAAATTCAATAATTCATAGTCTAAAATTCGCATAATCTTTCATCACATATTAATGAATGATTTAATGAATCAATATATGTAAATGGGATCGTGTATCTAGAATTCAACAACATTCAATTGCAGCATGAAGAAAATTAAAGATTAAAATCTAAAAAGAACAAAAAATAATAATAACTTAATTTAAAATATAAAAAAACCATGAAACTGCCTAGCCACCGCCTAGCTCATGCCCGATTTTCCTCCCTGTTTTGGCCTCAATCGCATAGTTCCTCCACCGCCCAACGCTTAGGCGCCTCCTAGACCGATTTTTAGAACACTGGTATTTTGTACACAAGATATTTACTAGTGAGTGTTTTGTACAAAATGTTGTGCCCTTTTGAAGGAGGGAGGTCTTGAAGTGAGGAATTTCAAGCTCTTAATCAAGCTTTTCTTTTGAAGAAGTTTTAGGATTTTTTGACAACTTCTACAGTGGCTGCTGATTGTTTTAGAACTTCTTCTTATGGTGTATTTTCTTTATCTATGGCTTATGATTTTATTACTTGGGATACATGGGTTTGGCGTCGATATTTTCGTCTATGTAACTTTATTATCTTATGACGGTTTCTTCATAGAAAGCTTTTAACTGATGACTTATTACTTCATTGAGGATTTTCTTTTGCATCGATGTGCTTTTTGTGTTATCAGACTTCTGAATTTGCTCGTCATTTATTTTTCGAGTGCCCATGTTCTATTGAAAGTTTGGCGGAGACTTTTAGGTTTATTTCATATTTCTACATTATTCTCTGATAACACATCTTTTTTTCTCCTATCCATTACGGCGTGGTCTTGGTACTCAACTACAATTATTATGGTGGGGCATGATTGGGGCAGGTTTTTATTCCCTGTAGGCTAGAAATTTAGTCCGTTTTGAAGAAAAAAATGCTCACAATTGATTATTTGGTAAGTGACATTCGCTTGCAAATTTCTGAAGTGAACTCCTAGGGTTTGGGTTTGATGTGAAACTACGTCGACGAGCTTTGCATTCTTCGAGCGCTTGGAGTGCATGGTAGGCCTTCTAGGATTCCCAAAATCCATGAGGTTCTTTGGCTTTCTCCTTGTGCATTTGAAGTCAAAGTTAATACTGATGGTGCGACTCATGGTTCTCCAGGCAATGCTGGGTTTGGTGGAATTTTCCGAGACCATTTGGGTCATTGTCTAGGGTGGTTTGCAGGATCACTTGATATTGTTACTGCTTTGGAGACGGAACTTAAGGCTATTATTCGTGTTGTCAATATGGCTATGGAGAACGATTGACATTCTCTTTGGATTGAGTGTGATTGTGCTTTGGCAGTGCATTTTCTTTCCAATAGATCTATTCAGGTCTCTTGACGTTTATCGGTTAACTGGTCTAACTTTGGCAGTGCATTTTATGATTGTTTAGCCAACTTTGGCGTAGATAATGTTGGGATTCATTGGTGGGATTCTTCCTTTGTGCGCAACTGCAGCTTTTGTTCATGATTTTTCGGGGCTTCCGAACTTCTGCTTCTCTTAGGAGTTGTTTTAATGGCTTTATCATGCTCTAGATTTGAGTTTTATTGTCGGTTTGAGCCTGAGTCATTATTTTTTGCTCTACTATTTTTATTTTTTGTTGTTTGTAATGATTTTTCGACACTGTATTAGGGTTAGATTTCTTGTTCTCCTTCACTTATTGTACCTTTATTTTTGTTTTATCAATAAATTCACAACAATATATTTTGATGATACAATGCTGGAGTGGATTTGACATTATTGTTTTTATTTTATTTTTAAAGGTACAGTATACACGTAGGCTTGAAGCAAATCACTAGAAATCAGGTCATGTACTGAGTAGACAAATCACAAGACAAGAAACACAAAGGTACTGAAAGACGTAGTCATAGAGAAAAATGCATGACATGAAATATTGCTTGCACATGAGGAGGCCACACTATAAGATCACACGGTATCTAAGTACATGGACTTTGATAGAAACAAATCTCTCTCGATCGGACTGCTTGACGTGGACCGTTGGATTATATCGTAAATTTGATTGATACTCTCCTACTGACTACTCTGATATCCAATAGGTTGACTGTCATGCTTTGTAAGCAAATTCCACAACAAACATCTGAACCCCTTCCAGTCCAGTCTCCACCATGCAAAATTCACCTTACCTTGGAAAAATAAAAAAATCTATGAATGGTGGGACGGATATTACGTGGATTGATGAGGTTGAAAGTCTATCGTTAAACTTAAATATATACGATTTTGTCCATGTAGGAAAATTCAAAATTGTGAACCTGATGAGGTGGGATACTCCACATGCATTAATTAATCGTCAAAATTAAATCGTCTAGACGCTCAAATGACTAATCTAAAAATTTTCAAAGTCATTCGAATCACAAAAAGTTTGATGTAGGGATTTAAAAGGATAGGATTGCAGAGTGGTTGAGTTAGGCAAAAATGAAAAAAAATGAATCAAAGTTAGATATGAGAGAATAGAAATGTTTTTCATTTTGACCAAAAAGAAATGTACTTCATTCATTATTTACAATGACATGTAAGATGTATATATCGAGATCTTTGGAGTTGGATCATCAGTTGCACATCCAATCCTCCATTATGTATGACATAAACCGAATCATAGTTAAATTTTCGTTGCGTTTATTGACTAATAGGGCATCAAAGCACTTATAAATTATATGATAATACTTGTATTCCCACATATCTCATATCTTACGAATAACGTATCTTTACCGTATAAATTCTATAATCGGAAATTTTTAATTTTTTAATATTCATTTGAAGATCATTTCTACAAAAAATTCATTTGAACTGAAAAACGTTTAGTAATTTAAGTGCGTCAAAGAAATGGATGGTTCATCATTCATCATGAATATGTTTTTTGGTACTCACACCACTGATTTGTTTTATACATTTGGAAGCATAAACGATCTCTGATTTGAATAATTTTTTGTATGGTTGTTCTTCAAATGAAGATTAACAAAATAAACGATTTCAATTATAAAATTTATACGAAGAAGATATATACGTTATTTGTAAGAGGGTCAGATATATATTCTCTGGTAAGGAGATACAAGTATTATTCTAAATTGTACAAGTATCTCACATGCCATCTAGAGGAGGATACGGGGGGTCCATATTTACAAAGAATATACTCTCTATGTTGGCCGCTCAATTATCACTGTTTCGTAAAGCTGCTATTGTGGCTGTGTTTGTCAAACTTGTCGAAGATTATTTTCCTCCTCCATCACGTAAGTGTAAAACACCATGTATATGAACGTGCACCCAGCTCATAATCAATATATAAACCCTAAACCATATATGTATGCATATCGTCGAAAATGTTCTTTTATCTTGTTGTTAGACTACTATGAATACAAACCATTGATTAGATTCATGAAATGTGAACAAAATAAGGATTTCCTATTGTCGGACTATTAGCAAGAAAGCACTACATTATCATGAAAAAATTTCACTTTATATAGATAATTTGAATAAAAAGACAAGCCTGGCTAATAACAATAAAACCATTTTCCTTTTGCTTTTTTTGCCCAAATGTGAATTTTAATATAACTAGGTAATAACAGTAATTAAAGCTATTGAATTAGCTTCAGTTCAGAATTGGAATTTTATTTAGTTGGAAGTTGATTCTGCTTTGGTTCTTGACTTCTTGCGCTTTCCTCAATTGGTGCCTTGGCAATTGAGAGTGGAGTGGAGGAATTGCTTGTATAGAATTTCCCAAATATATTTCGGCCTTCTCACATTTGTAGGGAAGGTAATCAAGTTGTTGATGCCCTTGCAAATCATAGTTTCTCTTTTATTGGCCTTGTTTGATGGGATTCTCCTCATGACTTCATTTTGTCGTATTATCATCGTGATTATGTAGGACTTCCACACTGCCGCATTTGATAGATTATCTTTTGTTGGCCTTGTTATATCTTGTATTGGTTGTTGGAGGTTTTGTTTGTTATGACTGCTATCATGGTCATGGTTAGGCTTTATGTCCTATGTCTCCCTTGACATATTGTATTTTTCTTCCTTTTTAATAAATCTACATCATTATCACTTTCCATGATAGCAATACTGGAGTGGAATTGACTTTGTGGTTTTATTGAAAAAAATATATAACAAAATCTAAAATTAATTTGATGTCCACATTCCAAACTTTTCATCACCTTGTTGCTTTAAAAAATAATTTTCTAGACTAGGCGGTTTGTTTGACAATCATTTTGTTTTTAGTTTTTCATTCTTACTTTTTTTGTCTAGTGGTAAAAAGTTAATACAAAGAGAAACATGGGATGAAGAAGAGTGGGTGAAGGATGGTGAACGAGATGTAGAATAAATGTAAAGACACAAAATGAAAACTAAAAACCAAAAACTAAAACAAATGTTGAGTTGTTCTCACTTCCTATATTTTATTTTCATTCATTATTCTTTATTTCTTACCCTCTCTTCCATCACCCTTCTTCATCCTTTTTCCCATACACTTTCTTCATATCTCAACCACACAAAAAAACAAAAAAAAATAAAAAATAAAAAACAAAAAACAAAATGTGTTACAACCCGTCCTTAATTTTTCCATGTAAATTTTCGTGCATAGTTGTGAAATTACCAAAATGCTCCTAGAGGGTAAGTGTTGACTTTTGTTGACCTTGTTATCGTGACACGTATCAATTATTATTTTAGCTTACCCTTGTAGTACTCATTGATATGAATGCGTGGGAGCAAGCGGATCGTAATTTGGAGTTAGAACGAACATTTTGCGAGACTTTAAAGTTCAAGGGTATTTTTGTAATTTCATGTCAGTATTTTGTTAGGGTTATTCTGAGTGGGGTTTGACCCACTCATTTTCTCTCCAGCCGTCACACACACTCTCTCTCCCTCAATGTGTTTTCTCTCTCCCCGACCGTCACCTCTCATTCTCGGCAAAACACACTCACACGCACACCCTTAGCCACAAAATTGGAATCGTTGAATTTCGTCGAACCACAACCCAAAAACACATCCATTGTGATCGTCTTGTCGTTCTGAACACAACCTTAGCCTCGTAATTGTCAAACTCGAACCCAAACGACCAAACCGAGACCTGCGGCGAGACAAAACTTTTTCGGTAAGCTTCCCGTCGATTCCAACCTAGGTAAGGCTCAAGACTAGTACCATTAGGTTTATGTCGTTGAGTAGGTTCAAAATGATGTAAAATACGTGACTTTTGGTGCCGTATTGACACAGAACGAAGATGACGTTTCCCGAGCTTTTTCCTACCAATTTCAGGCTACCTCAACCCATCTTTTTGACTTCCAATTGGTATGATTGAATTCCTCTCTTCAATATCTTCATTTTGATATAAAAATCGTGAAATTTGGTTGAGTTTTGACCTAGTTTCGAAGCTCTGAAAAATCGAGAATTTTCCGGCCAATTTTTCTGAAAAATTCGAGCTTATTTTTTTTATAAATAATAGTATTTTAAATTCTTTTCGTTAGGGGGGTTATTTATTATTTGAGAAAGGTTTTAATTTATTTCTTACTAATAAATAGGTCAACATTCGTCTAGATGCTTCAAGGAGCATAACACTTAGGAGGATTACACTCCCGAGTACCTGTGAGTGGACATTGTTTTATTAAATGATTTTATACTAGTATGTATATGAATATATATATATATATATATATAAATGGTTTTAAATTTTTGATTTGATCATGCCTATACATATTTTATATTTAAGATACGAATTTCTTACTTAGGCATGATCATGCATCTTACACCGACAAATGTATATGTTTTCACACACTTGGTATGCTTTCACTAGGTTTTAGTACTGTCTCACGAACGTAGGATAAGTCTCACATGTATGGGCCACATCCACTGTATTCCATGGGTATTGTCCGGTAAATACCTTAGTGCAAGCTTGTCTTTACATTTGTGTTTATTATTGGGGGAGATCCCTCAACGTAAGGACTTGAATGTGACGTGCATATCGCGCCAGAGCTTACATGTGTGTGGTACTAGGAGTACAAAGTGGTTATAATGTAAAGAGCTTGTACAGGTTGGAGGGAGGTCCCTCAACATGTACATGGGTGATTGCTGATATACCTTGTGATATTATTATTGTATATCTTTTGAGATAGCTTGAAAAAATGGTTTACCTTGCGATAATTCGTATTTTGTGATTTACCTTGAAATTTATCATTTACAAGGAATATATTCTAGATTTCTATTTCTACTCGTTCAATTTTACGTGACAACTATAATGTAGTATGATTTTATATATATACTGGTTTTCCAACAGGGGTTAATATATTCGAAAAGAGAAAAGAGATTTTGGAAAACTTTCTTTTTCCTCCACTCACACTTTTCTGTTTTTGCACTCTCTTCAGGACCTAGTAGGGATTTTATCTTTTATTCAGTTTCTTTAATAGTATCCATCCCTGTTATAAATAGAAATTTTAGGAGCTTAACTCTTATATTTATTCCGTTGCCTTACACTAGTTACGCTCTGAACCTCATGCATGGTTGTATTAAATTCTATAAACTTTTTGGCAATTCATTTATCAGATACTTAGAAGTTTCTTATATTTTAAGTGTTGTCATGCATAAAATGGCTACGTCACTTATAAATGTCGGCCAACATGTCATAAACTCGGTGTCCACGTGAATATCGTGGACGGAGTGTGTCAAAATAATTATCAAACAAACCATAAATTACTGTTTTCTTTCTTTAACTTTAGACCGCACATATACATCATGCACTACGTATACTGTCCTGCTCGAACTTCATGGTTCATGCACGTATGGACGGATATGAATGTATAGTATGTGAGAGGAAAACGAAAAAATACGACAATAGATTTTGGCGGTAGGTGTGCATGCCATAGTTTTTTGTTTCTTTGGACCACGAGATCTTGTGTGCTAATTGACTTAGATCCCCATAAAGATTTTCAGAATCTTAGACAGTCCCCTCCACGAGGCCTGTATTCATGTTTGTCTACTCTCTCTCTCTCTCTCTCTCAGTTTATATGCTGAAGAAGCGTAAAGGATCGACAAACTCAATGTCTGCATTGCCATTTCGTTGTTAGAACTGATAGGCAAAATCTTGAGATCCCCTCAAAGTCCACAATTTGACAAAGTTAGTCCAGATTCATATCTGCTCGACAACCAAATAAATTAGTAAATATATTCTTCTTTTTTTTTTTGGTCAAAAAATTAGTAATCAACATACTAATCAACATAACTACTCCGTCAAAGTCGTAAAAGATTGTTCAAGAATGAGAATTGACCTGGGTCAATCGATTGCGTTCCATGATAAATCTGCTTGATATTGATTGAGATCAATTTGAGCTCAAAGTTCACCTGCATGTTTTGAAATCACCCATATTAATACTATACTTAATCCAAGTTGTCTTAAATATTCTGTACATAAACAAAAGTAAACAAAGGATTTCTAATGTAAAGCATTTCTATTAATTAGAATATGTTATGAGATTGAAGAAATTTGAGATTCTACAATAAAAATTAATTGACAATATATATAAGAAAATAAGTTGTTATTGACACTCTCAAAAAGTCATTCTACAGTCTCCATAGAATTATTTCTCTTCAAAATTTCTTCATAGGATGAGTACATATTAACTATTTTGGAGTTCCAATAACACCATCTTATGAGAAATAGTCCAAATTCGTATAAGCACATGAAAGCAATCATGGAGTCACCATGGGAAATCCCGACCCCTTTTGAATTTTTTTCCTCGAAGTCTTTGCATGTGTAAGTATATGAAAACTAAATCCCTTAACATCTTTAGGCTATGTTTTGGTGAGGGACTTTCAAGTCACAAGGGATTGAGGTCAAGTTAGTAAGAAATAGATCATAAAATGTTGATACGAGGGAATAGAAATGTACCACATGAGCATTACAAATGCATGTGAGAGAGATTCCTCATATATATATATATATATATATAGAAGAGCGCTCAGGCAGTAACCGGTTAGTAAGTTAATATGGCACTAACCGTTCGTTTGGGCCCACTCCACACAAAATATCATCATCCAAACCGTCCATATTAAAAATCATCATTCGAAGATCATCCTTACAAAAAATTAGTCAAATCAAACAACATTTAGTCATGTAACTATAATAAAACAAATAGACGAATACAATATTCCCTATAACTAATTAAAAATTTCACAAGAACAATCAAACGATTGCCAACTTGACTAATTTTTCGCAAGGATGATCTTTGAATGATAATCTTTAAAATAAACGGTTTGGATGATGATATTTTGTTATAGAGTGTGCCCAAACGAGCAGTTAGAGCCATATTAACTTACTAACCGATTAGCATTTGAGCGCTTATATATATATATATATTATCCTTTCACATTTCACATGGTATAAAGAAGCCCCTCAATCCTAATGTGAATTTATAGCTCCACCACTATAAGATTTCTTAATTTCTCAAGTTCACACTCTTCACAAAGAGCACCAAGTGTAAGCAGTTGCATATAGTCTTATCTCATAATGCTCACTCTCTTGCATAGTCTTATCTCATAAGCTCGTCTACTCATGATTATATTTGACAATAGATATTGTGTAATCTACAATATTTAAAATTCTACATTCTAAAGTATTGGTAATAGATTGGGAAAAATTTTGGATTGTACGTACCATTCAATAGTACAATTATTGAATAATTCTAGATTAATTTGCAGTGAATTTCAAATAAATCTTAAATCATTCAACGGTATGTACCATTAAAATTTGACCCTATAAATTGATCTTTAAATTTAAATTTGTCTTCTATTTTCTAGGTAATATACAATATATTTGGCCTATATGCTAGCTCCAATAAAAGATATATAATACAACCAACCTTTTCTGCCAATTTTTTCCAGCCCTTTTTGTTAGGTAGAAGACCTAACTATCACTGTTTATACATGTGATAAGGTATACTTAGTTGTTTTCTTAATGCTTTGCAATGTTTTTATTATAATTGGTCTTTGAAATTAGACATTTCAATCAAAGTAATCTCTAAAACTGAAAATCTATCAATTTGGTTTCTAAAAATAATTTTCGCAAATCAATTTAGTCATTTCGTTAAATTTTTTTGTTATTTGTTAATGTGGCACACAAATGGATCATACATATCTAATTATATAATGTCACGGGAATTAATCATAAAAATTAACTTTTTTTTTTTAAATTTAAGAACTTAAATTAACAAAAATAAATAAATAACCTAAAAAAAAAATCATCTTCTTCGAGGAGCTGCACACGCACTCTCTCTCCCAATATCTCTCCATAATATCTCGATTCGATGCTGCGACGACGAACCGCGGAGACGAGAAAGCCGGAACAGCTGACCGGACCGAACAAGATAAGGGAGGACACTCGAAGATGGAGAGCCCGCACTGCAAGATTACGACGTCGCCGACGCAGCGACGTTTCCACTTCCCATAAGCGTAAGCTCGGATCCAATCCATCGTCGACGAAGCTGAGCCCAATCTCCAAGCCGATGAATTAGAGATCCCAAGCCCGTTGTTTGGTTGCTGGAAAAATCCAGTTGATATGAATTGCTGGGCAAAATCTAGTAGATCGGTGGGAGACGAAGACTACGGTGTTCCTTTTTTTTTTTTTTAAAGTTTATTATTTGTTTTATTTTTTTAACTCTTTTCAAAAATAATTTTTTATAGTTAATCCACGTGGTACCATATGTGGTAGACACTTGTGTGACACATTGGTACACTAATATAAAATTTAACAAAAGAATCAAATTGGTTTGAATGATTCATTTTTAGAGACTAAATTGATAAATTTTTAATTTTATAAATCATTTTGATTAAAATGTTTAATTTTAAAGATAAACCGTGATAAAAATCCTTTAATAGATTGTTCCTCACTATAATAGCCTTATTCACCTGACAACCTATCAACTTATATCTACACATCCTATAGATTCTCTTAATTATTAGTTACTGTTTTAATTTATAAATTAATTTTGTTAGCTTCAATATTTAGGAGGAATATGTGTATAGGGTAGGCATCAAGCATGGTGATCATGCATATGTGTTCAAGATTACATTTTTAATTATATGATTAGTATTAATAGAATATGGATGCATGGGTACCATGCATGGACCAGAATGGTGGAAGGTCTTGCCACCCGATAGGTCATCCTACCTGTGAGATCTATAGGTCAAAGATTATCTGTTGAATGGGTATATTTGTTAGAGTCCAACACACAATTCTAATCAAAATCTTTGCTTGGGACCTGGAAATATATCTTTGGCTATATGTATAAACATGACGGTGTGAGAGTACGAAACCTAAACCTGACGCAAAAACAATTGCCCAAGTACAAATAGAGCATAAATAAATTACTATATGGTTCATTCTTTTATACATAATATATATGTATGTTTCTGTTGCGAAGCATCAATGTATAAACTTGTACTCAATGATATAACTAAACAGGCAGGGACAAGTTCTGGTGATTTTTATACAACAGATTCTCTCGTGTGCATGGCATGCAATTGTTTTGTTGCTATTTTTTTATGAATGCATGCAAGACGCTGAAAAGATATTAATTTATTAATAAGTTATAACATGTCCCATGTCACACACATTATCTTAGCATTTTATTACTGGCATCTGTTACATAGAGGTGGAACTTGCATAATTATGCCAGTTGTTCACCGAATAAGTAATTTAGCAATGTAATCCGTATATTTATGGTACATGTAGCATTGCTCGTTCATGATGGAAAACAATTTGATTAATTTAATATGCCAAGTTATAAGCATGGTGCTGCTTAATTTCCGAAAATAGTAAGAAACGTTATGTTCATGTGTTTTTGCTGAGAAATTGAGAATACGTAATTATGCATTGAAACACAATGGAAGTTCGAATGACTTATTAAACAAACACGGGCTGCATGTAATTATGCCCTAGTTGACTTTACCCCTCACTTGTAGCTGATCATACACTCAACAAATCTTACATTGAAGAAAAACTTTGATTTATGTCTCCCACTTTTGTTTTTGTTAAAAATTACATCCATGAATCTCAAAATCCAACGATGCCTTGATTCGTTAAGTTCCTCTCTAACCCCAAATGGAAAATCTCATAGATTCTTTTGATGATTACCTAAATTTGACCTCCATCCATCCTTAATTTAAAAAAAAAACGAGAGAGAAAACAAATAAAAATAACGATTGAGTAACCATATATATTGACTTAGGCAAAAAAAAAAAAAAAATGATTTTTTTTCCCCCCCATTTTTTTTATTTTCCCCCCCACTTTTTAATAAATTTTTTAATTACAAGTTTGCCCATTTGTAAAATGACATATAAGAACCTTAAAAATATATAATAATAATATTGATCTTTCAAAAAAATGAAAAGGTTGGGCACAATTATTTTGTAAATATAAAGGTTGGGCGCGATTCTAACTCCCACCCTTTGTTCAAAAACGATTTATCTACCTTAAACCCTAACTTATCTTTCCATCCCCTTTCATTCAGAGAAAGCAACAAGAAAATTGACTCATCTTTCCATTTCCTATCACAATCATGTCCTTAATTTTAGTTTTATATATTATTTGTTTATTGGGTGTTGATGCTTAATGCTAAAATTAAGTTTGTTAATGATTATACTTCTAATTTTATATAATTGTGCCTCTGTGCTAAATATTGAAAGTTTTTACCATGAAAGTTGGGAAAAATCTTCAGTGGTACGTACCATTCAATGGTACGACCACTGAATGGTCCAGATTAATTTGTAGTGGGCCTCAAATGAATCTTAAACCATTCAACAGTACGTACCATTCAATGATACGTACCATTGAAGTTTGACCCTGAAAGTTGTGTTTCTTTTGAAACATAACAGATAAAGCAATTTCAATTTTTTTTCCATTTTTCTAAGAGGCAAGTTTATAGTTTTAGAAATTGATATATGAAAGAGTATTTTTGGAATAATAGTGGGTGGAAAAAAATATTCTATTTTTTAAACTTTTTATGAAGGGTGGAAAAATAAAATAGATGGGAAAATAAAACATTGTGGTGGACATAGCATAGCAGCCCTCAAAAACAAAAACTATATATATTGACCACCCTTGACATTTCTTGACCTAGAGATCACAATCCAACGCCCAAAACGCCTCTAACCTGGTCTTCCAATTGGCCCACAGATGAAGAAATCTGAACCCTCCAAATGGCCCACAGGGTTAATGGAGTTAGAATATCTGTGGGAGCTAGGAATCTTCATGGTCATCATGATCTCTAATGCATCCAAAAAACGCATACGGTAACGAGTGAAACCTTGTATTCCTATTCCAAAATTAACAAACAAAACTTACATATGTGCTCACACAGATAAATTCTGCATAAGAGTTCACCTTTTCTAAAATGTGTGTAAACAAAGGTATCAGTTATGTGGGCATTGGTTCCGAACTAAAAATATGAGAGTATATATTCCTAAATGTCACATTGTGAAGCGATGATCTTTTTAGGTAACATCTGTTTAGGTAACATCATTACAAATTTTGTCTAAAATAAAAAATTTTAAAGACAAATAATCCAATTTCTCTAGTATTGCACTTCAATAAAACTAGTTAGACACATTTAACTGATACACTTTTTAATAGAAATGGACACTATAATTATATATAAATATCACCTATATTAGAGCGTGTCTCAATAAATTATCAGTTTCATCTATTTAAATAGCATTATCCGATCTATTTTCGTGATTCCATTGCACGAGTAATTCGTTACCTTGGAAGAACAAAAGAACAATGAAATCCAGGGCCTCGTCCTTGCGTATCTTTGAAAAAGGAAGAGTATACACTAGTTAGGCCATGACGACGTCGTTTCAAAATTTCTATCCTCGTTCTCATGCAGCTTTATATGCCTATATATATGCACACCTCTGCCTTCTAACTCTAAAACCAAAACCCTCTCTCTCTCTCTCTCTCTCTCTCAACAAAACCTAAAATGGCTGAGAGTTTTCCCTTCCCAACATTTCTTATACTCATCTTCTTGATCATTCTGAGCCGTCTGATTTCCACCATGGGTTATAAACTTCGTGACGATCCAGAAGCCATTAAATTAGCTTCTAGTGATTTTGGTCATATTCACAGAGAAAACCCAGCCGCCGTTTTGTACCCAGCTTCCATAAACGACATTTCAAGCTTGATCAAATTCTCAAACAATGTTTCTACTCCTTTCAGCATAGCTGCTCGAGGACATGGTCATTCCACCATGGGACAGGCCATGGCCCCGAACGGCGTTGTGGTGGACATGACCTCACTGAAAAATTACAGTCCACATGCTTCTGGAATTAATGTTAATTCTTTTAATAATTTGGGTGTTGATATTAATAATAATGATAATTATGCTGATGTGGGAGGGGGGCACCTTTGGATTGATGTGCTGCATGCCACATTAGAACATGGACTTACACCGGTCTCGTGGACCGACTACCTGTACTTAACCGTTGGAGGGACCCTCTCCAACGCCGGCATCAGCGGCTCGGCCTTCCGGTTTGGTCCTCAGATTACCAATGTTTATGAAATGGATGTTGTCACTGGTATGAATTATATGAATTTATTTGTTCTTTGTTTTTTTTTTTTGGTAATTAACTTATTTATTGTTTGCTTATTCCTTTTTTGGTCAATGTTAATTCCTTAATTGTTATCTCCATTTTTGTTATAATATTAATGTGTTTCAGCATATACAGACAACATTGTGGAATACTAAGATACAAAATAGTTGTTGAGAAACCTGAATGTACAGTTGTTTCCCAACGCATTTTACTAACGTTTAAAGCATGTTCCATGGCCCCACACGTTTGGAAAACCTTAGGATAAGTTCACACCACCAGCTTGATCATGATTATCAATTAGTGATTAACAAGTTTGTGTGACAATTACAAAAAAAAAATCACTCAAAATTAAGTATACCTTGCTATATAACTTATTGATTCAAAATTTATACAAGTTTAAGACTTTGCATGCAAGCACTAATTAGGTTTGTGTGTATATGTTTCTCTGTTTTCAGGACAAGGGGATTTTGTGACTTGTTCCCCACAAAAAAACTCTGAGCTCTTCTTTGGAGTCCTTGGAGGATTAGGTCAATTTGGGATTATAACTAGGGCAAGAATTGCCCTAGAGCCAGCACCAAAGAGGGTAAGTATACACTAGTTTAGCAGCCAGCTGCAGCCATACGCATATTTTGACACGCATATTTTGACTTGGACTTTCTCCAGCTTAGTCATATTTATTGTTCCCACTTTCACATAATTAAACAAATTCCAATTTGTGATGCTGATGAACTCAATAAATTAATGTTGCCCTTTTCAACTTTTTAATATAAAATGACTTGTCTGTGTTGCTTAGAGACATGATCATCAAAGCTATCACATAATTAAGTTAAATTAACCTCTTTAATTCCCTTTCTTTCCCTTTTTATGTTTGGTGGTGGAACCCTATTAACACCATTTCTCCTAACATAAACATAAAGTGTTGTTTACATGATTGACGATAATTTATATGTTATATGTTTCAATCAATTTAATTTGGTGATTAATTTGTTTGTAGGTCAAGTGGGTACGAATGCTTTACAGTGACTTCCCTACCTTTGCCAGAGACCAAGAACGTTTAATTTCTATCAATGGAAGAAAACAAAGCAATGCCCTCGATTATTTGGAAGGTTCACTTCTGTTGAACCAGGGTCCTCTGGATAATTGGAGGTCCTCCTTTTTTCCACAATCCTCTCACTCAAGAATTATTTCTCTTGTAACCAAAAGTGGCGTCATCTATTGTCTGGAAGTAGCCAAATACTATGACGAGCACACTGAAACGACCGTGAATAAGGTACATTTTTTAAAATAAATAAACTAGAGGATTATGTGATATTACGTACATGCTCGCTGTGATAATATCATATATGCCTTGTATAGTAAATATTTATTGTGGCAGATTAAGCACGACCCAAATTTTATTTTTAGTGACTATAAATATTTTTGTTTTCCTGTTTTGTTGTAGGAACTTGAACTTCTATCCAAAGGGTTGAGCTTTCTTCCTGGATTTTTGTTTGCGAAGGATGTGTCCTATGTCGATTTTCTTAATAGAGTTAGAAGTGGAGAGGAAAAGGTTCAGTCACAAGGAGATTGGGATGTTCCTCATCCATGGCTGAATCTTTTTATTGCAAAAAGTAGCATCTCGGGCTTTGATGCAGGAGTGTTCAAGGACATTGTTCTTAGGAGAAACATTACCACAGGACCAGTCCTTGTTTACCCAATGAACCGGTCCAAGTAAGATTAATGTCTATGATGCACATAAAATGGATAAAACTATTTAGGACCACCTTTACTGACGGCCGGGCTTTGCATCTTCGTCTTTATTAAAGAGGCCAAGTAAAATGACCAGTAAATAAATGTTCTTCAAATAGAAGCGTTACTCAATTAAATCATAAGTTCGGGTTGCCTTCATATTTGAACACAAATTAATAACCTTTTTTGTTATTTTAAATTGCAGATGGGATGATAGAATGTCAGCGGTTATACCTGAAGAAGATATTTTCTACACCGTAGGATTTTTGCATTCGAGTGGTTTTGATGACTGGGAGGCATTTGAGGAGCAAAACAAAGAGATATTAGGGTTTTGTGATAGGGCTGGTTTAGAGGTTAAGCAGTACCTTCCTTACATAAAAACACAGCGAGGTTGGATAAACCACTTTGGCTCTAAATGGAATGCCTTCCTGAAGAGGAAAGCTTTGTTCGACCCCAAGAGGATACTCTCTCCAGGACAAAGAATTTTCAATAATTAATCTTATATGGTTCGTTTAGAAAGCTGGCATAAGTTAAAACTAATTAAAACTATCTTATTTACATAGTTCTACTAAGATTATTCTGATCCGAAGAAGAATTGCAGGAATGTCTTCTGGCATGAATTAGATTTAGTAGTTTTTGTAAACTTAATTAATTATGATATAGTAAAATATGAATTTAGAATTTCTAATTAATTTGTTAGATCCTATATTCTTTTAGATAATATATCATTGGATATGAAGTTGGTCGATCGGTACAATACACTCCAGTAGTTGTTAGATTCCTGTCACGTATGCCCTATATAAGTTAAAAACAGGCTGGATTCGGAAACCCTATTTAACTTCTAGTAGCTAGTCAATAATATAGAGTTCACATATAAAAAAGGATAATTGGTTTTTTTTTCTGCACTTAATGGACGATATATGGAAAAAGACAGTGCTTAGTTTCAACATGCCAACCCCTCATGGGACCCCTCGTCACAGCTCCATCAAAATGGTTCTTCTAAATTACAAGCAAACTATATTTAATTCATGGTCATCAACAACAAATTAAATTCATCCTTAAAATTCACAATATGACCTAATATACAAACCTAAGAATAAGTTATTCGACAACACGATCCCCTTTCTAACCTTTGATCAAAATCATTTTGCCAAACTAAGTGTGTTAATTTATTGAGATTTTTGTATACAGACTATACACTCTCACAAAAACTGATCACATTACAAGCGGATTAAGATCGAATGATTTGAATTCGTTATAAAGAAGGGACTATTTTCAAGAATTTCCCCATCCAAGATTTGACAAAAGTATTTACGAACTGTACGCTGCTTTTTTATAAAGTTAAGCAGACAGCTCGGTTTGTTAATAAAGCGAAAATATATTAGAATGTTTTCCAACCCTCATCGCAGCCTGCAGGCAAGCAGCTGGAGACATTAAAGTAGTAGCCACCATAAAATCTTGACTTTGCATCCTTTGCTAATGCTCAACTAATGAGTAGTAACAATAAGATGTTTCCTTTTCTTAACTACTTAATTACTATTAAATTTCCCAGACAAAAAGAAAAAGCACATAATTGCAAGCAGAAAAAAACATGCGTGCAATCCATTTTTTTTAAAGTTCCGTTTTTGGAAAAAGGACACAGTCCTTTCCGTTTGCACTCATGCTCTGCAATCCGCACGTTCACATAAAACAAACTTCTAAAAAAAAGGCACTAATTAATTTCCCCTTTAGTTAAGCAACTAAGCAAATCATATCTCACAAAATTTTTTATAATGTGCACGGTCGGTTATGCAATAATTTGTTTCCATATTTATACATGGAGTTCACTATAATTAAGAAGTTTTAAGTACATGAGTCTCATAGAGGGATTTCTCATGCATCTTATACTCACTACGCATTGTATCTTACGATTCAAACCTTCTATTTCTCTGGTCTTTATTATTACATCATTCTTACCAAAAAAAAAAAATTAGAAATTTGTGAAACCATTGAGGCATCTAATTAAACAGCCGAACATAGTTCCCTCATAGACCATTTAACTATACGGTCGAATAATTTCCAATTTGAGTAATTTTTGTGGAGATGATTTTGAGTAAAACTTAAAAATAGACGATTCAGATTATAAATAGGTCCCGTTATTGTTTTTTTTTTTAATAAAAAATTGCTTAACTTTAAAGTTAAGCAATAACAAGCATTTGGTAAAATAAAATACTTATTTTTAAAGCAATGGTCTTCAGACAACAACTTTTAAAAGTATCATGTAGGTTGCTTTTATAAAAACCAGAGTTGAACCTTTCATGAATATTTTTAATTCCTATATATAATACCCTCATTCATTTTTAAAAATTCTTATAATACAGTTATCAAACGCTCATCTGCTTTATTTTACAGCTAATTATTCTTAAAACATATCAGAATCAGTTTTTTAGAAAAACACAATTCCAAACTAACCCATAATAAGCTTCAAATTAAAGCTTCATCTAGAAATTTTATATATAACTGGCGCATACATTAATTTCTCTATCGAGCGTTGTCGTTTTAATCAATAAGCAACGCCATATGGGACATGCTATGCATGTAGGACAATTTTTGCTAGAGAAGTTACAGGTAGTCAGAGAGAAAAATATGAGTATATAACTGACGCATATGAGAAAAATATGAGTATATATTTAGCCCAGTTAACACAATAATTTATTTATTAGATCCACGTATACTGCATTTCGATTTAGACCTAATTTGCATTTATTATTTTGTTTGTATGACCATTTTACCCTTTTAAGTAATAATGGGAAGAATTCAATGTTCCTGATTTTATGTCTTTTTTGCTCCAAATTTGATTTCGAATTTTGAATACTTGTAGTATTCAATTGTTTTCAAAGGGGGAACTATTGAACTATGTAAAGAAACAAAATCATGCATATGCAAAGTAGAAACAAATGAATATGATAAATCTTCTAATGAGAAGGTAAATTACCTAAATATATATAATCTATTGGGTAGGATGTTAAACATTGAAAACAAGCATGGTTCCAAAAATACACACTCTAGCAAACCAATAGATAGGTAACTGATTATTGCAAAAAGAATACACATCATCTCAAAAAACCAAGTTCATATGCAAACACATATAATACCTACAACATAGATCGAAAATCATTGATATACAAATTCATATGATACCCACAACATAGGTTGGAAAACATAAGAAAAACCAAGTTCGTTTACATTTATATCATACCTACAACATAGGTTATGAAACCTAAGAAAGCAAAATGGAAAAAGTTGGAGAAGATGATGAAGAACTCGTTCATGGAGGCAATTAGCCGAAAGTTCAAATAAAAGTCCTATCAATTGCAGTTTAAAATATATACAAACAAATTGCAACTCATAATAATTACTAGCATAAATCTATTAAGTGGTGGACTAAAACCATGTTCTTAACCATTTTTAATCTCACCAGCAAACTTGGAATGAAAAATAATTGTATTAATGCATCAAACTAAGTCATCACACAAAATAGGAAGGTTATTCTAGGTGGAATAGGAGTCAAGGGGTGTAAATTAAAAATGAAAAGAAATATGGGTTTTACTTAAAAGTTGCTTGTAAAATTGGGTTTAACTTCAGTGGTACGTACCATTGAATGGTACATACTGTTGAATGGTTTAAGATTTATTTGGGACCCGCTGCAAATTAATCTGGACCATTCAATGGCCGTACCATTGAATGGTACGTATCACTGAAGAATTTTCCTGTAAAATTGGGTTTATCTACTTTTCTATGAAATAATTGTTAATTACTATTTTGTTCGTATTATATTAACTCTTTTTATTGAATGTAAAGTAAATAGTGATGACATCCTTCTCTTTAAAATAGTATAGAAGAGATGAAACATGTAATGATATTGCTTCCCCTTATGTCATTGATGCAAAGTGACAAAACCCGACAATAATTAACATAATTACAAGATTAAGGGGGTACTTTATGGCCTAAGAAGAATGAGCTAAATACACAAATCTTATTAATTTATATTCTAAAACTCCACAACAAGCTCCTGTCCGACTCAATTGCTGCTTGCAGGCAACTAGGAGACATCAAAAGGACCTCCATCAAGTTAGCTTTTTCCATTGTGTTCTTTTGCTGTCTTCTTTGATTTTTCCTAGACAGGATCCAGACATTCACACACTGTGATAACTATTAAGATCTTCAAAAAGTGAAAAACAAAAGAAGAAAAAAAAAAGGCATATGATGACTTGCCCTCCATAGCTTCGCAGCAGCTGCACTATAAATAATATAAAATGCTATTCCATGAAAATAAAATAACACAAAACGCTCCACAAGCATTTTTTAAGCACTAATGAAAGCAACTAACTCTTACTCCCCTTTTGTTTATGTAGCACTATTTGTTTTTTTCCCGAAACACGTTTTTCATTCCTTGTAGTTTTCACAAAATTTCATTTTTGTTCGTATATTTTCCTATTCAAGAATATTCATGAACTTTCGTTAATGTCTTCTATAAAACGGTAACGTGCATAACATATGATATGAAAAAATAAATTTGAGGATTTTGTACATGAAATCAACATAATAAGTTGATGGATCTCTTCTACTAAATTCGACGCAATTAAAAATACACAAACAAAAGTGGAACTTTGTAAAAATTACATGAACTAAAACCATGTTTTAGCATTTCTATGTGAAATTACATAGAATAACATTTCCCCATTTACAAAGTATATAATTGTTTTTAAAATTAAAGTATGGAATCTCCCAAGTTTTTTTTTCCAATTTCCAATTCATTTTGTCTCAATATCGGCAGTCCGTCTCCAGAACCTTGAATAAAATGGGATCAGCCCAACTATGTCTATTTTTTGGTCGAATTGGAAACACATGCTCTCAATTCCAATTCAAAAAAGTTTCAAAAATGAATATATGTTCCAAATTCGGAATCAGAATTTCGGAATTCGATAAACTCATGCCAATTCAAAATTATCGGCATTTTCAGAAATAATTTTGGTACACGATACATTACAAACTCAAAAATAATGATCATACAACATTAACCAACTTTTTAAGATTCATACATCATAGCCACATACATCAAAGACAGTTCTAATGTAGTATCAATTAGTAATTACAAAATACAGTTGTCAAAGCTTTCCATTAGCTCTATATGCCTATCATTACCAGTACCAGGTCATATACATCAAAGTTAACTGAATCGACAACATATCAAAATAGCCTGATTAGATGACCATATCTATTTATAGTCTAGCCGCTCAACAACATTCCACAACTTAAATTAAAAATACATCATAATATAAACATAAGATTAGCAGCCAGTTGATCCAACCCAGCATCACAAGCAACTTATATACACCAAAAGCTTCAAAACACTAAGTCCAGTCCAGATCCTACTCATTATTATAGGTTAAGTATTTGAAAGTGAATCTTTGAGACTTTGAGTATATCCACATAAAAGGGAATTGTAGGTAATGCAAACATATTATTATACACACACACACACATATATAATAATAAGTATATTGCTATAAATTTAGCATATTTCGACACATTTTGAAATTTTTAGATCGGAATGAGTTCGGCAATTTTCGGTTCGGAATATTCGAAATTTTCAAATACATTCCAATTCCTATCCAATTTTTTTTGGATTTCAGAGTTTTGGGTTTTGGATCCATTTCGGGTGTGTTAAAATTAGAAATTTTCAGTTTAGAGTTGGTTGGAAATTGGAATTGAAATTTCGTATCCAAGTTGCACCCTAAGCCCAACCCAAACTCATTTGCCGGCCCGTTTAAGCACTTCGGCACCGAGTAAAACGTCAAAAGTACCCCTCACTTATATTACCCGCCCCGCTTTATTGACACTATCGACCCCCCGCTATCAACAAACAGAGTTTCAATTTTCAGCTTCACTCGTTTCACTGACAGACGCTTCTCCCCCGCCCTGAGGTACTCCTCTTATCTCCTCCTTCTCTCTCCATCCTCTCTTCCAAACTTAATTAATCTGATTTATCACAATTTAGTTTAATTTTTTTCTGTGTTGGATTGAATCATTCTCTTACATTTTTTTTTGTTTCTTTAATTCAGCTTTGCTTGTTGATATTGTAGTGGCAAATTTGAATGGCAATTGGATTTCCCAATTGATATATTTTTTATTGGGTCGAATTAGATAGAGAAATTATATGGGTTTTTACCGCTTGATTCAATAGATTCATTTTTTTTTTTTAAATTTTGTGCAAAATAATAGTAACTGAAGTTCCAGTCTTTTATGTATACTTTCTGTTTGTGGAATTGCCTGAGAGAAGGAAACATATCTCAGTAGAATATAGAATGGCAATGATGGGTTTGCTTCCAAATAGCTATCTTTGTTGCTTTTGGATTTGGGTTTATTTACATACCTGTTTTTCTTTATCTCGTGTTTTGTAATTCTTTGCCTTGTTGTTTACAACCTTCCTATGCTCAGCAGCAGCAGCAAAGAAGGCAAATGCGTCGTGTTTGGCGTTAGGTGATTGTTGCAATTTGGTTTGTTACCTAGCTTAGCTATCCTGAGGTTATCTTGTCAAGTTATCAGTACGACTAGTTGCATTATTATGAAACTACCACGTTATGCCTTCCATAATATTTAGCTAGAACGCTAAAGATTTTGGACATCCACTACCATGGCGCTGCCGCTGGTCTCAGCGAACCCATCTACTACTAGTTCCTGTGCTTGCAGTTTCCATGCATCTCAATCTAGCTACTTTCTTCTTCTACCGCATCAAACAATTCGAACCCATTATTCCAAAAGTATCAGAGCTATCAGGTTCAGAGTTTCGTGTAAGGCTGTCCAAATTGACACCCAAGAGCAACCCCAAAGAATCAAAGTAGCTTTTGAGTTCACAAAGAAGAAGAGGAAGCCCAAGCCAAGCTTCTTTGAACAAATTCAGGACAAATGGTCTATGAAAGTCAATTCCCCAAGAGACAAGTTTCCATGGCAACAACAGAATGAACTAGTAGAAGAAGAAGAGGAGGAGGAGGAGGAGGAGGAAGAGGAGGAAGAAGAAGAAGAGGAAGGTCAGAAATCTTCCAGGGTTTCTGTGTCTGAACCAGTGAAGCAGACAACAAGTTTTTCTTTGCCAAATCGTGTAGTTCATGCTCCTTGGTCTCATGGAAGCAAACCCATTAAGCCCCAGGTTGATGATGAGTTTGCAACTTCACAACACAGTGTTGCACAAGGAAAAAATCTTGGTGGGTTTGTTAGGCACTCTGAGATTGATACTACAAGTGGTGTTGTTGAAAAAGAGAAGAGCTTTGAGCAACGGTTTGATAGTAATAGGAAGCTGGGCAAAGAAAGTGTTGGGGCAAATGGTGGAATTTCAAATGGGGTATCAAAAAAAGAGGAGAAAATGATTTCAAAAGGCTTAAATGGTGTTTCTTTCGATGAAACTCTATCTGGGGATGGTGGAAATGATGAAAAGGTTGAAAAAGAGAGGAGCTTTGAGCAACGATTCGTTACTAATAGGAAACTGGAGAGAAAAAGTGTTGGGGAAAATGGTATAATTTCAATTGGGGTTTCAAAAAAAGAGGATAAAATGATTTCAAAAGGCTTAAATGGCGTTTCTTTTGATGAAACTCTATGTGGAGATGGTGGAAATAATGAAAAGGTTGAAAATTTTGTGCATACTCGAAGTGGTTCTCGTGATTCTATCCGGTTGCCTTGGGAGAGAGAAAGTGAATTGGGTTCTGAGGAAGGTGATAAGACAAGGAAAAGGAGGAGCAACACAGATTTGGCGGAGCGAATGCTTCCGGATCATGAGTTGAAAAGGCTGAGAAATGTTTCTTTGAGGATGTTGGAGAGGATAAAAGTAGGAGTTTCTGGCATCACACAGGCATTGGTGGATACTATACATGAGAAGTGGAAGGTCGATGAAGTGGTCAAGTTGAAGTTTGAAGAGCCATTTTCCCTTAACATGAAAAGGACCCATGAGATATTAGAGGTTGGTGTTGGTACATTGTTTACTTTCTTTGTTATCCCTTTCCTATATATCTATTGAATCATTCTTTAGCTTTTTGATGATTAATTTGTGCTTAATTATATTAAATTGGAGTATGTCGATCATAGCAGGCATCTGCTCTCTTTTTATTTTGTTAAGTTATTTGCAAGAATTGATTACCGCTAGCACCTTATTTAGTTGATCATTTGTTCTCTGCCAGAGTAAAACCGGAGGTTTGGTTATATGGAGATCAGGCAGTTCGGTAGTGCTGTACAGGGGAATGACGTATAATCTTTCATGTGTACAATCATATGTTAAACAGACTCAGACTAATTCACATATGCTCCACCACTCAGAAGATGCTACAAGTGATGGGATGCACAATGTAGGAATGAAGGATGTGTCTAGGACTACAGATTTTCCAAGTCTTGAGTCTGCAGAGTATTTGAAGGATTTATCTCAACGTGAACTCATGGACTTGAGTGTCCTAAACCATTTGTTAGATGAGTTGGGTCCACGGTTTAAGGATTGGATAGGCCGTGAGCCTTTGCCTGTGGATGCTGACTTGCTTGCTCCTGTGATTCCCGGATATAAAACTCCTTTCAGACTTCTCCCTTATGGCGTAAGACCTGGTCTAAGAAACAAGGACATGACAAAATTCCGTAGGCTTGCTAGATCTGTACCTCCACACTTTGCTCTAGGTATGTAAGACTTATTGCTTATGATTGTATTAGATAATCAAATCTTTTTTCTTGACATTTTTTCGTGTATGATTAATGTCATAGGAAGGAATAGAGAATTGCAAGGTCTGGCTAATGCTATGGTGAAGCTTTGGGACAAGAGTGCTATTGCAAAGATAGCCATCAAACGTGGAGTACAGAATACTTGTAATGAGAGGATGGCGGAAGAACTAAAGGTGAGACATAATGACCATTGCATGCTACATCTTTTTATCCTTTCAATTTCTGACGAGTGATGCATTTTTTATGTGTAGAGATTGACAGGGGGTACACTTCTCTCTAGAAACAAAGATTTTATCGTCCTTTACAGGGGTAATGACTACTTGCCGTCTGTTGTCACGGGGGTATTAAAAGAGAGGAGAAAATTAAGAGATCTCCAACAAGATGAGGAAGAACAAGCACGACAAATGGCCTCAGACTTTGTTGAGTCGAAACCTGAAGCTTCTAAAGGCCAATTGGTTGCTGGAACCCTTGCTGAAACCTTGGCAGCGACCTCACGCTGGAGAAACCAACTGACCATTGATAAAGTTGAAAAAATGACAAGAGATTCCACTTTTGCTAGACACACATCTCTAGTCCGACACCTCGAGAAGAAACTGGCTCTGGTAAGTCAAAAATATAATGTGCCATCTGGGACACCAGAAAAACTCTCATTTAGGAATTTCAAAATTGTGACATGTTTCTAACTCTCGATGATCCTAGGCAAAAGGGAAGCTCAGAAAGGCTGAGAAGGCTTTAGCAAGAGTGCAGGAAAGTTTGGAACCATCAGATCTTCCAGATGATTTGGAAACCTTAACTGATGAGGATAGGTTCTTGTTTCGTAAGATTGGTCTCAGTATGAAACCCTTTCTGCTACTAGGTAAGAAATACTTCTACTTTGGATTTAATGAATTTTTAGAGGAGAGTCAAATGCTCGAGTGATTTATATTTCAGGGAGGCGAGAGGTTTACTCTGGTACAATAGAGAATATGCACTTGCACTGGAAGCACAGAGAGTTGGTGAAGATAATCGTTAGGGGAAAAAGTTTTGAGCAAGTCAAGCATATTGCAATTTCTTTGGAAGCGGAGAGTGGTGGTGTGCTAGTATCTCTAGATAAAACTACCAAAGGCTTTGCAATTATTGTCTATCGTGGGAAGAACTATCAATGCCCTCTTCCATTAAGGCCTAGGAATTTATTGACAAGAAGACAGGCATTGGCTCGGTCAATTGAACTACAAAGACGCGAGGTGACATTATAAATTAATGGTATTTGTTCTTCAAAACTGGCTATTATTTCATTTCTAATATATTTCCCATCTTTCCCAGGCATTGAAGCATCATATCTTAGACTTACTGGAGAGAGTTGAGCTGTTGAAGTTCGAACTAGTATGATATCCATTGCTTTGTAGTAATTTTGATGCAGGTGATGTGATTTGCGTTTCCATAATATATATTCTTCTGGTGTTAATTTCAGGAGGAAACAGGAAAGGGGAGAATGGTTGATGGCGGAAGAACCTTGCCTTCAACAGTAGATGATTCTTCTATTCCCAGTGATGACAGTGACGAGGTAACTGACCCATTTATCTCACTCTGAGTCAGTACATCGCGCCGCTTCCAAAATGACATTTTTGGTTGGCAATAACTGTAACTGAGATGGTTCTCTATTTTCTTGAACCAGGAGGAAGGGGAGGAGGCATATCTTGAAGTATATGATTGTGGCAATGAGGATGACGATAACGAAAATGAGACTGTTGGATCAGTTGAGTAGTTAGTCCGCAAGCTGATTGTTACTTCAGAGTTGAAGATTGGTTATGTCCGAAAAGGAGATGTATAGTTTCGTATTGCTAAGTGAATGAATGAGTTGGCACAAAGGAATGGTTTTTGATACTCAGAAGTCGGAACTCCTAAAAACTAACTGCAGAGATCTACGCATTTATCTTCTAGCAATGAGGTAGACCGGCTGCTATGTTGGGAGAACTTTTGAGGCTACGACTGGATCTAAATGTTGGTCAGGTTAAACCGTAAACCTCCTGTAGACCAGTAAATGCAAGAGAATGAAGCTGTTCAAACCAGTTCAGCAAATTCAACGAGCTGATTGATACGTCGGAGGTGAAGACTGCAGATAGTCCGGAAAGATGATAAATAGCTCCGATCAGCATTATCTAAGTAATCGTTGTAGTTTTAACGGCGTATATATGTGAAATTAGTAGATTGTAAATAAGTGATTTCTGTGGCAAATATGTATTCTGCTGGATAATAGGCTTTCCAACAAAGGATGCCGTCACAAATATGGTCTGGTTTTGATGACTGATGTCACAAGAAAATAACCTTAATTCAAGAGTCTACTAAATGGCAACATCCTGTTACATTCAATCATGTTTTGGGGCATATATCATTGTCATTAAATGCTTCACGCCGCTCGACACCAACTAGCTATTGGTCCAACGATATTTTTTTTATGCACAATATCACAAGAGGACCTAAGTTTCAACCTCCACTCGCAGTAACAAACAAAAAGCACACTCCAAGCTCGCCTTATGGAGGGATTTTTATGTGTTTAGAACATTACCATATAGTAATATGGGTGGACGACAAAGTCGATATATCTCGTGGTTTTGGGCTTCTTAATGAAGCTTACGCTAAATGGGCTAAGCTTGCCCTTTTTCCTCAATGAAAGAAAATAAAAGAGGTAGAAAAACCAAAACGACGTCGTCGCGGTATAAAACTTCGATTAAAAAACCCTTCGCCTTTCTTCTCTCTTCACGCGACGCAACACAGACGGACTTTCTTCCTTCGCACACCAGAGAGGCAGCAGCTCTGGTTCGCGCGCCTTTTTTCTCTCCAAAATCGAAAACCCTAGAACCAAATCACTAACAATCTTCAGAACCCCGTCAATTTAGTTGGGTTAATATCCTGTACAATCGTCCTCTTCAACCTGCGACAACAAACACCAATTTTTTCGACATATTTTTTGCCGAACAGGTTAGTTACTGTCATACCGAAGGTTTCATTTTTTCGATTTCTTCTGATATTTCTCTTGTTGCTTTCGAAATATTGTGTTTTTTCAGTGTTGTTATTTGGGACTGGAAATTGCGTTTTTGCAGCTCTAAGACCTTTTGACTTTCTTTTGCTTTTTTTTTTGTTGCAATTTTCCTTTTTCCTGTTTAGGGCGGAGATTAAGTAGTTGTTATTGTTGGAATTTGGGTTAATTTTTTTGGTGGGATTTGGATTTCTAATTAAGTTTTTATGGTGTTGTTAAGCATAGATTATACATTTTTTGGTTGATTTTTAAGGATGAATGATGATGTTGTTGTTTAATTTTTATGTATTTGGGTTTCTTAGGCCTCACGAAGCGGTCTATGAAACGCCTCGCTCTACGCCTTAGAGATTTCGAACTTTGTGAAAAACCGAAAAAGTTGATGGAACTGTTATAATCTTGTCTAAGTTTGATTTGTTGTTGCTTGACTGTGATTCAATTTAAATAACCAATGTCTCATAATTCCGAAGGAACCTAACTAACGAGCTGGGTTTTATAAATCAGAGACAAAGATGGTTTTAACAGAAGAAGAAATCACAAGGCTTTACAGAGTCCGAAAGACGGTGATGCAAATGCTGAAAGATCGGAATTACTTGGTTGGAGATTTTGAGATCAACATGACAAAAGAACAGTTCAAGGACAAGTATGGAGAGAACATGAAAAGAGAAGACCTTATTATCAATAAAACTAAGCGAAGTGACAACGCCGATCAGGTGTTTCCCCGATGCTTTTTATTGCAGTGGATGTAGTACTGTAACTGTTGACCGTCTTTGATTGTTGGTTCTTGTGTTTCAGATTTATGTCTTCTTTCCTGACGAACCAAAGGTTGGGGTCAAGACAATGAAGACTTATACCAACCGCATGAGAACGGAGAACGTGCTCAGAGCAGTTTTGGTTACTCAGCAAAGTCTGACGCCCTTTGCAAAGACCTGTATCAGTGAGATGTCCGGAAAGTTCCACTTGGAGGTTTTTCTGGTGAGGTTCATTGCTTAATCTGTTGTTAGTATGAAGTTGTGTTCTTGAAACCTCAAGAATATCATGATAATCAATTAAACCAGAAGTATCAGAGTTCTTACTTAACTTGGGCAAGTCTTAGTACCAGAAATTTGAAGGCTATACACATACAAATTGCCGTTGCAATAACCTGATTAGTTTGTTTATATTCTAACTTCTAAGGGCCTTCGAAAGGGTGACTATTTATCTGATCAAATGCTCTTAAAAGTATTGTTAATCTGATGAGTAGGTATGGCCCTACCTTTTAGAGAGACGGGTTGGATGCATATGGTCATCTTAATAATGTCAGTTAACCAAGAGGCCTAACTAGGTCCTTCTTGAGTAACTACTTTGCATTGTTTGATTTACTTTTTCTGGGTATACAACTTTAACTTCAGCTTTGCAAGAGAACTTTTTTACTCACATACAAAATATTGGCTCCATGTACAATTGCATCAGGTGCTTACAAACTTAGAGGATATTAATGTTTGCTCTATCTCTATTGATTCAGGAGGCAGAATTGTTGGTGAATATTAAAGAACACGTTCTAGTTCCAGAGCATCGGGTGCTTACAAACGAGGAAAAGAAGACTTTGCTGGAGAGGTACACTGTTAAAGAAACACAGGTCAGAGCCGCACATTGTTGTTTATCTTGCATTTTCAAAATTCCGATTCTTCGTAAGACATGCCATGACTTTAAATCTTGATTTATAACACTAACATGTGCTACAAATCTACCACTTCATTTATTGATTTGGTTGGGTTGAACATATTAACTCAAGTAGGGAGTCATGCTTAATGCGTCTGAATACCATCCAAACTATATGACAAAGTGACAGCTTTCTTTTTTCTCGCCTTCGTGGATGTTTCATGTTATGCTCCAAACACATCTTAGCCTGCGTATCTTTGGAAAATTAAGGAAATTTGTGCACTAAATTGTTTCTTTTGTTTTGTACTTTTTTTGGTTGAATCGAGTCTTGCTTAATGCGTCTTAATACCATCCAAACTATTATGACAAAGTAACAAAGCTGTCTGTCTCTCCTCTTAATGGCTAGTAACGTTTGTTTACCGAACACATCTTAACCTGCATATTAGTAGAAAATTAAGGAAATTTGCATACTAATTGTTTCTCTTGTACCTGTGTATTTTTTGTCCAGCTCCCTCGTATTCAGGTGACTGATCCAATTGCGAAATACTACGGGCTTAAGCGTGCACAAGTTGTGAAGATAATTCGACCAAGTGAGACTGCAGGGCGATATGTCACCTACCGTTACGTTATATAATACTCTTATGTCATTACGACTTCATAATTTTTCATTCATAGTTATGTTGGAAATGGAGCTCTAAAGCGAGCAGTCGCTGCAATCGGGATTTTAGGGAACTGTAATGATGTTTTGAACTTTTATGTACGCTCGTATGGACCTGGAATTCTAGTTTACATGATTACGCATTACGACTTGCTAATATTGTTCATTGTGTAATTTTATTGATGTTTAATTCAACGATTATACCAAATTCTGAGGTAAAAACTCGATTCGTGATGCAATAGCTTGCATCATGTAGTTAATGTCACGGCATGAATGTATGTATCAAACTACATCAAGAGAAGGACTCCACCCGGCCCCGACTCGTCGTCAACGGGTGCAACACTTGTGAAATTTATATGCTGATTGTCCGAGTATCTAGTTTGAAGTAGCCCTGTCCTGCTGCAGAGCTGCCTTAATGAAGTCCAAGACGATGGATGCCAACTCGGCTTGATGCGAGGTGTACGAATGATTAGCGCCTTCTATAAGATGTAATTTGTGGTTAGGTATTATCTTGGCAAACTCTAATGCATCTTCAACAGGGATGATCTCGTCGGCAGTTCCATGGATTGTAAACACCCTGTGTATACAGAATTGCCGATAAACTTTGTCGTACGGAAAATGCAAGGGGAATAAAGAGGAAACAGAAAACAATGAAACCGAGTTAACTAAAGTTTGCTTACCGGCATTCTTTGTCAATCTGAAGGCATGATCCGTGCATATCAGTACTTAAGCGATCCATCAAACTTTCCGCGGTTACACGAAAACTGACATCTCCTACAACATGGCATGCCATAACCGTGTTAAACGCCAGTATACACTTTGCTCGTATTCGTGTATATATGCGTGTTTTGTGTGTGTGTTACTGAAAATAAATGGATACAAGCTGAAAAAACTGAGATATATATATACATATATATCAGTTTATTTATCCATGCCAGCTTCTCGCATCACAAACGAAATTTCGCAATTCACCAGACGATAAGAATTAGCGTTATTACCTGACTTATTCTTAACATCAATGAACCCTTCCTTCTTGATTACTTCCATAAAGTCTTTCCCCAAGCGTTCTTCAATGCCTGTCTTCAGATCATAGCGTCCAGAAACATTGACAACCGTACGAATGTCATGATACGTAGAAGCATACAGAAGCACATCATCACCTCCTGTAGCAACAATTTTCAGAAATACCTCTGGCACACAATACGAAAATACTATATTTTCAGCTAAGCTCCTAAGATTATGTTGACCTAAAGTTAACTCATGATCCAGGCGTTGCCTCATTCGAAACATTCATCAATGGCCACCCCATGTAATAAGAGATACTAAGTTTATGCTAGCATTTTTTCCTCTATTTTATCAGAGTAAAATCTCACATAACGATCGTGCAAAACAATCCACCGCACCTTTACTGTGCCCAAGAATTGCACTGGGTGCACGATTTGCCCCAGAGAAGTATTCGACCACAGAGTGCAAGTCATCAGCCTCTCTCCGATAGTGACCATACTGAAACGTGCCTTCACTTTCCCTGACAAACAAAAATACCACAACTAATCGGCATCAATGTAATCTTTAGAATTCAAACTCCCAGGACTTGAATAACACGACAACACAACTTTGCAGTTATCAACAACATGATAAAGCAGAGCCACGCTTACGACTATAAAATTAGAGCGATGCACACAACTGAACTCTTCAAAAACACATGTGAAACTCAAGAATTTCAAACCCTACAATTCGACAGGCTTACCCATTTCCGGCAAAGTCAAAACGGAAGGAACTAATTCCTTCATTTTCCAATGCAACTGCGAGGTTCACCATAATCGAGCTTTCCTGAAAATCAAGAGACATAGGCTGTAAAACTTTGCCCACTATAAAGCATTATAATTTCTTATGAATGAAGTACTAATCTATTACTTAAGAATTAAAAGAATGCTGTCTAAATAGTCTGCATTCCATTGGCCTACAAACTACATACTAAATCATCTAACAAGACAAGTTCTTTCGAATGAAATATTTACAGAAAATAACATAATTTAAAGCATCCTAGTCAAACCGGAATTGAACACAACCGATATTTCTACTTTGAACTAATCTAAATTGCGGGAATTGGGATCCGAACTCGGGTGCATAGGGGCAGCACATCAGCTCTAGGCAATGTGGCTACGCCCACGTCTGCAGCTGGAATCGAACTTTAAAAGTAACAAAAACAAAATCAACACTTGATGTATCACAAAATCCAACCTTGTTGGATCGAAAACCATGGCATAAGATTACAAGCTCCCCGGAACCGGTTTCATGTAACAATCCCACAAGTTTTTCACCATGTTTGTTGGGTAGGACGATTTTCTGTTGCTGACCCACTGAAACATTGCAATTCACAAAGCAACCCACTAAATTTCTCAGAAAGCCGGAAACTTGATGACAGTAAAAACATGAAAATCCACAGTAAAAACATATACAAAGTGATATGATGATGATGGCATTTGTTACCTGGGTTTTTTGCAGCTTCTGCCATTTTCAAGGTTCGTCTTTGGCTGCGATTGTGGGGAAGATTAAATTTTGGTGAAGGGAAGCTTATGGAAGTGAAAGAACTTGAGAGCAGCATATTAATGCAAATTATAAACTAAATTAAAAACTAATTAACTATTAATTAATCCTCAAGGCAGTGGAAGTTAATTACCTAGAGCCTTTTGCTTGCTGCTCTTTTTTTCTCTGCAAATACAATTTACACAGCTCCATTGAGTTTGGAACTGGGAGTCAGTTCCCAACAAAATAATATTTGGGTTTTTCAGGTTTTGGTCCCCAACAATCTCGTTTTCAACGTTTGGACCCCTGGTATTTGCGAGGTTCTCAAAACTGTCACCTCTATTTTTTTTTTTTTGTCACCAATACAGTGAAAGCGTTTACTTTCACCCTCTTTGCTTCTTCTCCATTTTGCTCTTCTATTTTTATATGTTGGAAATGGCAGCGGAACTGCCTGTTTGTTTTTGGTGAAGTGCGGAACTGTAATTTACATGGCAGCTTACATTTGATAATTTTGATTTTATCACATAACACATTAATTGTATTAAGTCCCAAGTCTCCTAAATAATGCCAAGCAAAATGGCATTTTCGTTGATCTATGTGATAGTCACATTGTTACGTAATCTTACAAGTTCACTCATGTAATTGTTCGTCGCCCTTTTTAGTGTAAACAGTAATAGCCTACATGTTTCTTTATTAATATCGTACCCTATAACCATGTAATATCTATTAGGTCGTAATACATATTCACACTCTGGGTGAGTTGAACTTAAGAGAAATGGTCGGGAATGTGTCGTTGTAAAGCCGTTGAAAAGACAAGCAAGGTCCTCTTTGCTCACTATGGTTATTATAATTCGTTTCTGAACAAGAAACTCTGCGTCTTTGCTAGAGTTAATAAGGTTATCCAAGGTCACGGCGTAAGAGGTAATGTTACAAATCCGGATGTTTGGATCACACTGTTCGTAGGCGATGAGGTTTCTGAAAAGAGAGACTCTGCATGGAATTCAATGTCTATTGGTGGAATTTCCATAACTCCGTTTTCAAAGGTTATGTTGAGCATGTTGTCCCAATTATCGTTTTTACGCTTGAATTCGACACCAGCTTGTAGAAGTTCCGTAACAGTTGGTATAGGTTGCCAATACATCGATGCTAATTGCGGCGTGTGCAAGGAAATCAAAGAGTCTCTTAGGGCATCAAGTAAATGTATAGTTTCCACTCCTTCTTCATTGATCTGTGGAGTCTGGTCGAATACAGACGACTCAAGAATTTGTTGGAACTTGTGAACTTGTGGGGACTTTAGTCCCACATCGCCCAAACCACAACTCATGGTACTCTTTATAAGTGATTGCACTCACTTATAGTTTGAAAAGAATTGGGCCCAAGCCATGGACCTTGGACTTTGGACTTGGAGAGTTTGGGTGCATACATTAAATGTCAAAGATAAGCCTTGGAGAGTTTGGGTTCAGATTGACAAAACAAGTTACATTTTTATTTTTCTTTTTGGATTCAGTTTTTTCCGAAAGGTTACAACCGTTTTGGATAATCATGAACGGTTATGTCCCTTTTCTGATTCGCCATTATATATATGGCAGTAAGATCAGATAGTTGAAATATAGAAAAAGTTCAACAACCCAATTCACAGAGAAAAACACCATTCAATTCGCCAAGCATTCAAGTTCGAGTGCAAGAACTTGGATTAGATAGTTGTATCCTGCAAGATAGACGTCCTCTGAACTACTGCACAAGTGTAGGGACGTATTTCTGTCTTAGGAGATTGCATCTGCAAGCCTCTATCTTCGTAATCAAGTCAGTGATTTGTGATTCTTTACAATTTCTTTAATTGTTCATATATATATATATACATATATTGTATTTGTTTTCATATATTTTCTCATTAGAAATAAACTGTGCAAATAATTATATATTGTTTATACGACATTTATTGATTGGTTCTAACAGAATTTAAGAGCAAGCTAAAGTAGAGAATAGTTGTCGTTTCCTTTCGTGTGGTGGAATAGACATTCAAGAACTTTCCAAGGAAGCTGGTTTTCGGGTAGAAACAAGTCTTTTTTATGTACCTTGCGCATCCATGAGGTATACTCCAAGGGATCATCATCGTTGCAGGGTACCACTCCTTTATACTTGCGGAGGAGTTCAATAAAGCAACCATCAACCACCATCATTTCCACAAATTTTCCACTCCTAATATCGAATTTTTCACCATAGCAATGTTGTTCTATGCCTCTAATGTCTCACTTATAACCTCCCGTACTTTTCCTCTGTGTCTCACATTATCCATTTCGTCAACTCTCTCATCAAAACCCTAATGCTTCAAATTTGAGTTGAATAGAACCTTGGTTGCATGAGGCAATGGTTATTTACATCATGAACTTCTTCACAATTTCATGCAACAGTTCATATCAAAGACAACAAAAACAAAACGTCATACATTTGGCAAAGAAAAGGTTAAACCAACTGAATATTTTCTCAGAATCACCATGATAACATGAGGATTCTATTATTAGTACATAAGCGTGATATGCTAATTAGCCTTGTCCTGCTGCAGAGCTGCCTTTATGAAGTCCAAAACGACTGTCGCTAACTCAGTTTGATGTGAGGTGTAACAATGATTAGCTCCTTCTATAACATGTAATTTGTGGTTTGGTATTATCTTCGAAAACTCTAATGCATCTTCAACAGGGACGGCCTCGTCAGCAGATCCATGGACTGTCAACACCCTTATATACAGAATCGCCAATGAACTTGGTCATGCATACAATTTAAGAAAAAGGAAAAGGAAATACACAACAGTGAAAACGTAATTAGTTAGAGTTTGCTAGTTACCGGCATTCTTTGTCAATATGAAGGCATGCTTCAGGCATATCAGTACTTAGGCGATCCATCAGACCTTCCTCGGTCACACGGTAAATCACACTTCCTGTAAGCACGGCATCCCTCAACTGTGTGAAAGGCCAGAATATATACACATTGCTTGTTTCCTAGCTCAAATACGAATTGTCGAATGATCACCACACACACACACATTGCAAATTACCTATCTTATTTTTAACATCAATGAATCCTTCCTTCTTGATTATTTCCATGAAGTCTTTCCCCAAGCGTGGTGCAATGTCTTTCTTCAGATCGTAGCGTCCAGAAATATTGACAACCGTACTAATGTCATGATACTTAGAAGCATACAGGAGCACCACACCACCTCCTGCATGCAGTAACATCTGTCTATAAACAATTTTGGCACAAAGATGCAATAATCATGATTATTTAAAACAATCCAGCACACACCTTTACTGTGCCCGAGAATTGCAGTTGGTGCACGGTTTGCCCTAGAGAAGTGTTGGACCACAGCATGCAAGTCCTCGGTCTCTCTCCGATAGTTGCCATACTGAAAGGTGCCTTCACTCTCTCTGAAAACCAAAATAAACCACAACTTATTAGCTTTAACGCAGACTTTGCGATTAAATTCATGAATTTATAGTCCTATAACACCAAATTGCCTTACCCGTTTCCAGCAAAGTCAAAACGGAAGGAACTAATTCCTTCATTTTCCAATGCAACAGCAAGGTTCACCAAAGTTGTTTCATCCTAGAAATCAAAAAACCATGTTACTGATGTATGAAATAAGATTTTTATCAAAATATGACCATAGAGTTATTAATGAATGAGAAATGATTTCTGCCCACCAATTTTCTAATTCTGCACACCCTTGTTTATTTCAATCCATTGACTCTCATTTGCTTATTCGATCCGAAGGAGTGTGCATTGGGAGAAAAAAAGTCTGTTGACTGTTGATTTCATTTCTCTTAACGAAATATTTGACAAAGTAACTTAATTCAAAGCATCGTAGCTAGTTATAACTTATAAAGATGGAACTAACAACCTTGGAGGCTCGAAAACCATGGCATAAGATTACAATATCCCCAGAACCGGTTTCATGTAATATGCCCACAAGCTTTTCGCTATGTTTGTTGGGTATAACGATTTTCCGTTGCGGAACTACTGAAACAAGTGCAATAGACATTAAGCAAACAGCCATCAAATTTCTTATCAAGTTTGAGAATAATATTCTTAATATTCAAATTACTATATATGTGTATATATACATATAGTTATATAGTCTCAGATTGATTTCTTACAACTACAACACATACAACATACACACACAAATACATATATTAAGGGAGATGATGTTTCTTACCTGGGTTTTGTGCAGCTTGTGACATTTTCAAGATTTTTCTCGATCGGACTTCGATTTTAGTGAAAGGGTAAATCTTGGTGAAGGGAACCTTATGGAAGAAAAAGAACTTTAGAGAAACAAAATAAATACTAGACAAACATCAAAGAAACAAAATAAATACTAGACAAACATCAAATATCTTTTACTTGATTTTTTTTTGTCTTCTTATTTTAATTTGAGGAGGTATATATGCAAGTTCCAATAGTTAATTGTTGTGAATTCTCACAATATTTATTTGCCATGATCAGTTTCTGCAATATATAATGTGAAAATGTGAAGCACACTCTCTCTTTAAATATATAATTCAATCAAATTGAAAGGAAAGCTGTCTTAGGAGTATAATAATGCAACCAAATCACTTAATCTATAAAATTACAAATTTCTCTTTGCTCTCGACAATTAGTGGCGGGGCCCTGATGATCAGGCCGGTTACCTAACAAGTTGTATCGGATCCGAGGGTTTGGCTGAAATGCATCCAACTATGGGACGTAGATGATTAAGTTGTAGACACTATCGGTCTTGAATCAAACATTAGTCGTGGAGTCCACGCCAGTACGTTGCCTAGTATATACTTAGTCCCTGTAGTTTTGTGCTGTCTACAAATTTGATACTTGGATCACATTGTTCATAGGCAATGAGGTTCCTGAAGAGACTCCCACTATCTTGAAGCTAGGCTACGTTGAGCGCGTTGTCCCAAGTGTCATTTTTAACTTTAAATTCGACTCCAGCTTGTAGAAGTTCTGTCACAGAGGGAATCGGTTCCCAATAACTATGCATGCTTCTTGTGCGTGGGAGGCAATTACCAAAGAGTCTCTTATGGCATCAAGTAAGTGCTTAATTCCGTCTCCTTCATTCAGCCGTGGAGTTAGTTGGAATATGGAGGGCTGAAAGAACTTCAGAGCAAGTTGAAGCAGATCATTGTCTTCTGGTTTATCATTTTCTTTTGTTTGGCCAAATAAAAAGTTAGGAACTCCCCAAGGAAGTTGGTTTTCAAGTAGAAACATGTTTTTTCTGAGCACCAACTGCATCCATGACGTATAGAACACAGGATCATTATCGTCTGTGGGCACGTCACCTGTATACTTGCGACAGAGTTCTCTATATAATAAAGCAACCATCAACCACCATAATTTCTACAAAACTTTTCACTACTCATATCATTTTTTTCGCCATAACATTCGCGGAATAGCTCCTCTACGTACACTGCTCATGACTTCAACAAGGTACTCCAAATTGTTTTCTACAATCACATATCTGTTCTCATCCCTAATTGGCACCATGGAGTACTCATTAGCATTGTTGTCCACCATCATGAACTTCTTTTTAACTCCTAGTTAATAAAAGTACAAAACTTGTCAATAAAATTTGCTTTCGATACAACAAAATAAAAATTGTGAATAAAAGTACAAAAATTGGAACATTTTATTAAGATCATATGCCTCTAAATCTAATCTGATTAGCAGAACATAATAGAAAATAAAAATATATAACACTTATTTCAGTCTACTTTGCAACGAAGCGATCGTTGTTTGAAGATAAACTGTAAATATGCATGTTGAATACATCAATCGCGGTCTACCAGTTTGTCAATTAACTGTTGTTTAGAGGAATATGGAGGCCTTACACACCATGCCACTGATTACGTAAAAGGTGTTTGTAGCTAGCAGGTAAGTGAAAGAGGTAAAGAAGAACGTCTTACGTGGCTGAAAAATTTGTGCAAGATTTGTCGGAGAAACTTACGAAGATGATCGAATTTGATGCAGTTCTTGCAGGGTGTCTTTTTATTTTCTTTTTATCTGGTGAACTCAGGCTCTCTTTAATTTCCTTGGAAGAAACTTAAGAGAAGGAGGAATTCCTGGACCTCCTTACTGCTATAATGTGAAAGTGAATCACATGCACACGTTTGCCAAGTGAAGTCAAAGTCTTTAAATACAGCATTCCACATATCAGTTCAGCAATCGATACATATTTTACAGTTGAAGGCGCAGGCGCTGTCTTTAGAGTATAACAAGTTAATAAAATCACTTAATATTTTATGTTTATCTCGCTAATGCTATAAGGTTTATTCAAATTTTGTGTAGGGTCCAAAAGTTGGTATTCGCACCATCTCGGTTAGTGGTATTCGAGTCTACAATTTGGCTTGAATAGGTGTTTAAGTAGGGACTAGCTACAGTGCTCGCAAGCATTGGATGCTCACACTGATCTCACCCTCCTTCGCCGCCGCCCCCCCCCCCCTTCTCTCCTTTTAACGGTGAGATCGGTGTGAGCATCTAATACTTGCGAGCACCATAGCCTACTCCGTTTAAGTTGGGGACAATATCAATACCAGATCAAGGATTAGTAGTGAGGCTGATATGTTGCCGATTATTTACTCCCCTTGTAGCTTGTGCGTGCTGACCACCATATTCAATATGATATATTCCTAAAGCTCACTTATGTTATAATCTAGGAATTTGGCACGACAGTCACACTGCCACGTAATCTTACAAATTCACTTGTGTTATAGCACTTGGTAACACGACTGGAGGCCTAGGTAGCTCTCTCTTTTGGTTGGAGTTAACTTTAGAGAAGGATGGATATCAAAGTGCTTAGTTCAAGTATGGCTAGCAGCTTCTCTCTAGTCTCCAAAAAAGTGGCAGTAGGGGGGCCATGTTGCTTGGAATATTGACTTTTAGAGAAGGATGGATATCATCACAGCCAACTTTTTGAGTGAACTTCTTGTTCACAATTCACCGTATCTAATTCCAAACTTGCATACATGATCTTTTCATTAAATTTTGGTGATTCATATGACAGAAATTGACAATGAAATTTTAGGATTTTGAGTTAGTATTTTCCCATAAAGTGGATCATATTAATATTATACTCGGATAATGAGGCAAGGACAATAAAATTAGTCTGTATTATAGGCCTAAGCATTGCATACGAAATCATCTAACAAGCAAAGTTTGACGATATATTTACACAATCCCAATTCATACATACAATGATACAAGACATGATCATGTATTTAGTAACTTCATCAAGACATTGAAAAAAGCACACAATTGCATAGTTCAAACTGGAGGCCTCGCTACAGGGCCGGCCTTGAGGGGGTGTAGGTGGTGAAACCGCTGCCAGCTAATAGTAAGACAGCATGGAATATAAGGTTTGCATGAAGGTTAAAACTAGGATCACAAGCGCAGCAGCAAATGACATGATTGACCATGGATTGCTGAAATAATCACGACAGAGAATTGTTTGCCATCTGTGCCAGCGACGGTTATAATACGCATTCACATTCTGGGTGAGTTGGACATAAGAGAAATGGCCGGGGATAGTGTCGTTGTAGAGCCTATTGAAGAAGCAGGCGAGGTCCTCTTTGCTCAATATGGTAGTTATAATTCGTTTCTGAGCAAGAAACTCCGCGTCTTTGCTAGAGCTAATAAGGTTATCCAAGATCACGGCGTAAGAGGTAATATTACAAATCGGGATGTTCGGATCACACTGTTCGTAGGCGATAAGGTTTCTGAAGAGAGAGTCTGCATAGTATTCAATGTCCAGTGGTGGAATTTCCATAACTCCGTCTTCAAAGGTTATGTCGAGCATGTTGTCCCAGGTGTTGTTTTTACGTTCGAATTTGACTCCAGCTTGTAGAAGTTCTGTCACAGAGGGTATGGGTTCCCAATAACGATCAGATGCTACTTGCGGGTACGAAGCAAGCAAAGACGTTCTAATGACGTCAAGTAAATGTCTACTTTCCAATGCTTTATTGAGGTATGTAGACTGGTTGAATGCGGTTGTCTCAAAGAATTTCAGAGCAAGCTCAAGTAGATCAGAGTTATCATTTTCCTTTGTGTGACGGAATAGACATTCAAGAACTTTCCAAGGAAGCTGGTTTTCGAGTAGAAACAAGTCTTTTTTAAGTACCTTGCGCATCCATGAGGTATAGTCCAAGGGATCATCATCGTTCCAGGGTACTAGTCCTTTATACCTGCGGAGGAGTTCAATAATAAAGCAACCATCCACTACCAACATTTCCACAAACTTTTCACTACCCGCATCAAATTTTTCACCGTAGCAACTGCGACAGTGTGGTTCTATGCTTCTAATTGCTTCGACAAAACACTCCAAGCTGGTCTCTGAAGTTGGCCTTCGATCCAGTAGGCATTGTAGATACCACAATTTAATTTCTTGCATGAGTTGCAGGTTCTCTTTTCCATGGTGAAATGGCCCTATTGAAACTAAAGTTGGAACAAAAGCTTTTTCACTATGCCTCCGTAATACGCTAGGGACTCTAAATATGCAACTACAGGCTGGGAACGGAGGCTGCTGGTGAAGTTTTCCTCGAATCGAAGATACTATTAACTCAACTTCATTTCTGTTTTCCGCCATCATGAACTCCTTTCTGACTCCTATTCAGTAAAATCTGCTTTTGATATAGGAAGTTAAAAATGGAAACTGTTAAATAGCTAGTCAGCATGTTTTTTCTTTTCTCTAAAGTATTGGGTTTGCAGTGTTTTTTCTCTTATACCAAGGGCTTGTATGTGAAAAGACCATAGTAAATTAATGTACAGTGGAACAACATCTTAGGATTCAATACCTCTAAATACTCTACTATGTTTAGGGAAACAAATAAATAAAAGTCACATACATCAATGCATCTTAACATGTTGCTATGTTTCGTTAATGGAAAAACATAGCGATATGTTTGTAATGTTAGCGGCTAAACTCAGGTCTGTAATGTTAGCAAAACATCTTACGATGACATAACGACACGTCTGTTTCACAACCTAACTAGCCCACATATAATTGGCAAAGGTAAAGACTAAAGCGAGACATGTTAATTAATTTCCTACAAGTTTTAATACATTGGTATATAAGATGTAAAAATTTGTGCAGGTTTGTAGGAGAAACTTACGAGGATGATCGAATTTGATGCAGTTCCATTGCAGGCTCTCTCTCTTGCTTGGAAGAAACTTAGAGAAGGAGAAATTCCTCGGCCGTATTATATAGTTATAGGGGCCGGGCCATGGAACCTAAATCATACGAGCACGTTATTAATTAGAAATAAGCTTGACTTAATTAGCTAAAATCAGAAATTTAGCTGTCTTATTATTACACTAAATTCATCTAAGTTATGGGGAGGGAAGGATTCGAACGTGAGTGTAAAGAGTGGAGTACATTGCTCTAACCAATTTGGCTAAACTCAGTTATGCATGTCACATCCTGGACCCGGAGTCGGTGGAAAAAAAATAAACCCTGCGCCAGTGCACGAATAAAATAAACAAAAATAAAAAAAACAAAGAAAATAAGATACTCTTATTTTACATCACAAAAGTTCCCTAGACTTCCCATGAAATTCGATTATGGTTCAACACCTGTCAATAATGCATGTCACGTCCTGGACCCGGAGTTGGTGGAAAAAAAATAAACCCTGCGCCCGGTGCACGAATAAAAAAAACAAAAATAAAAAAAAAACAAAGAAAATAAGATACTCTTATTTTACATCACAAAAGTTCCCTAGACTTTCCATGAAATTCGATTACTTTTCAAATCTTCTGGTTCAACACCTGTCAATAATTCATAAGGGGTGAGCTACTAGCTCAATAGGGCAATAACCACAGTGCAATGTAACACAACGGAAGCCATGATGATGCATGAATGTAATGTTTCCTCTTCATCCTAATTTTGTTAACCCAGTTAACAAATAATCCCATTTCTTTTCATTAGTCATTTTGTCAAACTCTCAATCCCAAACACGACACCCAAATAGATCGTTTTATCGGACTCTAACCGAAAGGGTTTCACTCCCTTATTTGTGCACTTTGGGCTGAACATAGATCTTGGTGCCCTGAGAGTGGACTCAACTACTTTTAGTTCCATATTTTCATAAATCACATACTTTCCCAATTTGGGACTCCAACAAATGATCATGCAATAATCAACATTATTCAATTCCATTGATACTTCCCCAATGATTCCACAATGCATGAAATAGTTATCATTCATGATAATTATAAACAGAAATCAACATGACATTCCAAACAAACAATATTATTCAAGAATCAAAGATATACTCATAAACATATGAATCATGTTGATCAAATAGTCATACAATTTTACCAAATAACACATATCAAATATCTCATGTATAAAGCCAAGTAATATATAAGGGTTCCCCGAGAATTTCCCCTACCTCGATTCCAAAGCTGAGCCTGCTCCAACAATTCACCACATCACCGTCATAGTGTGTCAATGTCTTTTTTCTTGGGTAACTGGAGTTCCTAGTCGAACAAAATACAAACGGTTACTATATAATTCTTATATGTGGTAACTAGGTTATATTCCTTTTTATTTTATAGTTAGGGTCCAATACTTTTCTTGTAGTCCAATTTGGTACCCTACTATATAGTACTCACACTCTTGCCCTAAACAATTTCTGAGTTTACAAAATACCCCTTAACTTTTGTGTATTTACACTTTGGCCCCTTAAATTTCTGAAAATTACAAAATGGCCCCAAAACAGAAACTGTTTTCACAGTTAGGTTCCTGGTACGAAACCAGCGAGTTTAGGTCCTGTTTTTCTAGAAATTCTACTTTAACTTTCAAGCCAAAACACAATCTATCAATGGTACAAACTCATCTATTCCATACAAACTTCCATTGAAGTCCAAATTAGATGAAATTCCAATCAAACATCAAACTCCTCATAATCTCATCATAATAAAATATGTAAAGAACTCCCAGCAATCTGATTGTATGAAATCTTTTACCTTAATGCCTCAGAATTCGTTCTACAGCCTTCAGTTAAGCTCCAAGACCTCAAATCCTCCAAGAACAAATTTAAACTCGAAGAACTGAGCTTAATTAGTCAACAACCCAAATCTGAATTTTAGAAAACTTAATAACAGACCTTTAATCTTACCTAAGAACGTTGGGCTCGATTCACTGAGCATGTAGGCGAAAACCGTTCGTCAATCAGATTTCTGGACTGAAAGTTATGAATTTCGGAAGATTGAAGGAAACTTTTTCTATTTTTCTGCTCTGCCCGTGCTGTTCAGCGAAGAAGAAGAAAGAAAACAGGGAATTATCCCACGCTTATGCCGCCTCACAGCTTCCTTTCAGTGGTCCAATGAGTGCTCGACACGTGGCACCACTTAATTTATCTCGGTCTCTTTTAAATTCATTTAAAAATGCATCTGACCTCAGAAATTAATCCGAAAGATGTTACGAACTTGTAATGCTCTTTACTTTTATCTTATGATGTCCAAATCATCATATGACCTCAATAAAATTTCACTTATTTTTCTTCGTTCTCCAAAAGTCGTAACAACACTTTCTAAGCACTTTAAAATTTCAAGATCTCACAACATCCTTACTGCAATAATGTGGAATGAATTACATGCCTGTTTACTAAGTCTAAGTCTTTAAATTAGAAAATTGAAAGCAGAGCTGTCTTAAGAGTATAATTAGTTAAACAAATAACTTATTATATGTAAGTCTATGGTAAGTCTATGGAAGCACACTTTCACGGCTATCTTTCTCATTGATATTGTCTTCATATAAGGTTAAACTAAAAAGTTGTGTTGGGTCGACAATTGATAGCGGGGCCATGCTGATCCGTTACCTAGCAAGTTGTATCGGAGCTGATGGTTTGGCTGGAAAGCATACAACTGACCATGTGTGGTTAATATGTGGTTAAGTTGGAGACTATATTACAGTATTGAATAAAAACTAGCAATATGATTCACGCCAATCCGTTGCCTTATATTTTTCTTCCTTAGTTTGGTACTGTTCTCCATTGAAAGAGGTACAAGGCTGGTTAGGTTTTGCCAGTTTGAGTCTTGACACCTCCCTATTGTTCACACTAACTAATTCCAGGAGTCAATTTATGGCAACATCTTCCTCGAGTTACTTCCGAACTTGCATACATGATTGTTTCATTATATTTGTTGATTCGTAAGGCAGAAGTTGACAATGAAATTTAGCATGTTGAGTTAATTTACCCATAAAGTGAATCATACTGTATTCAGATAATGAGGCGATGGTTAGAATATATGAGTTCGTCACCATTTCATGCAAGAGATTATGGCAAAGACAACAAGATTTAACAAATTTTCTCAGAAATTCTCCGTGACCAAACAAACTAAATTTTCGCAGAAAATTACGCCAAAGCATGATTGTATCCAACTACGCAAGGGAAAGGACGCAAATTATATGCTTATTGACATAAAAGTACCTAGTTAGAAGTGGCCTTATTGTCCTGCTGCAAATGGCTGCCTAGCCTCTATGAAATCCAAAACAGCTGATGCTAACTGGGAAAATGGATACATGTGCACCAAAAGAACTGTAAGATTTATGCCAATACATTTTATCCATGCCATCTAAAGCTTCACATATGAATTTTGGATTTCACCACACATTAGTTAAGAAATGGAAAATTACCTGTCTTATTTGGTAACGCCATTGAATCCTTCGTCCTTGATTATTTGCATGATGGTCAAGAAGGCTCTCGAACAGTTAAATGTTCCCAGAATTTTCAGTAACCAAATAAATCAAATTTTCAGAAACGACCGTGGCAAGATGAGGGTTTTAGTATAATATGCACACGTTATGAGAAAGCATGAAATTATTCAATTCGGGGAATAATTAAGGAACTATGTACCTGGCGCAAACGTATACTCGGAGACACGTACAGCTTCAGAAATTTACATGTTGATTGTTGATTTTCTATGTGAAGCACACTGATCATGTGTACGTGGTATTGATGCAATAAGATAAAAAAATGGATTTCGTGCTTTGCAGTAAAATTGTAGCCGAAAATGAATTTACTGAATGTAGTTAGAAGTTTATGAATCAAGTATGAACAGTACATTTGCCAGAAAAGGGTCATGCAAGTTATCATTTCTAGCTACAAAATTTGTATATATATACACATGTAAGCAATTACAGCCTTGGTTTTATTTTGAACATACAACAAATTACAGCCTTGGATTTTACAGCATGAGCTAAATTCACAATTCCAATTCATACAGACAAGACCGGATCGCATATACTTAGTAACGTTACAAAGACATTGACAAAGGCACAATTGCATAGTGCATACCGGAACCCTAGTAGTAAGCCAGAACAGTATATATGGTTTGAATGAAGGTCAAACCTAGGATCATGAGAGCAGCAGCAAACGACAAAATTGACCACGGATTGTTAAAATAATCACGCCTGAGAATTGTTTGCCATCTGTGCCACCGATCCTGATAATATGCGTTTACATTCTTGGTGAGTTCTGCGTAAGAGAAATAGCCGGGAATAGTGTCATTGTAAAGCCTAGTGAAGAAACAGGCTATGTCCTCCTTGCTCAATACTGTAGTTATAATTCCTTTCTGAATGAGGAAGTCTACATCTTTGCTAGAGTTGATAAGGTTATCCAACACCACAGCATAAGAGGTAATGTTAGAAATCGAGATACTTGGATTACACTGCTCGTAGGCAATGAGGTTTCTGAAGAGAGACTCTCCATTCTCTCGGATGTTTACTGGTGGAATTTCCATCACTCCGTTCTCGAAGGTTATGTCAAGCATGTTGTCACCAGTGTTTCTGATTTTAAATTGGACTCCAGCTTGTAGAAGTTCTGTCACAGAAGGAATTGGTTCCCAATAACTTTTAAACGTTAATTGTAATTGCGTATATGAGCCAAGTAAAGAGTGTCGTATGATGTGAAGTAAATGTTTACTTCCTGATTTTCCATAAAGTTGCGTAGACTGTAAGAATGTGGAATTCCTAAAGAAGTTGAGAGCCAGATGAGACAGAGAATAGGCTGGTGGTTTGTCATTATTTTCCCTTGTGTGGTGGAATAAACAGTCAAGAACCTTCCAAGGAAGCTGGTTTTCGAGTAGAAACAAGTCATTTATAAGCGCCGAGTGCATCCATAACGTATAGAACACAGGATCATCTTTGTTACTAGGCACCACTCTCGCATACTTGCGAAAGAGTTCTATAATAAAGCAACCATCAACCACCATCATTTCTACGAACTTTTCACTACTCATATCAATTTTTTCACCGTAGCAATCACGACAATGTTGTTCTATACTTCTAACGAGTTCAACAAGGTACTCCAACCTGGTCTCTGAAGTTGGTTTTCGATCAAGGAGGCAATATAGATACCACAACTTAATTTCTTCCATGACTCGCAGGTTCTTTTCTCCATGGTGAAATGGCCCTATTGAAACTAAGTTTGGAAGAAAAGCTTTTTCATTATGCTTGCGTAGTACACTAGGGATTCTAAATATGCAAGTACAAGCTGGTAAAGGAGGCTGCTTATGAAGCTTTCCTCGAATCGAGGATGCTATTAACTCCACTTCATGTCCATTTCCACTCGAGGTTTGCGCATTCGCATTATTTTCTGCAATCACATTTCCACCACGATGACTAATTAGCATCGTGTAGAGATCATTAACGTTCTCTACCACCATGAACTCCTTTCTAACTCCTAGTTAGATGAATTCTGCGTTTAATATAGGAAATACGGAAATTGTTACCACCGAATGTCAAGAGAAGTACAAAAAATTAGAACAATATAAGACGAAATAGCTTCAAATTTAATCTTCTTAGCAGGGAAAAAAAAAACCCTACTCTGCTTAATGTATGCACGTAGCTTGTTTCATACTACTCGCTAACAAATCATGCTTTATAACTATAAAGATAAATCAGGTTTCTAATATATAATTAACTCATCAAGAGTCCATCACACTATGAAAAATAAATATTTATCTTTCTCTTGTTATTTTTACGTATGATATCTAATGAACACTCTTATTCTTGCAACCCTAAATGAAGAAACCAAAATCTAGTTATCACTTTAATCCCCCGAAAATTTTAGCATGAGACGGATAAAATTTTCACACTACATGAGATTGATACATATAAAGAACAGTGGAGGGTATTATAATTTGGATCGAAATTCGTTTAACAATCTAATAACTCACAGTGATTTTCTGTATTCGTATTAAATTTTTAATACGCATTGTAAATGGAAACCACTGATTCACACGTTTATATATATATGTAACAGATAATTAACAGATGTCAAAATAAACATAGTTTCTTACCTGATTGTATAATTTGTTGGAAAACCTTATGAAGATGATCGAATTTGATGCAGTTCTCCAATTGCAGGCTCGCTCTTTTGCCTTGGGAAAAAAAATTAAAGAAAACAAGGAAAAATTAATCCCTTTTTTTAGGCCAATGAAAGACAATTAATTGATTGAACAAAAACCAAAAAACCCGAAAAAAACGAAAGTAAAAGAAAGCCCTGTGGAATAGGCTTGGAGAAAAATAGGCCAACAAGTACAAGATCAAAAAACCACAAACCACTATTATTGGGTCGACAAAACACAACACAAAAAATAACAGATTGGGCCAACAACAAAGAAACAAATCAATAGACATCGGAGGGGCACATTCATATTTACACATCTTATTTACACAGGTGAATAAGAGCCCTTGGATTTATTTAAAATTAAATGGAAGGAGGAGATGTGACTTTAGCTTAAGTTACAACCGATAGAAAAATTACAACATCATTCCATGTTCTCTCTCTTCCTTTCCCTGAGCCTAAAAGTCAGTCCCGTTGTCGATCCAGAACACTACCGCCATCGCCAACCACCCCACCAAATCCCCCAAATTTCAAGCTGGTCAGGGAAACAATTTATCAGATAGCAGGATGTGGTTTGCAGGGAGTCTGATTTAATTTACCTTCATATTAATTCAAACTGAGGGTAGGGTAGCATCTGATATTTTAGATAAATTAATGATTAAAAATGGAATTTGGCAGCAAAACTCAGATCAAGCCCATGTGAAAGAATCGAACTTTGCATTCAGGATCATCCAAATAATTGGTTGATGCCGATTCAAATCCTATTGGGTTTTGAGCAGAAAAAGGGATTGGCAGAGAGAGAGAGAGAGAGATGAACAACCATATTTCTACGATGCGAATTTGTATTTCATGGGAACGCGCTTGTCGATATCATAAGTATAACAAGAAAGCATAAACAATCACAAGTTAAACGGAGTAAACATTCTGCATGCAAGGCTCAAACGTAATAAATTTTCTCAGAGTTCTTGGTAGCTAATTAAACAAATCAAATTTTCTCAAAACTCACCATGTTAATTAAGATGAGAACTCAAAATAAACACAATGGTATATATATTACAAATTAGCATGAATGTATTAACTTCAGAAATTTATATGCCAATTGGCAAATTAAAGAGTGCGTCTTTAGAAGTAGCCTTGTCCTCCTGCAAAGCTTCCTTTATGAATTATCTTGGCAAACTCTTCTGCACTTTGAGCGGTTATGATTTTATCGGATTTTCCATGGACTGTCAAGACCCTGCATATACATACAATCACAAATAAACTTAGTCATGCCGGGAAATGCAAGAAAATGAAAACATAAGAAGGGAAACAATAAGTATTAGCTGTAGGAGAAATACTTCGGATGGGCCTGGGCCCGTGCCTAGGTGTGAGTATCAAAAGGTGTTGTAGCCCATGACCAATGGAGGAGCCAATATTTCTATCAAGGAGGATCAATTTAATTCTAAAATTATAATAAAATTAAATTGTATAGGAATTTAAAAGTTCCTTAAACTATTAACTTACTTATTTTGTATGAAATACCACAATTAAATTTGCCATTAGCACTACAGTCTCTTCACTTGTAAGTAAGAAATCTCATATTCGACTCTTCACTTATAAGTAAGAAATCTCATATTCGACTTGGAATGTTGTGATATATAAAATTTGATATCATGTGATTTAATTGTTATCATTCCAAAATTATAATCACATGAAAACAAGCGTACTGGATATGAATAAATCAAATAACTTGACTACTTGAGGCAAGCAATGAAGCCTAATTGTAAGTCACTTTTATAAGTTAATAGAAGTAGAGTATCCTGACCATTAACAAATATGATATTATGTTCCATTTGTTAGAAGTGAGGCAAATTAAATTTGTTAGAAGGCTCAGCTATAAGTATATATATGAAACAACTTAGTATAAACACATATGAAGCAAATTTCCAAAATGGTGCCCTTGCGGGCCTTAGTTGGCTCAGTCAATGCCGTGACACTCTCAACGGACTTTGGCAGCGCATGCCACTGGCGGCGTGGCCATTTTGTTGCAAGTGAAAATTTTATGGTCATTAGGGTCAGTTTGGGGTTAATATGCTTTTAAAAAAAAAACTGCTTATAAAAGCAACTTTTAAGAGCAATCTCCATACTACTTTTAAAAGTTGCTGTTTAACTGCCATAAGTTTTAAAATAAACAATACATTTCATTTTACCAAACACTTTTTTATCTATTTAACTTTAAAGTGAAACAGTTTTTAGTGAAAAAAACAATACCAAACAGGACCCTAGTATTACCATAGCAATCTGTTGTGACCAATATTTCATAGCTAGTATGATGACTGATAGTCCCCGAATCACGCAACTATTGTTTGCTAGAAGATCAAATGATTTGAGTCACTGATTCTCAGAAAATTACAAGCAAGGTGAGGACCTCCATGTAGGATCACTCTTACCACTACCCTTCCAGATTTCATCTATATATATTGAAACATTTGCAGTCGTGGGTTAGTTAACCAAGGTAGTGTGCCCGCCTCATCCTCCGTGCGCCCAAGTTTGAACCCTCTTCCCCTTAAATCAGAGCATTTTAGAATAGTTTTGTCAAAAAACAAAGGGTGGAAAGCATTTATTTTGGAATTGAAAGTGTTCTACCACTACAGCTAAGCTAGGATCCAACTTCCTTTGAGAAAATTTATGTTGTCACCGAATGGAATAATAGAGCTGATCGAATGATTCTTGGGAAGCCACATGGTTGTATTCCGACAAACTAGGAGGAGAATCGAGCCATGTTGAATTTCAGGGTTTTTGCAACACTTTTGGGGGAAGTGAAAAACAAAACTACCCATGCACGCCGCTAATAGAATAAAAATAAAATGATGCTTTTTGGCTCTTGAAGTGGACTATGTATGATTCAAAAGTGATTAGTTGAAAATGAGCTTTTTAACAAGCTGACTTTGAAGAGAGTCGCAAACCGACGGAGTTGCAAGTCAATGAAAAACATCAGAAAGACAACAAAATTTTCTTGAACATTATTTAATATATTCGAAGATAATTGATTTCCATGATTGAATGTACCTCAATGTAACTCCGGTTTTCGGCGTCAAGCCATTTTCAATGTAAAAATTCAAAACAAAATTACAATATGTTATCTTGGCGGATAACTCAAGATAACATTTTTCAACTATTCAAAGGTGGCTTTGATTTATGAGTTGGAATGATCATGTCACCCTGTTCGTCCCTGCATATTCAATTTATGTGGGCGCTCCTCACCATCTCCAAAGTAAAGATTTTTAACCTTTTCGACAGTCTTTCTGCTTCATGCTCAAAAGGGTCATCTTCAAGGTTCAAGATTTCTTTCTCAAATCCAAAATTTCATAAAATCATGCAATTTTCTGATGAGCAATAAAAACCCATTAAAGCCATGAATGACGAATGAGCAATGCATACATAAGAATGAACAAGTAATGTGAGTACCAAAATGTGTTGTAGCTCGTGACACTCCCAATGGACTTTGGCAACGCATGCAACTGGCGGCGTGGCCATTTTGTTGCAAATGAAAATTCCATGGCCAATAGTACTACCATAGCAATAGCAATCCATGTTGCCGCCTTTGTTATGGCCAATAGTACTACCATGATTGAATGTACCTCAATGTAGCTTCGATTTTCGACATCAAGCAATTTCCAATGGAAAAATTCAAAACAAATTACAATCCATGAGAAATTACAATCCATTATCTTTGCGAACAACTCAGGAGTAGGCCATTGAGGAGTGGCACCTATAGGGCCAATTCCGTATTTTTTTTCAACGATCCAAATCATCTATATTTTAATACATTATAGATCACCTTTGCAAAAAGCTACATAAATCGAAAACCATGAAGACTTTCATGAAGACATTAAAATAACTACCATTTAATACAACAATCATACATTTTCGGATTGGGGTGAATTTTGGTGGATATGGTATTTGGGGGTAGTCCTAAAAGATGGACAGTTGAAAATACAGTGGCGGAGCTAGAATTTCTTTTGTGGAGGGCCTTTCACAAAGGCAAGGCATATACGCCACCTTCAGACAATTGTTATATAACTAATAACACGATATAGTTGCATAAGACAAAGTAGTTGAGAGAGATAAGGTAATTAAACTGGGTGTGATGCTTTAGAAAATACTAGCCTCTTGCCACACGCGTACGCATGTGGTAATTGGCTCTTTTAAAAAATAAATAATTTATATTTATGTAATTTAAAAATAAGATTTTTTTTTTAAAAAAAAGTTAGTAACTACCCCAAGTGGGGTGGTTTTAAATCACATGTATAATTTTATTTCTTTATAATTAATTTAGTTTTTCCAATAGTTATATGTAAAAAAGGATAAATTTGGTATTATAAATGTTTTACCAAATTTGTCTTCTTCTTTTTATATATATAGATTACAAAATTGCACGTCTCTTTTCAAAAGGGAAATACCCTTCTCACCAACACTCACAGTTTCATTAAACAAAAAAACATAACATTTAAAATCAAAAGACCAAAACGTTGTCGTCTGGCTATAATTTTTCAAGAGAAATTAAGTCTTCTTCTTTCATGAGACTCTTTGCAAGTCTTTTAAGCCGTCGTGAGGATAATCAACCTCACCGTTCAAAACACTGATGCATAATTAACACATATTTTTTATATTAGTAAAAGTCAGGACGGGCCAGGGACCATCCTGGTCCCTTAGTTGCTTCACCCGTGTGGAAATACATTGTGAAGTGAGTCCTACAAGGAATCCCTCAAATAAGCTTATTTTTAAGATACCTTGTAAGGCTCATTCTGTAACCTTTTTCAACAATCGTTTGTATTTAATAATCATTCTATTTGTGCTCCTCTCCAATTTGACTAATGAGTGAAATGGACTGAGTCCTAAGTTCTCTGCCAAATAAAATGGACGTTTTTGCCATCCTAGCATGCAACGCATTTTTTTAAGGGTTGAAGCTTAATTGTTTAAGGTTTCAGTGTGAACCCAATAATTTAGCCAATCAAAGCTCTAACCTGATAGTGGATATTCTATTTATTGGACAGTTTATAGGAAGATGTTCTTTTTATTTTTGTTTATTCATGTCGTATATCAGTTTTTCACATCATCCTCCCCGAAGTCCCCGTTTGACCTCTCTTTAAAAATAAAAATAAATAAATAAATAAAGAACAAATGTGAAAGGGCAAGAATAAATAATAATTACCTTATTCAAAATAAGAATAAATATTAACAAATTTTTTATTTGTCACCATGGCGAGTAAAACCAACAAATAAAAGAAAACAATCATTGACGTGAAGCTATTCGATCTTTGGCTCGTGCATGTTGCATTTAATTAATCCAAGAGAGGTTTTGGACACAAAATATATTAATTACTAAAACCATAAACTAAGATGAGAAGGGAAGACTTTGGCAGCTGGTTCTTTCATCTTAGGAGCGGAGCCAGAATTTCCTATTCGAAGGATCAAATATAAAATGCAAAACGTAATATTTATTTACAAGAGTATTAATTAGGTGTAGAAGATAGAAGAGCGATTATCTTTATTTTTCTTTTTCTTCAGTAGTTTACCACATATATCATGTCAATGATTACGGTACTTAATGATAGTGGGGGCCATCCTCACATTTTTGCTTATACATGAATTACAAGAAATAAAAAGAAGTGGAAAATATCAGGGTCAATTGTGGTCTTTTAACTGGTGGCTACGATTCTCTTAACAATCGCCATTCGAGGATTTCTCACCAAAGAACATATATATGCGCTGGTCAAGCATTTGGCTTAACGAATCTAAGATGCATGTGAAAGATGACAAGGTGGAGCCACTATATATGTTTTCTTTTCTTCTGTATTTTTGTAATTTGCACAACTGAGTTCGAAGTTGTTTTAGTTTAAACATTGAAATTATTTATGTTATCATGCCCTAATTAAGCAGACAAATTATTTCCAACAGTTTATGGGACTTGATCGACGATTATATACTAGAAAAAAGAAAGTGCTTGTTTACCCTTAGAGCAAGTCCAGCCCTGCAAATTGCTTGGGGGACAGTGGCCCAAACTGCCAGAGGGAGCCAGAGGGATGGGCTGGAGAAGGAAGGAGCTCGGGGGAAGGGGGCTGCTCGGGCAAGAGCCCAGTGAAAAATTGACAGCCCGAGCCACCGAGGTGGCTGACGTCAGGCTGGCGTCAGCCAAGTATTTTATATTTTTTTTGCGTCAGGCGCGTGCATTACACGCGCAAGTGAGGCGCGTTCCGACAAGGTCGGCAGCGGGTGGGGCCCGCCTGTCGGCCACTTCAATTGTTTCCATTGGGGAAGCCACGTGGCTTCCCCTGGACCGTGCGATCTCAACAGCTCTGTAATTTGGGCCGTTGGATCTGCAACGGTAATAAAAAAATAAAAAAAGGATTTAATATCAACCGTTGGATCTCAGATCAACAGTTGATATTAATTCCTTTATAAATTAAAAAAAATGTTTTAAAATTATAAAAAGTTACCGTTGTGACACGTGTCACAATCTGGAGCGTTGAAATTCAAATTTTTTTAAATTCAACGGCAGAGATTAATTAGGTGAATAAAAAATTGTAAAAAATCTGTAAAAATCCGAAATTTTTTTTAAAAAATTTGTAAATTTTTTTTTTTTACTTTTCTATAAATACCTTGGCAATATCATCTACCTTACACCACAATTCCATAATTTACAACACATTTTTATTCAAAACACCAAATAAATTTTACATCAACACACCAAACAAAAATACTTAAACACACCAAATAAAAATTACATCAACACACCAAATAAAAATTACATCAACACACCAAACAAAAATTACATCAACACACCAAATAAAAATTACATCAACACACCAAATGAACTTAAGCATCTTCAACACCCATGTGCGCCCACTAGTGCTCTATCAAGTCAAGTTGGCAGGCATTGTGCATATATGGCCGTTGAAGTGCAGTATATCGTTGAATGATCATGTCATTGTAACGTCCATCCCTTTGTAATGGGTCGTGTTGCACAGGTTCTTCGGTAGCGTCATGAGCACAATATATTTGTGTTCTAGAATTGTTCATCGGGTCTGGCTCATATTCATCAACGGCATCATAATCGTACTCATCTTCCACAATCATGTTGTGAAGAATGATGCACGTCATCATGATGGATCGAAGCGACTCTACATCAAACATTCTTGCATCACCCCTAACAATAGCCCATCGAGCTTGAAGTATACCAAAACAACGCTCCACATCCTTCCTGCATCCTTCTTGACATCTTGCAAAGTATTTTTCCTTTGCAGATCGTGGACGTGGCACTGTTTTGACAAATGATCCCCACCTTGGGTAAATGCCATCTGCTAGATAGTATGCCCCATCGTACTGACGTCCGTTGACCCAGTATGTGACTTTCGGTGCCTTTCCTTGCAGGACGTCGTTGAACACTGGGGATTGGGCAAGGACATTGAGATCATTTTGAGCACCAGGAACTCCGAAAAGGCGTGCCAGATCCATGTATCAAAAGATGCCACTGCCTCCAAAATGATACTTTTTGATCTTTTTCTGTCCCCATAAGCGCCTTGTCATACACTTGGACAGTTTTTCCAAGTCCAGTGCATACAATCAATGCTTCCAATCATCCCTGGAAAACCTCGCATCTCACCGTTCTTCAGAAGCCTTTGCAAGTCATCAGGAGTAGGCCTTCGGAGGTACTCTGCAGTGTAAATAGATTCGATTGCCGAGCAAAATCTCATCAGGGAATGTGAGGCTCTTGCCATTCTTGATTCGTCATCTCTCCGTCTACGCTCGTCATCCTCTTCCATCAGATTTTCGGCCCAATCCCCGCCATTGAACGTTGCTTCTGATTGGTTAAACAATTCTTCCTCTTCTTGATCGATTTCCCACATCATCTTTGAAGAAGAAGAAGAAGACATTGTAAAAGAAGGAAGCAGAAACTATGAATAATGATAGGGATTTTGGTGAAGAAGGAAGCAGAAACTATGAATGGTGGTGTGAGATTTCTGAGGATGGATGGTGGATTATATGGAGGATTAAGAAAGGATTAGGTTGTTGATAATGCCACGTGGCATGCCGTCATTCGTTAAAAATCTTGTGGAAATCTGTCATCAATGAGTGTAATCGGGTTGTGACACATGGCACAACGTGATTCGTTAAAAATCTTATCGGAAATCCATCACCAATAATTGTCTTTTCAGATTATGACACGTGGCGCAACGATAACGATTAAAAATTTTATCCGATATAACAAATAAAATTATTTTGAATTATTTTATAAATAAATAAAAAATTACAAATATTTTATTGTTATTGGTTTTTCGGATAATGACATGTGGCGCAACGAGAACGATTAAAAATCTTATCCGAAATTACAAATAAAATTATTATGTATTATTTTATAAATATAAAAAATACTAATATTTTATTGCCAATTGCCAGGGCAATTTAATTGTAGGGGTGGAGATGTAAAAAGCAATTGACAGGGGAATACACTGTTCATTAGGGCAATTACTGTTCATTGGGGTGGATTGAATAGTGATTGCCTGGGGGCAGGTGGGCAACACTGAAACTGCTCTTAAGCTCGAAGCTTGTGTTTGAGCATAAAACTCAAAATTAGGGAGTGAGTCTAAAGTTCAAAATGTAATTACTATAATATACCTTTAATTCTATAGTAAATATTAAAACTTGTTTGATGGTAGGCGCTATAATTGACATTTAACCCCATGCTAATAAAGAGAGTTCTTTTAATATATAGTATAGTTAAAAAAATCATTCAGTGATTTGATTATTAATGTGATAATTTCATTTGTGACAGAAGAAGGTGTTGGGAAAGACCGTTCACACCCACATGGTGAAATTCATAAACCAAGTTCATTGGTATATCAAAAAAGCATCGGAAAATTTATAACTGTCTTTCTCTTAACCCTAAACATTAACGTGATAATTTCATTTGTCAATTTATTTGGACAAAGTAAGATAACTAAACGCTTTTTAATTTGGCATATGACATTTTATCGTAATAGTGAAAAACAATCGTGCATAATGCCTATATACTTTGGTTCGAGTTTGATCCCCACCAATTTTTTTCTCCTAACAACTAACTATTTGACCCACTAACCTTACTGCTCTACTAAAAAAAATGCTTTTTAATTTAAGTAAAAATTTATAAATATAATCTTTTAATATAAAATACAGTATAAACTCAAAACGAACGAGTAACATCGTATTAACTGACTAGTGCTTGCGCACTAAACTAAATATATATACTCAAAACATGGTGTCAAATTAAATTAATGTAGTCAACTCAACTGCCCTCCTCGTAGACACTCGTGTAGAGCACTCTAACTCTTAACGGCATTGTAATATGCCAAATCAAAAAGAAGCTTCGGCTGATTCTGTAATTCAATATTAGGTGAGCCAGAAGATCCACTCAAACACAGAATATTGCATGGTAATCTAGAACACAAGGTTAAACAATTCGTAAATTAATAGTAAACATTATGTTTGACACAGTTTAGACAAACATCACAATCCTTTAGACAACCTTTGCATCGATCTATCCCTTTAATTTTTGAATTGTGACAGAAGAAGGTGTTGGGAAAGACCGTTCACACCCACATGGTAAAATTCATAAACCAGTTTCATTGGTAGATCAAAAAACAAAAAAATTGGAAAATTAATAAAATGGGTACGATTTTTTTTATTTTAACTGTGGGAATGCAGAAAAATAAAAAAAGGGGAAGAAAAGGACACTCTGCCTTCCTCCCTTGACCCTTTTCAATATACAAGTAATGAAGGCACATATCCTCCCTTGAGTCATGGGTGGACTTTGACGACTACTTTTCTAACCTACCCCTCTCTCTCTCTCTTCCCTTCCCTGGCTGCTTCTCTCTCTCTACTTGCTTACTACTTTTCAAGCTTTCATCCCTTCTACTTTTCAAGTACTCATAAACCAGAAACAACTGATTTCCTCTCTCATCAGCTGTCTCCTTTCTTTTCTTCTTGTTTCAGTTTCTTCCATCACTAATATGAATGCTTTCTTTTAATATTCTTGTCTATATGTACAAATATCATATTCTTGTCAATATGTACAAATATCACTACTTTTCAAATCTTCCTCATCTGTGCCAGCTTCTTCCTTGATTAAAGCCATTATTAATCTGCTCACATCTTTCCCCAACATATATTTATGTTCTTAAGCCCTATACTTTTTCTTCGGCCCTACACTTGGATAGTGGGAACACACTGCCTTAGCAAGTTAAACTCATGTCAGCCGATACCTATACTTACTATCTTATTTAAGAGACTCTTCTTCTTCTCTGTAGCTCATCATGTTCTGCATGTTATTCAAGATGACTAAGGAGCACAAATATTGGGTAGGGTCATCATATATATAGTCATGACCAAATGACATAAAGATCGATTGAAGTGTAGCAGGGAGATCCAGAGGGACTCCCATTTCCCACCTTTGTCTATGGACACTGCTTTCCACCTTGATGAAGGCTCTCGCACCAATTTCCTTCGACTTGTCATGCAGTCTTTTGGCTGCTTCTACATTTGCTTGTGGTCTTACATGCCCCCTCCTTCCAAGTATGCATGCATCATTCATCGTTCCTCTCTCTCTCTCTCTCTCTCACACACACACACACACACATCGAATGTGGGCGGAGCTCGTATTAATGTTGGTTTTATGTGTTCGTGCAGCTGCTTATTCTTTCTCGATGGTGTCTATGATGAAGAAAATCAACCGAGCTCTTCTTCCGGTAGTCTGGCTCGGCGGCTTTTCGATGAGTATCGGCTATCAATATTCAACGTTGTCGAAAATGAGTGCGTAACTAAGCCTGTTGGTTTGCTTATAATTATTAATGTTATTATTTCTCTCATAAGTTTTTTGCTGCATGCATGTACATGATCAGATGTGTTCCAGGATTCGCTTTCAGGAATAGTCTTTCATATGTGGAGTTGCAAGAAATGGACCTACAAAGACTGGCATCAGTTGATAAACAGAGACAATTTTATCAGGTAACTAATTTAAAATATAATTGAACAGAAATTTATTACAATTCCCAATTTACAGGAAGTACATTCATTAATTGACGCAGGCAAGATATCGTGCGCTAATTGAGTAATTTTAATCTGCTTGTAACAGGAAGCAAGGATTAAGGTTTGTTCATGCTGGATCACATGTATCAATCTACAACATTAATTAATTGGTGTTTTTCTCTTATAATTTCCTCTTGAATTACAGACTGCAGTTTTCATGGGGTGTAAGAATGGAGAAATTGAGCTGGGCTTGTCCAATGTGTCTCAAGTAAGACCAAATTATAATCTTAACTTGGAATTATTTTAAGATTCTTTTTTTTTTTTCTGGTTACACAGAGGGTTTCGAACCCTAAACCTAGCATACTCCTACTCATAATACTACCCACTCTCACCAGGCTGACCCAAGTGGCTTGTAATTATATTAAGAATCTTAATGCATAATTGAGGTTTATAATTAACTAACTTATTTTTTGTTGTTTTGCAGATAAACGTAAAAAGAGAATTGATGAGAACCTGGTTGCCAGAATCTTTTTCCAGACAATTATCTCCACATACAGAAGTTGCCAGCAGGCCAATCAATGATCAGCAAAACCCACTTTCATCCTCTTCATCTTCTTTGAGATCACTTTCCACAATGGATAGTCCTGAATATTCCTCCCTCCTCTTCAACATTCCAACCACTACTACTACTATTTCTCATAACATCCCAGAAATCTTTACACAATTATCTTCCAATCCCTTGCAACCAATCAATATTAATTCATTGGAACCCTTACCAACCATAAATCTCATTACTACTACGACTACTTCTACTAGTACTAGTCCTCATCAACAAGCCATCCGAGCATTTTCTCGAATCCGAAACATCCAATTCCCTGCTCCGGAGATCGAAGATGCTGCGATGACAAGAGCCATCCTTGCAGTTCTATCTTCTTCACCTTCTTCTTCTTCACATCAACCACCCCCACAAACTAATCCACCTTCTACTACTGATCATCACCTGCTAACTCCAAATGCCAGTGCTTTCAAGACTTACAATACCTCAGCTTTAGCCACAAGAAGGCAAATGAGTGCTAATTTACGCCGGCAAAACATGATCAAGCGATCCATTTCCTTTATGAGAAGCTTGAATCTAATGAGGCTTCGCGAAGGTATCCAAGCCACCCGCCCCACAACCAGCCAGTTGCATCATATGATATCAGAGCGCAAAAGGCGTGAGAAGCTCAATGAAAGCTTTCATACATTGAAATCACTACTTCCCCCTGGAACCAAGGTATGCAACATGCATATTTTGATTTAGTCCATGAATTATTACCTGAGTGAAAATTAGATCCTAAACTATTTTTTCAGAAAATTCAGTCCTTAAACTAATAAAAATCTGCCAATTAGATCCCTAATATTAGATTCGAAGCTATTCTATTCAATTTTCTATCAATTAAATCGGCAGTTAACTGAGGTGATATATATTGTGTTGTTTGAAAGGATGACTGAACTGGACTACAATAAACTATACTAAACTAGATTGTATTGAGCGAAGTTTTAGGGTATTCCAGTTTAGTCGAGCATGGTCCAATATAGCGTACATATTAACACATTTTTTAGGCAATGCATTATACCATTTTTCTCTTTTTTGGATTGGTATATATATATTGGTTTCGTTGCAATCGTGATTAATTAAATCTTTTGATAGTGTAGAAAGACAAAGCCTCGGTTCTTACAACTGCAAGGGAGTACTTGACTAGTTTAAAAGCTCAAGTTACTGAGCTTAGTAAAAGAAACCAGCAGTTAGAGGCAAGGCTCTTGCCACCTGCCAACTTAGGAGCTAATGAAGAAGCAGCAGCTGCAGGCTCCTCAAATGAAAGAGTTAGTCTTACACTTACGCGTGTATCATCCGAATCATCCCCGGATCAAGATCAGCAAATTATTGACTTGCAAGTGGTTCTAAGATCACTAGAGTGTTGCACCGAAGATATGGTGATCCGCATTTTGGAATTCTTGAAGCAGGTTGAGAATGTAAGCTTGATCTCCATGGAAGCCAATACTTGGATATCAGAATCAAATTCTAACATCAACCGCGTAATCTTGAGAATAAGAGTTAATCAGGTATGTAATAGAATACTTATAAATTTCTTAAACTCATTAATTGATATGCTCCCTGGTATTGAAGCATGTGTGAAAGTAATTGACCTAAGATACATAGAACACCTTTTATAAACTTTTACAACAAAAAGTTATAGCAGCAAAAAACAATGGAATAATATGTACATGTAGGGATTTGAACATAGGAGTATAAAGATAAACGCTCGTAATCACTTAAATTACAAGCCTTTGAGAGAAAGTTGATGTAGCCTTGTTCTAGTTTTATTTTGACCAATGTTAACCTTGTTTGAGTTTTTTTTTATTGTTGTAGATTTAATGTGTTAACTACATAAATAATTGAAGGGTTTCATGAAGTCACTAATTCGTGCAATGGTGAGGATATGTAGGGTAATAGATAGAAGTATGTTAGAAATTCTAAGTTGGAATCCCTCCTTCGTAAACCAAAACCAAATGAAGGGTAGCTCTAAAATGCATGTATGGTATAAACTACAAAGAGACGGTGACTATAAAATCAATGATTGCTATAAACAGTATTATATTGAATATGTATATATAGGAAATTAGAAGGAAACTGAGTAGTTGTTTTATTCTTTATACAGGAAACCGAATGGGACGAGGCTGCCTTCCAGGAAGCAGTTAGAAGGGTGGTTGCTGACTTAGTACGTAGGATCGACTAGCCTTCTTTTCATTTTTCTTTTTTCGTCGAAATAGTAGGAATAGTCAAGATTTTGATACATGGATTGCTTTCTACTTTTGGCCACCGATGCTTCCTTCCCAATTTTGACCCTATCACATCCGGGATTCTCCACCATTAAATTAGACGATCAAACATATCAATTTCTGTCATATTATTATGTTTATTGACCAAAACCTAATCGATATTTTTTTGCTCCATTTATACATGTTAATAGCCACTCTTTTTTTAAGTATTTTTTAGCCACTTTCATTATTTGGATAATTTTTACTTAGGTTTGTGGACTTTTCATTTCTTTAATTAAAAATGTAGAATAATTGTTAAGAAATTAATTAAAAACATTTGTAATGGTTCTTTCATTAATTTCTCTTAATTTTATTAGAGATGTATATTGTATTATATTTTATTTAATCATCTATTAATTGATGATGGGAGCTAGGGATGGATTTGTTGGGACATCCACAGTCGGGGTCAGTCAAGCCCACCAAATATAAAGTCTTTTTTCCATTTTCTCTTTTGTGGGTTCTTTGTTACTTGTACGAATTTATGTCGCCCAAATTGACTGCAAATAGAAAGAGACCGCCATGCAAGAAATACGACCAAAAAAAGTTCAAAAATTCACTTTTTAAATATTGCTTCAAAACCACACAACATTTAGTCTCTTAGATTAATAATATTTAAAATCCCATTTGTCTTTAGTCGTTTGGCCACGATATCTGCTTTGAAATTCTAGGATTAGTCAATCACTTTTCTACATGGGAATCAGTAAAAGGTTTTCAAGACGGCGGTTTTGACTCTATTCTATTGTATATGGCAGTGGCATGAACGCACTTGTCCAAGATTATAGTTGGTTTTTTTTTTTATTTAATTTCACAAACTATAGAATTAGTTTAATATAGTTTCGATTTCGAACATCAACTAAAATTCGTTAATTTTAACCTTTAAATTTGACAAAATGTAAAGAAATGCTCCTTCGTTAGATTACGAGGTAGTATAATTTAAAATTTAAACAAATATATTTTTATTAAAAAACTAGTATTTGACGCGGGACGTGTTTTTTATTTTGATTCTACAGTGACTCATCTATTGTAGACATTCTAATCCAGAGTGGCTTAGTTGATGTTTATTTTATTTTATTTTTTGACAACGATAGAGTGATTTTATTAATAAGAATCGAACAAATACACAAGGGTACCACTTGGATACATTTGCTCCAGTGACCAATTTCTTGATCTGGAGAGTAATTTGCATTGCCAACGAATAAGTTAAAACCTCTACATGGCTACCACAAGAGCAAAGTGCAAACGGTACAAATTTGCTACAATGACGATAGAAGCGACAAATCTAGCACCAAAAGCACAAATAAAACCATTGCTAAAAGCAAGGCCACATCAACCACCGCTGAAATAGTGAGGCCACAACAAACTGGCTGAAGTGACACGACCTCGCTAAGCGGCACAACACCAATCAACTCGTCTCCATTGTAAGGACTACATCGCAACTAGAAGATCCGTAGCATCAGTCACATCAGTCAGAAATAAATATTGCGCTTAAAAACGGAAAAATCTTCAGTGGTACGTACCATTCAATGGTACGACCATTGAATGGCCTAGATTAATTTGCGGTGGGCCCCAAATGAATCTTAAACCATTCAACAGTACGTATCATTGAAGTTTGACCCCATAAAAACATCTTAATGCCCAAGGCGGCGAGATTGACGGAACCGGTAGCCTAAGGCGGTGCAAAACACCAGATCCCATTGCCTATGGCAGCGCTTCCATCAGGTCCAATCACAGAAGGCAGTCATCCACTAGATTTGGGGTCACCAGACGGCTGAGCAGCCATGTCAGCACATCAGCACACCAGGTGCATCGAAAATAAACATTCTCATCGCCCAGGGCGAAGTGAATGTCAGATCCCAATGTCGAGGAGGCAAGGCCGTCAAATACGGTCCCCAAAGCGGTTTTATTGTCAGATCTAGTGGTTCGAGGTGGCGCAGCCACATAACCTGTCGAGGAAAGCGTCAAAGTAACCCATGTTGAAACCAAATGGATGGAAATCAACAGCCCACGCCACCCAAGGCGCCACAAAGCGGTGGTTGTACCAGAGAAGTCCCAACTGGTGGTTGTACCACCGCGGTGTTGAGTCAACGGGTGGATCCGACCCACCAACGGTTAATGAAAGCCGCTCACTAAACGGTGAGGAGAAAGGAAGAGATCGGGGAAGGAAGGAAGGCGGGCTGAAAAAATAAGGAAGTTGAAAATCAAATGAACTTGAAAGAAAATTATCCACTAGGTGACAGTGTACATAAGGTGCTTATCAGTAACATTTTGTATTCAGGAGAAATTATCCACGTTAGCCTTTTCCATCATGTTTGATGTGTTCTTGTAAAATCTCTTTGGTTTTTGTTCTTATTGAATGTTTTTCACCCTCCTGTCATCCCATGAGGCTTTCGTATATATTTTTGGTTTATTTACAACAACACTCTTTGAAACTTAATTCCACTCACTTTGCCTCTTGAAACTTAAACACTATTACTTAACACCTTGAAGCTCAATTCGTTTGTCGTCTACTGTCAAAATCCATTAAAACGATGATGTGTCACAAAGTGGGACCCACTTCTCACTTAATACGTTTAAATATATTTGAACTTTTTTAATTTTATAATTAAAACACAATTATCATGAATTAAACCCACCCTAACCTACTCCACAGCAGTGAGCATCACAATTATCATGATCTATCTTTTTCTCCTTTTCCTCTTTTTCTTTCTCCGGCCCCAGATATGCTTTTGGAGTTGATGTGCGTGGACTAGATACATTTGAGGGTTTTTTGAACTAGCTCTTTTGAAGGGGTTGAATGGAAAAGTCTTCAATGGCGATTTTAGGGTTTCTCGTTGCCTCTCTCATTCCCTACGTTTATAAATTTCAATTTTATTTTTGTTTCAAATTTGTGCAAGAAAAATCAAACTCAGAAAGAGAGTAAAAGAGAGGGATGCGGATCCTCTGCATGTTTTTTTTTCTGTCCATGACTATACAAGGCTTCTAATCTTGGCCATTAAAACTCATTAGACGGTTCAGATTGTACCAACATGTTGAATGAGTCGGTTTTTTTTTTTTTTCCGTTCCAATCCCCAAATAATCTCTCTCGCTCCCTTACCCCTCTTCTACCATTCCTTTGCTATCTCAATTTTGCAGCACAAAGTGCCTTGGATATTTGCAATTTCACTCGAGACAAAGCCTCATGAATCCATCTCTTTCTTTTTCTCTCTCAAACACAGACCACTAAATTGATTTAGTTTTATGCATTAAATGGATTTATTTTCTTGAAATCTTATGAAAAATCAAAATTTTCTAATTGGGTTTGCATAAATTTTAACGCTCAAAGATCTCAGCGAAGTCTTGTTAATCGGGGGAATCCATTAGCAATAGGGGTGCAACTCAGGTGGGTTGGGCGGATTGGATGTTCAATCCAATCCTAACCCAATCTTCACAATTCGGGTTTGGGTTGAGTTCCGGTTCATATGGGTTTAGTCGGGTTTGAGTTTTAATTGGGTTCGAGCTTATTCGGGTTGGGTTCGGGTTCCATAAACTTTATCGAGTTCAATCTTATAACACCTTATTTTGCATGATTTTTCAAATTTTAAACCAAACAACGTCAATATTAGTTAAAATTCCATTTACACACAAAAGTTAAAGCAAACAACTTAAAAACTATTTCTAATGTTTCAACCATGCAAAGTTGGAATTAAAGTACAAGACGTATACCAAAGCTTCAACAAAAAGAAATGTAAAAGTAACACTATCATTCATTATCCATATGAAAGCGAACAATAAACTTCAAGTATAGTCATTCAAAAACTTATACATAACTTATATAATATGAAATGAGATGGGTAATATATGCACAGGCGAATTCGGGTTCAAAATAGGGTTGGGTTTGGGTTGACATGGGCGGGTAAGGCGTCAACCCAACCCAATAAATGATCGGGTTAAGGTTGGGTTGGATTTGAACGGGTTTTTTCTTCATTCTAACCTACCCAATTGGGTTTGAAATCGGGTTGAACATGGACGGATTTGGGTTGACCCAACCCAAGTTGCACCCCTAATTAGCAATGGTTCTTGCTAGAAAAAAACATCCAAGAATATGGGTATGTAAGTTAGTTCAACCTCGTACCATTTGCATATGAACACAAGCCAATAAAACTCAATTAACTATTAGTAAGTTGGTCCCGGCCCATTTAACTCAACCTCGTAGCATAATTTTTCTTTAGTAAAATGACGAAAGCTTAGGGCCCGTTCGGTAGAGAAAATGAAGCCATTTTTCAGTTTTTAGAAACGAAAAGCACCACAAACTCATTCGGTAACCTTTCTGCAATTTGATTGAACATATAAAATACCTAATTTGTATTTTGGTGTTTTTTGGTGTTTTGATGAGAGATTTGATGTGGGTTTTTGCATTGCAGGGAAGAATTGGAATTGTATTTTTTCACTTATGAGTGCTTAGGGTATTTTTGAATTTTCTAGCTTCTTTAGGATTGGACTCAAGGGAATAAAATGAGCTACCAGACCCTTTTTTTTTATTTCAGAAAACAAGAAAATGAAAACACGTTTTCATTCTCCAAAAATATTCTATAAAAACAGAAAACAAAACATTACCAAACAGGCCCTTAGTAACAGTGTTTTCCCTAAATTGTCTCTTTTACTGTTCTTCCTCCCTTTTTTCTTACCAGCACAAGAAAAAGACCAAATGCCCCCTTTTTATATATACCGGAATTTTTTTTTTTCACTCCCCTCTCTTCCCTCACGCTCTTTCTATGAAACGTTTCCTATTCCCGCCACAGGTTTGCCGTTTCTTCATTAGTTAGAAGAGAGTTTTTCCTTTTGATTATTCAATAGCTGTCTGTTTGGTTACTGGGAAAGTTTAGGAAAAATAGTGTTTGAATAACTCAAAATTATAACTTCTGAGCTTCCGGCATCTAATTTTTTGTTCGTATTGTTTTGCAGGTGAATCGGAGAGGATTATTGGGGACATCTACTCAGTCTTGCAATTTTTCTTCTGAAGGTACTTGCTTTAATTTTTTTCTAATTCTTCTTGGTGGTGTCAGTAATTTACATTTGGGAAATGAAAGATTTTTCATAAGGGAGTTTTAAATGTATCAAGGATTACTACATAGCTTGTTTTTAAGCGAAAATGAAACGAGAGATAAACAGGACCAAAAAAGATTGACAGTGTTGATGGTATTTAAATGTGTTGTAATCTTGAATAAGGTATCCGTGCATCGGTTTTGAGGGTTAGAAACCTCTCCCATCTGTTAAACTCGGTCAGCTTCCACACAGTGCAGCTTCCCACCTCAATGCTAGCACCACACAAGCTTTCCCGCATCACCGACAACCAAGCGATTGTTGGAGAACAATTCAGAAATAGATAAAAATAACAGAATTTTGAAATACTTTATTGATAAAAAATACTTGTTTACACAGAATGAAATAACAAGAACAAATACATAAAATTAAATTGATACTAACTTGATTGATCACAGGTAGAGGCTAGCGTAAAAGCTATGTGCTTCGAACAGTATTTTCATCCCACTCTTGTGCTTATGGTTCTACAACGTTTGCTCGACCAGGATACAACTACCTAATTCTACAACCCGCACTAGATTATAGAATTTCTAGCGAATTGTGTTTGTGAGTTTACTCTCTGGGAATTTCGTACAGAAGATAAGGAGGAAGGAAAAAGATAATCCAGATGGAACTGAGAATTCCAATTATATAGGCTCTTTCATACCTCTTCAAACACCTTTTGGATGTATCTGAAGCCATACAACTCTCCAAAGAGTTGCGTCTATTAATCAAAACGTTTTTTAATTAATATAAATTAAAAAACTTAATTCGAAAATTAAAACTAATTGATCAGATTAATTAATATTAAATTATTATTATTATTATTATTATTATCGTATAATCATCAAGCCTAATCCACATAATTTGAAGCCCAAATCTCAATCCTCATTCCAAATGGCCCAAGTCTTAACTACTATTGTAGAAGACAAAAGATATATAAAGGATATTAGGAATTTGGTTTTCCCCAATGTGGGACAAAGTCTCAAAACTCCAATAGCGATTCCCTGTTGCTCCTCGAGCACTTGGATTGCTTCAAGTTTGGTGTTGTCTGCAGACAAATCAACCATTAGGAGAGACTGTTTGCCAATGTCTTTGATGTTGTCAGTGTTGTTGATGTTGAGTATGAGTCTCCAGTAGAGCTTACCCTTGGCATAAATTCCCGAAAAACCACCAATCACTTGAAAGTAGGGGTATGAAGTTTGCAGCCTTGTCCATCGGTTTGATTTCAGATCCAGCACCTCCACTGATGATGATGCTGAGATAGCCTTTAGGAGGAAGGTTGAGGTTATGGTCCACCATCTTGTTAAAAGAGAACAACCCTAGCTCCTAGAAGGTTCTACACAATTCCACAAAAATAGAGAAAAGTCATTGAAAAATTCTAGATAGTAAATAAGCTAGAATTATCTAGATTAATGTCTTAAGGTCTTTGTAATAGAATGTTGGTGAAAATTCTAGAAGCAAACCAAAAGAGAACAACCCCATCTCCTAGAAGGTTCTATACAATTCCACAAAAATGGAGAAAAGCCATTGAAAAATTCTAAATGGTAAATAAGTTAGAACTATCTAGATTAATGTCTTAAGGTTTTTATAATGGAATGTTTGTGAAAATTCTAGAAGCAAACCACACTTGTGGTCGGGAAGTAGTTAAGTAAGTTGGCTAGGAAGTTCTATATATATATAGGCATGAAGCCTTCTATTGTATGCATGCAAGTGAGTGAGAAGCAAAGCTAGAGAGTTAGCTTGTAAGTTGTGTGTCTCTTTTCTTTAAGAGTTGTAAGTGTTGTAATATTTTGCGAGTGTAATACAAGTAATTTGTTTACTTGTTTTGTCTCTCCAACACTTAATATTAGAGTTGTGTACTCTAATTGCTTAACACATCTTAACCCCTTTGAACCTGTCAGTTTGGTTGTCGAAACCAAAACCATAGCTGTCGAGTTCGGCTTCATTCTCCTGAATTCTCCAAGTCCTTGTCGATGCAGGATTGTATATATGATGAACATTCGCTTGAACACATCCGCCAAGCAGATGAGCCCCATGCAGGATCCCACTATTTCAAGTGGGGATTTGGAAAGGCGGTCATGATCTCAATCCAAACCATCAACTTGGACAGTGCGAAGGAGGTTAGGAATTCCAAGCTGAGACAAAAATACTTTTGTCTTCCCAACCTCCCGCAACATTTTGGTGAAGTGTCCATCTGATAGTTTACGATTCCACTGACGATTGAGAGTCTTCAATTCTCCAAGCTTTTTGATTGGTTGCTTTCTCACAATTAGGTTCATAAGGTCGTTCGAGTGTCCGATTCCTGCCATACCTGAAACACAAAACAAAACCATTTCCAACAAACATGTTCATGAATCCAAAAACTTTTCTTATCAAAACCAAAAATCCAAAAACTTGGAAACCAAGAAACAACTTTTCATATGTATGTAAAGAATCGATTAAGCCATAAAGCAAGTTGAAAAACAATGAAAGAAGAATGATGCCAAGAAAACCAGCAAGTAGAAAAACACAAAAAGAAAACCATGTCAACAAGCTATTCATATATAATGGGGAGATGAGTTTGTTACAAATGACGAAGGGCAGATGGGTTTGTCGATGGATGGGTGATAGTAATCCAAACACTTGGAAAAGAAATCCATGTCAAGAATCGAGGATTCATATATACAAATTGATGATGATGAGGGGTTTAGGGTTTAAACCATGGACGGGGGTTTAAGCCATAAAACCAGCAAGTAGAATAACACAATTAGTTTGAACCCCAAGGCCCAATCTTTGACGACATATATATGTACATAAGCCCAAGCCTCATCCCACCACTTTAATACTTATTTAATTAACCACAAGACATAAAGATTTATAAAGCCTAAAGCAAAACAGTTTTTGATCGATGTGGGATCGAAGTCTACTATTTGTATTCAAACTCCAACAAAATTTGTAATCGTTTTTCAAGTTTCCGGGTTCTTTACATTAGTTACATGTTCATCTATAGTTTGTATGACCTTGGCGTCCCCGTTCTCACGCAAGTTATTCTCGTTATGGAGGGCAGTGTCTTGTGTGTTAACCAAAACGAGTGTTATGTATTGTGTAACAATCACAGGATATAAATCAATCAAATTACACACAATTGAAAATCATTCTATTAGAAAAACTAAGAGGGCCTCAATAGAGCTTGAAATATAATTCACTAAACCATATATAACATTCCTTTTGGTAAATAAAATGATATATATAACACTTACCTCGCTGACTAGGGTGCAACTTGGGTTGGGTCAACCCGAATCAACTCATGCCCAACCCGATTTCAAACCCAATCGGGCGGGTTAAAATGAAAAAAAAACCCGCCCAAACCCAACCCGACCTCAACCCGATCCTTTATTGGGTTGGGTTAATGCCTTGCCCGCCCATGTCAACCCAAACCCAACCCTATTTTGAGCCTGAATTCGTCTATGCATATATTACTCATCTCACTTCATATTATACAAGTTATGTATAAGTTTTGAAATGACTATACTTGAAGTTTATTGTCTGCTTTTATATTGATAATAAATGATATGTTACTTTTACATTACATTTCTTTTTGTTGAAGCTTTGGTATATGTCTTATAATTTAATTTCAACTTTGCATGGTTGAAACATTAGAAATAGTCTTCAAGTTGTTTGCTTTAACTTTTATGCGTAAATGAAATTTTAACTAATATTAACGTTATTTGGTTTAAAATTTGAAAAAATCATGCAAAATAAGGTGTTATAAGATTGAACTCAATAAAGTTGGGCGAACCCAAACCCAACCCGAATAAGCCCGAACCCAATTAAAATCCGAACCCGACTAAACCCATATGAACCCGAACTCAACCCAAACCCAAATTGTGAAGATTGGATTAGGATTGGGTTGACCATCCAACCCGCCCGAGTTCACCCCTATCGCTGACATACAAACTGTAGCCAAACAAGTAATAACAAGCTGCTAGGGCTAACCTAGAAATTAAAAGAACGGCCCTCCTCCTCCTGCATCCTTCCCAAATTGCCCCCCTTTTGAACCCGCAAAATTTCACTACATCCATGCCATATATAGTGATTAACAAATGATATTAATTAATTTAATTACAAGAGGAGAGTGCAGTAGCCGCTCCCCCTATAGCATCGAACCCTGCTAGGGAAAACAGGTAAAAACTTATCTCTACTGTTTGAGACCATCCGAGCACTTACGCTCCTACTGCAGTAACTGCATCTTCGTTGGTAGAATCAGGCGAACAATTTCCTCACAGGACCTTCACCCATAAGTTCTGTATATGTTCCTCAACTAGCTTCAACATTAAGCACTTACATTTTGCACACCAGCCATACCATTAAATGTGCACCAAACGCAATCATTAAATGTCCAATGTATAGCATTGCTTAAACATTTCAAGTTAAAAGATCAGAGAAATTTACTAATTAGACTAGACCAGCAAGAAAAAATAAGGCATAGGTGTGGTAGAGGCAAGGGAAGAGACACAGCGATAGATTACAGGATAATCACTCAAACAAGTGTTCTAATTCCAAGAAACTGAGGAGATGATTTAGAAACACATTTTAGATGTGTGTGTGTGTGGAAGTACCGTGTTCACGTATAATGAACAACCGAAAGAACTAACGACAACGAGTGTCTTTCGCATACAACAGCCACACCATGTTCTATACGTGAAGTGCAATATGTTAATTTACCACCAAATTGGGAGTTGGCATGGCCGAGGAGGAGGAAGTGAAGGTGGGTTTGGAGAGAAAATGTTGGGGTGTGTTTAGTCATTTGGAGGGAGGGGGATTTCAGAAGTTCGTTGGTTCCCGCGGTTGTGTTGAGGCCAAGTTAGTTAGAGCTTAAAGGATGTGATCATTTCCTTTTTAGGAGAGATGAAATGAAACCCAATAGACACGTTAGAAATTGGGGGGATTTTTCAGAATCATTGCAGGGTCACAAATGGTTTGGAAATTTAGTGGGGGACTTGGAAAATGATGGTCAATGGAGAGTGTAGAAAACCCACCAATTTTTGGGGGGACTTGCTTTGATCCTTCCTGACGTTTTTCATTACCTATAAATTTCCTGACGGCACGTACGCGTTTGGTAAAACAAGTGTGGACTAAATCCAAACGTACGAAGGCATAGAAGTTTCCAGGAACGCGAACGCCTTTGTTGAATGAAGAAAATTAGAATTTTGAATCCATGTTTTCTACTGGAATTTACGGTTAGGGAGAATAAATTTCTACTGGTTTTTCCACTGATATAGACAGCAAAAAAAAAAAAAAGTAAAATTCTACACAAAGAATAAGGAAAATGCCGGAAATAAATAAGGTTGTGTAAGAGGAGAACAAATGCCGACAGCGATCAAGTGGTATTGGAAAACAAGGGGTTTCATAGGTGGGGGTTGTTCTCTTGATACACTCACTTCAATTTGTTCTGGAAGATGCACAAAAAATTCAAACATTCATGTGGGGGTGTTAGGAGAAAAAATGAAAAGTGATCATCGGGTTAACTGCAAATTACTCCTCTCTCCGCCAAGGGCGGAGCCAGTGAAGACTCAGGGTAGATGAATTTAGTGCTATTAGATGAATTTATTTTGTGCTGCCTTAATTTTTGTTATTTTAGGTTCACCTTCCTTAATAGATTTTCTGCTTCGCCACTGCTCTCCACTCACTCGGAGAAGTAAGCGCATGCATTAGAAAAATGATCAGAAAGCATTAGCAAATTGGCATGCTTATACCTTTGAGTTAAAAGTGACCAAATTAATGTAAACGGAATCTCTAATATATAGTATACACACCCCATAGTTAGTCTATCAACTATATGGATTCCGTTATAAGTGATTCTTTGAACACTCAAATTTTATTTTTGGACACCCATCAAACATATGGGCTCCAAAGAAATGTATGAAAATAAATGGGTGTTCAAAAACAAAATTTGAGTGCGCATTAAACCACTCTTCCGTTATTCTAGAACATGACAGCAAAATCAGTGGGCAATTCTCTGACAGATCTTGCACCTATCTATATATATATATATAGTTAAACTCAATAATTGATCTATTTTTCTTAGAATTTTGTGTTACTATGTTAACTTTTGAATAAAAAACCAAGCTTCAAGGACTTCGCTGATAACTTGAATACAATGGTGCTTCACATATAGGAGTTGCTTAGGTCCTTTCTTAGGCCATTCTGTGGTTAGCATTTGCCACGTATAAAAATAACTCATTAAAAATATAAAATTTTGGTATACGTCTCAAACTGTAATTTACATGAGAAGCCAAATATTTCTTCAGATCAATAATTATATTGTCATATACTCACATGTTGGTGCAAACCGTACGGAAGTTTGATGACTCACCAGTCACCGCTTCCATTTAGTCACTGACTCACTGCCCTAGTTGTATTATTTATGTATATATTAATTATATTTTCCTTGTTCCTTGAGATTAGGAGTTCCTAATTCTTCAAGGATTAATTGGTTTTAAGATTACAAATTTAGCTACAATACTTATATATTTTTAATACAATTATTATTTGACAGTTAAAATACTAATTATAATAAATATATATAAATATTTTAATCATTCTCTTAAATTACTTATATAAAACCGGCAACTTTTTACTTCCATGCTACAGTGGTTAAACACTAACTTTCCTAAACCTAGACTGAAAGTTGGACACTAGTCTCCGCTGCTATGCTCAGTTTTGGGTTTTGACTGATTGGTTAGTCCCCTTTGCTTGTTATTAATTAAGTTTGAATTTCTCTTATCTTATTATTTGTAAAGGAATAAAATAAAGAGAGCTTAGTTCTTAGGATTTTTTTTTGTATTAAAAAAAGTCTCAGTTTTTATGGTCCTATAATTTGGTTCTTTCTTCTCCTTTCATCATCATGTGCCCTTCTAGCTAGAAGCAATGCCGGTCAATGGAGGGTCACAAATGGCTTGGAAATTTAGTGGGGGACTTGGAAAATGATGGTCAATGGAGAAAGTGTAGAAGACCCCCCAATTCTTGGGGAATGTGCATATCACTTAGCTGTTAACTTATAGAAAAAATCTTGAGTGGTACGTACTATTCAAAGTTTTTTATTTACAGTTGCTTAGATCCTTCTTGACGTTTTTCATAACCAACAAATAGTAATCGGACACGTATGTAAAGAAAACTCGTTAAAAATTACAAAAAAAGAAAAATTTATACACACATGTTGGTGATAATAAAACAAGTGTTGGCTAAATCCAAACATGATGTCCCTGAAAGGCAAGAAGCAAGAAGGCATTGAAGTTTCCTGGAACGTGAAGTGTTCAAGTGTGAACGAACGCCTTTGTGTGGCGGATCCAAGGGGTGGGGAGGGGGGTCCTCCTGGGTTCCGGGACCCTACGGAAGTTGGGAAACATAGGGACCTGAGCAAGTGATGCTCAACAGGCCTTGGGACAAGCCTTGGCAAGTTGATAGTGTAAATTTAAACAATTATGGTGTAATCTTATCTTAGTTCTTGTATGTTGATATCATGTTGTAACACGATTACTATATTATGTAAGTTCATAACGTTCCCTGTTGTAATAGTAAGTCATTGGTATAATCATAAACGTTAATATTGTAATTCAACCACGTTGAAGTACAAAAACCTATCTTGACAATGTAATAGAACGTCCATAATGTAACTATCAACCTTGTTATATTAATAATCACTTCATTTTTTATCATTAACTTGAATCTTATCATAATTACGTAACCTTGAAAATATAATTTTGAATCATCATACTGTATCTTAAATGGTACCAACAAAAGAAGGCACCGTAAAATCTCCCAAATGTGAATAGAATATTTTGAACGGTTCAATATACAGTTCTATATATATGATAGTTTCCTTTGATCGAAACCAACCACTTGTTGCGGTAGATAGCTTAAGGCTTTTGTTCACGCCCCATCCACACCCCGCAAGGCTTTTGTTCTTGGTGAGCTCTCAAAATGCTTTTAATTGTTATTCTTAGTACTACGGTATAGTTGTATTATTCTTCATGTGCTTGTAAGTACGATGATTTATATTCGACGAGAATTGAACCTAAAACCTCTCACTATAATAAGTTTTTCAACCATAATATGTTTTCCTTTTCTCTAAGTTCTAACTTTTGGGGGTTTGGGTTCTTGTTTAGCCATGTCATGTGAGAAATTTAATTTGGATTACAACTGACAATAAGAATGATTTTACGTTTTCAGAGGAAAGAGCTGGAACTTTGGGTTATAATAATTGGTGAATAAGATGTCATATAGGGATGCGTTGAAGGACGACGAGAAGTTGCAATCCCTCGACACCCGTACTGCAGAGGTGATGAAAGGCTTTACGGGTGGACGAGGTCTTTCGATTGATTCTTTTAAAGCAATCACAGAGTTTCTGCGCGACTGGAATGACCAGGCTGTGGAAGCAATCTTAAATTACAAGGATCTTGTGTGGGACGGCATCATCAGCAACTCCGAACTCTCAAAGCTCATCCAAGACTACTTCCAGTGTAGCTCGCAGAATCTGAGTTTCCTGTCTGAACTGGACAACTTCGTAATGGCGGCCGCCGACAGCCAGGCGCTTATCACACATGTAGTTGGGCAGTACTATGAGAATCATGCGTTGGTGGAAGTGGAGAAGATGAAGGGCATTTCGGAGAACTTGAAGAATCTCAAGGCCTATATTGTAAGCGGCGATGACCATTCAGCTGTAGGGTTTCTTCAAAAGGTTCAAGTCTTGCAGGCTCAGCAGAATAAACTGCTTGATAATTTGATTAAGGAAAACGAGAAGCTAGACAAGTTGAAATCCGAAAATCAGCTCAATACGAAGCAGGAAAAAGCTCGGACGAAGGCTAGAACGATAATGTTCGTCAGTATTGGGCTTGGTTTAATTGCTTTCGCCGCTGTGGCAGGGGCTGTCGCTCCATTTGTACTACATCTTGGTATTGCAGCTACTGCACATATCACTGGAGCAGCGGGCGTGGCGGCTGCATCACACGCCCATGGTGCTGCAGTGGGCGCGGCGGCTGCTTCACACGCCCATGGTGCTGCGGCAGGCGTGGCTGCATCACACGCCCATGGTGCTGCGGCAGGCGTGGCTGCATCACACGTCCATGGTGCTGCGACGGTTTCTGCGACGGGCATGGCTTCTGTTGCGGGCTTAGCCGGCGCCGCTACTCAAATTTTGGGGAACCATTGGCTTTCGCCGTTCTTAGCAGAATACACTGCGCTTCAGGCAAAAGGGGACGTAATTAACTCAATGCGGACGGGTGCTATGGCTGTGATTAAGGAGTGGGGCGAAATTGAGTCGCACCTTCATAAGGTTTTAGGTTCCACTGATTCACTCTTGCGCAACGCAAACCAAGCAAATTATACAGGTGTGAAGACCGCAGTGGATAATATGAAGAAGAACCTAGAAAATTTTAAAGAAAATACAGCGGATTTACAGACTAAAAGTTCGACATGCGCCGCCGAAATAAAGAGGACAAGGGCGGATGTTCTGAAGGCCATGAATAGTCCACGGCCCAAAAAATAATTGAAGACGGTAAACTTTGCAAAATTATAAGTTATGAGTGTGCCTGAATATCTACTGGTCTTTACTTGCTTTGTTTGCTAGTAATATTATTTTTATTTCTAGTGTCACGTGTGTAAATTTCATTTGATAAAATTTTGTGTCCACTTAGGACACACTCTCCTCTCGAATTAAGTTTGGTGCTTATGTAGCAGTGTGTGTGTGTGTGGAGTGGTACTCTGAATTATTACTCCTGATACCCAAGTAACCACCCCGACAGAGTAATGTACTAGTCGGAAGATGTGAAAAATGTTTCCGCTCGTGGTACTCTGAAGCAAGCAAGAAAAATCAGCAAAGAGAGCTAGAAATATAATTCACTAAGCAATATATAACATTGACCTCGCTGACATACAAACTGTAGCTGAACAAGTAATAACAAGCTATTAGGGTTAACCTAGAAATTTAAAAAACGACCCTCCTCCTCCTCCTGCATCCTTTCCCAAATTGCCCCTGTTTACACTAAAAATATCCACTAGGCCTGTATCTATCTCTCCACTGATAGCATTAAATGCAAAGCATTCGACATTTTGGAGGGAAAATATTCTATGTATAAAGAACCCTCTCAGTGGGAGTAGGCTGATCAGAGATATTATTCATACCTTCATGATTAAGCCTTACCTCGCAGAGTTTTCAAGACAAATCGCAGGCAAAGATTTGACAGCTACTGTATAAACCCCAACTGGTCTATATAAACGAAAGAAGAGTTCAAGAACAAGGACACTCAAACAATCAAAAAACAGAACACTTAAGTTCAGAAAACAACCTACTGAGGAAATCTCTCAACCCTCTTTCAGCCTACAGATCATTTAGTTTTATTTCAACTGGATAAAACTCTCTATCTGTTGTCATCTCATTCACACTACTTATGTAGTTCGTGACTTTGAGATCAAGGATTAGAATCCTAGGATCATACCCCCTAGCCTCTTTGAGGAATAGTGAATTAGCTCTGCAATCAAATCCCTTCCATTTGATAGTATCGAGTTACCAATTTTAGGCCAGCGTGTCTTTGATTATTTCCCTTTACAAGGAAGCAGCATCAGGACCATCCCGATGGATCTATATCCAATCCGATGGGAGTTTTATCAATCACACATGACCCTTATATGTAGGATTATTATGCTTTTATCTATATAAAGTCTTTTAATATCAGTTCTTACATTCTGTCTTTACTTTCAAGTCTTTATCTTCTGTATTTACATTCAAGTATTTCAATTTCTGTCATTATTTTTAGTCATTCAATTTCAGTCTTTACTTTTCTCATGTATGCGAAAGAGTGGTGTGTTTTGCTATAACCAGTTTATAACAAACCCCATCTTGGCAGTCTCTGGTATAACATCGAGAGACAATTAAAAGTCCTTAACAAGCAAGGCAATAAAAAGAACCTAACAAAGAGGCTATCCGATAAGCCCCAATCTTTTGTAAGGAAGTTATATTACTTGTGGCACAAGTATCTAACACGTTTATAACATAACTTAACCTCATCTAACAACATATTATTCTATTGGTAGAAGCCAATAATGGCACGCCTGACAAACACACCAACATAAAGGCCTCATAAGAATTCCTCCGAGGGAATAAAAGTGGAGCCTGCTAAAACCCCAATAGCAAGACTGTGATATCCAACGGTTAGCCAGCGTATTGTTCCTTGCCTGTGTCCTACCAAAAGGCCTTTGAACAGCCCAGCCCCCTTTTTAACCCACAAAATTTCACTACAGCCATGCCATATCTACAACAGGTAAAAACTTATCTCTACAGTTTGAGGCCATCCGAGCACTTACGCTCCAACTGCCGTAACTGCATCTTCGTCGGTAGAATTAGGCGAAACAGTTTCCTCTACAGGACCTTCACCCATAAGTTCTGTATCTGCTTCCTTGCCCTTGGCTGCTTCATCATCAACTAGCTTCTCCGTAAGCTTTGCTGTAAGTTCCTCCAGAGCAGTACTATTCTCGGACAAAAACCTTTTCAAAGAAGCATCCTTGCCACGAAACTTTGACCATTTAAGTCGTACATTGCGCCAGCTTTAGTGACGAATTTGTTTTTCAATCCCAAATCAATGATCTCTGATTCCCTACATATACCCTTACCAAACTCAAGCTCTATCTGAACAGTTTCTAAATGGTGGAGCGAGTTTGTTCTTCCTATCTTCACTTGAACTTGACTTCCTAAAGTCTGCATGGAAAATTAATTTCTTTCAAAAAAGGATGCATCAATAACATAGCATTTAATCCTCCACCCAAAACGAACATGTGTAAATAAGCCATGTTACTCAATTCAGGTAATATTTTTGATCAGATGACTGGATGATAAGCCTAAATAAAACCTAGATACTTTCAAACTGGTAAATGAGTACTCAACGACTACCAGGAAACACACTCTCCCCAAAAAGCAAAGTTCAAATTCATGAACAAAATAGAGCTGTTGGTACCTACACTCTTCACCCTTCTTTACAAGTCCTATTCTCCTCATATTAAGGCGCCTGAAGCATAAAACTTCAAAGCATTGCCGCCACAAGTAACTTCAGTTGGCCCCACCAAATCCTCAAAAGTGAAGCTTCATCCCTCACCTAAAGATAGGCAAACAATTAAGGAAGTCTGAGCTCCAGAGCAAATATTCATACAAGTCAAGTGAAACCATATAACTGCTAAATTATAAGATTTTATGTTGTGTAATTGTATCAAATATAAAAATGAAATTGCACGCCGATACCTGATTTGTAAAAATTAATATTGTCTGTGATAGAGATGGAATTGACTCAATTTGCGAAGTGCCTGGCTCATTAGTCTAGCTGCATTGCCATATAGACATCAGGCATGCTCAATGAACATGGAAAGGATAGCGTGTATATTTCAAGTTTGTATTTGAAAGTTTGTTGTAATCCTTTAACTTAGTTTGACTAGGTTTCTTATCCTTCTCTTGTATAAGTTGTGTAACGTTGAATGAGTAAAAATCAGTTGGAATCTCAAACTTTACATGGTATCAGAGCTTCGATCCCTTTTCTGGGCCTCTTTTTTTTGGCATTCATGGCTGCTTCCTCTTCTCCCTCGGTGCCCAATATCTCAATTGGTTTCTGTGAAACTCCGGAGACGAACCATCTTCCCTGAGAAAGTTAAGTTAAACCTTTCTTGGTTGCCCTCCTCCTGTCATCACCACTACATACCACTGCGGCTGCTACGTCTCCTGCTTCTGAAGACTCAACTGTTGTTCCTCCTGTGGTTACCTCTGCTCCTAACCCGGACTACTCTGGTATCAAATTGACCAGACGTTGGTCAGCCTGCTTCGAGCACTCTCCACTGAGCCCATTCTTTCTCTCACGGTTGGGTTGGGCTGTCTCACGTGAAAATCTGGGAGCACCTTCGTCATCGCTTCTCTCAACAATCTCTTGGCAATGCCACCCTCTATCGTTTTTAGCTCATTTCTCTTCGGAAGGACCAAGTCCATCCGCGGAATATCTTGGTCTGCCAAGATGCTTGCTGATCAATTGGCGTCCATTGGTGGGCAGGTTCCCCAATAAGGATTTAGTGACGTATGTTCTTAATGGTTTGGGGCCTGAGTACGGTGTTTTTTGTGACTGCTTTGACGAATTTTCCTCCTCTTCCGGAGTTTACGAATCGGTCTCGGTTGCTATTATTTGAATCTGGCAAGCTGTGGCCCAAGTTGCTGTTGTTCCACCGGCTGATCCCTCTCCCCAGGCCTTTTACTCTGCTCGCAACAATAATGGTGGTTCCTCTGGGAATCGTGTGGTGGTTCTTCTACTCGTGGTCCTGGGTTCGAATGGGTGGGAATCGTGGTCGTTTTCCACAGCCGTCGTCCTCAGAATGCTACTGATGATGATTTATCTCGGGCCTTTGCTGGCATACATGTAGCTGGTACTCCTGATCCTACTTAGTATCCAGACACCGATGTTACACATCATATGACAAATGATGCCGTTCGATGTTCCTCTTGCACAGCCTACAGGGTATGGTTCCTCTGATCAGGTTGTTGTTGGTACTTGGTAATGGTGATACTCTCCCTATTGCCTTTTACTGGTAATCTTTCTTTTGCGTCAGTGTCTTTTATTTTCGTCTGTCGCAGGTGTTACATGTTCCTGCAATTTGTAAGAATTTGTTGTCTGTTGCTAAATTTGCAAAGGATAATTTGGTTAAGTTTAACGTTCTTTCCCTGGGGTTTTGTAATTCATGATTTAAAAAACTGGTGTTATTCTTTGGGGCCGTGTGAAGATGGATCTACCCCGGCCATAAAACATGGTCGCGCATCTAGGCGTTGGTCTGCATCCAAACGTGCTTTTGCATTAAGCCCTCTTTATGGCATAAATGGGCGTCTTGGGCATCCGTCTAATCAAGTTCTTAGTATTTTAGCGTCTTCTAGTCAGTTGTTAGGGACTTCATTTTCTGCATTTCCAATAAGAAGTTTTTAATAATTGTGCACTGGCAAAGTCCCATCACTTATCATTTAAATCTTCTCAACATTTTGTTTATGGCACCATTTGATTTAATTCATTCCGATATATGGATGTCTCCAGTTGCCTCCACTTCCGAGTAACCTCCCACAACCATCAGGCTGTTTTGTCAATTCCTTTATTTCAATCCCTCTCCAAGTTTTCACAGAGGTTTGGCTCTCTGCATTTTACTTAGGGCGCGAGCGAGACACAGAGGTAGAAGGAAAAGGAGGGCGACAGACAAAATGAACATCTTCTTAACTTTCTGTATATTTTTGTATTTATGTACAAGTAACATCCTAGACAAGAGGAAAAAAATGAAGATCCCATTACACACTGCAACTGTCAAATTAGAGCACTTCCACCCATCACACAATTGCAAGGGCAATCCAACCCAATTGCCCTCCAACTCCAAAGAACCTCCATAGGTTCCAATTGCAAGGGCAAGAGGTGGGCCATAAGCAAGCCCAACCTCAAGCCGAAGCCGGTTGTGCCAGCCCAGCGCCCGACGGTGGTGACATCACGCTAACGTCGGCGTGACGATCGACCACACATTTATAATTTTTTTTAATCGGGCGCGTGCACAACACACGCGAGGGGAGGAAGTGGGCGACCTTTACGTCGGCGTGGGACCCGTGCTTGTCGAGGTGACGTCGGCCCGAGCCAACGGCTCTATGACGTGCGTTTTCATGGCCGTTAGTTTCCAACGGCTAGTTAGCCTCCCCAGACCGTTGGATTTCCATGGAAAAAAAAAAAGTTGCAGTTGTACCACGTGGCACAATACAGTGCGTTCGATTAAAATTTGAAAAAAATGAATGGCTAGGATTAATCAGGCCGTTAAAAAATTTAAAAAGATTTACTTTATTTTTTATTTTTTTATAAATACCCCCGATCATCTTCTTCATTCCTCACACCACCTTTCAAATATTTTTTTCCTACATCAACTATATTTGTTTTCACCTTCCAAATCCTTGTTTTACAAAAAAAAAAAAACAATTATAGGTGAGAAGGCAAATTGGTCGATCGCCGAATGTTGCATTAATGGAGGCTTGGGTGCGTGTGACTCATGACAGAATCCAACGGAAATGAGATGAGGGTCGAGAAATGTTGTTCATTTTTAATTAATTATGGTTGTTGTTTATTTTTAATTAACTATGGTTGTTGTTTATTTTTAATTAATTATGGTTGTTGTATATTCAAAACGTTCTTAAACACACCAAAAACATTAAACACTTAAACACACAAAATTTAAAAAATAATATTTTCCTTGTCCTTGCCCACTACCTTGCTTTCAGCGGGTGGAGTTATGGCTGATATTGTTTTGAAGGGCAATCGAGTTGCCTTTGCCATTTGCCACTTTGCCGCTGCCTCCATAGCAGGTGGAAGTGCTCTTAAGTGAGCTATGACATTTGACTTGCTTTTTCTCTTTTATCAATTTTCAATTGTATTTAGCTTTCGTTAATTTAGGATTGTTTCTATGAATTTGGTTGCCCAATCCAACTATGGGTAATCTACGTATTTGTACTTTCCCTTTCTTAGAAAGGAAAATACACAAGAATTCATAGGTAATCTTCGTATTTGTAATTTTGCAAACTATATAATGACGAGGAAAAATTTTTATTTTATTTTGTTTATATGTCAATTAGCTACTTTTTCAAATGCAGTTAACCATTGTTTATATCAAATTTTAATCAAAATAACATGCGTATGCGTGCCGTGATAACGAAAGTCCAATTGGCAAAGAGGCTAGTATTAAATAAATAAATTGACTATAATAAGCAGCTCAATATATATCTCTCAGGTATTGAAGGGTAGTGATGAAGGGTAATTTCAATGAAAGACAGGTCTTTCATTTTGATCTCTCTTTATTCCCTCTTTTTAAATTACGTCACAAATTGTCTAAAGACCAATGAAGGTCAACTAGAGCGACAAATCATGAAGACCTTGAGCTCGTTTGGTATCTTAGTATAGCGCCTTTGGATAATCTTAATAATACAAGCCGGGTGTTTGGTGCGATTCATACTAAAATAGTCGCCCGACTAATTAAGCCCAGGTCCACCATTTAATACTCCTCACACCCAACTAATTATACTCCCAAAAACCTCGGGACAATTAGTAGGGTAGCCTGCACCGCTCTCTGCGATCTCGGTCTCCCTCTCTCTCTCGTTCCTCCCTCTCTCCTCCAAGCTCGCCACCAACCCAACCCTCTCTCTTCTCAGGCTCGCCACCAACTCACCCTTCTCTCTCCTCGAGCTTGCCACCAACCCAGCCCTTTCTTTCCTCCGAGCTGCTTCTCCAACCCGACCTACTCTCTCCCGGCCAGGCTCGCCACCAACGTAGCCCTCTCTCCTCCGGGAGCTGCGCCACCAACCCACCCCTCTCCAACCCAGCCCTCTCTTCTCCGAGGCTCGCCACCAACTCACCGCCTCTCCTCCAGGCTTGCCACCAACCTAGCCACTTTCTTTCCTCAGAGCCAGCCACCAACCTGACCCTCTCTCTCCCCGTGAGGCACAAGCCACCAATGGCCCTCTCTCTCTCCCTCCAGGAGCCCTCTCCAACCCAGCCCTCTCTTCTCAGGAGCTCGCCACCAACTCACCACTTCTCTCTTCTCCAGCTCGCCACCAACTCACCCTTCTCTGTTCTCCGGGCTCGCCACCAACTCACCCTTCTGCTCCTCCGAGGCTTGCCACCAACCCACCCCCTCTCTCTCCTCCAAGCTCACCACCAACGCCCCTCTCTCTCCCCTCCCTCCCTCCTTCACTGAAGACAAGCTCCCCAACAGCAGCAGAGCTCCACTCGACGCGACGACAACCCACATCAACAGTGGAATCGCGAGGGGATGTGAAATTGACGATGGCTTTGGATTTTTTGTACGATGTGAAATTGTGGGATGTGTTGGTTTGGATTTGGTTGGGTAAAATTAACGGGATGTGTTGGTTTGTTTGTGAAAAATTATTATGATACGACATATCCGATGCATGGAATTAATCCGACCTTTGCATCAAACGCCCGATAAATTTAGTCGATTGTCTTTGCCGACTAATTATCATTTACGGCTAAAATAGTCTGGTCAAGATTGTCAAACGAGGCATGACTGTCAACGAGATGATAGAACATGAAGACCTTGACAAGAACGGTAGAATATATGTTTATGTCTTCTTCAGATGGTTCGTGGATGTTTCTGAAGGGAGGGTGAGTTCAATATATATTGAAGCATAAAGAGGAGAACAATAGAATATGTTTAAGTTCTCTGGATGGTTTCGTGGATGTTTCAGGAGGGTGAATCAATATATATTGAATTAAAAAGGAAAATGATTTCTATGATGACATGTCAATGATGCAATATTATGTAGAAAGAATTCGAATATGACATTTATCATAAATACGAAATCTTCGATAAAAATGTATACTATACTTTGACGTTATTCTTTAAATAAGCATCTCTCTTAGATTTGTTGAGAAGAGATAGACATGTCATTTACACTTTTTTCTCCATAACGTCAAAACCTCTTAGGTCTTTCATAATTGGGTCAAATTTTTAGGAATTAAACTCATACATTGTGTTTGAATAATCTTTGAGTCAAATAGGGGTGAAAGTTCAAGAGTGGAGGTACTTGAGTGTAATATATAGGTCTCATATAGTGTATGACTCTCACAATTTCATATATTAAACTCACACTATATAACAATGTTTTATAAAAATTAATTCATATCAATTATTGTGACCCTAAAAATTTTTGCTGAAGTGCACCAAACCCTCCAATTTATTAATGAAAGGAGCCATTTCTTTAAAATGAGAATATACCTTACAAAATAAAATAAAATATTTTGAACGGTTCAACATACAGTTCTATATGAAGGCGAAGCCAACTACTTCTTACGGTAAAGACTTTGTTCACGCCCCATCACACCCCGCAAGGCTTTTGTTCTTGGTGAGCTCTCCAAATGCTTTCAATTATTATTCTTAGTACTCTTTGTATAATTGTATTGTCTTCCTTCTTTGTAAATTACGATGATTTATATTCGACAATAATCAAACCTAAAATTTCTCACTATAATAAGTTTTTCAACCATAATATATTTCTATTCTCTGAGTTCTAACTTTGGGGTTTGGGTTCTTGTTTTGCCATATGATGTGAGAAATTAATTTGGTTACAACTGGCTAATAAGGATTAATGCTTTTACGTTTTCAGAGGGAAAGAGCTAGAACGTACTGTACTCTAGATGTCATCCGAGCCCAAGGACGAAGAGTTGGTATCAGCTCATATGGGGATGCGTGCAAGGACGACGAGAAGTTGCAATCCTTGACACCCGTACTGAAGGGTGAGTAACAGCCTTCATGCGGGTGGACCGTCTTTCGATTGATTCTTTGAAAGCGATCACACCGTATCTTCTGCGCGATTGGAATAATATGACTGTTGACGCAATCTTTAAATTACTAAAGTTCGTGTGCGAGGGCTTGATCCACAACTCGAATTCTCAAAGCTCGTCAAGACTACTTCGAGAACAGCTCATAGAATCTAAGTTTCTTGTCTGAATTGGACAACTTCGTAATGTGGTATAGGCAATACTCATATCACACGTGTAGTTGGGCTGTACTATGAAATCATGCGTTGGTGGGAGTGGAGAAGATGAAGGGCATTTCGGAGAATTTGAGAGGATCTCAAGGCCTATGTTGTAGGCAGCGAGGACAATTCAGCTCTAGGGTTTCTTAAAAGGTTGAGACTTGCAGGCTCAGCAGAATCAACTGCTTGTTGCATTTGGCAAAGGATAAGGAAAAGGGCTAGACAAGTTGAAATTTTGAAAACAAGGAGCTCCAAGCAGAAAAAGCTCGGGGCAAAGATTAAAGTGTATTATGTTCGTCGGTATTGCGGTTGGTTTGATTATTTTGGGCGCTGTGGCAGCGGTTATCTTTCTTCCAGCTGTACTACTCTTGGTGTGCCGCTGCTGCGTCCACGGTGTAGCAGCGGGCGTGGCTGCATCCCACACCTCCATAGTGCTGCAGCGGGTCTGGCTTCATTACAGACTGTTGTGGGGGCCTTGCCACCACTGCTTATAGCGCCTTGGGAAAACATTGGATTTGCCGTTGTTAGCAGAATACACACACACTGCTCTTCAGGTAAAGGACAATTAACATTAAATAGAGTATGGCTGTGATTAAGGAGTGGGGCAGATTGAGTGGCACCTTCGCAAGGTTTGTAGTTCCATTGGTTCCTGTTGCGCAACGCAAATAAGCAAGTTACAGGTGTGGATAACGCAGTGAATGATATGAAGAACCACCTAGAGAAGTTTAAGGATAATATTACTGATTTGCAGACTAAAAAGTTCGACATGCGCCGCCGAAATAAAGAGGACAAGGGACGGGTTTTGATGACCATGAAAAGTCCTACCGACCAAAAAATAGTGAAGATAGTAGACTTTGCAATATTATAACTTCTGGTGTGCTGATTACGTGTGTATTTTTATGTTCCGTGCTTTTGTAAAAATTTGGTTACATAGACTGGTCTTTACTTGCTTTCTTTTAGTAATTCTATTTTTATTTATTTTATTGTGTAAATTTTTTCATTTTGATGAAATTGTGTCCACTTAGGACCTTTCTCTCAATTATTAGAAATAAAATATAAAATATTTCTTGTTTTAACTGCTTTTCAACGCGTATTTTAAACACTATATAGTATCTCAAATAAACTCCTTAAATGAACTTCTGAATTAAAATTTGAGGAAGTTGGAAAAAATAACTACAAAAAAACAATGCTCCCTATCGTGCTTCTAGAAGGCTCTTTTTTTGAGATGAATAGAACTTTCATTAACGTCAGCAAAATTTGAGGTAGCATGCAATGGTTTGTGCCAGATTCAAGTTTGGTGCTTGATGTGGCAAGTTACCACCCCCGACCGACAGAGTATAATGTACTAGTCCGGACGATGTGAAAAATGTGGCCGCACTTGGTACTCTGAAGGACGGAAGAAAAATTGGCAAAGAGAGCTTGAAATATAACTCACTAAGCAATATATATATATATATATATATGTCTATATATATAAACATTTTTCGGTAAATAAAATGATATATAACATTGACCTCGCTGACATACAAACTGTAGCTGAACAAGTAATAGCAAGCTAGGGTGAACCTAAGAAATTTGAAAAACGACCCTCCCTCTCCTGCATCCTTCCCAAATTTCCCCCACTTTGAACCCTGAAAATTTCCTACAGCCATGCCATTAATATACAAAAGGAGAGCACGTGATTCTACCAGCTGCTCAGGAGAATGCAGTGTGGCTTCCCCTATAGCATCGAACCGCCACGGAAAACAGGTAAAAACCTATCTTACAGTTTTGAGAGGTCAATTCAGCTTTTCCACCAACTGCCGTAACTGCACATACCCGTATTGGTAGAATCAGGCGAAACAATTTCCTCTACAGGACCTTCCTCCACCAGTTCATATCTGCTTCCTTGCCCTTGGCTACCACATCATCAACTAAGCTTCTCCGTAAGCTTTGCTGTAAGTTCCTCCAGAGCAGTACTATTTTGGACAAAAAGTTCTTTTCAAAGCATCTTGCCTTTTGAAACTTTGACCATTTAAATTGTGCTGCTTCAGCTTCAGTGACAATTTGTTTTCAATCCCAAATCCAATGATCTCTGATTCCCTACATATACCCTTACCAAACTCAAGCTCTATCTGAACAGTTCTAAATGGTGGAGCGAGTTTGTTTCTTCACTATCTTCACTTGAACTTGACTTCCTAAGTCTGGCATGGAAAATTAATTTCTTTCAAAAGGATGCATCAATAACATAGCACCTAATCTTCCAACCAAAAAAAAAAAAAACACAAAAAGAACATGTAAATAAGCCATGTGACTCAATTCGGGTAATATTTTTGATCAGATGACTGGATAGTCTACTGAAAGTAGCCTAAATAAAACCAAGATACTTTCAGGCTTCATTAAACAGGTACTCAACGGCAATTCAAAATTTTAAATAAGCATAGGTAATGGCTACCAGAACTACCTCTCTCCGAAAAGTAAAGTTCAAATTCATGAACAAAATAGAGGTGTTGGTACCTACCTCTTCACCCTTCTTTACGAGTCCTATTCTCCTCATATTAAGGCGCACTGAAGCATAAAACTTCAAAGCATTGCCACCACAAGTAACTTCAGTTGGCCCACCAAATCCTCCAAAAGTAGAAAGCTTCGCCCTCACCTAAAGATAGACAAACAGTTGGAGAAGTCTGAGCTTCAAACAAATATTCAAATAATGATGTGTACAAAAGTTTTCATGCAAGTCAAGTGAAACCGTATAATTTCACAAAATGATAAGATTTGTATGTTGTGTAATTGTATCAAATATAATAATGAAATAGAAGGCCGATACCTGATTTGTAAAAATTAATATTGTCTGTGATAGAGATAAAGAGTGACTCAATTTGCGAAGTGCCTGGCTCATTAGTCTAGCCTGCATTGCCATATGAGCATCACCCATCTCACCATCAAGTTCACCTTTAGGCACAAGTGCAGCCACCTGTCATCATATGAAAAGCATTCATCTACCGTGCAAAGTCAAAGACAAAGTCTGTCTAAAAAATATACACAAAAGCCTCATGAGATGATATGAGGATCAAAAACATTCAACAAGAACAAAAACCAAAGAGATTCTACAAGAATACATCAAGCATGATGGAAAAAGCTAACGTGGATAATTTTCCCCGAAAACAAAATGTTACTGAGAAGCACCTTACTTACACTGTCAACAACAACAACATCAACTGAGCCACTCCGGATTAGAGTGTCTACAAGACTGAGGGCTTGCTCACCACAATCAGGTTGTGAGAGAAGCAGATTCTCAGTGTTTACCCCAATAGACTGAGCTAATGTAGGATCAAGAGCGTGCTCAGCATCAACAAAAACACATGTCCCTACATAAATTAAGTTGCATAAGGAACTCAACATCATGACAGCAGCCAATGTAAAAATCACCAACAGACGATAATTAATATGTTAATTGACATCAACAGAGTAACCCACACCAAAAGATGGTCTCATCAATTCTTCATTAGTAAATGTTGAAACATGAAGAATTACCAATTTACATTAAATGTCCAATGTATCGCATCGCTTCAACGTTTCAAGGTAAAAGATCAGAGAAATTTACTAATATGACTAGATCATCAAGAAAAAAATAAGGCATAGTAGAGGCAGGGGAAGAGGCACAGTGATAGATAGGATCAGATATACTTTTTACAGGACAAACACTCAAACAACTGTTCTAATTCCAAGAAACGGAGATGAATTGGAAACACATTTTAGATGTGTGTGTGGAAGTACCATGTTCACATATAATGAACAACTGAAACAAAGAACAAGAAAGTAAAAGTGTCTTTCGCATACAACAGCCATACCATGTTCTATACATGATGTGCAATATGTTAATTTACCACCGAATTATAGTAAGAAATGTCATAGTCTAACCTCCTTGCTTCTGTGCTTCAGCTATTACATGAAGAGCCAGAGTAGTTTTCCCAGAAGCCTCAGGGCCGTATATCTCCACAACACGTCCCTGCAGAAACTCAATGAATGAATATCACAAGAACACAAGAAGCAAATGCATATTCCACACCGAAGTATAAGGTCAAATCTGTCTCGCGACCTATGCACAAAAATAATCATATGACAAAGGGTACAAGTTACAAGCTGCTATAATGACCCTAAACATTCAGCTGATTACGTATGCATGATACCTTTGGAAGTCCACCAATTCCCAGTGCTATGTCCAAAGAAAAAGAACCCGTAGATACCACTGGGACTTGTCTAGGAGAGACGGACCGACCAAGCCACATTATAGATCCCTTTCCAAATGAGGATGTAATCTGATCCAGGGCTTGCTTCAGGGCTAACTCCTTCTTTGACAAATGCTCATCACCGGAGTCACTTCCATCCGACTTAGATTTCTTTCTACCTTCAGACAGAAGTTCAATAGTTTTAAATCATAAGGAGCACAAACCGTGTTTTATGTCAGCACATAATGGATAATAGCCATCCTATTATAACAAGTTAATAAATCAATTGATAAAATTCCACGCCATACAGAAGGTATATCATGCAATGCAATCGTTCAGACGAGGTCACAAAGTTATTGAAGTTTACAACACATCTAAACACCATCACAGTCTCTCTTTTCCAGTCCCGTTTCTCTCTCTTTTATTTTCGCTTGTTAACAATCAAATGTAGTATTCCTTGATAAATTTAAAACTCCCTTATAAAATCTCCGAATTCATTCGAAACAAATAAACAAATACAAAAAATCAATCATTTCCCAAATGTAAATTACTGACAGCAAGAAGAAGAATTAAAACAAAATTAATGCAAGTACCTTTAGAAGAAAAATTGCAAAACTGAGTAGATGTCCCCAAAATTCCTCTCCGATTCACCTGCGAAACAAAACGAACAAAAGATTAGATGCAGGAAGTTGAGAAGTTAATTTTGATTAATTAAAACACTGATTTCCTAAACTTTCCCAGTAACCAAACAGAAAGCTACAATCTTCAGAAGAAAAAGCTTTCTTGTTTCACAAATGAAGAAACGGAAAACCTGTGGCGGGAATAGGAAACGTTTCATAGGAAGAGCGTTTCGGAGAAGCCTCGCCATGGGAAACAACCTCCAAGCTTCCAAACCTCCACAACCCACAGCTTCTCCGGAATCAAATTAGAGAAGGGATTAGCGAGGTAGAAGCTGACCGGAAAATCAACTTAGGAAAGTATTCGAAGCCATGCATATGCAGGCAATGGCAGAGGAAGAGAGAGAGAGAGAGAGAGAGAGCCTGGGTTTTAGGGTTTTGGGGTTTATTTCCCTCCTTTTTGAAATGCTGGAGTATCGGAGAGAGAAGTGGAAGAGTGTCAGAGTGGAGAGTGGAGAGCTGACTGTTTGGGCTCAGGGTTTATGGACTTTCCTATTGATTTAGGTCTGGAAACGTGACGGCCCATTTAAATACAATGGGCTTTTCCTTCACTCTAATTTTGTATTTATTTTTATTTTTATTTTATTATTTTATACAAAAACGACACTGGAGAGGAGAAATACGACATTGTAACCTCAAATGCAAAGATAAAAGCTCTAGCTCTGGTGAAGGCCGAGTCATTCCTCTATAACGACACGACATCATTTCATTGTATTAGTACAGGGGAATAATAAATTGACCCATTATACAATTTGGAATGCATTTATGCCTTTTAAGTTGGTTCATTCAGATTTCCTAAAAAACAGAAGTTGAATAAATTGGAAGCCTGATTCCTCCACTTGTTTATAAATCAGCACTTTCAAGTTCTTGAAAATTAAAGTGCTTTTAAAATTACTGAAAGAGTTTTTGATGAAAATGCTTTTAGAATCATTAGTAAAAATGCATGTGAATTATGAAAAAATACTTGAAGTATTTCTTACAAGAAACACATAATTGCCGCTTCTTTCAAAATGCACTTCAAACGCTTTTGAAACCCGATAATACTTTCACCAAAAACACTTTCAGTTATTTTAAAAGTACTTCCAAACGAGCCAAAACACGTCCAAGGACTATTTGAAGAAGCACTTTCATTTTCAACTGATCTTCTACCTTATTGCTTCTCACATTTTCAGTGACGAAACTTTTCGGGGCCTAAAAGAAAAGTGATGAAACTTTAGGCGCCTAAAAGAAAAATGATGAAACTTTAGGCGTCGGTTGCTATGTCGCCAACAACTAAACAACCAGTTAGAAAAAAGCGAGAGCAACTTATATATATAAAACGAGTTCACCATTCCAATTGTTTGTAAGAATTTCAACACCATTGTTTTAGTAAATTGAAACGTCACGTATTGATAAACCCGTTACACATAAGTCATCCACATCTTCAGATTTCCAACACAAGATAGAGAAGATCAAATGAGAAATAAGGGCCGAAAATTACACAAATCATTAATAGATTACTAAAAAACGTTGTCCATCAAATTCCAACATACGTCAACAAATCACAATGACATCCAAACCATCTTCATCACATTCCCCCTAAACCAACATGGAAACGAAGATGAAAGACTCCGACTATCACTCACCATATCGCGTAAGGTAAAAAATATGTTGACCATACAAAACTGCCCAGCAACCATTTTCTATCAAAACAGTCTGAAGGTCCAACGAGAACTCCCAGCTACTCAACCCGCCTTTCCGAAACAATCATATTCTACTGCTGTTTGCATTCTGGAGGCCTCTCACCCTGCTCCCCGGTTGGTGCTCTTGCACTCTTCTACATTATGCAACACATGTTATCAGTATGTGCAACACAAAAAGTTCATTTTCGAAACAACAAAACAATTAGATATTCAACTTATAAACAAATTTAAACAACTAGGCAACATACCTTGTGGCTAGCCGATGTCTGCATCAGAATCAATTGCATAAAAAAATAATAACCGTCAGTTTAAACTTCAAATAAATAATTCAAAAACAAAGAGAAGAATGCAAGCGGAGATACGATGATCAAAATGTTAAAACACTGCACCTTCTTTTTCGTTTTGCCTTCATCTTCATCGTCTTCATCATCTTCCTCATCCTCTTCATCCTCATCCTCATCCTCTTCCTCATCTTCATCTTCATCTTCATCGTCTTCATCTTCTTCTTCCAAGTCTCCAAAATCTTCTCCCTCAATAGCCTCTCCAGTAAACCATGAAACAGCGTGGGGGATGATCTTATCTCGAATGGTAGACCTACACAAAAAATGATATGCCAATAAGAGAAGAAACAAGTAAACAAAGCACACGATTACAAAATTCCCAGAATATCTTGGCACTAGTAGAACCAATGGAAAGAATCGCCATAGTAACAAGCGCAGAAATCTGTCTACAGGTAGAGGTAACAAACTCACCCAATGTCATAATCTTGTTCCATCTGGTTCTGGAGTTCCTCAGCCTGTTGAAAAAGTGGTACAAATAAGACACTAAAAAGAACAAAAATCCTTAAAGACAAACAAAAAGTAAAGAAGAGCGTCTTACAGCATCTTCATCAATATCTTCGTCATCCTCAGGGACTTGAGGCGGACGGAAAAAGTTGAAGAAACTTTCGCAGTTTTCAGTTCTAGTTATTGGCTTAGCATTCTTAGATCCCTTCTTAGGCTTCTTCTTAAGGAGCTTCTGTGTCAAGCATTTAGCAGGATACCATTCAATCTCCGTCCTACAAAACCACCAGGCACCAGATATTGTAATAAAGTACATACAAACAACCATGTATAAGCCATCTTGGTAACACAAGTATAAACTAAGAAACCGAACTATTTAGCACAAGGTAAGGCAGGAACCGAACTTACCCTATTGCTTTCTCGAGAATGGGTTCATCTTCATCAATCATGTGGTATGTCTTTGTCAAGATAGAGTTCTTAAAATAGGGATTGGTGTCAAAGTAGAACTCCAGTTTGAAGCCCTTAGGGTTATCTATCCTAAACCACTTGATGTCTCTAAGATATTTAAGAGCACCTTCATCACGCTCAGATATCTGGTGATACAAAAAAAATAAGAAACAATTGAGCCGACAAACAACAATATAATTATAAACATCAAATATGGACTTTATGCACAAATAACCACCTCCTCAGCTAGGACTTCATTGTTTTTCATTGCATTGAGCCAGAAATCAGGCACTCCTTTTTCTGCAAAAATAAATACGCAAAGACAAGAATTAATATTTGCACACAATAAATAAAACCTATATAGGTCCTGAATAACTATCAAGAGTATACCTTCAGAATCTTTACCCTCTTCATCTGTTGCTGCTTCATTAGTAACTCCTTCAGCTTCAACAACACCATTTACGATCTCGAATCTCTGCAGAGTGATCAGTACAAATTATTTTAAAACCAAATACATGCAAAGAAATGAAGTTTAGCTCGTCGTTCGCAAAATAGTACTAGACCGCAAGACAGAATCTATGAGGATATCAAAAACAAGATATCAAGCACACCAACACAGGCCACTGCTACCTCACTTAGGCAGAGTAGTGACAAGCCACTAAACCACGTAGCCATACAAAATTAAAAAAACAAAACAAAACAAAAAGAAGCATCCCTCATATGAACCCTTCATATTTCAAAATATACAATATAGAAAACTTTGAAGCATGTAGAACAGTAGAATACCTTGGTATACAAAGGTTGGTACATTTTCTGATACTTGGCTTCAAGTGCTGCTCTCTCCTCGAAAAACTTCGCCTCAAGTTCATCATGTTGGGTCTGCAAGTAGAGAAAGCCTCAGGGTGTTTCACTCATCGAAACAACATACGCACTTTTTTCATATTCCATCCACATAATACTAAGAGATTTCTCAGGAAGTTGCATCCAACCACCAATACAAGATATCAGCTCCAACCATTTTGTCAATTATTTCAAAAACCTAAGAAATACGCGAACTAAAATATGTTTAAACTATATTTTGTCAATTATTTACAAGTGTTTAAACTATAACATACCATTTTGTCAATTATTTCAATCAGCTCCAACCACTCTGATTGTACAAGTGTTTAAACTATAACATACACCGGAAAACCGTCACATCAATCAAAAATATGTTTACTAAAAAGAATTATAAACGAAACAAGATTTTAATCTATTTAATCAATCAACCAAACAGAGTACGAAACACATGAAACTATGAGCAATCCAGAATATCAAAGCACTAAACTACAAGCTTCGGAGCGAAATCATACCTGGATCTCTCTAAGAACATCGACCCGCTTTCGGACTACAGGCGATAGGCTCTCGAGGATATCAGAGTGCTGCCCCGCCAAACTCTCTATCTTATTCTGCGAAAACACAAGAAACACATACTCCATCAGCCAATCAAACACTTAACCGCAAAAGATAAACAAATTGAAAGCTATTCAAACCGTAAAACTAAATTTCCTGCTATTTAACAGAATAAGTGTCTGTTTGGTTGCCTAGAAAATTGAATACTGACCTTGAGAGCATTAACGAGGCCGGCTCGATCCACGTCGTTGAGAGCTTCAGAAACAAAAAGAACCAGAAGCAGAGTAAGATCACCGCATCAGATTACAAAACATCAGAAAGTTAGAGAGAGAGAGAGGAGGATAGAGAGAGAGTACCACCAGAGGAGAGATCGGACATGTTGATGTAATCCTTGTCGCTGCTCATTCCGATTTGCAGAGAGGGAGGGAGGGAGGGAGGAGGAAGAAGAAGGCGGCAAGCTAAAACCTAGAAGCGGTGGGAGGGAGGAAAGGGTAAAGGGGGGCTTTCAAAACGTGGCCTCCGTTAAGCCGTTAAATCCTCTCTCTCCCTCTTTTTAAAAACCTAACACCTTCTCTCTCTCTCTCCTCTCTCTTATTGTGGCTGGTAGTGCTGAGCTGTCAAAAATTTAAATATTTCCAATTTTATTATTTACATTGGGCTGGGTTTGGTGGCAATGAGGGAAACCCAAAGTTATGTTTTTACCTTCTTTGTTCTAAGTAAAGTTGTGGTTAGAAAAATTTGAGCTATGAATCTACATTTATTCTGATCTTCATGGCGTTGAATGCTCATGGCCGTCTCGCACCTTTCCCCCTCTCTCCTCTCTCCTCCCTCATTTTAATGGTGAGATGGGTGTAAGCGTGTCTGTACGCGACGTATAAACACTCATGAATCTCTGCAAGAAAACTATTTATTGAATTTGGAAATGTTGGGGTCGATTGAGGAAAGATTTACTAATCGTATATACTCGTATGGAATGACTGTTTGCTTTCCAAATATATGATATCTTGTTGTGGTGGATCATCACTCTTAAACCAAACGATCAAACAAAATCATTAACTATTTAATAATTCATATTCACAGTTTGACACGTTGCCAACTATTTGTGCTTTTTATGTTGAAAAGATTTTTTTGGCATGTTTTATGTTCATCTACATCATGGATATGGCATGTTTAATTATAGACATGTAATGAGAAAAATTCTAAGCACGATGCATTTGATAGAAAAAGATTAAAAATCATCTAAGGTCATACTCATAAAATCGTGTTCGAATAGCGCTTGTCATATGCTTCTTCGGGAAGCACTGTTTTTTTAATAAAAAAACGTTTAACGTATTTCTAATGAAGAACTTGTGGCAAAAGTGCTTCTTACAAAAAGCAATCCCAACAAGCTCCAATTATCTTTTGCATTTTCATACAAAAAACCAAGAAAAACTGAAAATGACAATGATGATGAAGTGATACAAGAAAAGCCAGTCATTCCATAAACTAAACAAAAGCAAACATTCAATACAATAGTATTCGATCTCTGGAACGCCTAATACAGTAGCTATTTGGATAGCACTTCTTATGCCTACATATGATTGTTGATACTTGTTATCCCTTCTCAAGCTGTTCAGAATTGACCGAGACCAAGCCGCTTATCCTGCAATCCGATATGAAAGATTGTTTCTTGCAACCCCTCTTGCCCTAGAAAAGATACAAAGATTTTTAACAAAAGATGATCTTATAAATTTCGCGGAAAAAAGTTTCATGATTCTTGTGCCATCTTAACCATCGTTTTCAGTGCTTTCTTCATCTTTCCCTTGATCACCACTAGCTGCTGGCTTCTCAGGAGTCACAAACCGTCCACTCATAGGATCAACAGGTCGTGTGTCACGCGGCCCTCCCTTACGTCCCATTGCCACCATTGGTGGTGGAGGCAACATCCCTGCTCTAAAAAGAATGCGCTGCACAGGATCTGAAGGCTGAGCTCCAACAGATAGCCAGTACCTGCAAAAAGAGTGAACAAAAATTGATCGGATACAGTCGATAAACTTAATTTCAAAACAGAAGAAACTTTTAACACTTTAGCAAAAGAAAACTAAAATACAACAGAAGACATTAACTATCTCATAAGCCTCGTAGGAAAAGTTGTTTCGGCTTCTCAATATTTCAAAAGAATTCAATGATTGAGATCTAGATAACTAACAATAACTTCCACAAACAAAGTGCCTTGATCAAAATGTGACAATTTTTCAGTGAGCACATATGTATAGACTCGCAAAACATCTAGCCTCTGTCATCATTAGTGGGTCAAGATTTACACGTGATAAACATGCACACCCTTCAGTTCTGGCACATAAGCCTTTATAAGTTAACCCTAACAGTCGAGCGATAATTTGTATATGCTGACATGCATGAGGAACAATAGGAAGCATATAATCAACTATAAAGCTAAACAGTGAACATCCTTCATACCAATACATCACAACTTCCCAAAGTTAAAACTAAAAACATTGATTTTGATTCTTAAACAATTGGGGACAAAAAATCGAAATTTAACTGATAAACAAGTACCACTACAGGCAATTCACCGATAATTAAACATGCGAAATGAGGCATTGCCGAAAGACACTTACTTCACTCTTTCAAAGTTCAGACCCATTCGTTTTCCACCATCTTGGCCTGTAAAATTTCATAAACATTGCAGATCATTAGCATATCACTAACAATATTACTCAGCTGACAAAAAACCCAATACTTTCTCTGAATATTCACATTCAAAATCTGGAAGATATAATTTTTCAAACATTTTCTTGGCAGCCAAACACTATCCATGTGAATTTTGACCAAAATTCAGTAAATTCTGCTTTACCAATATAAAAAAGCTACATTTCTATTGCTTCCATTAAACAAAACCCAATCAGAACCCACAAATGTTTGAAAAAATACAAAATTACTGAATCAAATACACAGATAGAGAAGCAAGAGAAGACCTGGCAAGGGATTGTAGTAGCCCAAGACTTCGAGGTGCTTGCCGTCTCTTGGAGATCGGCTGTCGGCAGCCATGACCCGATAAAACGGCCTGTTTTTGCATCCGAACCTTGCCAATCGGATCCTGACCACCATTTTCTCAGCTCCACAAAACGATCACCTGGGAAAAATTTTATGTAATTACAAAAGTTAATGAATGATATATGGTTAAAAATTTTTTTTCCTTTGCGAAGTCTCTCATAACTCTAGATACTTTATCTTTATTTTCATCCTATAGGTGTGCTAGCTAATGGTCATTTTGTTGCTACTTTTCATGCAAAAGGTGTGCTAATGATCATCGCATTCTTACTTGCATATAAAGCCCTCACATAAATGTAACGATATGGAGTTCCTCATGAGAAAATAAAACTATTTTTGTATGGAAAAATCTTATTGTAAATAGATATACTATAAATATCATCCAGTATCTGGTGCATGTTCAGATTAATTAGATTCAGAGTGAAAATTAGAACAAAAATATAGAATTTTAGCTTAAAATTTGAACCAAACTGAATAATTACTCATAAAAACACAACATGCAATTTTATGGAAACTCGTAGGATTACTGAAAACTCGCCGGAATATTTCAGAGGTTAAGGTTTCCTTTGATTCACCTTAAAATGAACAGAAATTGAATATGCAATACCTGAATCTATCAAATATGCTGCTTCATTTCAATTCTTAGACAGAAAATACCATCAGCCAATAACAAAAGGGGAATAAAGTAGAACACCAGTAAAAAGTAAAATAAAATTTAAAAAGTGAACGAAAATTAGACAACTTTGGAAGGAGTTTGCAAATGCCAGAGAGTTGAATGTGTGTGTGTGTTTTAGCATCAAATCGAATTAAACCCAGCAAACAAATAAAACCCAGAAATTTAAATGAGCCAAAAAAACCACTAACACCACTTCAATATCTACTTCAAACAACTAAATAAACAAAAAACCCATAAAATCCCAACAAAAAAAATCGAATCTTTAGTGTTTTTTACAACCAATTAATACTGGGTAATCAGTGAAATCAATGAAAAACCTATCAAATGCTCGCAACAACAATCAAAACCCCAGAAAAAATCAATCAAAAAATCTGCCAAATACCGAAAAAAATTCAAATTTTCTCAAGATCTATTGCTGTAGGATGTACCTGAGTTCAATAGAAATCGATTGGTGGTGATGTCTACCCACGTCGTGCCCAGATTCGACTGAAAATTCGACGGAAAAACCGGAGTCAGTCGCGAAGAGAGAGAGAGTCGGGAGAGAATGAGATGAACAGATGGAAAATTGAAACCCTGATTAGAGGATAACTCACCAGCAAACCCAACCTTTTCTGGGTTTAAAATTTTCGGATTCGTGCAAGCAAAGCTCCAATGTTGCCGGAAAGGATAGTGATTTTTGGGCAAGAAGAATGGCGGCGGTGGTTTAGCTTTCTGAGAGAGGAGGGAGGTTTCACTGTCCCTAATCTGAATTACGAGCGCTGGAGGAGAAGGAGCGGAATGACCCCACACGTCAACAGAGTCATGGTAAAAATGGAATCTCAGCCACGGCAGAAATGAAATAAGAGGGGCAAATTTGAAAGCAAACTAAGAGTCATGGCAAAAATGAAATAAGAAAAAATAAGTGAGGGCAAAATTGAAAGTACACTGTGCTTAAAAACCGTCAGTTATTTTCCAGCTTTAGTATAGATTGAACAAGTAAAAATGTCCGCGTGTTCCTGCAAGTTTATTGTTTATATACATATTGTTGAGTAGGTTTGAGAAAGCTTAATTAGTAGGTTAAAATGTGAAGAAAAAAAAATTAAAATGAGTAAATCAATAACTGAAAACATCTAACTATATACAATTTTAAAATTGACTTCACATTAAGAGTTCAAAGCATATTTTTATTGATTTTACATTAAGAGCTTGTGTACAATAAATAGGGACCAAAATGGCAGACATCCAAGTCCAAACTATATACAATTTCAAAAATTATTTACATTTCTTAGTCTTTCAGTTTGCACATATAATCTACTAACTTTATATTAATAGCCTATGTAGAGCAAAAATAATTCACGTGCTTTATTTCTCATGAGTTAACTTCTTAATTCACTGTTTTTGGATTCATAACAAACTTTTCGTATTGGTTTGTATTGCCACTCAGTGCTTCACTCTTCTTTGTCCTCATTTTTCTCTAGATGTGATTTCATTGTTAGCTGGCAAGAATGAAGTGGTAAAAAAATTAATTTTAAATGGCCTGAAAGTTATAAAATGTTGTGGATAAAATACACATGTGTTAAATGTGATTGTGTAAATCCTAGGTAGATATGGATTAGGATATTCCATTATGTGTGGGATTTGTTTCCTAATGTAATTGTACTTCTTTCACTATAAATAAAGGCACCTGGCATGAGGAATTAATATCACAATACAGAATAATTCCTCAAGCCTTCTCTATTTTCTCTCTTCTCTTTGCTTGCCGCACCCCCTCAGAAATATTGGCCACAACATAAAAGACTTTGTGCATTAACCAATTAGATTGAAATGGGCATGTGTTGTAAAAAATTGGAAGATTTAACACAAATTATCGAAATTGTAGAAAACAAACTAAAGTGTTCAATAACAAATTTTTTATATTAAATTGAACTCGCTACTATTTTCGTCGATTTTCTGATCAATTAAATAAAATTGAAGGAGTTTAATTATAAGAATGATATTCTACTGATTTTTTATTTAGTATGCTGTATTACAATTGAATAAAGCACACATTCTAAAGTCTAGCATCCCAACAAATCAAATAATAAAAATTAAAAAATAAATTTTAAAAACTTGGGCTCGAAGTATCGAGAGTACACCCGGCCCATGACCCGGTGATGATGAAGGCGGTTAACGCTTACCCGCTGAAAATCTAAACGGGATTTCAAAACCCTTTTGGATCGTTAGGGTTTCTGACCAGAAGGAATTCGAATTTCTTCTGTAATTTGGGCAACAATGGAGGAAAACAAAATCGAAACCGAAATGCCCTCCCAAACTCCAATCGTTTTCCCTCCTCACCGTCGAAGGCACCTCAACAGCGGAACGTACCGTACATTGGTCCGAATATTCTCTCACTTCTCCGACGAGTCGCAGCATTCAGTTGCCGATCAAACTGTGGCTCCGGAGCTCAATCAAGGTATTTGAATCTGCACAACTCAGTCTTAAATTATGTTTTGTTACTGAGAAAATCGAATTTTAGTTGTTGAATTTGATTTCTTTATCATTTTGGTTGCTCGAAAGTGAAAGATTGGATTTTGCGATTGGAATATTTAGGTTTAGCTGTAAAGTTTTTGTTTTTCTTTAATTAGTGAGCTAATTTAGTTCTAATTGTGTTTTTTTTTCTAATTTTGATGTATTTGATTTTGTATTAAGATAATGGCAGCAACGAGTCGGTGCAAGAAGCTGAAAAGGAAGTGCCGGAGAATTTTGAGTTGGTTGGCCCCGACAGTACGAAAGTCAGAGTGGCTGATGAGAGTTGTGATGATAATGATTTTCGAGAAAGGATAGAGCAGATAGAGAGTTTACTGAGCGTGGAAGAAAATGAGGATTTTTCGGGACTGAAAGACGCGATAGACATTGAAAATATTCTTGCCATTGATTTAAAAGATATGGGGTTTCTTCCTGAGCAAATGCTGGTGGATGCGCCAGAGTTGGTTGTGAAAGGGAATCATGAACCCTCGGACGCATCATTGGACCAGAACCAGAATGGCGGTGATAAGGCTGCATTGTTGACTAACGAAGAACATGTTGAAACTGTGGCATCTCAAGATTCGGTTCAAATGGTTTCTGTAAGCCATGGTTCATCTTTAAATACTGTTGAGGTGACTGAAAGTTTAAATCCAAGAGAGTCTAGTGAACACGAGCATTCCTTGTCGAAGACTAGCACATTGGATGTAGAGCCTATAATGCAACCGGAATCAATGGAACTAGAGACTTCTGTTTCTGCCAAGGGTGCGAGGGAATCGTCTATTCCCATTACTGAAGTTGGAGCGATTAAGGAGACAGAAATATTTAGTCAAAAGATCCCTGAAGCCTTTGATTTCTCTTTGAATAAAGATATGGTTGCTGAAGCTTCAAAGCCTACTGATTATAGCAAAGACAAAAGCTCGTCACGAGAAACTAATTCTTTAGAAGTAGACCATGAAATGCAGGAGAAGTTTAAGGAACTGGAGGAAACAGTTTGCGATATAACGGCAATGAATTCTACCAACCATATGGGTGATGGAGATATTGAAGAGGGAGAAATTTCTGGTGACGATGGGATGGATGACAGATCAAGTGATGTGCTTTTGCAAGATACGGTAGTGGTTGAGGAAAAGAAAGTTCACGAGGGGCAAATATTTAAAGATGTAATCGATAGAAAAGAGCAGCCTTGTAAGGAAGCAAATGACAAGGATTTTGGTTCCGGTTCCTTTTTGGTGGACGTGGTTGAGGAAGGCAAAATTGGTAGAGGGGTGGAACTCAGGGAAAGTAGTAGGACTGATATGATTTGTAATGCGGAGGTTGTTCAGGGTCAAAATGTAAATGACTCTAATCCTTTGCTAAATGGTGGAAGAATTGAAATGAAAGATAATCGAGTTGAAATGGGTATTGGCTGTTCCGCAGCTGGAAACAATGGAACCGCATCTGAAGAAAAGGTATTGTTTTCACATGTGTACTCTTTGTTTTTCCCCTTAAATTGCATACATGTTGATATTTTCTGTTTTATTGTTGTATAGTCATACCATTTTAGCTGTTCGAATGCTTCATTCCTTAGACCTTGTATTCAATTCATTGGGTATTTTGAATGCTGGATCGTCATCAAAATTTTGATCCATAAGTTATTGGTCTTGTTTTTCATTGTGTGCAGTGGGATGCTGCTGGTGCCTGTAACAAAAGAAAGCGTGGACCTCCAAATAAGGAAAAGAAAGAAAGGAAGAAGGTATTTTGCTGTTGTTAATTTCTCATCGTAAATTGTTTCAAAGAGATCTTTTGCGATATTCTTTAGAACTCATCCTGGCGCATTCCAAAAACTAATTGAGAAATTTTTAATGCCGAATTGTTCAGCCCATGAGGGCTTATATTAATATTTCCTCTATGAACAATGTATTGTGCAGGCAAAAGACCGAAAGAAACGAGCGGAGAAGAACAGGGAACTTGGTGTTAAAAGGCTGAAACTGCAACCAATACAGAAAACAAAAACTGTAGCATATTGCCGCCATTACCTGAACGGAAAGTGCAATCTTGTATGTACTGTGTTCTCAGTTATATTGTTTTTGTTTCATTTATATTTACTGTTTAACCGACTAGAGTTTCACTTTACGAATCTCCTAGAGCAGGGTGCATTCTTATTGCTTATTGCAAAGTTGATACTCTGAGTTTTGTTCCTCAAAACTAATATTCTATAGAGTTGCCAAAAGAAATATTTTCTTTTATCTTTTAAATAATATTGGGGCGTCAATGATCTGGCATCGTTTGATTTCCTTCCCTTAGCTATCTCCTTATTGTTATCACATTTTATCTTTGTTTGACAGGGTGACCAGTGCAAGTATTCACATGATACAGTGCCTTTAACAAAATCCACGGTAAGTTCACCCTGACTGTGTTTTTAATGCTTTCACATGATGCTAGTTTCTTCTTATTTGTGAAAGGATTGTCCTACGAGTCCTTCTATTAACGCCCCATTTGCTAACGCCACCTCCCTTTTGAAGATCCATGAAAGGTTAAATGTATTATTCTTATCTTCCCTTCTGGTTTTGCAGCCCTGCGGCAAATTTGCACGAAATGAATGCATGAAAGGTGATGACTGCGGGTATGATCATGAGCTCTCTAAGTATCCCTGTCACAATTTCAGAGACAATGGTTTCTGCGGCAGAGGTGATAGTTGTCTGTTTTCACACAAGGTAATTCTTGTCTATATAAGATGTTAATTTGAGTCACTTACAATGTAAATCCTTCTTGGAAAGGTCTATCATTACACTATGTTACACCTTTTACTTTGCCAACTATCTGTCCTGAATAGCTATCATTATTCATTAGAACTTACCTAGTACATTTGCTGCTAAAATGAGTTTATAATCGCTAATTTACAACGTTTCTCAGATGCCATCCAAGGAAGAGAGTGAAACTGCTGCTTGTAAACCTGAATTGAAGCCTCGCATGGTGCAGAGTAATTCCAGATCTCAAGAAGTCAACATCAGTGGTGCCTCCCAGCAGAATGTCCATGCCTTGGGCTTCTCAACGGGGATCCATTCTCACAATAATACTAAACAGAATGCGACGGAGAATGTTTTGAAGCAGCCTGAACTAGCTACCAAAGGAATTAGCTTTCCCTCTATTCCGAAATCATCATTGGTTCATTCTAGCATGCCTAAGCAAGGAGGCTTAACCCCCGATAGGAATATGGGTACCAAAGCTGGGAGCCAAATAGATCAAAGTCCATTAAGTTCTGTTCAAAATTCCAATGAGATTTTAAAGAGAACTCCACCAGTAACCACTCCTAAAGGAATAAATTTTTTATCATTTGGCAAGGCTTCACCAGATGTTGCAAGGGGTAAAAGCCAAGTCAGCCATCAGACCAACCCAGGTGTGTCAGGGACTGTACAAAACTCGAATGGGATGCTAAAGTCTGATAAAACGGCAGCATCGCGGGGAACAAGCTTTAATCCTTTCAGGAAATCTTCGGTAGCTAGTTCTACTGGTGGTCAAAACTTGAATTGGATGCTACAGATTAATCAACCGGCAGCATTGCAGGGGACAAGCTTTAATCCTTTCGAGAATTCTTCGGTAGCTAGTTCTAGTGGTGGTCAAAACTTGAATGGGATGCTACGGGATAATCAACCGGCAGCATCGCAGGGAACAAGCTCTAATCCTTTTGAGAAATCTTTGGTAGCTAGTTCTGGTAGTGACCAAAACTTGAAAGGGTTTAAACAAGCTAGTCAACTGGCAGCATCGCAGGGAACAAGCTTTAATCCTTTCGGGAAATCTTTGGTAACTAGTTCTAGTAGTGACCAGAACTTGAATGGGATGCTACAGAATAACCAACCAGCAACATTGCAGGGAACAAGCATTAATCCTTTCGGAAAATCTTCTGTAACTAGTTCTAGTAGTGACCAAAACTTGAGAGGGATTCTACAGGCTAATCAACCATCAGCATCGCAGGGAACAAGACTTAATCCTTTTGAGAAATCTTTGGTATCTATTTCTAGTACTTCAAATCCAGTTAGCTTGACTTCCTGCGGGGGTAATGGTAGTGATAGGGATACCCGTGAGAGTCAGAATACAGCTGATAATTCTCAAAAATCAAGCGCTGCCTCATTGAGACTGCCATCTTCTCCAATTACTTCAGGTCAATCTTCAGATCACGTAGCATCCAGGTTTTGTAAAGGTACAGCAAATTCATTCCAGAGGGGACTCTTTTCTACCCTAGCATTTGCAGCGAAGTATAAAGCTCAAAACATGAACCAGTCAATTGGTTCGACTAGTACTCAGGTTGATAAAGGAAACTAGAATCTCAGCATCAGCTACAGGTCTGCAGAATGAATCAGCAAAAGCTTTTGAAATTTTGGATTTCTTGTCTCGCATTGGTAGTAAAACCAACCGGTGAGTGTGTTGCATGGTGTTAAGCAGTGAATGATTCCGTAGACTGGATTGAGTTGCAAGAAGGGGATACTGCAGCCAGAATCGAGATTGTTGTTTGTTCAGATTGGTCAAATATACCAGAAAATGTAGAAAGCTGGTGGGCGGCATCTCACTGGCTCTCAGTCTGCACCAGTAGTAAGTCATTCGTACAAATTCGGCCGCTGTTAACAAGGTACAGTTTGCATTTTTTCAAATACCGTTGTAAGTAATGTTTCCTTATATGTTCTTGAAGAGGTAGTTCTGTGGCACTGTGGTTTAACAGGTAAAGACTAACTTTTAATTTTATGTTTCTTATTCTTTATTAAAATTTAAAAGTAATTTCAAGGAATTTGAGAGGTCCAACTTCAGTGGTACGTACCATTACTGTTAAATGGTTAAGATTCATTTGGGCCCCACTGCAAATTAATCTGAACCATTCAATAGTCGTACCATTGAATGGTACGTACCACTCAAGATTTTTCCGAATTTGAGGGCTTCAAATATAATGGATTTTGGCGACTCGGGATCTTCTTCGTTGAATTCATTTCAGCCTGGCCAAATTTTGTAACTGTAAATCGATACTCGATGAATACCAATCTCTTGTGACTGCATTCTTAAAGTTGAGTTCCCACTCCCCAGCAATTTCTTTAGTTATTTGCTTCTTCGGTCGTAACTTTGTTCTTGTTGCTTTCATGCTTCGGTTTAGTAAAAACCCAAGTCATTTACTGCTATATTTGTGTAAAACAGATGTTCGTGGTAACAGTCTTTTGGAAAACCTAAGTCGTCCACTTTCCGCCACTGCTGGAAAACAGATCGTTTAGGTATCGGATTTACTTACTAATCTGCTGCTCTTCGCTAATAATCCAATGAGTCCTACTATACATCAACGTATAGCACGCATTGCATTTTAAATGACTCAGATCAACGCGCTAAGCTCATCCAGCACGTTGCTTGGGCAAGCCAAATTGCGCGGGAACTTTGTAATGCAGTAGCCATTGGATTATATGTAAGATATTTGGGGCTCTTGTGTTGTTATTGTTAACTTATTTAATATTAATATCTACATGATAAGTTTGATTAGAGATAAACTAAACATATTGCAACTTTGCTAATCTTACACAAAACTGTCGATTAAGGTAATATATTATCTTTACACATGTTTTTACCTTTCACTCTTTTCAATTTTCGACTATCGAATCGAATGAATTGAAGAAAATCAAATGACATAAATTAACAGAGTGTGTGTGCACCACCTTATATGTAATAGTTTTTTGTTATATTGTGAATCTAAACTACACATCGAATAAATAATTAATCAAATTAGTGATATTAATTCACAATCTAGCAATATAAACATTTTACGTTGTCGTATCTTACAATATTTTAGGCTGTCTTCTGCTATATGGAAATTTTTTATTAAAACCAAAGTGTTTTAATAACATTTTACTAGTAAATAAACACTTAAAAATTTAAAAGAAAATTCATTGACTTCGCAAATGATACTTTCGGAAAAAGAATGACGTTTATGGGAAATCAAGTGATGTTAGCTGGTGAGAAAAATCGACAAAAGTGACCGCATAATCCTGACGGTTTAAACAATCGAAAGCAAATCGAACCGTCTAGAAATTGCCGCGCAATCCTCTAATTCGGACAAAAAATCAAAACAGAAACACATTGTCGCGTAGTATAGGCGAGCCGCGAGCGAACGACAAGATATTTGTGTGCGAGTCCTCACAACGTTACAACGGACCTCTCTGACCCCACCCTTTTATATGCATAAGAATTAATGTTTTGAGTGCTAATACAAGTTCTTTTTTTTTTTTTTTAGGTTAAAGAAAGTTTTGAGGGAGGGAGACTACTTCATCTCAAAGTCAGAGCATAACAGTTCCTTTTCTTTGTTAATATAATTAAAAGATAATTATATTTTTAATTTTACGTGTTAGCAGAATGCACGTAGCATGATAGAAGTGAGAATGTTGAAATGAGAAGATAAGTGAGAAGGTTACTAGCACTTTTTTTTTTTTTCTACAATGCCGGCCTATATCGATCATCCTTTTGATCTCACTCACATTTGACACCACAAACTCCATAATTATAGTCACTAATCAAGAGGTGGAGATAAATTCATGCCCTACAACCTTGAAGGGCACTTGAGTTGTAAGTTTCAACTATTGTGCTTAGATGTTATGAGACTCTAATTTAAATCATTGATCAAGTATCACACTTGGCACTTAGATCATGAGGTCTCTCACAAACTCGAAAGAACTTACATGAAGTAAGTTCATCGTCACACGTAACGTTTTAGTTCAATAATGTATTATTATGTGTAAATTTTTTTCACATTATTGGACTGAGATAACACAGTAATAGTGAACTTATTTTGTATAAGGGGCCGAGCTGTGCAGCAAATGATTCAACACTTTATATTTAGTTTCAAATTTAGGGTTATGTGGCAGATGACACTTTACTGCAGTAGTAGAAAGTAATCATGCCTATACATCATATGCAGGTTTGATCCCTACTGGTTACTCTATCCTCTAACAACTAATTATTTAACTCACTAACGCTATCGCTTTACTAAAAAAATTAGGAGTTATGTGATGCACAAGAAAATAAAAAAGTTGGAGTAAGTAGGAAGTTTCTAGAAAGTGGAGGGACTGTGAGTCGCTGGGAACAAAAAGAAGAGGGGTCAATTTAGTAAACAAAAAATGGAAAAAGTACAGAAACGTGGCAATACTCCAGCAGTTCCATAAATGAATATACACACACACACTCATACCTACTGAAAACCAGAGAGAGTGAAGAGGCAAATTCAATTAAAATCCAAAAATTTAAAGAAAAAAAAAACCCAGATTTGAAGAGGACAAAAAAATCCCAAATAAACCTCTCGGTACATGATTTTCTGTGTTTCCGTTTATAAAACTCTGCAATTTTTCACTAACCGCCATTTTTTCAGGCTTGCAAAATACCCTGTTTCTTAGTCATAAGAAAATGGCGGTTCCTGACGGTGGTGGTGGTTCTGGCGGTGGAGACGGTGATGGCAGGCCTTCCCGGCCATTGTCATCCAAAACCCAGTTGCTAAAATCCAGCAATGATTTGGAAGAAGCAGAGAACGAGCTTGATCAAGCCAAAGAAGAAGTGGCTGAACTGAAAAAAGAGGAAAAGGCAGTGACTTTTTCCAAAGGCGGAAACTTTGACCGGTCATCTTCCTCGTCTTCCTCCACCGCTCCGCCGAACCCAGCGGCGGAATTGCTCCGCGTGAAGGAAGAAACCGTAGATGTGGAGGATGATGACTTCAACGGTGGAGACCACTTCAACGCCATCAACGGCGGCGGCGGTGATTTTGGGTCGTTGTCTTCGTCTTCTTCCATGGAGGAGCTGCCCAAACCCATGGAGGGTTTGCTCGAGGCGGGCCCACCGCCGTTCTTGAACAAGACTTTTCAGATGGTGGACGACCCGGAAACCGATTCGATCGTTTCGTGGAGTGATGCTCGGCAGAGCTTCATTGTTTGGGACTTGTACGAATTCTCCAGGACTCTCCTGCCCAAATACTTCAAGCACAACAATTTCTCAAGCTTCATTCGCCAGCTCAACACTTATGTAAGTTTTCTATCTTTTTGTTAAATTTTTTCTAATTTACTTGTTTTTATTAACATATGGAGGGAAAAAATAGATGTTGAATTCACTTCAAATTGTATGCATCTTTCTGATTTTAATGTTCATTTGAGTAGTTAGACGCGAGTTCAGGCCGGTTGGTCAGGGTAGCGTGCCCGACTCTTACTCTTGCACTCAAGTTCGAATCGTCCTTTGTGTAGATTAAAATAGTTTAGACTATCGCTTGTATAAAGCAAAAATGTTCATTTGGGTAGTATTTTTTGCAACTTTGTGAATTTTTCCTGTTTGATTTGTTTGTTGCATGCACTTTTTTCTTCCTCTAATTTGTTATCTTTTGTTTGAATCCTTATATAATTTTTGTCAGCTTAATTTGTTATGCTTAAGTTTTCGTAATCTTTGAGTTTTTGATGGATTTTGTTGAATATTATGTCTTTAGGGGTTCAAGAAGGTTGATCCGGACAGGTGGGAGTTTGCAAATGAAGGGTTTCAGGGAGGGAAGAAGCACTTGCTGAAGAACATCAAGAGAAGAAGGAGATACAACAACAAGCCTACTGTAGTCTCTTCTGATTCAATGAAAACCGGGTTGGAAGCTGAAATTGAGTCCCTAAAGAAAGACCAAGACTTTTTGAGATTGGAAATCTTGAATCTCAGACAACAGCAAAAGTACTCGCAGCATCAACTGACTGCGGTTGAACAACGAATTCGTAGTTCTGAGCAGCAAAGGATGCTCTGTTTCCTCACCAAAGCCGCCGCGAATCCCACCTTTGTGCAGCAGCTAAAGCAGAAGAGAGTGATCAAGAGAGAGCTGGACGGTGGCGATCTAAGCAAGAGAAGGAGATTGCCTCCGGCCCAAGGCATCGAAAGCTTTCATGAGTGGATAAATGACAGCCTCAGTTTTGATTGTAGAAACCAACTTCAGGAAGAACTGGTGCCTATGCAGTCTGCGCTTGCTGAACAAGTGCCAGATGCAATCGCTTCCCAACAAAACCAAACCCCATTATCATCTCACGCGGTTGATAAATCATGTAATCCCTGTGTGATGGCCGGAACAAGCAGCTCGGAGGATATGCCCTCTGCTTATGATGACATGTCCGATAAATTTCTGGAAGAAAATATAGTTTCCGATGATGAATGTGCACTGAACGACTCCAGTTTTTACCAAGAATTGGAGGATTTGATTGCCAAGCCGCGCGATTGGAGTGCATATGTGAGCAACTCCTTGGTGGAGCAAGCTGGTTGCATTGGCTCAATGCCTTGAATTTCACAGGTAGAATTAATTTATCTTCTCTTCAAGGTAAATGTGTTTGTACTGCGACTGCGGATAAATATAATCCGTTTTGGGGTTTTTCACTTCTACAGTAGAAATCGAAGAATGAAGATGCAACCACAGGTGAATCAAGAACTCCTTAATCTTGTAAGAGTTTTGAGTTATGGCGTAATGTTTTGTAGTTGCGTGCATATTATATATGTACTTTTTTGTATAACTCTGTATAATACAAATATTTCTCTCTGCTGTGCTTGGTTAAGAACGTAAACTCTGTATAATACAAATATGTTCATTCAGTTCGTATGAGGTGTTCGGAAATGAACACTGCTTAGCTCCTTACATTCCTCTTTAACTGTAAATTACAGTGCAACACAAATCGAATTTTGATTTATATGTTTGACTTTTTACGTGTGAAGAGCCAAGTATTTTCTGTTGGAAATGGTCTCATCTTCGGGACACAATCGGTATACGCCCTTGTGACACCCAACAAAGTCGATCATCGATGGGACGAGGATAACTATTATTCGAGTTATTTGGTAACGAAGGATCAACTTATTTGGTCTTCTCTTGGTAGAAAAGGACCAAACCGAGATGGAAATGCAACTCGTGACATAGTTCAAGAGCCATTGCTACAAAATTCATCTCGTACCAACCAAGAACACGATCACATTAACAAAGGAACATGATTTAACACAGAATTACGATCTAAAACGAACAGAATACAAGCACGAAATCATCGCTACGAGAAGCTGAGAATGAACATTGACAGAATGATGAACATTCTGCCTCTTAGGTTTGGCAAAAACTTACTCCTTGATGGTGATCGGACCACCATTAGACCTCACCACGCCTATCGATGTGGACGACGAAGAAGAAGATATTCCAGACCGATCGAACTCCTCCTTGTCCTTGTCGAATGCCTGGCTTAGTACTTCCTGGAGTTCCATGTACCTTCGTCTCTTCGTGAGCCGCAACTCTGGCGTGTCGTTCCCCGTGTATTGAATCTGTGATATGTCATCACCATCCATGATGTTATTCAGAACTTCCGAGCAACGGGGAAAGAAGCGTTTCCCGATCTCCACTGCTCATAAAAACAGAGAACGTGTTGGCAAAGCAATGAAAATTTTCAATTACTGAAACTTGAAAGCTAAGATTACGGAAAATGTAGCAGATGTGGGTTATGCCAGTTCGAATCCCCTCCCCGCAGATTACAGTAATTTAGAATATCGTCCTATCAAACGAAGAACAGAAGTGATTTGAAAAATTATGTATTGTGAAACAAGATTATACCAGTTCGAGATAGAGCTTGTAGACGGTTAAGGTGCTCTTCCTTGATTTTGAAGGGTGCCTCGTTTAAGTCCACAGTCGTCCTCTGAGAACTGGCCAGATCCTTCGGAAACTCAGAAGCGCCGCCATCGATTTGGGAGATATCCATTACAACCTTGGCTTCCATGGGGAACAGAAATTTTGCCAGTCCAACTGACAAGAAACAATCAATCAACAACAGAGTCAGATTTCATAAGCAAATGCAATCTAATGCAAGTTCAAAAGAAGAGCAAACTAACACTCATACGCTCTAATTTAAACGCCAACAAGAGCGAAAATTACCTCTATTCTCAAGGTACAAGAGTTTCATGCGCAGATCATCACCGGCCATAGCAAGCGAAAGCGAGGCTTCTCCAAGCAACGGATCCCTTCTTTCCGCTTGCTCCAAAATCTCTATGCACAAGCGATCGTTGGAAGAAGAGTTGCCCTCGTCATAAGACTTAAAAAAATCTGCAGCCCTGGTAAGCTGCTTAGTGATCTGCACAGCTTTCCTCCCATCCAACGTAAGATCTGAAGGGCGAGCACCCTTTGTGAGAAGGGACACAATGATCTTAGGCTCCTTCCTCATTGCCGCAACGTGCAGCACAGTGTACCCCCTCGGATTCCTACAATTAACATCTGCGATTCCGAGATCAAGCAGCTCCGTTGTGGTCTTTGCATCGCAGTACGCCACAGTGTAGTGCAGCGCAAAGGCGTTGTCAAGATTGGTATGCCCTTCTTTCAGCAGCATTCGCACCAACTCGACATCATCCGAATCCAAAGCCCGGTGTATCCTCTTGGTGTGTTTATTTGGGAAATGACTAGTACTAGCACTAGAGTAGCACTGTTGAGGCCTGTCCAAGCCGAGTGCAAGCCGGGAATTGGTGATCTGCTTCACAGAGTGTTGCGGCAGGGTTTTCTCCAGAGTTACAACATCGGCATCGGACTTCACTATCATCTCAACGCACCTCCCCGCCAATCTCTCGCACGCTTTGCCGCACATGTTGGCGACGTACAGAACCACCAGTATGTCGTCTACGGCAACTTTCTCAAGAATATCTAGCAGATGCCTCTGGAAATTAATAATCAATACACAACAAACTAACAACAAAGTCTCAGAAAGCTGATAAACATAATTCACTATAATACGCGCATATATAAACGCTAAAAGTATGGAAACGTTCTTTCATCAAACTATTTAAGATGTTTACGTTGTCAGACTGTGAATCTCGACCATTATTGTGATTAAGTATTAACCGAACATGGTAACATAAACCCTCAAATTCAAACAAAATAAAAACGAAATTTTAGAAAGCCGATAGCTAACAATTTAAACATCATTCACTATTATGGACGTATATAAACACTAAAAAGTAGCCAAATTTTATGTTGTCAGACTGTCTGTGAATCTCAATCATTAGTGTGGTTAATTATATACAGTTCAAATTAACGGTCTGACAATATTATGTGAATCTCAACCATTTGTTGGAGTCGGAAACCACTGTGACAACGTAAGACGTAACGTAACATGTTTCTATTGTCATACTGTGAATCTCGACCATCTATCGGACTAATAACTAGTTCGAATTCACAGTCCGACAACAACATAAGAACATGGAAGTATAACAAAGATTGCAGTGACACAATGCAGTGAAGTTTTTACCTGATAAAGAGATACCAATTCAGAGATTTGAAAAGTTGCAGAAGCATACAGAACCTCCACCATGAAATCAACGACCGGCCGGCAAGCGACATGTGCGCAAGTGTCGTCCACGCAGACGCAAACGCCATTGGGCAACGACCTGAGCTTCCCGCTGTACAAATACCCCAAAACGGCGAGGAGGGCGTCCAGTCCGACGTCGTATTCCTTGACGAGCTCCTTCAATTCAAACCGAGGAGCCGCCGCCAATGATCCTCTATCTTTCGCCGAGAACACGTTCTTGAAAAAAGAGCTCCTTGCCGACAAAACGCAGCGGTGGACGGGAACTTCCCGGCCGGTGTTGGCGACGATCTTGGCGTCGGCGAAGTAGTCGAAGTCGGCGGAGTCGACGATCGATTCGAGGTTGTCGGAGAGGCGGGTGAGGGCGGAGTCGGGAGGGGGAGGGTTGTGGGATAATGCTATGCAGGAGATGTTGCTGCTGTTGAAGTTGCTGTAGCAGTTGCTGTTGGTAACGACGTCGTTCGAGTCCGAGACGCCAATTTTCATAAAATCCATCGAAAGAGAAGAACTGAGTCTGGTGATCCGAGTTAGTGAGTTGGTGGGTTGATCGGAGTTGTTTAAATACATGAGTTTGAAGTCAGAGGAGAGAGAGGGAGGAGAGAGAGAGATGATGATAAACATCCCGTCAGCTGTGAACATGGGTGATGATCAGTGAAAACAAAAACCCAAATTACGCAAAAATTGCTGATCAAATTATATTTTTAAAATTTTGTAACAATTAACAATTTCTTGTTTGTCCATACGTAAATTATGACCGATCACAATTCACAAGTTCCAAGTTGAAGATGCAAAAAAGTTGTTTTGTGCTGGGACTGCGAGGAAGCAGAAGAACGTATGCTACTGTGACAGTATCTCAAATTAATAACGTCATGTAATACAGCTCTTGATTAGCTTAGAATACTGTCATAATGTCATCCTGATAGAGATAGGTTTCTTGAATTTGAAGTAGGATTTGCTGCTGCACGAGTGCATGGAAATCCGGATAAAAACGCCAATTTCGCCTTTAGGGTTTTGGTTTTATGTCATTGATGGCATCGTGCATGTCATCATTCGTGGTGTCGGCGTCTGAAGACGATCGTCATGACCACCGTTCTGCAGGCTTTGCTGGTGTCTAATTTTCCCTTCCTTCACTGTGAAGGCTTCTGTTTACCGACCTTCCACAAACTCATGCCTCTGTTTTTTAGCTCTAATTTATTGCTACACAAGTAGTGGTGTAGCACTCTAGCTCTGTTCTGCATGAGAAGGCAAGGTCCCGTTGCTTTGTGAGACCTCTTTTTTTTAGGGAAGATATGGTAGTTTTGGTTGACGACGAGATGGCGGTGGGAGTCCCGCCACGTGTGAGATTCACAGCAATCAACGGTCGTCATCAGCGAGTGGATCCGCGATTGATGCTAGTGAAATCCCACATTTTGTTTCTATTATGGACGAAGATAAAGAGACATATCGGCCTCCTTTGGTCTAAAGGATCGGATTGGGTTGGATAACGAAACCATATTCAATCTATGTTGAACTAAGATATGGATTTATCTTCTGAAGTTTGTCTATGTTGAAGGTATAAAATGGATTAGCGTGGGAATTGAAAGCGATAGATTTTCTTCACGACTAGTCCATCTTCTACCTTCAACTTAGACAAAATTTGGAAGTTGCATCCATTTCTCCGTTCAACATACATTGAATCTAATGAGTTATCCAATCTAATCCGATCGTTGACATCAAACGAGGCTATCAAGTGATAAGAAGGATACCGAGTGCACATGAATTCCACACAGAAACTTGAGTAATCAAAAGATCTAACAATTTTTCATGTATATCCTGATTTGTCATCAGGCAGAAAAGAATGAGGATGAAGTATCACAACTTGACAAAAAATTCACAACTAATCTTTGTTTCCATGAGGGGAGCACATCTTCTCCAAACCTCTTCCTATTGACACCCCAAACCTACCTTCCTTCTTAGGTGTGGAAACCGGATTTTTTCTCTTCTTTCTTGGGATGGATTGCTTCGACAATGGCCTCAATTTCCTCCTTCGCTCTTTCAAAAACATTTGGGCCCTTAACATGATCAACTGGGATGCTCTCGTCAATGTCATCACTCCGTCCATGAGTTTCTTTAGTATGATGCTTTGGTGACTTCTCATGAGTTTCTTTATCATGATTCTTCGGCGACTTCTCATGGTGCATCATTGTCTCAATCTTTTCCCTCGCTTTCCCAATCAAATTGGTTGTCTTGGCACGGTTTTCTGCAAACATCAACTAAAAACTAAGAGGACACAAACTTTGGCTTTCAAGAATCCTCCACAAACAGCATTCAGCCAGCATGCCACACGTGGGAAAGATTTCTATTTTCTTTTTGGTCGAACAGAGAAGATTACAAAGTTTTAACATATAAACATGTAACTCAGAAAAGCAACATGAAAACAACCACGAGGACCTTAACAACTAGAATATCAAAGTAAGAGTTTGCAGTAGAACGAAAATAATAATGGAGAAGATCGAAGACTCAGAGGCAAAACTATGTACAAACACAGAAAAGTCTTGACCACAATCCATTCAACACGAAGCCTGGGACGCTCAAGAAAAGGAAGGAAAATAGGGTAATAGGGTTATGATCAAATTTCAAAACAACCAATTGGGGAAACCCAATGTGACATTCAAGGTAAGCATCGAGGACTACAAGGACAACTACGGACGGAGTATTGTCTTTTTGACCCTTACTTTTCTTCTTAAAACTGCTAGTTCTACTAATGGAAACCAATGCAAAAGTTCCGAGAAACCACCTCATACAAGCAACATTGTCATGAATTTCATACCTGCTAGAGAATCAGCTTTCTCCTGCGTTTTCAACTCCTTTTTACTTTCGTCCCTGCAATCAAATCGACAAACGCAACGACGCACACATTTAAGCACATCAAAAGGCCAAATTCAGCCTACATTTCAACTTTTCAATTTGTTCAAATTAAGGGGAAAACAAAAACCAACATTTTTCCATGAGTGGGAGACTCCTTCTTGGGATGGATTGCTTCAACTATGGCCTCAAACTCCTCCTTCGCCCTCTCGAACATATTCGGAGCTTTGACATCGTCCAACGGGGTTTTTTCATCGATATCATCACGTAATCCATGAGTTTCCTTGTGATCATGATGTGATTTGTCAGTGTGCAACATTGCCTCAATCTCTTCCTTTGCTCTTTCAAGCAAATTAGGCGCCTTTACTTCCTTATCTGTGACGAATTTTCGACATTTACGAGAAATTCACCCCATTAATCAACAATTAAATTAATCCTGTTTTCTACACACACACATTATAATCTGCTAAAATTAGACCACTTTAAAGTTTAAAGAAATTCAGCACAGATAATCGAATCCCAAACTCTAATTAGATCCGAAATGATCAATTTCCACACATAAAATACAAAACCCACAACCAAAAAACCGATCTTTTCAATAATCCTTCAAGAAAAATGATGAAATTGGATACTCTAACAAATGGGTTCCGGGATTAAAACGAGAAAATTGATATTAGAGTTGGAAAAATCGTACCAGGTGGAGCTTGTGTTGTTCCAGGTTTGGATTCCGCCATGGGAGTTGCTTGTCAGAGACAGAGAGAGAGAGAGAGAGAGATGGTAAGAAGATCAGTTGGCGAATGGAGAATATGACCGGTGAGAAAACAGGATCGAATCAAAACGTGTAAGATGCCAGATTGGACAAAGCAAAGGTAAGTCTATGGCGGCGGCTTGGACCCGCTAAAACAGAAGAAAATGCGATTCGGAGATATTAGGACCGTTGGTGTGTCCCTCTCAAAAGGTTCTAAAAATTTCGGCATATTTATTTTCTCTTTACACAAATTCGTTTATTTTTTTGTCAGTTAGCACGGATGATTATTTTTTATATTTATTTGCAGAAATAATTAAGTGTCGTTATATTATCGTTGTCGTTATTAAAAATAATTATTTTTGTAATCAGATGTTAAAAATGATCATTCATGCTAATTTTCCTTATTTTTACCTATTTTTCTAATTTACTCATTTTAAATGTCAAAACTAAATAGGAATGCACAATTAAAGTATATGATTGTCAAAAATCATTTCTCTGTGTATTTTGCCCTTGGAAAAAAGAAAAATAAGAAAATGCCTTTTTCACTAAAAAAGAAAAAAAAATACTCAACCACACTTTTCTAATTGTTGATAAAATGCTTTATTCAAACACTATAAGATTATACGAAAAACAATTTGTAACGATGCATATGAAACCCAAGGGTAAAAATCAGTAAACATACGAGTCATTATTGCTAACACAGGATCTTGTTCTTGAAATTCTTCTCATGGTTATGTATTCTCAAACATTTACTCTACTTGATTCATTTCCCCTCAATCTATCGTATAAATTGCGTTTTTACAAGAGACGAGTAACTTAGTTAAAAGCATTCACTTTTGAACTTGAAATTCCAAGTTCGATTCTTCATTCTAATAGCGCTTAGATCGAAAAATTTATAACCAAATTTTCAAGCTGGCCAGGCCCAACCTAGTGAAGGGCTGTAATTGGGTCTTTTATAAGTTGTAACCCATTTGTTAGAGAGATTTTTAATCTGCATAAAGGTAGATCCATGGACCTGGGTAATAGCTAAGATGGGCCCAACCCACTTCACCCACACAATGAGGGCCAGCTTTTTTTTTTTCCTTCTGTCAAATCCTTAAGGCCCAGTAAGGCAGCCACCATTTTCCTTTTTTCTCTATTTTTTTTTTATTTTATTTTATGAAGTCTTGAATTCTTTCCTGATATTATTGTATTTGATGGCGTCAGTTTGATTTGACCACTCAAAATTGAAAAGTTGAAATTGAAGGCAGCAGACATCAACTTTGAAGCCCTACCTTGTAGGTCAAGCCAAAAAAAAATATCTCCAAACGTCTGCATAAAGTAGCCTAAATTGTATGCATTTGCTGGCTGCAGAATTTGCAAAAATACTTTAAAATTTGAAATTCTTCAGCTCATGGTCTATACGCATATATAGCTTCAAATTGAGGTTTTGTAATGTTTGAAAAACTTGGGTGCGTTATGGGCTGCCAATTGAAATGAAATAGTCAACCTAATTTTCTTGAATTTCAATTTTCCTTGAATTTCTTGGTATCTTCTTTTTTAGTAGAGCGATAGCATTATTAGGTTAAATAGTTAGTTGTTAGGAACAAGGAGAATCAGTGAGGATCGAATCCACATCAAGATGTATATGCATAATTATTTTTAAATAAATATAAATAAAAAAAGTACTTAGAGTGGGCTCAGCCTTCTCTTTCTGGGCCATGACCCCATTACATATTATTTATTTATTTATCTTTCTTTCTGTTGGCTTTTTTTTATTTTTTGAATTGAAACTTTAATACTGTTAAATTCTCAAAAACTAGTTGGAAAATCTGAGCTCGTGAAGAATTTAATTTAGCAAACAAAATATGAGGTAGAGTAGAGGTGTCTGCCCCAAACTACAGTCACATTTATGAGTGAAAAATATAGATATTTATTTATGGTTATGGACCTCCATCATCAATGGTCAAAGAGAAAAACAAATAAACATACAAATAAATAAATAATGAGCCCATTAGAATCCAAAAACTATTGGATAGGTGTTACCGTGTGAGGCTGTGAATGTATACCAATATGCAAAAATTCAATAAATGCAGTGTAGGGATTATGGTTTTATATATAACTGATTAGTCAATAATTACTAATTAAGTATAACAATTAGCTGTATCATGTAAAATTCATTATCTTAACAGAATTTTTCAAAATTTGTTATTGTCATGTCATTTCATGTTGGATTAACGAGTCGCGCAAGAAATTGCTAGGTCTACCTAACATTACATAATATGCACAAATATTATGTGGATACCTAGCATTACACAATATGCACAAATATTATGTGGATTATTAGGTTTGTGCACAATTACCACTTTAAAAACGTTTTTGGTATTTTACCACGTAATTTCTCTACTATTAATGCAAATGCACTACCTATGTCAAAATTATGTTAAAATACAGCACTTATCATGCATATTGGCGCTTTTTAAATGACACTTTATCATTTCGTGAACAAACAATTTAGGAGTAAGAATTGCGTTTACTACAACTCCTGGGCACAACAAAAGCCAAATGAAATCAACCAAGATTTGTATTGTCGAAGATTTATAATTTCTTATTCCAAGTTGTCTTGCGATCATGAAGTAGTAAAAATGCCAAAAACGAAACACCTACTCAATAAATTATTGAAGAAAATTTTGAAACTGAATACCAAACAGACCTTAAACCCTACAAAATTATCAACAAAATATCATATGAAAAGGCATACATTAAATCGATAATCGACCACTGTGGGGGCCGATAATATTTTATCAAAAAGCATGGTTTGAGAACATTGACAGAAATAATTAAGATTAATTATATTTAATTAACTAAACAATCAAACCATCCACCATGCAATGCAGCAAGTAGATAAAGCAGTACACGTCAACATTGAGAATGGTCAACTTCCTAGACAGCTGTGGCGGGAACTGGGGACAGTCGACAGAGGAATAGTTAATAACAAACTAGGACATCTTCAACGCAACCTGAATTTACATAAATGCCCATTATACAACCTTCTGGGAAATTTTTTGATTGACTGACTGGATAATTAAATATTGTCCGTTTGCCTAATTTTGTTCAAACAAAAGAAAAACAAAAAAACCTATTCGATTTGAACCGTACAGTCAGTCAATCTGTCACGTACATACGAGCGTGGATCTTAATGCGTGAAAAATGTGAATTTATTGTCGATTCTTCACTGCCGGTGAAAATTGTTATATATCATGAGTTTTATGGAGTAGGTTACAGTGCTTGCAAGTATTGAATGCTCACACTTATTTCACCATTAAAAGGAGGGAGGAGGGAGGAGAGAGGGGGCGAAGGAGGGTGAGATCAGTGTGAGCATTCAATGCTTGCGAGCACTGTAGCCAGTCCCGAGTTTTATAGGGTCAAACTTCAATGGTACGTACTGTTAAATGGTTTAAGATTTATTTGGGGTCCACCGCAAATTAATCTGGGCCATTAAATGGGTGTACCATTGAAGATTTTTCCAGTTTTATATGTAAGAGTTAATTTTATAATTGTATTTTTTTTTTTTTTGCTTGTGTAGATAAAGTTTAAGTGAATTATATATGAGTTTTTATTTTTTGAGGAGCTTCGACGATACTTAAAAATAAAATAAAAAAAAAGTTTTCAATATGTTACTGTTTGTACGACCGTCATCTAAGAGGTCGTCTTGAATAATATTATTAGGACACCTCAAACAAATCACTTCTAAAAACAATGACAACTTTGGTAATTAAGATAAATAATTCTATAAATTAACCCTATAAAATATATGTATAGGTCAAATGAATAGTTTAGATTTTTGTGATTTGATGACTCGTACGAGTTGCACATATATGTATATATAGGTCACATGAACATGGTGCATCAATGAAAAATAATTATAAAATAGATTGACTTACTAATGAAAGTGATAATTATTGCCTTTTATTAAGAGAACGACAACAATTTGTTAATAATTTATACCTCCCAATCATCAATTGTACATTTGTTAATTAAGTGTTAAGTCTAATAAATAAGTAAACAGTACATTTCCTAAACTTAAAGTTGATTAATTGGGTTTTTTTTTTCAATCAAGTTTTGTTCTTGTATCATGTTGTATTCACTTGGCGCATTTCTTTAATAAGATGTTGTTTTTTGTTTTTAATTTTCATGCTAGTTTTATAATTTAACTTTTTAGGCACGTCTTTGTATCAACTTAGCGCGTCTTTCGTTTTGAATAAAAATGTTTTTCCAAACAACAAAAGAAAAAAAAAATTTTGATTGGGTTGCATAACATCCAACTACTATTATAAAAACAAATTTAATTGTTAAGCCAAAAATATTTATATTGCACACTACCTCGTGATTTCGTGAGGAAGAGAATAATTTTTATCTGTCCATCGTGCCATAATTTTATTTATTTTTAGTTGTGAATTTAGGAACTTCAATGGAATAAGCATCGTGACCTCGGTTCAACGACCATTCTAAAGTCCACTACTATTCTTAATTTTTTATGTTTTTATTTGTGGAATAAAGGCCGCCATGCAAGTTGTAATTGAACACCAACAAAACCTCTGGACCCGTTTAAGTTATGGTCCACTTTGTACGTGTTGTCAAGGGAGAGAATCCGTCTTGCAACAAGTGATATATATATATATATATATATATATATTTTCTAGTCACATGATGAGCTATATAAACATAACGAAATATACTTTGTTACAAAACCAATTTTTTGTTGTTCATGGACATAGATTTACTAAGTTATTTCAATCTCACAACTAATGATATATATCTTTTATAGTCACGTAACGAGCCATGCAGACATAACAAAATATATTTCGTTACAAAACCAATTTTCTCACTGTTCATGGGCATAAATTTACTAAGTTAAAACTCCATAAGGATAAATTATTTTTATCTATAATCTTATCTTAATTAATTAACAGATTTTTTAGTTTAGGTTTACGGATGCCTTGACTCTTTGAGATTGAGAGGGACATATTGATTTTGAATGCTTGACAAGCAAATTGAACCAATATATCGATTTCTTAATCTTGACTTTTGACTCACTGTGTCTATGTGCAGTGATCCAACACGCCTTCTGCGCATCACAATTGTAGAGCATCACATTCAAAGGCAACACTCTCGTGGACAAATTTTCTCATGCCAATTCCCACATGCTCCTCTTCCTCTAGATAATCTTCTTAATTTTCTCGGATGTTGACTTGTTTTACTCAAATATCACTAATATTATTCCTACCCAATATCTTGATACATTTTTATCGTATTTCGCTTTTAATCTACTAGTATTTCTCATCGTACTATTTGTTAATATATTTCACATAATGCAACACTTGCACGAAAGTATTACATGTATTACGTTTAGCAAAATACTTTTGATTGCAAAGATTTCAAATCTTCTACGTATTCTACTAGTATGTAGTATACATATATTACTCGCCACGGGACTTTGCTCCCCAACTCAATTGCTATTGATCTTTGAAGGGTGAGAAAAACTATTTGACGAGACACCCTCTCAAAGAAAAATTCTTAACTTGACGACCACATAACATTTATAATAAAATGTTTCGTTATTATCTTGCTCCTTAACTAATTTACAAACGTAGGTGTATTCATATTTATTAGAATAAATGTGTTTCTTCCATACATCAATGTTTGATTCAATCTTCTATTAAGTTTAGAATATCGTCTGTACGAAAATTATCTTTTAAGCCCTAATATTTAAGCACAAAACATTAACTTGATCTTCAAAACTTACCCTTGATCTTGAAACTTAAGACTGACCGTAATGTTTAAGCACCAAACATTAACTTGATCTTCAAAACTTACCCTTGATCTTGAAACTTAAGACTGTGACCGTAATAACCACAACAAATACATTTTAGGGTTTGGAACTTGGCGGGTACTGCCGCGGGCCCGCGACCAACAACATGGAAAATTGGAAATTGAAAAAGAAGGGCAAAGGGCATTATGGTAAACTCGATCAGTCCGTAGAAGAAGGACATAAAAGCAGTGACAGCAACAACAAACAGTAAGCAACAAAAAGAGGCGCGTGAATGACCGAAGCCATGAACGACCGAGATTGAATTTTGAAGGCCAACACCCCCCCCCCCCCCCCCCCCAACCCCCCCTCAAATCCATCCGACTTCTTAATTGATTGTTGACTGTTGAGATTAGCAAACAAGCACACAAATTCCCAGTTTCTGTAGAGTTAAAAGCACTTCTGTGTTTTTTCACGGAAACCCCCTCTCTCTCCAAGCTTACTTTTTTTGACCGCCCAATCTCTCTCTCTTTCTCTCTCTACAACTGCTAATTTCCATGTTTTGTATGCTATGAACAACACATGCTTTATAAGTGGCCTGTTCACATCTGTGAGAAGCAGTTTGTAAGAGCTTTTCTCAAGCTTTGAAAACATCAAACAACTCGTGGGGTTTGAACCAAAGAAAATAAAAAGGGAAATAAAACTCAGACGTTGAATCCAAAAAACCTTCACCCACCTTTCCCTCTTCGGTCTTTCTTCCAATTCCACAGCAACCAAAAACCCAAAACTTTTTGGTTGCCCTTGACTTCAAAGCTTTCATCTTTTTCCAATTTTTCCATCTTCCAATTTTCCAATTCCGTCGTTTCGACACGTATTCGAAGGAGACTAGTGGGAGTAGTTGTTTGTTGTATGAGGTATATATATAAGAACATATATAGCAGTCAGACTCAACTCAAATCCCATCTTCCAATTCCATTCAACATCTCTTTGGAGTTTTGGAATTTCAAAAGCACTTTTTAGGACTTTCTGAAAAATCCCATTTCAGTTAAGGTAATGATTCATCTCTCAATTCTGTTAACAACCCATGTTGTAGATTTGATTAAATCTTTGGTGGTTCAATCTTTAATCTAATATAGTTTTTTATGTTCTTATTAATTAGCAGGTGACGATTTTTACTCCTTTCGACTTGAACTTTGTCGAGAAATTCTTATGGGGTTATCCCTCTCCCTACTTGCATCAGCCTGGGAAGAAATTGTGAAGCATAGATTCTTTGAATTGACCTTCAACATCAGTTTAACTCCCAGAGACGGAGGAGCACAAGTTTTTCTAAGAACACACAGCTTCAAGAAAAAAGAATCCGAATCCATGACAGTTAATTCAAACAGTTCTAGCAAGTCGGGGACTAACAATTCGAATCGCTTGAGGGAATGCAAGCCCGAAAATGTGATGCTCGACAAGAACCTTTCGTTTAAAGGCCTTGTTCAAGATAAACAAGACATGGAGCGTAAGGGTAAAAATGAATTGAAGCACAAACCAATGCCTGCGCTTGCTCTGCCTGAGCCGGCGATTTTGTTTTCACCAAGGCCGGTTTGCGAGCTTGATGCCGCTGCAGTTAAGCTTCAGAAGGTTTACAAGAGTTACCGGACGCGAAGAAACCTTGCAGATTGTGCTGTGGTGGTTGAGGAGCTATGGTGAGTTTTTTTTGTAATTTCCTGCCATTGATTTGATCAAATTTTCGATTTATTTTTTAAATGGTTTGATTAATTTTGGTTATGTTGAATACTTTAGGTGGAAGGCATTAGATTTTGCAGCTCTGAAGAGGAGTTCTGTGTCGTTCTTCAACGTTGAGAAGCCGGAAACTGCTGTTTCGCGGTGGGCAAGGGCTAGGACTAGAGCAGCCAAGGTTGGAAAGGGTTTGTCCAAGGATGAGAAGGCACAAAAATTGGCTCTTCAGCACTGGCTTGAAGCGGTAAGTACTTGCGAAACCTCAACAACTATTTATCTGACCTTAAAAAATCGATGATTTTTCGTGCTTATTTAAAAAGATTACGGGATTCATGATCTAACATCCAGATGTTGTTTCTTGATGTTTTATGCAGATTGATCCACGACATCGGTATGGACACAATTTACACTTTTACTATGACACCTGGTTTGAAAGCGAGAGCAGCCAACCTTTCTTCTACTGGTAAGTAGTAGTGTTTATAATGTTCTTGTTTTCTGAGATGATTTCTATGTCAATTACTGATCAATTTGTGTTAATGCAGGCTGGATGTCGGAGATGGGAAAGAAATAAATCACGAGAAATGCGCGAGGCCAGTTCTGCAACGTCAATGCATCAAGTATCTTGGACCGGTTAGTCCCATGCCCCAAACTCGAATTTCGTTTACAGCCAACATAAAATGCTTGTTAATTGCATACTTAATTGGGTTTCCTCTTTGCTTGCAATATTTTCAGATTGAAAGAGAAGCATATGAAGTAGTAGTGGAAAATGGGAAGCTTTTATACAGGCAGAGTGGGGTGCTTGTGAACACAAACGAAGGTTCCAAATGGATATTTGTTCTCAGCACAACAAGGTCCTTGTATGTTGGGCAGAAGAAGAAGGGTCAGTTCCAACACTCAAGTTTTCTAGCAGGTGGTGCCACCACAGCAGCTGGAAGATTGGTTTCCCGTGACGGGATTCTCGAGGTACGAAATTGATCCCTGCACGCCTGTGAGCGCGGGCCAAGAGGCTAGTTATGCATTGTGTGTTTTCTTATAGTCCAAGTAACTTTTGTGCCATGTCTTAACTTAATTTCAACTGTTGATTTCAGGCTATTTGGCCATACAGTGGTCATTACCACCCAACAGAGGAAAACTTCATGGAATTTATCAGCTTCCTCCAAGATAATCGCGTCGACCTCTCCAATGTCAAGGTAAATGTTTCGTGCTTATTTTCTTATCCAATGATTGTCGTTTATGAAATTTGAACCCATGACCTCCTCAGATAAAGTGAAAACTAGATGTCATTAGACCAAATGGTCATGGGTGTGTGCTTGTTTGTTCACGTTCTAACTTATATTTCTCTTGATTTTCCACAGAGGTGTGCAATTGATGATGACTCTTCTTATACGAAGACCACTGAAGGGGAATCAACAAAGGAGGGTTCATTCAAATCCACCGAATCGGACGGTGCAAACAAAACTGATTCACATCACTTGGCCAGCAAGGCTCCAATCACAACCGTTCAAGAACAAACTAAGAAGGTTGATAGTGCCAATGCCAAGCCACCAGTTTTTGACACGTCCAAGCGCTTGTCATGCAAATGGACTACACCAACTGGACCCAGAATTGGGTGTGTCCGGGACTACCCGACCGACCTACAATTCAGGGCACTGGAACAAGTTAACCTATCTCCCCGGGTCGGCCCTGGGCCTTCAGTACGTTATGGCCCAATTCCTTCTCCAAGGCCTAGCCCAAAGGTCCGGCTCTCACCCCGGCTCGCATATATGGGCCTCCCTAGCCCAAGGACCTCTATCGCCGCTACCAACTAAGCTCACCTAAAGGCACATTCGGCTCGTGGGCTGAAGTTAGGTAGCAGTAGGTTAATAATGGGCCAAAGTAGGCGTACCTGGAGGGTACTCCTAGTTCCCAAGAATGGTGGGCCTCTTGCTAAGCCCAATAAGGAGTAGTTAAGGGGACTAACCCAATTTTTTCGTTCCTTTGATTCTTTCATCAAGTTTATTTTGATCTAGGTCATTTAATTTTTTGTACATGCCTTGACTAAAGCCAAATGGTTTCTTTTTTTTTTTTCAATTTTTGTACCGATTTGACTCATGTATTTTTGGGTCGGGTCGGGCAAAAATTATTCATTATTTCTATACCCGGAAGTCGAGGCCAGTGAATGAAAATATGATATTCAAATTTTTAGTTTGATAACTGTTATATTTTAGAGTGCCGATAACAATTGTCGTCTTTTTGTTTAGGGTTCTTTAGATATAGGCCTCTACAACTCATATTTTTCGGACAAAAATCCACCTATGTTTAAACTTCCAATAAAAACTCAAAATTTAAATAGATTGTCACGTAAGAAAATAAGTAACCTATTATTATAAGTTATTTACAACTTATACCACAACATTCTATAACCTTTTATCACACACATTCATTATTAGTTAACTATTATTCAATTTTGACTTGATAGAGCATTAAAATCTAACTAGTCCTCCTAATTAACGTTTTATAGTTTTTTTTTTAATTTGTCTTACAATGACTCTAATACACATATATTATAAATTATTTACAACTTACTACATTTTTTTTAGGTAAATTATTCTACTAACACACACACACATATATTGTAGATACATTATTTTTGTACAAAAAAAATAGGTAAATTAAAATTCATAAACAAAAAGTAAGTAGATATATTATTTTTGAATCAAATAACATTTCTTTATTTTGTAGGTAAATTAATTTACCTATATTGTTATATAAAATATAGGTAAATTGATTCAAAATAAATTAATTTACAAATAATTTACCTATATTGTTATATAAAATATAGGTAAATTAATTTTAAATCAAATAACATTCCTTTATTTTGCATATATTATTACATATAATGGGCAGATTTTATTATTAATACATGTGTCCAAATAATTTACTTATATTTTTATGTAAATTATTTTATAGTGCCCTTTCAGATTTTCATTTGGCAAAAAAATGGAAAAATTAAATTAAAATGGCCTCATTTTATACAAATTTGAAAACAATTACGAAGTCTTAAGGAAAGTACAACATTAATGTTTTTTTTTTGCCAGAAGCATTAATCTCCAATTTGTTATAATATGCAATGAATTTAAAATTAATGCATTTTTTTAGAATCTTTAATCCCTCCCTTCAAATTTGCATACAATTAATTGTATATATTAAAATTGTAATTAGGGGTATTTTAGGCATCGAAAAAAATGCAAAATGTGTAAAGTAAAAAAAAATTGATGAATTTGCTTATATGGAACCTAGCAACTGGGTTTTATTCAGATAAAAAAATCATGTTGAGTTTTATGTAAAGAAACTTGAGTTTCAGGGGGCTAAAGTCATATTTTCATTTTTGTTTATTTCATTTTTGGCTACTTCAAGCACTAAAAAAATCTACAATAATACTTGCAAAATAATATTTATATTTTATATTTTTATGAAAAAAAAAGAATGAACAGAGTTAGCAGCAATATATTATGATTTTATATTATTTTATTTTTGTATATAATTTATTTATCACATCATATAGTTGTGTCTGGTTCGAGAGACAATACAGAGAGAGTAATCAAGTCCATCACTCAACTCAATCAAACTTCGCTGACACTCCAAAACAAGACAAAAAGAAGAAAATACAGAGAGAGAGTCACCAGACCTACCTAGAGTTTGAGTAGCCTGCACTGCTCTGCACCGGATCAAATATCTCTCATCACCCAAAATCTGGGTGGAATCATCATATGGGATTAGTGAACATTCTTAATTATATCAAATCACGTGATTAAGCTTTCTATAATATGTGATGTTTGACAGAACCAAACACTGTGTAAAACCAACTATATATAAGATTTCTCCATAGTTGATGCTTAATTTTTGTCAATGACGCATTAATTTTCTGTTAATAACCTATAGAGTCTAACACTCGAACGATGCGGTAATTTGACTATATACGCCGAGCAGTTTACTTCTGTATTTTGATATCATGTAATTCTTTGCGTCTGAATCTCTTTAAAAGTGTCCGGACACAAGACTTTATCTAATTTCAAGAGTAAAATTTGCTTATAGCCAAATAAACGTTTTTCACACATTACGTTATATTTGTTCTCGTTGCAGATTTGTTATTTATGCTGTTTTTAGGAGAGAAGAAGCATTTTGCTTGATTAAATTCCAGCCTCTAATCAGTCTCATATATTTGTCATGGACCACCCTAACTAGCCAGCCAAGACATGTCATACATGCAGAATCCCATCTCTCTCTCCCTCTCTCTCTCTCTAGGTATGGGTACGTTAAGACCCTGTACGGCGCCATTCATAACCACATCATAGCTTTGGCTACCGATGCTAGTAGGGATACATTCGCAAAATTGTACGATAATATTTGTGCCAACTTGCATGGCAGGAAAAGAAATGCTTTCATCGCCACGTGTCAATATGTCATGCAGCCTCTGCATATGGAGAAGGCAGGTCTATATATATGGTACTATGGTAGCCCGTATAGGGCTCATATCTAGAGTAGTAGCTGCATGCATGCAGTCTCTGTGTGTGTGTGTTGACGCCTGCGTTTCTGGAGACTGCATTTGCATGCATGTAACAATTTACTAGTTATTAACTAATTGATTGATAACTTAATTGATTGATAATTTGCATGCATGTCCCTCTTTGACTTCATTTTTAGGGTTGATAACTTGATTGATACTATAGGGTTATTGGGGAGGGGAGTCCAGAACTTCGGGTTTACCAGCTATTAACTAATTAAACTCCAAATCTCGCTTTATATATATATGCACAAATACATGTGATACGTCTTCATGCACTAAAGTCATAAACTAGATACATGTCTTGTTAAAAGAAATTCAAAGAAAAAGTGTGAAATGGAATTTAATTAGTTGTTTAAAAAATGCAAAGGTAGGTAGTACGAACAAGATTGTCAATGGGTGGAGAGATTTTTTCAAGTAATGGGTTTTTAAATGGTACTCTATATGTCATTATAAAAATAAAATATATAATGTATTTTTTTTGTGTTTTTTCACTTATTTTATGACATTTGGAGTACTGGATAAAATATCGATCATTTTAAAAAAAATTCTCCAATGAGTGGGCGTTTTAAGAGTTGTTAAGGTAGAGTAGACTAACTTTTAGTTCTAATTTTCACTAATTGGATGAACTTCATGATAAGAATATAGCTTCAAAAAAATTATTTACGAGAATATTGCACTGGATTGAAGCTCACCCTATCTCTATGAAGGAATATAATTATTGCATAAAATATACACTCTTGTATCTACAACGCTCTCGGAGTCTAGGGTTTATGAAGGTATTATACTAATGAAGCTTTGTGTATAGCTAATAGCTATCAGTTGGAATGAGAGCTAGCAAAGTTCTGGCTGCTTTATGTTAATATACTCACAGAAAATTGAATAAGTGGTTACTGCAACAACATTATGACTGTGCAAGAAAAGCGTCAATCCCAACACAATAAAATATTTTTTGACTCATCAATATTCACTGGAAAATTCAGACTTTAGAGGGCACAGCCAGATGGACTGTGTGTTCCCAATCAACCCTTCCTTTTTGAAAATTGACCCCAACTTCAAACTTCGAGTACATTTCTAATTTACTGTTTAGTCGGCTAATTAAATCAGTGAGCATCTTATTGATTGGTGTCTCAGGTATTTATTTACATTTATGGTTTAAATTCTGAATGAAAGGGTAGCTAAGCTAAGTTAATAGCTCCAAACATTGAAGTAGAAGCGTCAACAAAGATGAGAACGATGTATACCAAACAGAATGCCAAAATAACAATAATCTAAATTATTTTTGCAACGACATATAAAAAAATAGTGTAAATATATAATGAAGTGTAATTAATTTGAGACACTCTGATCTAAGTGTTTTCGTTTCATATTGATATACTCCAGTTGAAAATTCAAAGTGGCCTTGACCAACTCGTCCAAAGGGTCCACACCTTCACATAAATCAGACAAATTTCACATTTTCTATGTTTTTTTATTTCCTTTGATTGATCAGAGTGTAGGACTGATCGAGTTGTCAAAAGAAAGACAGCCAAAAGGAGCATTATTCCCAAATTCCAATCTTCTCCGTGTCATTGGATTTCTTGGTTTAGGGTTCTGTTTGACAAGAAGGCAGAACAGATTCACCTCTCTCTCTCTCTCTCTCTCTCTCTCTCTCTCTCTCCCTCCCTCCCTCCCCTCCAGAATCCAGAACAGCCACAGAAGAAAGAAACAGTATATTTTGCCTTCTTTCACTGGACTTCAAACCTGCATCTCCCTCTCCCTCTCTCTCTCTCTCTCTCTCTCTCTATATATATATATATATATCTTTGCTTGCATTTTGTGCCCCCACCTCCCACAAAATAGGTCATCACTATTGCCATTTGGATATTTCCAACAAAAATGAAGAGAAAGACTGCATGCTGTATTATTCTAGTGGTTACTCTTCTGTGTTGGGTTTCTGTTACAAGCAGGCCTTTTGCATCCTATGATGCTCCCCATCAACAAGGTAATAATTAAGCTACTAAATTATTAAAACTGTACTTCTCGTGGGAGATTCTTGGCTGTTTACGGGAATTTATCACAATATCTCTGTATTTTTAATCATTATATCTTCGGTTGTATGCTAGAATTCTGTGTTTTCATATAGTTATATGTTTACCAATTGATTCCAAATACCTTTTCTTATTAGATCAAACAGAGAAAAACCCATATTCCCAAGGAGCTACCTTTGACTCAAAACAGGTACATCTTTGGTCCTCCATCTCTGGATATAATATATGTATAGATATATATGTGTATGTGTTTTGGTATATGGATAATTAGGGTTTGTGTTTTAGGGAGTTGAGGAAGGCATGGAAGGAAGAAAGTATAGAGGGCTGAGTAGGCTGGGGTCAAGGCCACCAAATTGTGAGCACATATGTGGAAGCTGTGAGCCGTGTGTTCCAGTTCAGACACCCACAACCACTGACCACTTTGGAGTTCAATATGCAAACTACGAGCCTGAAGGATGGAGATGCAAATGTGGCTCTACTTTCTTCACTCCATAAAAAAATTGCTCTATTTCAAGCGGTTTTCGGTATATGCTCCGGAATATAGGATACATGTACCGAAATACAGTAGAATTTCCGCGAGCTATTTCAAACTTCACGCTCTTGCTAGGAGGCTTGCGATGTATAAACTGAAAATTTCGTTTTTGATTTTTTTTTTTTTTGAAGCTTTAAACAGTTAGGAGTCTAGCTAGACACAAGCTATTTTGGAATTACCCTTCTTCCTAGAATGCAGAAAAAAGCAAGTTACTCCTATCATTGAGATTTGAGGTTGGAGGTGATTCAATTCCTATTGTACAAGTTCACTAGGCTAGGCAAAATGATTTGCCAATTTTGAAAGTTTAATGGATTAATATCTCGAAGTTGTAACTCTATATTTTTGTACCGCTATTCATCTCTATAAAATTTATGATGAGTTTGATATTAAATTATTATTACTGATTTAGTAGAATATTATTGTATTAAAAAGAACTTGAGATGATTTATGCATTGATAAACAAACTACTGATATCGTATCGATACAGTATTGAAATCATTGTCAAATAACTTGTTAACAACAAAATGTACCAATCGACATGTTGCTGATACATTGACAATAATGTCAGTACAAAAAATCTGTCTTTTATAAAAGATGGAACCTACCAATTTTGCCCATGGAGAATTGGGAAATGAAGATCCAAATGACATGATTGAATAACACCTTTTAAATGCCAAAATCTATTAAATCGACCCTGTACAGGATGTCGATGTCTCAATTCAAATTTGCAAACTTGTCTCAACTAAAATACATTGGTATAAAAAGCACAAAACAAACCATGTAACTAATTTAATTTCCATGCAAAGTAGATAAAATAATAACTCATGTACTCATTTACAACTTTACATTACATAAATACACAGACCTAATTAGGGCCATACGTGGTTTGGGTTGGTTCGATTTTGGATCGAAACCACGACCCAAATTGTACAATTCGGTTTGTCTCAATTCCAAACCTTAACTAAACCATAATAGCTTAAAACCGATGTAATCAATTCACCAATGTTGCGGTGGAGTTTGGTTCAGTTTGCTGTTAAATATGCACATATTACCAAATGAAATTTTTTGAATCATGTCATAATAAGTATAAGAATTTTTTTTAAACCTATCAATTTATAAAAAGTTCATCAACAAATTACAATCTCATAACTTCAAAATATTTAATCTCAAAACTCAAAATCTCAAACTTTCAATCTCATAACTCCAAAGTCGTAAAGTACCATGAAAAGAGCAACAATATTTAGAATAGTACAAAAATAATTGGCAAAAGAGTTTTATATAGTAAGGGTAAAAAGGTTTTGTAGCACATGCAATATATTTTTTTAAATACTAAAATTATATATATTTTTAATCTAATATTCCATATTATTTGTTATTTTATATATTTTATTATAATCGGTTTGGTTCGGTTAATTCACAGTTTGCAAAAATTGAAAACCACATACGAAACTATTTCTTTTGGGTTGGTTTAGTTTTATAAACTGATTGGACATAAAAAAAAAAAACTAAACCAATCCAAACGGTTTGGTTTGGTTTTTCGATTTTTCAGTTTGTTTGCCCACCCCTAGATCTAAGTATCGATCTTTCTTTCAGTGAAGTTATTGGAATTAAAATTTACTACTACCATTTGTAATAATGATCCTCACCCTAAAAAGAAGTTAGAATTTAAAGAAAACTTATTTCCAAAACAAGAAAAAAATGTCTTAGCCTGATTAAATGCAAAAGTAGAGTTTTTATATGCATACGTTAAATTGTTATTTTTTTGTAAAAAAACTTAAAAATGGGTGTCTGACTACGTTTTGTGTGACAAACTTAATAAAAACATGAGTCATTTATTTGAAGTGTCTTTCAAGTTCCATATATAAAAAGCCAAATATTTCCTTTAGACTTATCAATTATGTGAGAAACTCATAATTCAAGTGGTAGTAAACATTCTACTCCACTCTTCTCCTATCGCTTGTATTCAAAATTATGTACATTTTCTTGGTAAGCTTGGTCGGTGTAACCAAAAGATTATGTAATATTTTCCTTGAAGAAAATAAAGTATGTAAGTAAGACTCAGCAAATGAAGTTGGTGTCACGTTTTTCATGGGTTAGTCAAGTCTTTGGAAATTAAAAAGATCTGACTCAAATCGCACGCAGTTGGACCACGTGTCAGGGTCCCTCCAGCTTTGTGAAAAAGTCACGTGACAGCACTCCCTGAAAATAAAAAAAACCAAAAATAAAAAACAAAGAAAATAGAAAATAGAGAAGAGTGCTATCAACTTTCTTACATATTTTCTAATTTCAATCATCTCACTATTACTCATGTCAACCATTTAAAAATTAAAATAAAAAAGAAATTTTCGAGCTATTGAACTTATTTATTTTATACAACGATATGTATACAAATAACAGAGAAATAAATTAGTTATAAACTTGTTTTTTACAATATTTGAACCAAATAATAAATAAAGAAAATAAAAAGTAACTTTTTCATTTTCTATCTACCGAACTTTAGCTTCCAAGTGAATCTAAAAGCAGGAAAGAAGTAAGGAGGTGGTGGGTATAGATAGCAATAAGCCAACAAGCCCAGCTTCTGCTTTTGCTTTTGCCGTTCTCCTGCTGTAATTTATAATGCAAAAGTGCTTTTAACCCAACAAAAATAATTAAAAAAAATAAAAAAGAAAAAGGAAAATTCTAGCCCTAGATCTCCAACAAGAAGGAACCCACGGAGACCCCAGCGCATTGCTGTCCGTACAAAATTTGTTTGCTTTGCTTTTGCATAATAATTTTTATTTTTTTGTGCTTTGCTTTTATTGGATGAACAATCCGATGTCGTTGGGGTTGAGTCGGCCGACTGCCTTCTGCTTCTGCTGATGCACCTGCGGGGTCGTTGATGTTGTTGTGATTTTTTGGAATAATCTTCCAATTTCTTTCCCATTTTTTTTAGTTTTTGTAATTTTAGGGTTAGGGTTTCGATTTCAATTGATTTGGGCTGCTCTGGAAGATATGGAGCCTCGCGTTGGGAATAAGTTTCGGCTCGGCCGGAAGATCGGTAGCGGCTCGTTTGGAGAGATCTATCTGGGTTTGTTGCTTCTTAATCTTCCTGTTAATTGTGGATTTGTATGTAATTATGTTTGTAAGTTGGTGGTTAATTGTGGATTTGAATTGCTTGTTTGCAGGTACAAATATTCAGACGAACGAAGAGGTTGCGATTAAGCTTGTGAGTGTTGTTGTTGTTCCAATTCAGCTACGAAGTTTGATTTTTTAAAATTTTTTTTGGTTGATTTTAATGCCCATTTGCTTGTTTTTTACTTATGTGTTAATTTAAGTTTAATCTGATTTCTGAGAATTGGTAAGAATGTTTCTTTAAGTTCATGGTCTGGTTTTTGTGCTTCGGCTTTCACTTTGCGTTAGTAATGCCGAGGAATCGAAGGTTTGTGGAACGACTAGTCCTTAGATCAATTGATTTTTTCTGGTTATGTTGTTGCTATTTCTGCTAGGAGCGTGCGTGCCCTTCTTGTTATCTCCTTGTTTTGGGCCGAGTTCGGTGCAATGTGTTGGTTTGGTTGATTGATTAGTATCTAGAAAATAATCTTAGGAGGTCGAGGTCTTCAAGTTTTGGTGGTTGTGTTGAAGTTTCCTTTTTTGAACTGTTATTAGCGTTTTAGCGTGATGAATAGTTTGTGTGCGGTATGAAGCTAATTGTCGTGCTGTTTCTTATACTTTAGGAAAATGTGAAGACAAAACACCCTCAGCTGCTGTACGAATCCAAGTTATACAGGATCCTATCAGGAGGAAGTAAGTGAAACTGCTGCATTTTATAGTTAATCAGCAGTTTCTGTTGGAAGCTTTTGCTGTAAGTTTTCTGATTTCTAAATTTGGTTCTTGCAGCTGGAATTCCAAATGTGAGGTGGTTTGGAGTTGAAGGAGATTATAACGTTTTGGTTATGGATTTACTGGGCCCTAGTCTTGAAGACTTATTTAACTTCTGCAGTAGGAAACTTTCTTTGAAGACCGTTCTTATGCTGGCTGATCAAATGGTAGGTGTGAGTCTATGCACAATTGCACATCATCGTATTGGTTTATATACTTGTTGGGAAATATTGACTTTTGCCGTGCTTTACATTTATTTCAGATCAGTCGTGTTGAATTTGTCCATAGTAAGTCATTTCTACATCGAGATATTAAGCCAGACAATTTTCTTATGGGCTTGGGAAGGCGTGCAAATCAGGTTTTCTATCTTAATTTGGTGTACATGGTTGTGTAGGTCTATATATGCTTGTGTTTCAGTGCACATATTTCATATGCCAATGAGTCTATATTAATACAGTAATTGATTTTTCGTTACATGTAGGTGTACATGATAGACTTTGGTCTGGCTAAGAAATACAGAGATAGTGCAACCCGTCAGCATATTCCTTATAGGTGAGATTGATGCGTGTTTTTCTGTGTTCCCTAATATGGTCTTCAAGAAATATAGTATAAGATAAACAAGAAATGGACTAGCACTACGAGATATGTAGTTAATGTTGTAACTTCACCAAGTCATATTATCATTGTACATCGGCATGAATGCTGCAGGGAAAACAAGAATTTGACTGGAACTGCAAGATATGCAAGCATGAACACTCACCTTGGAATTGGTATGTTTTAGACTTTTAGTCTTTCTTTTTGCCTTTTGTATTCCTTTTAATGTACTTTTGTTCCATTTAAATCTACTATCTGGTTTGTTGACATTGATTTAGAATTTCTTTTATGATATCCTGCACTTTATAGAGCAAAGCCGGAGGGATGATTTAGAATCTCTTGGTTATGTCCTTATGTATTTCCTTAGAGGAAGGTGATTATTTCTGAAGACCCTATTTTTTTGTTGTAGTGCTATCTGTTAATGTTTTGTTTAATAATTCTTTTTGCTTTAGTCTTCCTTGGCAGGGACTAAAAGCGGGAACTAAGAAACAGAAGTATGAGAAAATTAGTGAAAAAAAGGTTTCTACTTCAATTGAGGTATGATGCTTGTGAATGTTATTGGGTTGTACACAATTCAGGCCTCATGTCTTGCATATTGTGACTAGAGAATTTAATGATTTCGCAGGCATTATGTCGGGGTTATCCGACAGAGTTTGCTTCGTACTTCCATTACTGTCGCTCACTACGGTTTGATGATAAGCCAGACTATGTTTATTTAAAAAAAATATTCCGGGATGTCTTTATTCGTGAAGGTTTGAATTCTATTCTCATTACAATGAGCATTATAAGCGGATTTCCACATTACTGTGAGCATTCTATTTTAAAAAAATATTGGGTTTTGCTTCAGGCTTCCAGTTTGATTATGTGTTTGACTGGACAATTTTGAAGTATCAGCAATCACAGCTGGCTGTTCCTCCAACCCGTGCCCTTGCTGGAACAAGTTCTGGGGTGCCCCATGCTGCTGTTAATGCGGACAGACTGACGGGTATGTTGTTTAGCATTGCTCTAGATGAATTTAAACTGCATTCTTATAGATAAGTTTATTCGTTACAGCTAGAGGATGGTGGTGTTGGAGATTCCCACATGCTTTTTTCTCCTATTTGCTTATTTTTAAGATTTGACTTCTGTCTGTATGTTGATATATAAATTTAAGGAGTTCTTTGTTCACTTTCTAGTGCTATAACTTATTACTAAAGGTTTTCCGATATCTGGGTGTCATTTCTCCTATATTAGCTTTGGGTTTTATAACATTTTGCTTCATGGCTTCCTTGTAGGTGAGGAAGATGGGCGGCCAACTGGTTTAACATCATTGGATTCTTCTCGGCGGAGAATACCTGGACCAGCTCTCAATTCCATGAGCCTTTCGAGGCAGAAGAATCCAATTGCTAATGATGCTTCATTAACTAGAGAGGTGAGTTGTTTGGAATGCATTATTTTATGGACTGAAATCATTTTTGTGGGTTGTATCAAACGGGAATAGTTCAGTATTTATTCCTATGTCTTGTCCCACTTAAAGACGTCTGAGAAACCCCCTTGCACGACAGTAAAACTTTGCTTTAATGCCTTCTGACAAAAATCTCATGTGCATGCTTGGGCCTTGCAGACGTCAAATAGCAATATCTTTGGCCGGTCAGGCGGATCATCAAGGAGAGTTGCTGTTTCTAGCAGCCGTGATGCATTTGGCGGAAGTGAGTCTGACATTCGCCCTCGAACAACCGATGCTAGCCCTGGAGGACACAGAATTTCAAGTGGCCGAAGAAGTTCACCAGTCGAGTCATCGGACCCCACCCGGAGACCTACATCTCAGGCGAGGAACTACGAGACTACCCTTAAAGGCATCGAAGGTCTGCATTTAGACAATGAAGAGAGGGTTCATTACTAGAGATGCCGACTTTTGCAGGTGACTGTAAATCGAAATTTGATGGTTTTGCCTTAGGCTGTTTTAATATACGTCGAAGGTGAGAGAGCCCCGAGGGAGGCGATTTCGTTTGAATTCAGTTGTTTCCCCATGCAAGAGAGCTGCGAGCTGCGAGCTGCGAGTGTTTGTTGTTTTAACTTGTGCTTTTAACACGATACATTCATTTGCGTGATAAAACAATGTAAATTTTCTTTTTCCAAAAGAAAAAATAACAGAATTGTTAAAACAGAAAGGTGCCCCTTGTGACCTCATTTGTATGTTTAACAAAATTGTTCAACAATTGTTCCCGAATCTAAGTAATGCAGCAGAATCCTTGGACTTGTCGAAACATGCAGCTAGAATCCATATATGAATTGTAATGAGGAAATATGTACGAAGAATCGGTTACAAACTCTTAATAAAAAATAGAACTGAAGGGCCGGACACTGTGGTTTGCATATGGCTTATTGTCTACTGAGTACTTTTCAGTTCGATTTTTGATTATAAGTTGCAACCGATTCTATTTGTGCAATATTTTCCAGTTCGATTTTTAACTATAAGTTGTAACCGATTCTATTTGTGCAATATTTTCCAGTTCTCAAGACACGACAGTCGAACTTTTGCAAATTTGGCTTTGGCAATGCCAAATTTTAAGCACCAATATTGGCATGTTGATTCTATTGCTTGCGACTTGAGTTGTCAAAACTTGGGTTTCTTGAAGGAGAAAAACTTTCATGTCACGGGGATGCAATTATGTACCTCTTTCTGTCCGTCTCTCTCATCACGCGCCTCTCAAAGGCTTTTACCGACGACCTTTTAGATTTTAGCTTATGAACAAGGGGATTTCTGAGACCAAAACGACTTCTCAAGTTCACATGAAACAGAAAAAGAATGAAGAACCCAAACAACTGAAACAGAAAAACATAAAGGGAAGATATGAGGAAGAAGCCCCAACAAACCAAGAACAGCAAGGTTGTGCAGTATAGTGGAACCTCTGCCGAATTTCTCGTCTTTCTGGTTTCTGTGACATGCATTGACCGCGATCAACTTAAGGTCTTCTAATAACATAAAATATAGAACAAAACAGAGGTCCGAAACCTGGTGGCGGAGATTCAGTAAGCATAAGCCACTTGTAGAACGTCGAAAATCTGTAATGTGGCTTAAAACTTCCTTGGATTCTGCAGAATCGTGAATCCATGATTCATGTCCAATGTCCAGACCAAGAAAACCATGATGGGAGAAACAAAAGATGTAATGGGGAAGACCGCCCGCGCCACGCCATTCTTCTGGCGGAGCGCTCTCTCTCAGACGTTTCAACTCTGATACAAGGAAAGGAAACCTATGAAGAAAGCTTCCTGGTAGCCTCTAGAGACAAAAAAATCGTTGATAAATATGCGGCTTTATGCGTCGTTGAGTGTACCGGTAATTAAGGAGAAGGACTTACATGACGTTCTTGCCCAATAATGCATTCTCATGTGTAAGTTTTTCTCTACGTGGCAATGTGGTATTGGATCGGGACGCCACGTGACGGTAAACCCGTTCCATAGAAGTTAAGAACACTAACATGATGCCTCGAACCAAATTCTAAATTTCCCACATTTCCTCCGTAACCGAAACAACTTAAGTTGTCAGCAGATGATCCAGAAAAATCCCAACAAAAACTAACATGAACCACCAAAAAGGCCTTAAATTTCATTTATAATATTTCAGATTACCAAAATTCAACACAATATACAAATATTCCAGCAACAAATCACATTACAACTTCATAATTACCAACACTAACACTATAATCTTATAAATTTATAACACCCAGCACAAACTAAACACCCAAAAATTAATAAATAATAATACCAATTTATATAATATATTCAGAAATGATGATTACCGGCCATAGACGACTCTATTACAAGTTTCCTTGAGCCACCGGAAGCTCTTCCGGAGCGACCCTTTGAGCTTCCCTTCCACCGTATACACCTTATAGCTCGCCACCCTCTTCTTCCTCTGCAGCTCCGGATCGCTCAAGCTCCAGCCTTTCGTCGCCGACCCGTTCGCCGACTTCCCCTTCCTGAACTTCTCGCTGTTGCTTCCCACCTGGGTCTGCTGCTGCGGGTGCACCGAGGACGCGTAGGACGCGCTGTAGCACCTGAGATCCTGCATCCCATTGACCCCCGACGAATTGGTTCCCGCGCCATTACCATTGTAGGTCTCCATCTGCATCCTTCCGTGGCCGCACGATTTGGATCTGAAATCGTCCATGGTGGATTGATTTCACTGTCCCTCTCTCTCTCTCTCGACTATAGAGCTCCTCCAGTGCAGTGGAGGCTGTGTGTATTTGGTCAACAGTCAAAGGAGCTTCGTTGGGGGTCGTGGCGCTGTCGCAGGTCAATTATTTATTTATTTAGTGGGATTTTTTATTTTATGATATTTTTACATTCTTATTGTGGGTTCCGGCGCTGACTAAGATGGTGATCATCATCCGTCGGTGATATTATTTATTTAGAAATTAGGATGAACGGTGGAGTTTTTTTACCTGATGCTGATATTCACGTGAGAATCTCGTGACCCAGGACAGTGAGAGTGACCCTTATTACTTTGTTAAATATTTAATAAAAAAATACTTACGTGATTTAATAAAAAAATTAGATAAGTTTGCCTAACTACAAAATGCAATGCTTCGAGTGTTTTTGCTGTTAGATTTAATTTTTGTAATTTGCTTATATTTTTTATTTTCAATTTCAACTATTTATTTTTTCTATCACTCTGTGATATGTACTATTAAATAAAAATTGGACAATAAATTTAAAAAGTTATTTTTGTGAAACTTTCATCAGGTCCAACTTCCATACTACGTGATATACAATATTACAAGCATTTGATGGTTTGAATTTATAGAATCACATCATCCAAACCAATCTTTATCATCCAATACTCGTCAGTCTTCCATACTGCGTCGTAGGAAAATTTTCCCAATATAGTGATTTCAATTGATCTTTCTGTTTTTAGATAAAAAAAAAAAAAAAAAAGAAAAAAGAAAAAAGTGACTCGATAAATGACATAGACCGATTGCAATTGATCTTGAAAAAATCGGGACTGGCTACAGTGCTCGCAAGCATTGAATGCTCACACCAATCTCACCCTCCTTTCCCCCCTCTCTCCTCTCTCCTCCCTCATTTTAATGGTGAGATTGGTGTAAGCATTCAATGCTTATAAGCATTGTAGCCTACTCCGAAAAAATCATGCTGAAGTCACTTTACATCCAGATTAGAGATCTAGACCTTTCAAGGTGGGGTTGGGGCTATGAGATGAGGAGGAAAAACGACGTCGAAACCATTTCTTCAAATTTCCGAACTAAATATATACCGGAAAAAAACTAAGCCAGGAGAAAATACAGTCGCGGCGCTACTGACTGTTAGAGAGATATTTAAAAAAAGTATATAAGATCAATTGAATTACCAAAAATATGTAAAAGATGACAAAACGTATGGAACATGAAAACGTTGAAACCAAAGGAGGCAGCATAAGATGAGTTGCCGGAGAGAGTATAAAAGCCGGCTTATCGTAAGGCAACATCGCTTCCAGAACGATTCGATCCATACTTTGAGAGTCAAAACTTCAGTCGAGTTTCCCTTTCCGATTCATCAAGTCGTGGTAGTATAGAAGCAGGCACATGGGTTGACCAAGAATGCAAAAGATGAACCAGAAGATCATGTTTCCGACCTGGAAATAAGATCCGAAAATGCGGTTAAAACAAATATAATCCACATTACCAATATCAAAACTTTGGATCTAAATTAAGTAGAACTCAGATATACAGACAGTAACGCCCTCAGCAATCCATAGAGCACGAATAGAATCCCCGATCTAGTAAAAATATAAAAGGCCTATGGTTACTCTATTCTCCTCGAATTTACTTTCTAATATGTCGAATTTACTCTCAAATTTACTCTCGAATTTGCAGGACTGCCCAAGTTTTTAATTCTCTCTAGAAACTAAATTTTCAATCAGAGGCTAATGCCAACCAAGTGAGTAGGCAAAACTATGCTGCAATAGTATGAGTTTTTCTGCAAATATATGGTTTTAAAACAAGGACATACCATCGAGCTTCTAAATTTATTTTGCAGGTAATTTGTGATCAAGACAAGTGGTACCTGTGATGAAAACGCAACAAAAGAAAATTAGGACCGATTGATCATCAATATGGGTAGGACTCCTAAATGCGGCAAGGAAACTAAAATGTTCTTACCTGCAGCATAATTCCAATAAAAGCCCACAACTTGAATATGTGGCAGGGAACAGCTATGCATAGCTGGAGACGAGTCAAACAAGATTGGATAAGATAATAGAAACACAAACATTCATAACACAAACAGCTATGCAAGCTTCGTTACAGAAACAAGCCATTAGAATTCAGATCGGAGTAAGACATAAAACACAAGGGGGAAATATTTCAGCTGACCCCCAGATAATGTTTCATGTGGAGTTTGCACTGGTGATCACGATGAGGAGCTCTGGTTCTAATATAATTATATATTTCCATGCTCAAACGTAGTCTTTAGCTTTTGCTCCAAATCAAATGTTAAGAGTTCATATTAGCCATTACCCATGTCCTGACATCAGAATTCATTCTACTCTTGTAAGGTAATCAGGAGTGTTTGATCACCAATATTTCTTCCGATAAACAATGGTAACATAGCCCTTCAAGATTGTGCTTGATAGCAATTACTATATAAAAGCAAATTACCAAGTGTGCACATTCCTGGGCAGTGTACGTCTAAATAGCTAAGTCTTGGTTAGATACAAAGATGTTGATTAGCTTGTTTCTAATGACATGCTTCAAAGCCATTTTTTCAGATTCAAATCCTACTAAGTCATTCATATAATCATGACACCGTGTCAAATTCCAGAATCCCACTTTCCACCAACACTCATGTTCCAAAACGAGAGAATGCTAATTCTCATTATAGACAACAGAATATGATGAAGGAACGAGCGATAGAATAGTCATTATCCTGAGGGAGAGGGTCACTAAATAACAACATAAACTCACAGAAACAAAGCAATATACCTCATGAAATACGGCAGATACTAGGAAGGCGATTACGATGGCAACTCCCTGAATTCAAAGCAAGAAAAATAAAAACAAATTAGTTTTGTACTTTCTAACACAAATGAAAGTTACATCCATCACGTGCCACTTAATATTAAAATAAAGAGAAATTAGATACCTTGGGTATTCCGTGCCGTAGGCATGGAAAATAGATATGGCGAACCATCCATTTATGAACAGGCTGAAATGAACACACCCAATCAGTTTTACACTTTCACTCAGAAATATGATTTGCATATAAGTTCAATATATACACAACAACTTCAGTCACACTGCATTCAGCTGCCTCATGAATAAGGCGAGGGAGAGAGAGAGAGGGGTTGTTATCATCGTAAAATGTAAACAAAGTAAACAACAGATACCGTCTAACTGTGTTTTTTCATAACATGGAAACTTTGATGACAATGAAATTAGGCTTATATAGCCTCTTTTCAGGCTTATAAGTTATAACCCTTATTAAATGATAATGCTAATACACCTATTCTTTGATACAAATTCGAACACATTAAGAACCAAATTCACTAGTCCTATATGCAACTTAGATTCAAAATGATATCGAATAGAAGTCAAAACAATAATTTATTGTAGTACTTTAAAGCATATAAGAAAAGTTAACAACAGAATTAGAGTTAAACATACATACCATATTCCACAATCTCCAATACTGATGACAGCCACCAGAAGAGCCATGCAACAAAAGTAAATAGTCAGAAATTTCAATTCAGCAAGGAGCAGTAATAACAAAACCTCAGAATAAATTGCATAGGACATAAAACGCACCTCCTCAACAGTTTTTGCATTCCACCAATCTTTATAGAACTCTCGATCACCAAAACAAAGCAGCTCAGCAAGAATATTTAACCTACATTTCTAACACTGGATGTAAGCGTAAACTCAAAACTGAAATGAAATGAAAGTGCAAACATAGTATAACTATAACAAGTTTCTTCCAAGCAGCTATAGATACATCAGCAAGAAGAAAAAAAAGGCAGGCGATGAAACAAGACGTACCAGAGGTGGAAAAAGCAATAGAACATGCATAGCCACACATATAAATTGGGAACTGAAAGCTTCAAAACCCTCTCTATGGCATATAACCAGTCCCCCTTCAAAGGATGCTGTGAATTCTTGACAATAGGGTTGATGTACTGCATAAATATAGACATGGCAAAATTCATCAATAATCAAAACGAAATAAAAGAGCATTAAAAGCTAGTTGAAAACAACAAACGCCAACTTACTTGTTCTACTATAAATCCCATCACTCCAGTAAAAATTATCAACTTCACAAGTTGACGAAACACCCAACCTTTTCGAACACATGCTGTGCGAGGGTAACTAGACTGTAATAAGGGTCAGATAAATCAAAATTAAATTCATTTCTCCATTAATCATGTAATGCAAGAACCATAAATTAAAGACTAAGTTATCTATACACGAAAATAAGCATTCTTCTAATTAGGGATGCCAATAATACCATAAGAAAATAATCATATAGTTTTGCGATGATTCATTTAATATCATATTAAAATGAGAAAAAATAATTTAGTCATCTTCGACATACATACATACTAATTAAACAATAATGAGCCATGAAAAATATGAGTTATAAAGAAAGTTAAAGCAGAATTCAAACTTGTAGCGGGAAAAATCACAACACCAGGTTGGAGCAACTATGAAGTTTAAGTGACCACATGACAGTCTATAACAGAAGCAAATTATTTGTTCAGTTTGTAATAAATGCCATATCCTTATTCATTTTTAAAAACAGGCAAAGGAAAGGCAAACAACATAAAAGAAAAGGTGACTTAAACTGACTAAAGCATCAAAAATCATAAAACTGTACTTTCTGAATAAGGATTGACGGATAAGAAAACCTAGGTTAATTTCTCAAAGAATAATGCAATTACCTGGTAACATAAAGTTGGAGCGACCATAAAGTATGCCAAACTTTTTAAGTTGTTATTATGGGGGTAATCTGTATTCAGAGAACTAGGTGCGGCATCCCCCTGCCATCAAACAAGGGCTTCAAGAATTAGAAAACAATAATTTATTAAGAAAAAATTGTTGAAGAACATTAAATATCTCTGAGGAAGAAAACATCTATTAAAATTTAAGACATTTTAAAACTTTCTTCAAACTTCATATTTAATTTAAAGCGGTAAAGGAAAAGACTATATACACTGTCAATTGAAAACCTTATTCACAAGTTCATAGCTACCTTCTCAACTGCTTTGTGAAGTGCTCTCATATCATAGTTTGTATGCACATAAGATACGAGTTTTAACCACACGATGCAAGCAAAGAGCATCAATGTAACACCAGATAAAACTGCAGAATCACACCTGCAGAAAACAAATTAAATAAATGCAACATTTTCACTGCTACTCATATATTAGCCAACTAAAAGATGCCATCAATCAAATCCAAAAACAAAAAAGTCTCTCCTATTACATAAAGACACAATCTTTCAGACAGTACTTCCATCCAATGTGAATTTCAGCTTAAGTACATATCCCCTCAATGACGTTTCTAAGATCTCCACAGAAACAAGACACTTTCAAGAACCGGGGACAACGTAGCATTCCAGACTAGTAACCAAGAACAAATCCAGAAAAATACGCTAATAAATGAATAGCACTGAAACACATGTCATGGGCTAGAAACGAGAATTTAACAGTGATAGTTCAAACCCAAATCCTCCAATCAGCACCATGGCCAAAATGCAATAAATAGTTTCACCTACTAATACCAAAAATCGGGGAATGCAACTAAATGAAAACTTAATATAACTTCAAACTGACCTGAGAATCACCAATACCGGATACAAAATTGAAGTTGTGGTAATGACTATATGAAGAGAAACAACAGCCTGCAATGCCAGACCAGAAATTCATATTTCAGATTCAGAGTTGCGGAGACCTATTTTTTTAAGTAGTACAAAATGAGTTGCTCACAGCTTCAGATATACACTGTTGTAGCGCTAACTTCTCAACTACAAAGGCCGCAAGTGGAAAGATTGGAAGAGTAAGGCTGCAAGTGAAAGAACATAGACGCCGAATAAATTTCCCACCACTTGTAATTCGAAGAAGGTAACGATAAGTAAGTAATTCTTAAACCAAACAGCGTATCGAAGCATAATAAAATGAAACATTACCAGCACATAAGAAGTGGCCAATCTCGCAATGATCTTGAACTAAACCAAAAACCAGTTTTAATTAACCAACCATACTGCAACAATAATTGAACAGTAAGAAATCTCTATAAATGTCCCTAAAACAACGTAATCAAACAGCGTAAAATTAATCAAAAAACAAAGAACACGGGCACATGGCAAACCTTCATTAAATTCTCGATGATAAGCCGGCTGTTTACAGCGACAAGTACAACTATACACAGATTGAAGAGACCTGCATGGCTCTGCAAACCAAACAAAAAAGATCAAACCTTGCAATCAGCATCTCGTTCAAGCTCCAGTGAGCGCTAAAGGACAAAAACTTGTTCCATAGCAAACACATTTTCATTACTGATAATTAATCATGGATTGATGACACTAATCAGAAGTGAAATTAAGCTAAGCAAGGCTTAAATACCTGTCTGAAGATAGCATCAGAGCTGAGAGGGCTCTCCTTAACTCTCCGATGAGCCGGAACTGACGGCCGATACGCGAATTTCACGGCCGAGGGATCAACGCCCCGATCATTCTCACCGAGTCCTTTCTTCTCTTGAACAGCATTGACGGACTCCGCCGAGCCGTCAGAGCCTCCAATACGACCGTTATCGCCGCCGTCGTAGATCTTGGAGCCAACCAAGTCATCACTGCCGGAGTCCCTAATCAAATCGTTCAAAAAATTACCGTCCTGGTTCGCGTTGGAGTCGGATTCCGCCACGGTGGCGGCCGAGGGTCTGCGGCGTAGCGTGTGGTTGAGATCTGAGTCGGCGCGGGGGCTCGTGGTGGCGCCTGCGATGGCTACTGCCTCAGGCGAATCCGCAATCGCCATGAAACAACCACCAATATATGTATATATATATATATATAGACACACAGAGAGATGAAGAAAGAGAAAGAAATATCAGAGTTTCTTTTTATGCTTCGGAATCCAGAGAGTTCATGCAGAGAGAGAGGAGAGAGAGAGAGATTTCAAATGGGAAAAAGATAAAGAGGAAGAAGAAGAAATGGGGGGCCGAGAAAATTCGCGAAGTGGCGGTGAATGAGTGGGAAAGTTGAGCGGAATTTATATAAAAAACGACAAAAAAACACAGAGGAGAAAGAGAGGGGTGGCGATTGCTGGTATGGTGATGACGCGATGATGTCAGAGTGGGGCGGAGGGAGGGAGGAGGGGCGGTAGGAGGAGGAAAAACGACAAACGGCCGCTTGGGGATTTGGGGTGTTATGGTTATGGCGTTTAACCAAAAACAGTGTCGTCGTGTAAGAGTGTGACAGAGGGAGGGAGAGGGAGAGGGAGAGGAAGCTGCAGACCTGGTCCCGTGGAGCTTTTGCGCATACAAACCGCTTCCCGGTCCCTCCTTCCTTCCTTTCCTTGGCTCCCGCTACCTCCCGACCCAAATTAAGTAATTTAATTAAATAAAGTTAATAAACAAATTAGCTTAGTTAGGTTAGCATCAAATTAATAAGATGGCCCCGCTTTTTAGCTACACTTTTTATATTTATATGGGAAAGTACAACATGAGATGAGATAAATATTTGTGTAGGGATGTCCAACTATATACGTCTACACCTCTTAGCAAGAGACCGTCCCGATTATATTTAGGTCTTATGATTCTCTTACCATGGAGTCCTACTGACTATATTTGTTATCCTACTTAGATTACGATTTAGTAGTATTTATTTTGTAAGTAGCGGATACTCCACGTATTATGAAATAAGTGGAGGGACATAAAAAAATATATTATTTCTTCTACTTATATTATGACATATAGAGTATTGTTTGAATACCTGATACTTAAAAAAATCTCTCATTTGTATAAATATATCATTGTATAAAAAATAAAAATAAAATCAAACCACCACGTCATTTCGATAGGTTGTGGTCAAGTCAGAAATCCAGTTATGTTTGAGGTTACAGATGTGGGTTAGGTCACAATCACTTAATAGATCAGCTATAAATTTATCAAACACTATTCAAGTTAATCGAATTTGTGACCTCTTACTTACAAATAAAATTTAGTTATAAACGCGCAAACCGAGTGTTCTTTTACATGTCAACTTGGTTAAAAGAGTCATACGGCTGATTATATCAAGCAAATGGATATAGAATATTGCCACTAATCATGATTATCGGAAGCTTAGAGTTCAAACCCACGAATAATGCTTTTTGTGGGTCTTGATACGTCATCGCATTGCCTTCCAATTGGTGCGTTAATGACGTCACGCTAAGACTGAATATTATGATAGAAAGCGACAAAGGGCGAGGTACATGTGAAATCAAAACGCGACTGTATCATTGTCGTTTCGTATTACGTTCAAAGACACGGTTCTAAGCAGCAAGTTTAAAAGGCGGACCCCCAGAAATTAGATGTTGACTCCACAATTATAGTATGTATAACCGTGACACCACGTACCTCTCTCTCTTACAAATCACACGTCACAATTAAAGTTGGAACAAACTTGTGTTGGAAAGCTTACCGACAGACCAACAGTCTTCTATAAGTAAACAACGTACGTGTTCCATAAACTATGATTAATGATAATATTTACACGTGTCACTGTGATTTGAAATGAAAGAAACAACTCCTCGAATGCAGGTCGTTAGGGGTCGTCATTACAGCCAGTATCGACGGACTACACCGACATTGTGACATCCTATGCCAATGATACGACAACACGAGCAAGTTTGTCCCTACAAGAATTGTATCACTAGCATGGAATGTTACGGTGGAAGTGTGCCGTGCCAATGCAAGTTGCTCTCTCGAGCCCGGGTGGGAACATCCAATGGCATAAAGAACATTCAAAACCAAATTTAAAGCACAAAAGAAATCCAAACCTCAAAAAAATACATACATTAATAATATTAGTAGCTGGAAAGTATGCAACAACAGAGAGGCCACCACAACCAATTCAGGCAATGATGGTTTTCACATTGCAAGTTTAACTTGTACCACTTAAATATTAATCCAACAGCCATAAATTAAATAACTAGATCCTATAAATAATATAAGAGAAGACACAAAATGGCGGGATGTAGCGGCCTCAAAGGACGAAAAACAGAAAATAAACTTCAATCAAAACAACACTTACTAAGCAGATACCGGCTTTTTCCTTTGGCTAATTAAGAAGACAATCTCATCAGAGGAGATCCGCAACGTTTGATGGCAGCTCCTCCACAACCACGTTATAGAACTTCTGGATGTCAAACAGCATCCTCTCATCATCCTTTGTTACGAAGTTGATGGCAACACCCTTCCTTCCAAAACGTCCACTACGACCAATTCTGTGCAGGTAGTTCTCGGGCTGGGTGGGCAGATCAAAGTTAATAACAAGGGACACTTGCTGCACATCAATACCACGAGCCAAAAGATCAGTGGTGATCAAGACACGAGATGAGCCAGAACGGAACTCCCGCATGATGATGTCTCTGGTGTTCTGGTCCATGTCTCCATGGGTGGCAGAAACTGTATGGTCTCTGCTCCTCATCTTGTCAGTCAACCAGTCAACCTTGCGTCGAGTATTGACAAAAATGACACTCTGGGTAATGGCCAAGGTCTCATAAAGATCGCAAAGAGTCTCAAGCTTCCATTCCTCCTTGTCCACATTGACATAGAATTGCTTTATACCTTCCAAGGTGAGCTCATCACGCTTCACTAGAATCCTCACGGGTTTGTTCATGAACTTCCTTGTGATCTCGAGGGCCTCAGGCGGCATTGTGGCAGAGAACACACCAACCTGAATCTTTGATGGAAGAAGCTGGAATATATCATAGATCTGGATCCCAAAAAAAATTTCGTATTAGATATTGAATTTTAATTCCAAAATTGTATTGATTTCAGCAAACCAAAAGGAACACAAATGGATTCCATATCCCAAAGTAGCCCAGGTCAAATAATAAAGAAACATGTTGGACGAGCAAACTACTGTTACTCGCTGTATTGATCATGCATACAAAGTAAAAGTATATATACAGAACATGAGGACAGCTCAGCCACTCAACATATTTCACATTCCGAAAAAGCTCAACACCGGTCAGCAGAAACATGAGAAGTCAAATGGAATTTTAGGCTACAGTTACAAGATTTTTCCTACCCGACAGCCCAGCAGAGCAATACTTACAGTCACAAGATATACTATTTATTGTTTCATCATTGCACATGAGAGGTCCATTATTAACGTAAAACATCATTATGCAGAACATAACACATCCATAAAAATCATGGTACTCATAAAACAAATGGACATAATTAAGTTGAAAACAGACCTGATCCTTGAAACCACGGGAAAGCATTTCATCAGCCTCATCCAAAACAAACATTTTGATGCTATCGGGACGAAGTGACTGCCTTCTAAGCATGTCAAAAACACGACCGGGAGTTCCAACAACAACATGAACTCCATTTGACAGAATGCGTTGGTCCTCACGGACACTGGTTCCACCAACACAAGCATGCACTCTCACACCTAGATAGTCTCCAAGAGCCCTCATAACCTTCTCAATCTGTTGAGCAAGCTCTCGAGTGGGTGCAAGAACCAAGGCTTGGCATTCTGTCAAACTATAATCAAGCTGTTGAAGAATACCAGAACAGAAAGTCGCTGTCTTTCCAGTTCCAGACTGAGCCTGTTGAATCACATCAAGACCCTTGCAGAAGGGAACAATTCCCCTTTGCTGAATAGCTGAGGGTTTTTCAAAACCTGCAGAAAGAATTATTGTTCATTCAATCATTGACCACAGAAGACAAATGGAAAACTTCGTGAAGACATTAGAGTACAAAAGTTCTACAATTTTAACTGATATCATAAAATATATAACCTAATAAAATGAGAGAGAGAAGTAAAGGCTAGTTGTATCTACCGTATGCATATATTCCCCTCAGAAGATTCTCTTGAAGACCCATAGCATCAAAACTGTCATAAACTTCATCATACGATGTAAAGAATTCCTGCCCATCAGTTGCAAGTCTGCAGCCAACAATTCATGAAACACGAGAGAAACAGTTAGCTCCCAATTTGATTTCACAAGTTATACTAAACCACATAATAAAGAAAAAATGAGCAGAAAAACACTTAACCACAACATCAAAAGCAGTATTCGTAGAGACCTAAACACGCAATTAAAAAGTATAAAATGAGAGAATTCTTACAATTCGCTCATTTTGGTATCATACTGACGAGTGTCAAATTGCGATCCTTCAGGTGCTGCTGCTGCCATGACTGCAAATTCACAAACAAAACTATATATAAAACGTCACGAATCTTCTCAACCTGTATAAACAGCTATACAAAGACACTTTATTCTAAGCACTTTTGAATCAAAAAATTGTCTCAGCTTTCAAAGTTCCACCGTTGCTTCATACAGAAGTGTGTTTCATTCCCCTCTCTATAAGGGTTTAAGAACTCAAAACAAAAATTTACATAAAAAACTCTTCACTTAGGCACCGATAATACGAGAATATCAAAGAAATCAAGGCTTAAACAGTATTAGCAGAAATAATACGAGAATTTCAAAGATTAAAGGCACAATAAAACGTTCAGAATCACATCAAATATATTGATTAAATCACCGATTTTTCTAAACTTAATTACCAAGCATAAACAGCAAAACATATTTGATGCACAACTAAAACAAAGAAAGTCAGCAGAAGATTACGCTACTGAAAATTTCGGCAAAAATAAATCAAACAACGAAAATACACAGAAAATCAACATCAACGAACAGAATCCAATTCAGAATCTACAAATTTTCGATACGAAAAAATTGCGAAAAAAAAAACCAGAGAGAACCGGATCGAACAACCGCACGAGTGCAAAAGAAAAGGCGAAAAGGCGTGAGAGGAAGACCTGCGGGTGATGAGTGAGAAAGTTGAAGGCGAAGAGAGAGAGAGAGAGAGAGCGACGGAAGAGAGCTTTGTGCTGGTTCTTCTGGAAATTAGGGTTTCCCAAACTCCTCGGATCTAAGCCGCGGAGTTAAGGAATGCGCGAGAGAGGAAGAGAGAGAGAGGGTTTGGGCGTTTGACGAGTGAGAAGTGAAAACTGAGCGAGTGAGGGTTTGTGATTGTATAGGGTTGATTGCAATTCGGGGAGAGCAATATGGTCTTCGCGTCCCTCCAGATTCGATTCAGGTACGTGGCGGGCACTGATTGGCGGGAGTGGAGTAAGAGAATAAAACGCTCTCTCCCTCAAAGAAATTTGCACGTGTATATGGGCCTCAAAGAAAAAAATTGGGGCCCAGTCGAAATTGTTTTGAAATCCGTACCAAAAACTTAAAAAAAATAAAATCCATACTATTCTCCTTAATTACAACAAGTCACAGTTTAACATAAACACGACAATATTTTACTAAAATTACAAAAACATAATTTTTTGCGCACATGAAATTTTGATTTGTCTGCAAAGAGAAATGACAGATATTTTTCTACATAATTGTCTCTTTCAACTGGAGTCTTGTTCTAGACCTTAGAGAAAATCGTGATCAACCACCATTCGATCTTAATACCATAGAGTGGAGTCTACGAGGTGACTCCCTCCATCTGAGGATTGGATGTTTAATCAAAATTATATACCTCTTACATCTTTTACTGTCTCTGAAGATCTTTTTTCCCTCCAGGGGCAAAAAATTGGGCGAATTAGTAATTTTACAACTTTTACAGTTCAAACAAGGTTGAAACAAATTTTACAGTTTCATAAAACTATGTGGAACCCTTGGCAGATCCACGCTCTTACAAGATTTACCCACAATAACTTTTCCAAAGTGGCAACCCAATTGGATTTTACCACCCATTAAGTTGAAATTCTTTTACTCTTCTTTCAAGTGCCCCTTAAAACAGCAGAAGGCAAGTGAACTCTTTCTAAACACATCGACAGCCGAATGTGCACAAGTGGCTTCCGAACTGCGAAATAACATCCACAAGACCTCCGTAACCTCCTACTGCGGTAACCTGAACAAAACAATGGTTCAACGACGTGAGAACTGAAAACGAATTTTGATAACAAATGAAGTTAAAAATTCTGTTTCTAATTCTTATTGTGTATTAACTTTAACCCAAACCATGGTCCTCAGCAAGCTCTTTCATTTGTAAGATTGTCATTAGCTGCTAAGTAAGAATATTTAAGGTTTACGCTAGCCAAACCTACTATTTATAGCAATGAGTCGAGTACAAAAATTTACCAAGGATTTGAATAGCTAGATGATTTTGATCATTTGTGTCACTTGACCTACTTTGAGAATACATAATCTTCAAAGCCAAAGATAATGCTGGTAAGACCAACATTTTTAAAACGGAAAAAGCCTAAATAAAAGTTATTAACAAATATCAAAGCGAAAGAAACATCAAGTTAAACATACCCCAGATGGATGTAATGAGACGGAAAAAGCAGACTGAGGAGCACATTGGATTTGTGATAGAATAGCCCCATTTATGTCAAAACGGCAAAGTTGAGGTTCTGCTCCAACGGCTAATACCTGGAAACAAGAAGCAACAGTGAACTTTGGGATATTACCTTCGTGCCTCCTTTCTACAAACTAGGCATTTCTTTAGAAGTTATAACAGACAACCCCCTGGCATACTGTATTCTTATACTTATTGCCTCCCCATCACTAGAAGTATATAAACATTTTAATTCCAGCCCCATTCGTTGGCATTGAAGACTTTGTGATACTATCACTGTATCATCATCTAATAATCTAAAGAGAAATCATTGCTCATTTGCTGATATCTTACCAATTCAACTTATCCCATTAAGAAATTTTGTTTAATAGCTTTATGAAATGAAAACAACCAGAGTTACTGCTCACACCCTTTCTCTTGGAACTTAAAAGTCCAGGATCTGCCACCATTAGCAAATTCACTTCCCCTTTTTGTTAATAACACTAAGTGCCAACAATATTAACTAAATTAACTAATTGAGGGCTGAGGGGGGAGCTCACTTGATTTTCGTCAAATACTACATCCTGTACTGATGCACGTGTTGAAACCCTTGAAATGCATTCAGAAGCAGGAAGGTTCCAAACTGATAAACTCTGACCGCTACCACAAGCCTATGGAAGAAAAAAAAACGTTAAAGCAGCAAGCAACTTCAACAGAGAATTAGTTGAGAACACTTCAGCAACTACATTCTCATCACATAAATGCTTACCAACCAGCTTTCACTTGCATCAAGAGCAATGCAACTAACGCATGAAAAAAATCCTTTCAATTTAATACCCTTGGCTGGCTCATATACTTGAACGCACTTTCCACTTTTGCAATCTGGGTGAAACCATAAACGCATGCTTCTAAGAACAAAGTTATGTGACTTAATACAAAAACATACTAACTGTAAAGCAAAACAGTAAATTCTTAAACAACTTTCTGCCACAATCCTTCAATATTGAAAAAAGCTAGGTTTTTACCCCATATCCGTGCTGTCCCATCCTCTGAACCAGTTATGATCTGAATATTGGAAAAGATCAAAAGAATCACATTCAGAGAGAAAAATACTTCGACAAATCTAGTACCTCAATGCACAGTGCTACTAATGTAATTGTAATTCTGATACTCGTCACTCGAATTGAACTAAAAGGGGTGGTTGTTTCCATAACAATTAACATGACTCAGAACAAAGAGAAGTGACAGGAATGATCAACAGAAGACAAAGAAGAATATGACCTGACCTGATTGGTAGAGTTCCGAGCAACTACAGAATGCACGTAGTCGGAATGCCCCTTAAAAGTCATTTTGACTTGGCCTCTTTCCTGAAACATTTCACGTACAAATCAGGCTGGGATCAGTGCGGCTAGGAAATTATATCAAGAACAATGTAACATGCAAGGTAATATGTATAAATCCTTTCACGGAAACTTCATGAAACAATTAAAAGATTCACCTTGAACAAATACATACCACATCCCAGCAATAGACACAAGAATCACCAGCGGCAGAAAAAAAGCATCCACCCTATTGTTGTAAAATAGATATTAACACACTCTGACTCTCATTTGGAAACATACAACTTTCCATACTCAAAGACGATGCATATGACTAGAAAAAACTGCATACCTCGTTATTAACAGCAAGAGCATTGTTTTCAGGGATTGGAGATAAAGCCCCCCATGGACCTCTAAAAAGATGGCAGTAGTATACAAGAAATGTGTAAGGAAGTAATGTTGCGGACTTATCACAGCCCATGTTCGAATCAATATTAAGACATTCAGGGGAACGAAAGAGTTGCCCTTGGGCGGTTTTTCTTTTCAGTGACTTACTTATGTTGGGGATTCACAAGGTCAATTATGGGCTTCACATGCTTTCCTACATAAACAGGAAGAAAGGTAAATTCATAGAGTCACATTCGATTTACACACACCAAAATAACATATCAAATTAAAAAAGCAATGCAATGTTAGTCAAATAAGTTTAATTCGTTTAAGCTGTCAAAAACCGAAATCACCTTGCAAATGAATAGGCACGTCTGATTCTTCCCAATCCTTCCACCTCCATCCTTGAATCCGGCCATCGTCACCGCAACTACATGTAAAAAATCCAAGAAAATCAAATGGTGTAAGCATGCTGAAACTAAGAAATTAATTACTAAAAGAAAATAGTTCTTTCTAGTCAATCAAGTACGAACATATAATCAAACCTCAGCAAAACAGAATCATCGCCATTTCCGTAAAACTTAACATCATAAGCAGGTCCTTCATGCGCTTGAAGAAAACAAGTAGGTTCCGCCATTAACGACCTACAACCAAAATTCAAATTCCACCACAGGTAAAACCAAAAATCAGCTGCTGTCAACAGTCAATGCGACGTCGTACAGTCACAAACAATGTAAAGGCCTGGAAATACTTACTGTGCAGCTTTCACATTGCTAAAACCCAGTGGCTGCAACCAAAATCAAAAATTAAAAATTACGAAAATTAATGAAAAAAATTTAAATTAAAAACAAAATTAGAAGGAGGTTGAAAAATGAGGAACCTACGAGCTTGGAGATAAGGGAGGGAATGGAGTAGGAGGAAACCGATCCGTCGCTGGAAGCGACGACTACGGTGTCCGGGTTAGGGTTAAGCGACGGAGCCCAAACGGTTCGGAAAACGGTTCGGGTTTGGATCTCCCGCTCCTTTAATATGGATTCTCTGTACGCTTCTTCGTCCCAGTTCGTTGCGTCGCCGCACATGGTGGTTGATTTGGTTGCGGAGGGCGGGAAGTTCAGCTGAGGTGATGAAAATCTCTGAGCTTTTTTCTCAGTGTTCGGCTATGGCTTTCGGTGGAGCGGAAATCAAATGTGGACTAACCGGTTTGGCGCAAATCGTAAGTGGGCTGGATATGAACGAACACATGTTAATGGGGTTTTCTCGCGTGTGCTATAGGCCCATGGCCCAAGCATTGGCTCGGTGTACGCAAGAGATTGAGGCGGAGGTTTGGATTCATTACGGAGGAATCGAACTTGATTATCGTAGAATTAAGAAGATAATTATCATTAGATTTGTTTAACTTAATTTGTTTTGGTAACATTTTACGTAACTCCCCCAATAAAACTTTGTTATCCTAGTTGCATTCCTTTCTCTCTTTCTTCCTTCTCACGTGATAGCTAATTGGGATACAAATTTCAAAAATATTTTGTAACCGGGAAACAAAGTTATTGTCTATATTAGCTCAAAACAATTGGAGTAGTTTTTCAGCGTGATTGTCATATCGTCATATTACACATTCATTCATTTATTCATATTACAATATACAAATTAATAACATTACGTGACAGTATAACCGCAATATAAAATGAAATTTAGGTTTATGATGGTAATATAATTATATGTTTAGGGTTAGGATGGAACAAGGGTCCAGTCCCTCAAATGTAACAAAGAAAAATGATTAGTGACGAATATGTACCAATATCACGAATATGCACCAAATCAAACGTACCATACAAGGGTCCAGTCCCTCAAATGTAACAAAAAAAAATGATTAGCAAAAAGAAATATTTAGTCGATGGAAATCATAAAATAAGCAGAGCGGCACCGGGCGTATATGCTAAAGCCCCTCGTTGGTTAATATGCTGCGGAAACCCATACAACACGCACTCCTCGTATTCTCCCAACCCCAGCGGCATCTTCAAAGCCGCTTGCTTCCACCAAAAACCCTAGCAATTCTCGTTCCTTTTCGACGAACCCTAATCGAAATCAAGATCTGCTAAGCCCTAATCGCAGCAATCTCACGGCATCGCAAGCTCCGTCCACTGAAACTGTGAGTGTATTTCTTGCTCTTCGCGTTAAATTTCACAGATCTGTTAGCTTACTGCTGAATTGTGCTCTGAGATAATCAATCCTTGTTCGTATGAAGTTTTACAGTGATGGGTACTTTTTAACCTAGGAATTGGATTGGAAAAGAGAAATCTTAGGGGGTTTATTGTGAAATTTGATATTGCTGAAATGTTGCTATGGTAAAATTTCCCGGATTATTTAACGGGCTGTGTTTGCTTTGTTTGTTCTTGATTTGAATCTGTTGTTTTTGTGATTCAGATAGCGAAATTTTTTTATTAGGAATCGAGTCGATTAAGTAGTTGCAATGAGTGATAACAATTCTCCACCTGGGTCTCCTAAGGAGGCAGATCATGATTCTGATGCAAACCAACTTGCTAAGGATGATAGCTCATTGGAAACCATAGTCCGAAAGTTCCAAGATTCGATGTCCGTTGGAAAAAAGCACACATTTTGGGAGACTCAACCCGTTGGGCAGTTTAAGGATCTTGGGGATGTGAGTTTGCCCGAGGGCCCGATTGAGCCCCCTACACCTCTGTCTGAGGTCAAACAAGAGCCGTACAATCTGCCAACTCAGTATGAATGGACCACGTGTGATCTGGACTCGGAAGATACCTGCACTGAGGTCTACAATCTGCTGAAGAACAACTATGTCGAGGATGATGAGAACATGTTTAGGTTCAACTACTCGAAGGAGTTTCTTAGGTGGGCTTTGCACCCTCCTGGTTACTACAAGAGCTGGCATATCGGGGTTCGTGCAAAGACTAATAAGAAGCTGGTTGCTTTCATTACTGGTGTTCCTGCTAGAATCCGTGTCCGTGATGCAATTGTGAAAATGGCTGAGATTAATTTCTTATGTGTGCATAAGAAGCTGAGGTCGAAAAGACTTGCACCGGTTATGATCAAGGAGGTGACGAGGAGGGTTCATTTGGAGAACATATGGCAAGCAGCTTACACTGCTGGAGTGGTTCTTCCAACTCCGATAACAACTTGCCAGTACTGGCATAGGTCTTTGAACCCAAAGAAGCTTATTGATGTTGGGTTTTCAAGGCTTGGTGCTAGGATGACTATGAGCCGAACCATAAAACTTTATAAGCTACCAGATTCACCCGCCACTCCTGGATTTAGAAAAATGGAACTTCGAGATGTCCCTGCTGTTACTCGTCTGCTTAGGAACTACTTGAGCCAGTTTGTGGTGGCACCAGATTTTGATGAAAATGACGTCGAGCATTGGCTTCTTCCAGAGGAGAATGTGGTGGACAGTTACTTGGTTGAGAGCCCAGAGACTCATGACATCACTGACTTCTGCAGCTTCTACACTCTTCCTTCGTCTATCCTTGGCAATCAGACGTACTCAATCTTGAAGGCTGCATACTCCTATTATAACGTCTCCACTAAGACTCCATTGCTTCAGCTGATGAATGACGCACTCATTGTCGCAAAACAGAAGGATTTCGATGTTTTCAATGCACTTGACGTCATGCAGAATGAGTCGTTTTTGAAGGAGCTGAAATTTGGACCTGGCGATGGGCAACTTCACTACTATCTCTACAACTACCGGATGAGGAACGCGTTGAAACCCTCGGAGCTTGGACTTGTACTCTTATAATCTTTCCGGTCTTGGTTTTGCACTTTGGACTTGACAAATCATTTGTGTTTCTTTTTTTCGTGGTTAGCTGTTGCTTTCATTTGCCTTTGCTCCTTTGGATTATCATCAAAGAACATGAGATTTTGCGATGCATTTTAGAGAACTAAATGTTATGGGTATTGCAATCGTTAACATTTTCCTTCATTTGATTCCTTTGCCTATTCATTTGGATCACTATTTATTTTATTGCATGCTTCTGCGTTTCATTCATCCGCCCTCGCAGCATGAAGAGGCTTAACGACGTTGATGGTGGGGAGGGGAAATCGAACCCCAAGACCTCAGGTACATGAGTAAAACACTCTTCACTCTCGAAAACTCATCCTGAGGCACGAATAATAACGATTTCCTTTTATTCTACTCAGAGGGGAAGGATTTGGGTTAAGCCACCCACTTACGCATCAAACTCGTCATTCATATAAGTTAAGTTGAACACGAGACCTTCCACTTACAGTTTTCTTGTAAGTGGAGGGCTGAGGAGGACTAGACTGTAGTGCTATAGAGCCGTCACACGATTAGTTTTGAAAAACAAACAAATCCACACAATACAAGCGTTTAATGACTGTAAAGCTATAGCTTAATCATTAGATGGAATCATAAAAACACATCACTTTAAACCAGTGATATTTTCCAACCAAAAAAATATAAGAACGTGTGATCTTTGATAGGCATATAATTCAAAAATAATTCTCCAAATCACCAGGTCCAGTCTAACGAGGGCTGTATAACTACTCTTATTAGCAAACTGAGCAAAAGATATTTTCGCTTCGGTTGCACCTCAGTAGCGAAAGGAAGTATAGCGAAGAAACTTTACAAGCTTTAATCACAGGATTCATATCTCACGCCACCATCAGGACTTCACCTTCTGAACCTGTCAAATTCGGAATTCGTTAACATATAGTCAAATGTAAGTGGAAAATCTATGCAATAGATGCAAAAAAAAAAGAAAAAAAAAGGGAATTTTGGAGATTACATTGCGCCAAAATCTCGTTTGCAAACTGCAGCATTGATTCTGTGTCTTCAGCCATAAAAGAAATCCTCTCTGCCTCTTTCATTTGTTCTGCTGCCACATACGATTTGTATTCTGCTTCGGCAATGCTCTGTGCGGCAGCCCGTGCTGATTCCTCTAACGTATCACTACCAATGGTCACATAAACTGCACTCTGCAATTGCTTTGGTTGGATGTCCTTTTGCATCGGGGCAGGTGCTTTCGTCACACTCAAGGAATCGGTTTTCACCTTGTAGCAGTTTTGAATCTACATTAGGATGACATAGTAATTTATATAAGCTGATGTTCAATATCAATTTCAGTATGCAAAGTAATCTGGCAAAAAGTGCATAAAAAACAAAGCTTGGGAACAAACATCGATAGAGGCAGATTAATCCTGGGTTAGAAATATCGAGCGAATATTTTGAGCTGAAAAATATTAGAAATATCAAGCAATCACCTTTTCAAGTTTGTCTTGCTGAACCAGCCTTCTCAACCTACCAGTTAATGACCTTCTAAAATTTTGGGGGACCTCGTTCCTTTGCTGCAGGAGTCATTTTATCATGAGAATTGAGTGGTTATAAAACGAGGAAATTACTATTTAACGTAACATCATCAGAAAATCTCGTTCTCGCCAGCAAAAGAAGTATAAGAAATATATCTGAAGGTAACCCAAATAAAATGAGCTTGACGGGTATTGAAATACTAACTTAGATTTAGGTATTACGATTATCTATCAAGTAACTAATATGAGACAGAATAGGTCCATTGATATTCTACAAAATGCTATATTTTCAAGAAGTAAAACTAAGTCGATGTTTTTCGCAGCTCTAGCATAGGAACACATGATGTACCATGATTAATAGAAACGTAAATCTACAAGAATTTGTACAGGAGCAAACTAATATCCTTCATGACAATATTACTTTCTCCAAGAGTTTATACAACTATTATCATTATTGACAATATTACTCCCTTCAACATGCTAATATACAGCTTCCTCCGCAGTGAATCAATTAATAAAGACTCAAACGATTTTTTTTATTTCATTTCTAAGAAATAAAAGAAGAGAGCATAAATTTCAGACAAACCTCAATAAAGCTAGCAATAGCACTAGTGTCCAATCCATTTGGATCTGTCGACGCAGAAAGTGCTTCAAAAATCATCGCATTGCACCTAATAACAGAAGAAAATGAATGACCAAAATAAAATAAAATAATAATAATAATAATAATAATAATAATAATAACAATAATAAAAGTACTCTGGCTATTGGAGGTGCAGCAATTGAAAAAATGCAATGGATAACAACCATAGACATATAGAACACAAATCATTCAGTATGCTTCGTTTCTTGATTGTAATCAACAGATGTTACATTTGACATGATAGGCTCAAGAGTAATAAAGCATAGGACTGTGGCTGAGCCGAAACTACAGCATCATGTGATATGGTTACGGGAAGAGATCAAAGCAAGATCTGCCCACTAGGTTAATTGTTGCATCAGTGTAAGAATTGTCACTGAAAACAATACTACGGTTCAAATTATGATAATACAGCTCCATATGCACCAGAATTGCACTTTCTATTAGTTAGGGTATTTCTTCATTGCCTCATAGGGTTTGTCTAAGAAACTATGCCATGAAACCATGCATTCTTGTTGTGTGCAGGAGGAAAGTGTACAAGCTAAGAGGACCGAAACCTTATCAACTTTGTACGACTATAATATTTAAAAAGATGACCACCTGACATCTAGTTATTACTCGAAGAAACCTTGGCACAATCAACTATCAACTCCTTTCTTCTCCTCTTTACCCTAACTGATTAGTCAGCTTCCCCCGCCCCATAATTGTGCCAATTCATAAGAGCCTAAAGAGTTATGTCATTCCACATTCTAATCGTGTTTTTTCCACTCATAATTCCACACATGGGTTTTTCGCAGAATGTATTTGCAGAATGTATAATTGCAAATACATTCTGCGAAAAGCCCATGTAACTAGCCGCATATGATTTCTATTGTATTGATAAAAGACAAAGGCAAGGAGCAAAAAGCATCATACATTGGAGCAGGTATTGCATCAGATATGCCAGTCGAGGAATCATCCGCAACTGGAGTTGTATCACGTCTGACTGGAGTTTCTGTTGGTGCATCGCGTCTGACTGGAGTTGCCACTGGTGCATCGCGTCTGACTGGAGCAGCTGCTGGTGAATCACGTCCGACTGGAGCTGCTGCTGGTGAATCACGTCTGACTGGAGCTGCTGCTGCTGCTGGTAAATCACGTCTGACTGGAGCTGCTGCTGCTGGTGAATCGCGTCTGACTGGAGCAGCAGAAGAAGTCTGGGGAGCAGACACAGGGGCAACAGTAGCATCTGGGTTGGGTCTTGTTTTTGGCCTTGATTTTTCCCGGGGCCCTGTGCCACTAACAGTCATATTCCGCCATTTGTCCTATACAAGCAAAAATTAATTTAAACACAGACCACAAACGTAGTAATCATCTAGAAAATGTTTCATACCACATTAGATACAGTCTACCAATAGTTCTGATACAAAGCAAGATTAGTTCATTCAAATAGAATCTTGCAATAGGCGGACGAATTGGCGAATTTCAAATGCTTTTCAACATAAAATTACGCCATTCGTAAGATTTTCGCACACCATTCTCAAAATTGTTTTCATGCCTAAATAACAAGTAGCCAACTGATGAGGAAAAATTGAAAATCGAGTAAATTAGTGCCTCCCAACTTTCCAATAACCGGCCGAATTTCGAACCGAAGTCCTAAATCAACAAACACAATGCCAGAAACAATTAGCTATTTGTAGCTCTAATGGGTTCACCATTTTAATCCAAAACTCTACAACCTCAGACTCAGCCATGCATCATCATTGTAATTAACTTTAATCACATCACAAAACCAGGCAATTTACATTGAGTAATCTCTCATTTGATCCAAAAAATAAAAATTAAAACAAGTAAAACCCATTATTCGAACACAACCACCACAATGTACAGTAAATTCAAATTCTGGAATTTCCATATACACAGCGATATATATATATATATATATATATAGAGAGAGAGAGAGAGAGAGAGAGACCTTGAGATCAATATTGGAGCGAGAGGAGAGGAAGGGATTGAACTCGGGGTCCTTTTGGATGTCCTTCCACTTGCCAGTGCCGTGTTTCCTAACCCCCGCTCTTAGAGCTTCTTCTTCCTCCACCGTCCATTTTTGCTTCGGATTTCCCATCTCTCGTCTCTCTCTCGTCTCTCTCTCTCTTCGTCTCTCTCTGTGTATCAGCAGCACAGCCTGTGACTGCCGCGAAGAAGCTTTCACGTTTTCTTTCTCAAAAACGAGGGTTGGTTTTCGTACCACTTCTTCCAACTACATATTGAATCAAAGAACGGCTCTTAAACGGCGCCGTTTTGAACTGGACTCTGTACAGTTATTATAGGCCCGGTTTTATAACTTTTTGGCCCATTAGAAAGGCCTCGTCCATGACCAAGGCAGAGGCTTCTAAATACACCGATAAAATTTATCAGTACACCCCCTTTTTTTTTATCCTCTGTAATGATCGCTGTTCTACCATAGTTCTACAAAAAACTTCAATAGGCCGGCCTGGTTAGGAGGACATCACGTGAAAAAAGTGTGGGGTCGGATGGGGAGAGAATAAAAGCATTTTTCGCTTTTCATGAACTATGCGTTATGAATAACGTGGTCATACATTCTTACCCAATTTGTTCTTCTATTTGCAATAAAGTAATGCTAAAAAGACTACATTTTTAAATAATATTGGTGTATCATCTCACGTGACAAATGATGCATTCAATTATTATCCAATGAGATAGATTCATTAATTGACGTGACGTGTACACATCACTTGTCACATCAGATGATACACCAATGTAGCACAAAAATATGATATTCCTAACATTTTCCTTTACAATAACAATGAGAATTGAGCCTCTTGTATGTAAAATATTTCTTTTAAATTACAAAACAAAAGTTAACTTTTTAAAAATGTATTAAATATTAATATATTGTTTTGAGTAAAGATGCTTGCCACATGAAATAATGAGAAAAAGGAATTTTCAAAGGGAAAATGTTTGGAGTGATAGGCTGCTAGCATTCTTCCTAGCCTACCAGTATTTTTCATTTGATGACATGTTTACTTATAAGGGATGAGAATATAAGGTATAAGCATCATATTTATTTTTGAAAATATTTTCGTTTATTAACACAAAAATAAATAAATAAGTGAGTCTCTAGTTGAAAATATGTGCCTCATTTTCAATTTTAATAAGCTATATCATTACCATTGGTGGTATGTTTATCTTATGTATGAACATTTAGGTATCCCCGCATTACCCATATCACTCTCATTCCCAAAAATGTAAGTAAAAACATGCTAACGTGAGAAGATGTTTCAAGTTTGAATTCTTGTTCTCAATCCAATCCTCTGAACCTTTGTCATCCCCTTTCTCACGACACGTTCAATACTAAGTAGAACGTGAACATCCAACTTAAAACTAATTAACAACGGGTGGACAAACTCAAAATATTCTAAGCACTATATGCAGCACTTTTATTTCTGATGTACAATACTCTTAACATGCCCTCACATGTGTGATGTCTATTTGCATCTAACACTTAGATAATTCTTGTTGGGTGACAATTGAGTTGTGTCGAAACATTTGATCTATCACATAAATAACATCAAGGGCAGATCTATATAAGGACTCTGGACCCTCCGGAGGCCAAAAGGAACGCATGTGAAGTACATTTAAGGACCACTCGATTTCCTAAGCAGCCTGCAATAGATCTGAGTTTTGTTGTTGCAGCAGTGCCTCCTTTGTTTGTTGGAGAAGAAGATCAATTTTTTATTATTTGTTTAAATGACCTAGCCAAAACGATGACGTTTTGAGTCTGGTCATTTAAAAATTACTTTCCCGCTAAACAAGCCCGACACCTGCTGCCTCCCCAAATCAAAATTTTAAAATTCAAACTCCAACTCTTCAACCCTAACCCTAACCCTAACACCCACTAACTCTCCGCTCCACCACCACATGTTGTTGCCGTGCTACCACTCAGGTGGTCGTATTCAACCACCCACCTTGCACCACTCAATGTTATTTTCGTCTAAAATTTTCTTGAAACTTTTACATTAGACGCTTTCAAAGTTAAGATCTTGAATCTACCACTAAATATCGTGATTTGATACTATATTAGAATACTATCTTTGTATCTCGAAACTAATTAAAAATGATGAAAAGAGAAAAATGTCAACAATTTATACAAGACTTCCGTCTTCAATGCATAATATCTCAACTAACGCATTCCAAGTTGGTGGGTGGGAGTCATTCATCTTACATGACATGAGTAGTGTAACTTCCCACACGCAGATTCAGACACATTCCAAAGTTCCAAAACGGCAGCTGAGAAGGGAACACGATCCGTATTGATAAGGCAAACCTCTCTGAAATTCCAGCCAATGGCGTTTCTCCACGTGGAAAAATTCGGATGACTATCAGCAAATAAAACGTCAACCATTAACTCCCCTTCCCTATCTCCCAAGCGGTCAGTGCCTCAGCAGTGACAGCAGCTCTCCCAGAAACTCTCCGTCTCCGGTGTCTTTTTCGACATTTCGCGAAACAAAATCCACATTCCCGAAATACCCTTTTGCTCTCTCTCCCCCAAAGAATCAAACTTTTTCGAAAAAAACCAGTACAAATGCCAGGCTGTGAGTCCTGAAAATTCTGAGGCGCAGAGGAGGAGATATAAGCCGGTCCCATGGACTGCGTTGCGGCAATGACGGCGTCGTTTTGCCCGACCTGGAGGGTGAGGAGAAGAGGACGACTCGTGAGTAAAAAGGAAGTTCCTTTCTTCCGGTATGGTTTGTGCAGCAAGGTTTCTCTGCTGCGAGTGAGAGCGAGTGCCGGAGGCGAAGAAGGGGGTGGTGTCGGCGTGGCGGTGAAGGAAGGGTTTGCCGACGAGGAGGATTTCGTTAAGGGCGGCGGGCCGGAACTGCTTTTAGTTCAAATGCAGCAGAACAAAGCCATGGAGAAGCAGTCCAAGCTCGCCGACAAGGTTTTTAACACACACTCTCTCTCTCTCTCTTTCCATGGTTTTTATTTGTATTCGTATTTTGACAAATATGCCCGAATAGAATCGGTTACAAATTTTAAATGACACTAAATTATAGCTCATATATGGCACTAAATCGTAGTTTATATGGCACAGAACAAAAGTGTTTTCTGCCAATTAAAGTGTTTTTTACTGTATTTGGTACAAAAATTTAAAAGCACTTATAAGTTGTCTGAACGAAGCACTTATGAGTAAAACACTTGGATTTTTAATAAAAACACTTATTAGCATAAGCGCGTACAAGTAAAAGTGCTTCATACATAAGCAGTCCCAAGACCTCTCATTGTCAGTTCAGTGTTTGTCCAGTTTTATTTTTTATTAAAAGTTTGTAACTGGTTCTATTTCCGCATATTTTCCGTTTGTATTGAAGCATGAATGTTGGAAACTTTAAATCCGAAACCCGAAACCCGATTTTGTGATGCTGTTATGGATTAACTTGCAGCTACCGCCAATACCAGTAGGAGATAATGTTCTGGATTTGGTGGTGATTGGTTGTGGTCCAGCAGGTCTTGCTCTGGCTGCAGAGTCAGCCAAGTTGGGATTGAAAGTTGGCCTTATTGGCCCTGATCTCCCTTTCACAAACAACTACGGTGTTTGGGAGGATGAATTCAAAGGTATTAACTTTACTATACGTGATCTTGTTACGTGTTTACGTACGGTTCATGAACTACCGAATTCAAAGAACTCAAAACTGTGCTCACATTTCGACATTCGCTTTGATTTCTACATTTTCAGATCTTGGATTTGAAGGGTGTATTGAGCATGTTTGGCAGAACACCGTGGTGTACCTCGACGATGATTCTGACCCCATTATGATTGCGCGCGCTTATGGTCGTGTTTGTCGAGATATGCTACATGAGGAGCTTTTGAGAAAGTAATTAGGACCCTATTTTACTACATTTCTACTCGTTTTATGCTTGCAGGCATTGTAATTCTCTGCAGATACATAATTCATATTAATGTTTATTAGGTGTGTGGAGTCAGGTGTTTCGTACCTCGATTCAAGGGTGGAAAGCATTGTTGAAGCTAGCAATGGCATTAGTCTTGTAGCCTGTGGCCACAATATCGTTGTTTCGTGTAGGTATGATGGAGTAACATTTATTCAGTTTAAAATTTTGGTGATGGTATGCATGAAGAATGTGTATATTTTTTTGTTCCACTTCTTCCATGCCTTGTTTCAAACTTTTAACTGGTTTTATAGGCTCGCTACTGTTGCATCAGGAGCTGCTTCCGGGAAGCTTTTGCAATACGAGGTGGGTGGTCCAAAGGTGTCTGTACAAACAGCGTATGGTATTGAAGTTGAGGTAGGAGCAATGTTTCTTAATTTTGTTGCAATTTATAACAAAAGATAAAAAAGAAGTTTGTTCTGTACTCTGGGATGATTAGTTCCTTCACTACCTTTTGGGGCAGACATTTTCTGATGACTTACTACTATGTCCATTCTTTCTTACAATTTCAGGTGGAAAATAATCCGTATGATCCTGACGTGATGGTTTTCATGGATTATAGAGACTACGCGAAGCAAAAAGTTCCATCTTTAGAAGCAGAATATCCAACATTTCTTTATGTCATGCCCATGTCTCCAACAAGATTGTTCTTTGAGGTTTGCTCGATGCACATCAGTTTGTCTGTCACGTTACTTAATTTGCATTCAAAGTACTTAGAGAAATTGATTTGCAGGAAACTTGCTTGGCTTCTAAAGAGGCCATGCCTTTTGATTTATTGAAGAGAAAGCTCTTGTCACGGTTAAAGACAATGGGAATCCGTATTACAAAAACTTATGAAGAGGTAAGTTTTATGTGACGGACTACAATGCTTACAATTTTTTAGATAAACAATAGTCGTTATTCTGAAAACATCTCTGAACTAGGCTTCATGCCTTGCCGTGTAGCGCAACAATCACATATTTATCTTGAAAGTTGATGCAGTGTCTGATCAGGAGTTTGGTCTTGCTTACTTTCACAATTCAAGGCATAATCTTGCAGTAATTTATGTAGGAATGGTCTTGGATTCCAGTTGGTGGTTCCTTACCAAATACAGAGCAAAAGAACCTAGCATTTGGTGCTGCTGCTTGCATGGTACATCCAGCCACAGGTAACAATTAAACCGAATAAATTGATCTGAGCAGTTTCCCCAATTGTTCAATCAAAATTAGCCTCTAATTTTATCATCATCAAGCAGGGTATTCAGTTGCGAGGTCTTTGTCCGAGGCTCCAAAATACGCTTCTGTGATTGCAACTATTTTAAAGCCGGATCATTACAAGGTTATTCCCAGCCGCCAAATAAGTAATCAGAACATCTCGACGCAAGGTAAGTGTTGGTTTGGTTTGTTTGGAATAGTTATCTGCATTGTACATTCCGAAAGAATAAAAAACATATAGAACGAGTGTGTCAAACGTTTCCATACATTGAAAGATGGCTGCACTGCCAATAACTTCTTTTTTTTTCAAAATGTTCAAAGGCTTGATATCCTTCGGACCTCATTCTCGAAGTTTTTAGCTCACCTTTAGAAACATGATTAGCTTGAAGAGGAAACTCATCTCTCTCTTTCTACATGTTGCTGCTCAGCATTGTCCATAAAGATAAAGTAAATCACATAATTTGTGAACTTGCCGCCACAGTGGATGTCGTTAGTCATGCAAACCAAATAACTAAAATACTTACAAGAACTGTGTGTTGTGAGCTTCATATGCATTATCGGCGCACTCCCTAACATGGTATTAGAGTTGTTGTTGCATGAGCCTTGAGTTCAAAACCTTCAATCCTCATTTCCCACTTATTCGTTAACTTGCAAGGCGCGGAGGGAGCTGCATCTATTTGTTTTTCTCTCTTTAAACATCTACCTGTCCGGCGTCTGAATTATGCTGGCTTTGTCGTCCCTGCTTAGCTAGCATACTGTGTTTAAGATCATTCGCTGCGAGGCATCGTAGTTTGCTCTTTGTAACATGCGTTTCAAATTATTCAATACACTATTTTCCTTTCAGCATGGAATACACTCTGGCCGCAAGAAAGGAAACGCCAAAGATCGTTCTTTCTTTTCGGACTAGCGCTTATTCTGCAACAGGATATCGAGGGCATCAGGACATTCTTTCATACTTTCTTCCGCTTACCCACCTGGTACGATCAATTTTCTACAAATTCTTGCTTCATGAAGTAAAAGCTTGAACAGATTTCGTCGGAAAAATTAGACGAAGTTGAATGATTGATCGATGTCTGTGCTTCCGTTGCAGGATGTGGCAGGGTTTCCTCGGCTCTACATTGTCCTCGGCTGATCTCATCCTTTTCGCTTTGTATATGTTTGTTTTAGCACCAAATAACTTGAGAAAGAGCCTCGTCAGACACCTACTTTCTGATCCTTCTGGAGCCACCATGATAAGAACCTATCTCACATTCCCTAATTAGTCCTACTACTCCTACATAATAAGAGTATACACTTTTAGAATACCCTAAGAAGTAAGATCCCACCCTACTTTTGAAGGTCACTTGTTTTTTTGGTGTAAATAATACAAATGTGTGTTCCTCAGTTACTAAAGTGTTTTTTTTTTTTTTTTTTTGAAAAGTACTAAAGTGTTTCGAAAAGGGGTTTAATATGTATCGAGATGTGAGTAACAATGTAGTAAATAAATGTGGTTCATGTGAATCCGACTTCACTCTTGTAATTAGCATTTTTTCTGTTGTCAGATTGTTTGGCAAGCCGAAAACCCGGGATTTCGACATATAGCTAGGTAATAATTTGAATTGTCATTTTTTTTTTAAACATAATCATCAGATTGCTAAAGTTTTTGGCAAGAAATTAGTGAGCATTTGTATTTCACAGCAATAGGTGCTTGGTCTAGGCTCTAGCTCTTCTTCACCAACATCTCCCAATGATGATGACTAAGAACTTATTTGGAAATGCTTTTAAAATGACTGAAAGTGCTTTTGATGAAAATATTTTTAGAACCAATCTTTACTAAAAAGGCAAGAGAATCCTTACTTCAAGTGCTTTTGGAATCCAAAAATATTTTTTCTAAAAGCACTTTCAATCATTTAAAAAACACTTCCAAACAAGCTTTAAAATTAGAATTCTATTAAAATAAAGTTGGACCAGAATTAAATCTTTCAAGGGTACACAATCCTTTTTGTCTTAAACAAAATAATGAGAAATTAGTTGAAATGATGAAAATATAAATTATAATTACTAAAATGATCACTTTTTATAATTTTATTAATAACACGTCAACCTTTTATCAATAATTTCGTCAATATTTAATCAATATATCATCAATTATTTGATTTGATTTGTGAAATCTTCATTTTAACTAATTGCATAAAGATTAATTGAAATTGCACATCCTCCTGTCATCCATGAGATCTTGAAGTTGACTCTTGCATCAACTTTTAGTTACAAAATCAAATCAATTATTTGACGTAAATAAATAAAAACAATATAGACGAAATGATAGCGGTTTTGTTATAATATTAGAAAATGATACAAATATTAAAGAGGACATTTGAGACACATCCAATAGGTCCTCAATCCAAAAAAAACTTTAACAATACATAAAAGGCCAACTTGGCCAAACTAGTTGCCACCGTACTAGTAGATTTGAGGGCGAGACATGTCTACGATTAAGCAAAGGAATGCATTCAAATCTTGAAATCATGCATACCCAAACTCAGAGGACTGAGATGACACTCCAAACCAAAAAAACTTCATTCCTAATGGAAAGGTCAAGTACTTCGCGAATTAGCATCTAAGAACTTCTACACACAAAACCTTGAATATAACGAACATGAGAATACTCTTTGACAGCGAGCAACGCTGATTCCAAAGAGGAACTGAAAACGGATCAACTAGTGTCCATACCAATATGAATTTTTTGCGCAACACCAACAGCGAAAATACCAATTCCAACAAAGTAGACTCAGGAGGAGCTGATAACACACCAACACAAAGTTAAAATACTCATAAGAAAGATCACGAATAACCTCACCAAGGAGACACTTACTGACGAAAATACTAAGACAAAAAAAATGGATATGAAACAATTCATAAAAAGATAAAGAAAGCTAAAAAAATAGGGAAAAAGGGGTTGTCATCGGCCTCAAGCCAGAGTGGCTTGAGGCTGACGGCTTTAAAGTGTGCATAAACAAGAAAAATAAAACATTTCCACGTAAATTGATATCTTAAAAATTGGTGTCTCTAGTACCGCTCAAGATCTATTTTGTAAATGCCAATCTAGAATCATTAGCAGACACCAACCAACAGAATATTGGACTTGAAGAGACACCTGGCTCCATTCAGACATTAAGATTTTGAAGATAAGAGCATCAAATCTAGTAATTAACAATTAAAAGAACGAGCACTCAAGCTCTAGAGTGTTATAAAAGCATGACGTCGATCTCTCTACCTATGTTTTTGCAGTGATTTATGCGAATCGAGCAAATTTCCATGGTTCCTGGTGCAGTTAAGTTAGTTTTATATATAACTCGAGCATATACGCTTTATGGATGCTACTTTTGTGCCAAATGTATTATTTTTGTGAGGATTAGTACATACTAATCGAATTTAAAACATCTTAATTTCAACACGATTGTTAACTAACGGGTCGCTAATGAACTTAACCGTTATTTACACGACCCGTTAAACCTTACTCATCTATTGAATTTTTGCGGAGTGAATTTAATTGAGTCCTATTACCAGGCCATGTACAATTTGCTTAGCTTTACTGAGGACACAGGAAATTACTCTCGAGAAAGTTCTAACATTTTATTACCTCGATTTTCTTATTGATGATATATTCGACTTTGACATTGTTGGACGAGGTGATAAAATACCACTAAATAAAAAATTAGTTTATAACATGCCGAATTTAGAATCTAGCTAGTTAGGTGATCAATACACATAACTTGGTTACATGTGCATGCATGAACTATTAAACACGTACGTTAGTGGTAGACGTAATCAAGAACCGAAGGTTCGAGTGGTTGGCCTAGAATCTCTTGCATTCCAGGGCAAGTGATTGGTGTTGCTGATTTCCTATGGCATTGAAGGGGAAAAAAAATTAACTTATCTTTAACAAGGACGGATCGATGCTTCTGACCCTATATAAATTAACCCTCCTAACCCTATGTTTTGCACATAATCATATTCAATAATCAGCTTTCTTAATTAAACCCTAGCTACAAATTAACCCTACAAACCCCATGCATGTTTGTGCAAAAGAGAAGAGGACGAAGAAGGTACTTATTTCATTTAGTTCAACATGTATGCGTGGCTACATACCCGACTGGATACATATATATAGATCATATACCGAATTACAGAGGTTTGTAAAGAAGGTGACAGAAGAGAGTGAGCACACATGGTTCTTTTCTTGCATGAATTCATGTCGGAAGCTCTATGTGCTCACTCTCTATTTGTCACCTACCATCCCTACCCCTCTCTCTCACTATTATAGATCTCTCTCTCAACTCATATAAGATGATACATACATATATATACACACATACATATAAATATATCAGTTGTACTGTTGCATTTTTCTTCACTTGTAGGTGTTCAATTTTGAGAGATTTTCAAGGTCGGACAAATTGAGAACGTCTCATTTATAGTTATATGACTTTAGCCCTTGAAATTTAATTTTCTCTATATAAAACCCGACATAAGTTTTTTACTTGAATATAACCCATTGACTAGACTCCACATAAGCAAATTCATTAATTATGTTTGACTTTACACATTTTAAATTTTTTGGATGCCTAAAATACCCATATTTAAATGTTTGATGTACACAATTAATTCCATACAGGTAGTAAGGGAGAATTAATGACTTTCCAAAACGAAAAAAAGAAAAAAAATATTAATGTTACAAATTCATTGCCTTATATATAATAACAATAAAACATGTCTAATATATGTAATAATACATGCTTAATTAATGTCACGAAAATTATATTTTACATATAAATGTAGGTACATTATTTTACACACACACACATGTATAATAAAAAAAAAACATGCCTAATATATGTAAAAGTTCATGCAATATATATTTTATATATATGTTATTTGATTAAAAATTAATTTAACTATATTTTACATAAAAAGTATAGGTAAATTATTTGCATATCATAAATTTATAATTATGAAGTCAACTCTCGAAAGAATACAATTTTTCACTCCCACAAATAGTGCACCTACTATTTGAATTTTAAAATGTTAAACTGCTTCATTAACATAATTAGGGTATTGTGGCATAAGTTGTAAATAATTTGTAATAATAGGTTACTTATTTTCCCACATATCAACAAGTTTGAATTTTGGGTTTTATTTGAATGTTTAACGATAGATAAGTTTAAGTTTGAAAAACAAGAGTTACAAGAGTCTATATCTAAATAACCCTAAAATTTAATATTCAAGTTTGTATATATTATCCACTTTGTTGACAAGGTTTGATCAATTAGCACAAAATAAGTTCTAAATTGTAATTGTGGGCCCCAAATATGTCAATATCTGAGATTAAAGCAAAATAAAAATTAGTGGATCAAGTGAGATTTTTTTGATAGTCCACTAACCAACGTCATATTCATAGAAGAATTCTTTATTCTCTTGCCACATAATTAATAAATCAACAGTATTAAAGATAAAAATAAACATGGGTTTAAGAAGACGAGCAGTCCAAAAATTATTTTTTTGGTAATTACTAATATGTACAAAATATTCTGCTGTTCATATTTTTTTGGATAATAATAAGGAGACTAATTTTTTTAAATTAAATTTATAAACTAAATAATGTGACAATAAAATATGATTTGATGATTTGATGATTTAAAAAAAAAAAGACTCATCGTTAACTGCCACATCATTTAGTTTACAAATTTAATTTTAAAAGTTTGGTCTCTCTAGCATTACTCTTTTCTTTTATCCATCCATGCATCCTGCATTGCTCTATACCACTCGAGGCAATGCATATTTTCTCCAAATTATATATCATACATATTCACTTCTTGCTTGGTTACAATGGGAACGAATCCAACGCTTGACTTATCTTACTCACCAACTCATTTCCCCTCGTCCGACATTAATCTCATATTAATCACATGCACCAGGAGTGATTAATTAAGTGTTTAGATGTTAATTAATCACTCACACCATAAAGCAATCCAATCATTTGGCCAAAAGCTACCTTACCTACTACCCTTTAATTATAACTTCTGATATCAAATGCCTGAGAGTCTCTCCTCTCACACACAATTCATCCAACATATGGAGAGCAAAGATCAGAAGAAACTTCACATCGCCATGTTCCCATGGCTAGCCTACGGCCACCTAATGCCATTTCTCGAGGTCTCCAAGTTCTTAGCTCAAAAGGGTCACCAAATCTCCTTCATCTCCACCCCCAAAAACATCAATCGCCTCCGATCATCCTCCTTTTCCCCATTCATCGATTTCGTCGAGCTTCCTCTCCCCGCCGTCGACGGCTTACCGGAATCCGTCGAGTCCACCTCCGAGCTACCAATCAACAAAGTCCCTTGCCTCAAAAAAGCCTACGACTTGCTCAAGCCTGCAGTCACGCATTTCATCCAACACTCGGGCGTCAACTGGGTAGTCCACGACATCATTTGCTAATGGCTGCCCCGAGTCGCCACTCAGCTAGGAGTCAACTCGGTCTACTTCAACATCACTAACGCCACTACCTTGGCTTTCTTCGGTCATCCGTCCGAGTTACTCGGCGATAAACGCCGGCGACCGGAGGACTTTACCATTGTCCCCGAGTGGGTCGACTATCCTTCCAACGTTGCTTTTAAGCTGCATGAGATGGTGAGCCACTGGGACTGCATGGACGACGAGGTCTCCGATTTTCAGAGGATCGCGGGTTCGGTTCAAGATTTTAATTTTGTGACTATGAGGAGCTGCACCGATTTCGAATCTGACTCGGTGAGTCTGCTCAGGAAGATCTACAATAAACCCGTTGTTCCACTCGGGCTGCTGCCTGCCGGCTCAGCTCCGCATCAGCACCCCGGCGCTGACGATCGGGAGGATGAGAAGTGGGAAGTGTTGAGAGAGTGGCTCGAAAATAAGAAACCGAACTCGGTGGTTTACATCGCACTCGGCACCGAGGTGACTTTGAGTCAGAGTTGATGCACGAGTTGGCACATGGGATAGAGAAATCCGGGTTGCCCTTTATTGAGTGCAGATCTGCTGTGCCCAATATTCCTCTGCCCACCCTTTGCCTGTATTTGTGTGTTGACAATTGTCCTACAATTTAACAAAAGGTTAACTCTGTTAACTTCATATAATTGTTTTTTTAAAGAAGAAAAACCGAAACCGGAGACATCAGCAAAGCTCGCCCCAATCCCTTCAGCTTCAGCCACCCTCACCTCCACAAATGGCAGCCCTTCTTCTTCTCGCCGCCAGAAAAATCTGTTGGATTCTGTAATGGAGGAATGGATAAAGTATCTTGATTACATCGACCCTGTAGATTAAGATTTCGGTGAAGGACGACGGGCCCATTGGGAGGAGGATTAAGGAGGCCATGGTGGCGAAAAGGAAGCCTTTGATTTTGGAGAAGGTTAGGGTTCATGTGGAGAGTATGGTGAAGGGAAGGCCCGCTAAGGATGAGATTGAGGCAAAAAAAAAATGCGTCGAAGAGTAATTAGATGACTGCGGCGGCAAAGTAGGAGGTGGTTGTGCGCTACGAATTTGGAGTTGCAGAAGTGGAGATTTCGGAGATGGCCTGATGGGATTGATAGGATTGATTTTCAATTTTTCTTCAATTTTTTTTTAAATTTTATGTAAGAACTCAGTTAGGTTGCTGTTAAGTTGTCAACACACAAATGCAGGCAAAGGGTGGGCAGATGAATATTGGGCACAGCAGATATGCACTACCCTTTATTTGGGTGGTCAACAATCGCCCGTTAGTGGAGGGCGTGTTGGGGCCCTCTGTCATTCGGCTCGGGTTCAAAAAACGAGTGAAGGATCGAGGCTTGGTATGGAGAGGTTGGGCCCCACAGCTTAAGATTTTGGGCCATGCCTCGGTTGGAGGATTCTTGACCCGTTGCGGTTGGAGTTCAGTAGTCGAGGCGTTAGGGTTCGGGCGAGTTTTGATTTTGTTTTCCGGTGCGAATTCGGACCAAGGGTTGATCGCGAGACTAATGCACGGGAAGCGGGTCGGGTTGGAGATACCGAGGGACCAGCGAGACGGGTCGTTTACGAGTGACTCGGTGGCCGAGTTGATTAGGCGAGTTATGGTGGACAAAGAGGGCGAGTCAATAAGATCAAATGCATGGGCCATGAAGGAGATATTTGGCAACGTAGAGTTGAACAAGTGCTTGGACGAGTTCACTCGGATCCTCGAAACCTGGCCCACTTACCTAATCAACTTTGCAGATTTTATGTGTCGGGGCCTCTTAATTGGCATAATTAAAGTTGTTGCCCGCATTTTAGTTTGTATTTTTTTTTTCTGCCCATAAAGTGGCATTCAATTGGGAAAAATGTAGTGCAGTGCGTGCGATTAAATAATACGGTCATTGAATAATTTAGTTAATTTTACGGTGGCTCCAAAAATCTTAAATCATTCAACGGTACATATCATTTAATGGTACGTATCATTTAAAATTTGTGGAATTGAATTGACAAAAACAAAAAATAATAATAGAGACACCACTGAGGAAGGGAAAGTACTTGGGTAGTTAGTGAGTATTCAATAACTATTTGCAACACGTGTCTTTTAAAATTTTTTCCAATACTTGCTATTTTGCTAACCAAGCACCAGCTATCATTTTAAATCCATAACCAGAAACACAACCTTTCTTCTTCTTCTCCTTTTTTTTTTTTTTTTGTCTGCTGGTTGATCCAGAAGTGGACACTCCAGCCACCTAACCTCTCTCCTCCATCAATACCCCACTATATCCAACCGTCGTCTCACTTACCCACTATCTTCAACCGTCGTCCCACGCCCCACTCTCTCCTCAAACCGTCTTTCCACCCCACTCCCACCTCCCTCGTCGAGACCAACGCACCCTTCCTCTTTCGGACCGAAAAAGATTTCGAGTTTAAAAAACTAGACTCGTTGCTGTAGAAGATAGGAATTGGAGGTGGGTCTCCGGAGAAGAGAAGGATTGGTGGTCGAGTTGGTCCATTGGGGTCGCCGGAGAAGAGAAGCCACGGTAGCCATGGCCTGGAAGATTTGCATACTTGCTGGTGGAAGTATGAAGTCCGTTTGGTCACTGGTTTAATAAGATAAATGGGTGTTTGGTTACTTGGTTATTAAACTTCAGCATTTAACACGTTTTTTTTTTTTTTTTGTGAGTAAAATAGGTACTGATTAGTCAGTCCTCAATTATTGTCCTTGAGGAAGCTGAATCTTTATGTATGGCTAAGGTTGATTTAATAGAAACATTACGTAAGTGTTAATGTTGTGTTTTCATTATAAACATATTGAAATTTTTGTTAAAAATATAAATGTTTCTTATAAACAGAACTTGGAAGTGCTAAAACGACAGACGTTTCTTTGTAAAGCATTTTTATAACTCATTAACACTATTAACTTTTTTGAACAAATGTCTAAACGTTTTTTATTGTAAAAAAAATGTTTTCATCTAATCCAAAAACATTCCCAAACCAATATTGTTTGATGATTCCAGTAATATTTCGAAAAAAATAATTGGATTTCAATTGTTCACAACTGAATCTTTGTGCAAAGGGCTATTTGTTTGTCGTTTCAATAAATAATTGACAAATAATGTCTTTATGTACAAAAGCGTTTCTCTCGTGAGTTTGGTTTGTACTTGTAAGTTGTAACACTAACACCACATGTGTTCATCATTTTTTTTTTCATGATGATATACTTGAAAATTATGTTTACAAAATAATTGACAAGGGACAAAACTTAAAGATATGATGATATACTCAATACAATATAATATTAATATGTAACTAAAGTATAAACCAAAACGTGATCAAAAGTTTGATCGAAGGGTCGCTATAAAAGCAGGATCAACTCTTGACCATTACAATTACAAGAAGCAAGCTACATTAAGCCATCTCCTTTTCATTTGTTAACCTAAAGCTCATAGTACGTACAGACTCGAGAGGATTACGTAGATATGTCAAAGATGAGGGTGGTGGCATTGATATTAATGCACATCCATGTCGTTGCAATTTACCTGCATGGGGCGGAGGGTATCAAATTCGACTTGAAGGATGCTTCCAAGGAAACATACACTAACTTCATCGAGGAACTCCGGAAGGCATTGCACGGTCCGACTGATGTAATCGGTATTCCAGTGCTTCGACCAAGAGGTACGGTCCCAGCGTCGCAGCGCTACCTCCTGGTCGATCTCTACAATTACGACAGCCTGAGCATCACTTTGGCACTCGATGTGGAAAACGTGTACGTGGTGGGTTATCGCGCAGATGACCAATCCTTCTTTTTCCAAGACACCCCAGAATCCGCTAGCAGTGGTATATTCCCGGGCACCAGTGTCACCAGGCTTGACTATAACGGCTCCTATACCGCGCTTGAGAGACGTGGACGTCAGTCTAGGGAGAACACCGAGCTGACAGCTCGCACACTAGACAATGCCATCACGCAATTGCGCCTTCGTAACAATGAAGGCGCCGTGGCCAGATCGTTCCTCGTAGTAATCCAAATGGTGTCGGAAGCCGCAAGGTTCAGACTCGCCACACGACGAATTGCTGATAGTATACACAGAGAGGAAGGCGAAGGTTATTTCCCTGGAAATACAATGCTCAGCCTGGAGAACAGTTGGGAAAGACTTTCCATAGAGATGCAGCGAGCAAACGAGGGAGTTTTCGTAGATGCCGTGATGATTCGTGATGCATCCAACCAACTTCTTGCGGTAGAAAACTTCCAATCGCCCGCCGTCCTCTTGCTTGGTTTGCTACTCTACGTATGCAACACTCGTGACACTGCAACAAGTACCATTAGCGATATAATTAGCAATACTGGTACTACCATCATGATGAATACGTACAGTAATATCGTCGGACCGGATGCGACAATGGTCGACGATGGGGATGATCAGTGTACTGTAAAAGCAACCACAAGGCGCATTCAAGGTAGGGACGGGTTATGCGTAGACGTGAGGAACGGGCAGGTGAACAATGGGAATCCGGTCCAGTTGTTGGAATGTACCTCAACTCTGGAGCCGAAGCAACAATGGAAAATCGAAACGGATGGGACGATTCGGTCTATGGGAAGTTGCTTGACCATTTCGGATATTTACAGCTCGGGTAGTTACGTCATGGTATACAATTGCGAATCCGCAAATCCCGACGCGAAGATGTGGAAGATATGGAAGAGCGGTAGCATCTCCAATCCTCGCACGGGACTCGTGCTGACAGCAACGAGTTCCGCGTCAGGGACCACCCTGACTGCGGAAGACGATGTCCACGCAGCAAGGCAATGCTGGAGGGCAGCGGATCAGGTAACGCCCATCGTGGCTCACATTCTAGGGTACCAGGGCATGTGCATGGAGGGGAACACATACGCGAACAGCGTGTCCATGAGGGAGTGCGACTCTGATAAGGTTTTACAAGATTGGGTTCTCTTTCCTGATAACACCATCCGAGTTTATGGAGACCGCGACCTGTGTGTCACGTCTGATGGCCACTCCTCCTTGGCTCTCATCGTCCTCCGTGAGTGCGACGGATGGGCCAATCAGCGGTGGTGGTTCACGCCCGACGGCACAATCATGCACCTCAATTCTACTCTCTTCATGGATGTCAACGAGGATCACAAAATCACTCTGTATCCGCCGACAGGTGGTGCTAACCAGCAGTGGCTGCCTCTCTTCTGATGTATGCAGTATATATGCATAACCCTAGCTACCTAAGCAATCTGCATGATATCCCTTTTAATAAAAGTTTGCCTTGTTATTATGTGCTTTTAATTTTCAAAAATAAATGAACGTCTTTGACTTCAAACATCGTACTTAACACTTCAAGATTTGGGATGATATATTTATTAACATATATGAGATTGAGTAATGTTAGGCTTGTTACACAAATTAATGTAAGTGGGTATCACGTTCAATGATATAATTCAATTTTATTAGAGGTGTCAAATTTGTGTGTCTAAATAAAATTATTGTACAAGAAATTAAGTAATTTCATCATTTACATGTAGTTTCGGGTTTTCACAAAGATAATATTTGCATCCCCATAGGAAAAATGCACATATCCCACCTCTCAAACATAACGTATTTTCACCAAATAGATTTTGTAATTAAAGGATAATACTTGCATTCCCCACTTGGGAGAATGAGCTCATTCCCCTACTTGTAAATAACGTATCTTTGCCATAGAAATTTCATAATTAGAACCGTCCAAATTTTTAATGTTCATGCGAAGATCATTTCTACAAAAAATTATTCGAATTAGAAATCGTTTAATCAGGCACGAACCCATGTAGAGGCTAATCTGGGCCATAACCTAGACAAGAAATTTTTTTTTTCAAAATTAGCAAGTAAGGCCTTTTAAATTCTAAGAGCCCAATCATGATCCCACATTGCCCAGTCAACAATTGAAAATAGCCGGTCCCGCCCTAACCCACTAAGCCCTTATAAACTCCAACCCAACTAAGCCCTTTTTTAATTTGTACGTAAGGTAAAACTAGCCCAGACGACTTTAAAATCTTGAGTTCGTCTCTGCGTTTAGTCATCAAAATGTACCAAATAAAATAACAGTGTAGGTACCAAGTAGCATATTCATGATGAACCGTCCATTTATTTAATATGTATAAAATCATAGATAACTAAACAATTTTCGATTCGAATGAAATAGGTTTATTTTTATTTTTATATAGAATAGATGTTTAATTAAACACCAAAAAATAGTACAAATCCAAACATGACTATCAGGAAACTAAAGTTGCTTTTTTTAAAAGACACGTTGCCGGAAGTATTATCACGGGCATAACAAAAAAGAAAAGACAAACAATTTATCCTATCTGTGATACGTCTTCCATTGTCAAAACAAGAAGTTAGATGTTATACACTAACAATGTGGGCCTTGGTAAAAAACTTTCCCAAAAAAAATCATGTGAGACAAAACTTCAGAAAGAAAAAAATAGCACCGCACATGCCTTTTAATCACTCAAACAACAAATCTTTTATATCCCCTGCCATTCACTCCTTCAAAACCCAAGATCTTCAAAACAATATGCATCCAATTTAACCAACCAGAAACCAAAAATCTTCGCTCACCCAAAGCCAATTTACCTTCAACATTAATCCCCTACACCAAAAAAATAAAGAAATTAGATAATTAAAAGGATAATATTTGCATTCCTTTATGTGGAGGACGCACATATTCTTTATTTGTGAATACTGTATATTGACTGAATATAATCAATGGTCGAAACCATTCAATTTATTATCTTCATTTGAAGATTATGAAATTTGTACTACCAAGATTGTTGGAGTTTGTATGCAAATTGTCACATATAGTTAGTATATATATATATTATCAAGATACTTCGAATATTAATATATATATATGGGTCTGTTGGTAAAAGACCGAACAGGTATTTGGATAAGCCAATTCAAAATTTCATACTTATCTCTTCAATTTGAATTTAACTTATGCTGGCAGTTTCTTAACTTCCTAATACCTGTTGGGAAAAGATACTTAGTATCCTATATAATATCAAAGAGGTCAGACACGAAAATACATATAATAATTATATACATCTACTGCATATAAGATACATATCATTTTGGAAGAGAAAGCATTCAGAAGTTCGCCAGAATTCAAAGGTCCAGTGCTGGAACTTTGAATTATAGATAGTTGGATCCTGGGGGACAGACGCCCGTTGAACTACAAGCACGGAGTAGGGGTGCAATTCTGTCTTTAGGACACTGCAAAATCTGCAGGCCTCTATCTTTTCGATCAAGTCAATTTTTCTACTTTCTTGTCTCTTTTAGTTTACAATACAATATTACAATTACGAATTGGTTGTAATACAATATTAGATTATAGTTATTTCAGTTGTCTATTATAATTGTTATCAATAAAGTTGTATTCTGATTGTTTTGTTCCAACAGATACGTTGTTCAAATAGGGAATGAGCTCATCCCAAAAGAGAATGCATATATTATCTTAATTAAAATAAGTAGACAACTAAACAAAAAACTATAAAATAACAAAACAACACCGCCAAATAAATAAATTAAAACAAAACTACTGCACTAACATAATCAAAATCCAGATAGCCGAAATGCACACCCAAGTTCCAACAAACAACCAAAAATTGGTAAAACATACAAATCCCACTAAAAAAATTAGATGAAAGATAACCAAACCACAGACGATAAATAAACTATAAAACTCCTAAGAGACCAGCCCAGAAAACCTAAACAAACAAATTATGCGAAACTAAAACTGAGTAAATCATCATCTAGATGGATAAAGAAAAACTTCAAGTGAAAAACCAAGGTCTACAAAACAAAACAAATTAGAGATCACATGGTTTTATCACTGACATGCCCAAACATGATTAAATTATCACATGAAAAAGATAAAATTAAATTAAAAAATTTTAGCTAAAACCACAAGAGAATAAGAAGTTATTGTCAGTTAGAAAATTAAAACAGCCAATGGTAACCGCTCCAGTTAACTACTATAAACTGGAGATGCAGCCATGTTTCTTCTTCACCGCAAAGAAAGTTGAGATTCCACCATAATACTAAGGTTTATCCTTTTACTGTTATGAGATTATTTTACCCTCACATCCTCACACGCCCCTTCACGTATGACAAATTTTCAAGCCAAATAAGTGGACAACACGAATTGGGTGATACAGAGCACATGTGGCTATTGGGCTTCACACGTATGCCAACTGCTCTAATACCATAAAGAAAGTTGAGGTTCCACCATAATTTAATTGTCAATATGGGGAGTATCACAAACTCTTATAAGCTCTTACAAGGTTTCTCCTTTCACCGATGTGAAACTTTTTTACCTTTACATCCTCACACTCCGCATATTCAACAATCAAAAATCCAAACATAAGCCTGCTCATGCCAACACATGCATAGTAGGGGAAAACAACGAAAAGCAAACACAAACACAATGAATATATAAGAAATAAGCAGAAAAAGAAAAGAATTTTTTTTTAACTTCAAAACCGCTAAGAAAATTATAAACGCACATTCAATAGGTTCTCAATCCAAAGAAACTTTAACAAAACATAAAAGCTAACTTGGCCAAACTAGTTGTCACCGTACTGATGAATTTGAGAAAGAGACATGCCCGAGAATAAGCAAAGGAATACATCAAAGTCTTGAAATCATATACACCCAAACTCAGAGAACTGAGATGACACTTTAAAGCCAAAGAAACTCCATTCCTAATGGAAAGTTCAAGTACTTCGCGAATTAGCATATGAGAATTTGTACACACAAAACCTTGAATATAACGAATATGAAGACACTCTTTACGAGCGTTTTGGGGCCCGATATCATTCCGCTCTGGTTCGAAATCAGAGTGGAGGATCGAGGCTTGGTAGGGAGAGGTTGGGCCCCACAGCTTAAGATTTTGGGGCATACCTCGGTTGAAGGATTCCTGACTCCTTGCGGTTGGAGTTCAGTTGTCAAGGAGCTAGGGTTCGGGCGGGTTTTGATTTTATTTTTGGGCAAGACTAATGCACGGGAATCGTGTCGGGTTGGAGATACCGGGGGACGAGTGAGACGGGTTGTTTTCGAGTGACTCGGTGGCCGAGTTGATTAGGCGAGTGATGGTGGACAAAGAGGGCGAGTCAATAAGGTCAAATGCATGTGCCATGAAGGAGATATTTGGGAACGTAGAACGTAGAGTTGAACAAGAAGTGCTTGAACGAGTTCACTCGGGTCCTTGAAACCTGGCCCGCTTCAACCTAATCAACTTTGCAGATTTTATGTGCCGGGGCGCCTCTTAGTTGCCATAATTATAGAGACATTGAGGAAGCTAAATCTTTATTTATTTGTGTTGTGGTTGATTTGAGGATTGTATTTTTAAGAAGCATTACGTATGTGTTTATGTTAAAAGAATTTTCATTCCATTTTTCTTCAATAGTCCAAAAAAATAAATAGTGAAGATTGATTCTAAAAAATCGAACGATGAAGATTGTTTAAAAAGTTATACTATTTGGTAGGCTAGACTTCCGAAGACAACCCTATTTTCATTATAAACATATTGAAATTTTATTAATAATGTAAGTGTTTCTTATAAAAAGAATATGGAAGTGTTGAAACTTTTGACATGTGTTTCTTCATATATAATTCATAAGTAGTTTTAATTTTTTCTGACAAACACAATCAAAATGTTTTTAGCTGTCAAAAACATGCTTTCAGCCATTCTAAAAACAATGCCAAACATATATTTTTTTTTCAGTCGAAAACATAATTCATTGAATGAGGTGTTGAGGGTTGAAAAAGGGCAATTGCAGGATACAAATTAGGTTTGCCGAAGACAAAATATGGAGACAAACACCGGGAAATTGGTGAAGAACGCCGGAATAATGGCGAAGCGCACCAAGAAAACAAGCCATCCACGAAAGACATGACCTGAGATTCAAGAAAGGAAAAGAAAAAGAAAAATTCTAGACAGGAAGGGGAAAAAAGGAAATTACAGAGACGAAAAGGTTGCCAATCAACCCCAACCTAAGAAAGGAGTGGGCGGTGAGATGGTCTTTTTGGTCTTCGGGAGAGGGAAAGAGGAGAAGCGGCGCTGCTAGGGTAGGGCCGGTTTGAACTGACACTAACAAAAAAAAAAACAAAACCAATTGAGACGGATGTACCTGAGATTAAACTATCCCCAAACATATATTGTTTGATGACTCCAATAATGTTTAAGAGAATATAATGGGATCTTTGTGAAAGATATGGAAGAGCGGCAGCATCTCTTATCCTCGAACGGCGTGTCACGTCGGATGGCCATTCCACCTCAGATTTCATCGTCCTCCACGAATGCGACGGATGGGCCAATCAGCGGTGGTGGTTCACGCCCGACGGCACGACCATGCCCTCAATTCTACTCTCTGCATGGATGTCAATGAGGATCACAAAGTCATTCTATATCCGCCGACAGGGGGTGCTAACCAGCAGTGGCTGCCTCTTCTGATAGATCATCAATTACGTACGTACTAGTGCGTGCAATATATATAGTTGCTAGCCAAATAGCCACGCATGCATATATAGCGCTAGCTACCTAAGCAAGCTGCATGATTAATTAGGTTGGCCTGTGCTAAATTGTAAAAGTTTGTTTCCAATAGTAACTAAATAAGAGTTGCTTTTTAAGTGTTTCTCAAGGCTTGTTTGAAAGCCCTGCATATATAGATAGATTTTTCGATGTACTCGAAATACAACAAAATAATATAAGTAAAGTGATACTAGAATATAAATTTTAAAGTGGGAATGTATATGATAATATGTGGTGTATCATTTTATTTTGAGTACACATAAAAATTTCTCATATATATGTGTATATATATGGTTAATTGTTTGCTGCTCTAATATGCCACAGGTGCGTTTGGTGATAAAATGCTTCACCTATCTTCTCACAGTTTTCATGTTTTGATTGTAGTTACGTACGAGTATTACTGTTTAGTGATATTTATTTTCATTTGTAAGTAAGAAGTGTTAAATCTGACTTTTTTTATTGACACAATCCAATTATCACATTATATGACGAGTCTATTATATAACTTAACCCAAACGTATCAAATTAAAATATCATTGCATCAAATAAATAAAGCTTCCTCTCACATTCATCACACCATTACCTAATCATTATTTAACAAAGAAAACAAAAGAGGTAGGTTTTACATTTTTTAATTTTTGCACCTAATCATCCCAAGAGAAGTAAAGGCGGCATTTGACCCCAAAAAAAAATAAAAATAAAAATAAAAATAAAAGGCGGCTGAAAACTACGTAGCGCGGGCAGCAGTTGCTCTGGTGTGGTGACGATGAAGTCAGTGGCGGTGGCAGTTAACAGCGGCGGGAGCCCGGGAAGCCGACGCGCCGTGAATTGGGCTGCAGAGCATCTCTTGCCCATAGCCGATCGCTTCGTCTTAGTCCACGTCATCCCCAAAATCAACTCAATCCCAACTCCGTGTACGTATTTCTTTCTCTGTGATTGAAGTTTCGACCGTTGCTCCACTCCGCTCTGTTTGGTTGCTGAGAAAATAATGGAAAATTGTATTCGTAATTTGGAAAATTTTCTTTTCTTTTCTTTTCTCTTTGATTTCTTCGAGAATCGAATAGCTACTGAAGTTTTTGGAGCAGCGAACGTAATTTTCTGAATTCTATTTTCCGGTGACCAAACAGAGCGTTAGGGTTTTTACTGCGAGTATAATTTTGATTTTTTTGGATGTTGGTAATTGTGGTTCCGGCAGCAGGAGATCGCATCCCGGTCACAGAGCTGGATGCAAATTTGGTGGCAACGTATGTGAAGGACAAGAAAGAAAAGTTTGAGGAGGTTTTTATTCCGTTTAAGAAGAAATGCAAAAAAAATAAGAAGGTGAGTTTCTGTCTTTCTCTGTGAAGTTATTGCTGAAACCTGTGTCATAAATGTAGTCAAATCAAGCGAAAAAACAAAATATAAAAAGACCTCCGCGTTTGGACGGAGGAAATAAACTTGAAATTTAGACGAAAGTCAGAATTTTTTAATTTACATACACCAATTCTCGTGTTTGGATTCGTAAACAAAATTAATAATTCAAATTTACAGTCTGAAAAATATGAACGTGTGTCCTAACTCATAAGCCATAACTTTTGTAGGTGGAAACATTGGTGTTAGAGGATGATGATCCTGCAACCGGGCTTCTAAGGTTCATATCCGAGTCGGGGATCAATTGTTTAGTGCTCGGCTCCTACTCTTCGAATTACATTACCAGGTATGTATGGTGACAAAACTATTCAAATTTAATGTCACTGCATTCCCATTGAAAGTGTTGCAACTTTACTGATGTAATTCGTCAGTTCGATATTTCGTGAAAATGTGTTATCTTTCACATTCTGTGAACCGGGGCATTCCTGTCTTGATTTCCTTCTGCGTGAGCGTTTATGTGGCGAATATGTTAGGAGGTCATGATTATGAATCTTGAAATTACCTCCAGTTGGAGCAAGTTTAACCACCACCTGTACAAATTCACACTTTTTCGGATGTGTTACTGTGCTATTGGAAATTTGTAAATCGATGGAATTGTCATTTCTTTTGTTGAGTTTTAATGTTGTTGGGCAATCATCTCTCCATCTAATGTTTTGGATTAGAATGTTGCATTGTTAAATGATTTAAAGACTAAGTTTACCGTGATAACTTGTTTAGGAAACTGAAGGGACCGGGGGTATCACCAATCGTTCTGAGATGTGCTCCTGAGACTTGCGAAGTTTATTCCATTTCCAGACATAGAGTCATCACAAAATCAGATAGTTCCTCTTCTGCTTGTGGTATGTTGCAACTTGCAAGTGATTTTTTTAGTTGTTACATATATGATGACTTTAATTGTTTCATTTCTCACCTCAGAGACTCGCTCCAGTGGCCAGATGTCTACTCAAGGAGACCGTAAGGGAGGTTCAAGTGATATCAATAAACAGATATCCGGGGTTTGTTCTTCCTATGTAGGATCCGCAGCTCATGAAGCTTATGGAGCATCTTCAATGTCAGACCTTAGTTACCTAAGTTCTGAAGCATTTACATGTATGAGCATTTCCACAAATGCTATTGTAGATCAGGAAAGGAAACATCAAAACTTGGGAGTTAACCTGGAGATTAGTTCTTTTAAGGATCGAAGTTCCTCTGCTTCTTCAATTACTGAGCTGGTGACTTCTGCTTTTAGAATTTTACAGATATATCTCTCATTCTTAGATGATGCTTGGGTGATTTTTGACTTTTGATAGGAACTATTGTTGTGCAGTCATATGTGCAGACGGAGGTAGAACAGTTGCGTCTGGAATTGCAAAATACTATTGCCATGTACAAACAAGCTTGTGAAGAGCTGGTCCATGCCCAAAGCAAGGTAAGAGTTTGGTTATGAGTCTGAAAAAGCTAATATTTCATTACTAGCGGGTTCGTACTTTGTTCTTGTTAAGTCTGAAAAAGCAAGTTTAATTTTTGACATCCAGTCTAGCCCTTTTCTTTTGTGTATATCCCTTCGAAATCATGGAAGCCATTGTGAATGCATAGATACGAACTTGAGCCAACCAAGGACAGAAGCCTATATTTATTGATCTTCCATTTTCTCATGGTGTTTATACTTTTAGGTGCGATTACTTTCTTCTGAATGCCTTGATGAAACAAGAAGAGTCAATGCTGCCCTTGAAAGTGAGGAAACGTTGAGAAAAATTGCCGCTGAAGAGAAAGCAAAGCATTTGGAGGCGTTGAAGGAGATTGAGGAGGCCAAAGTTCTTTTTGCTAAAGAGGCTTATGAGAGGCAAATGGCTGAGCTGACTGCCATGAAAGAGTCCTCAGAGAAAAATAAATTAGTTGATGCGCTCTTCTCAAGTGACGGAAGGTACAGGCGATACAGTAGGAATGAAATAGAGGTAGCAACAAATTTCTTCTCAGAGGCTAATGTGATTGGCGAAGGAGGATACGGAAAAGTTTACAAATGTAGTCTTGATCGCACCCCAGTAGCTGTTAAGGTTCTTCGACCTGATGCTGTTGATAAGAAAGAAGAGTTTCTGAAAGAGGTATATATAAACTTTACACATAATTGAGTAATGTTTCTGAACCTATTTGATTGCATTGGTTTAGTGTCCTTGATGCTTTCTCGTTGTATTTCTTATCTTATGGTCCCTGCCAAATTTTGCAGGTCGAAGTTCTTTGTCAGCTACACCATCCGAACATAGTTTTGCTGCTTGGTGCCTGTCCTGAGATCGGTTGCCTGGTCTATGAATACTTGGAAAATGGAAGCTTGGAAGATTATATCTCCCACCGAAATGGAAAACCGCCACTCCCTTGGACTATTCGGTTCCATATAGTTTTTGAAGTAGCTTGTGGGCTTGCATTCTTACACAACTCTAAGCTGGATCCTATTGTGCATCGAGATCTAAAGCCGGGCAACATCTTATTAGACAGAAATTACATGAGCAAAATAGGGGATGTTGGGCTGGCTAAGCTCATTTCAAACGTCGTGCCTGACAACATCACTGAGTACAGAGAATCAATTCTTGCTGGTACACTCTTTTACATGGATCCAGAGTATCAAAGAACTGGCACAATCCGGCCCAAATCAGATTTGTACGCCTTTGGTGTCATACTCCTTCAAGTACTGACAGGTCGCCATCCAAATCGGCTTATATTTGTTACAGAGAATGCAATTGCGAATGGTTCTTTTGCTGAAATCTTGGACAAGTCAGTTACAGATTGGCCACTTGCAGAAGCAGAGGAGTTGGCTCGCGTTGCACTAAGGTGTTCACAACTTAGATGCAGGGATAGACCAGATCTTGAAACTGAAGTTCTGCCGGTTCTCAAACGACTCGTTAATCTTGCAGATTCTAGTATGAAGTTTGATAGAAACCATATCAATGCACCAAGCCACTACTTTTGTCCAATACTTCAGGTAACGTATTTTGGTTAACACGAAAAACATCATAATCGAAACACAGATTTCAGATTTTGCGTTCTATTTGACTCTCTTCATGCATCATATTGTGCATCATGCAGGAAATCATGGAGGATCCGCACGTAGCTGCTGACGGTTTTACCTACGAGTATCGAGCAATCAAAGCATGGATTAAGAAACACAAAGTGTCCCCGTTGACGAGGCTTAGACTAAAGAATTTTGTGTTAACCCCAAACCATACATTGCGTTCAGCCATACAGGAATGGAGGTCGCGTTTGACTTAGACTTACTTAACTGTCCAAGTAGGATTAGGCTAGGTCTTGCAAATCAAGTGGTTAAAAACATTTATCCTGACGTCCAAAATGTTGGTTTTTAGCTCCGCTCTCGCAAAATCGTTTGTATATAAAAAAAAATGTAGGTGTTGGCTTGAGTTGCTAAGTGTAAATAGGATTGTTTCTGAATTATTTTCAATTGTAATTACCTTCTTTTCCTACAAATCTTTGTACATTCCATATTTGCCCGGAGATGAATACATGACAGAAAATTGCTTTAAATTAGTTTTTATCTAGCCGTCGTCACCACTTCATGGATGACGACACCCAGAACTTGTCTTGGAAGATGACGACATCGCGATGCCATCCCTTCCAAGACCTCGACGACCAGCAACATCATTCATCTCCTCTTTGAAGAAGAACAGTTGTGAGTGTGACTACTAATCAAGTTGCTCCAACCATTCAAACATTCCAAATTTGGGTCCTTAATTACTTTATCATAATCATCGTTTTAATGTATAATCATCTGTACAAACTCTATTAATCTCTATTAGCGTGTCTAAACATAATGTAACCACGACGGGATCAATACATAAAAGGTAAAGCCATGGATGCTGCAGTTCTCAGCTATCAAACTTGCGTAAATTCCAGAGCATTTGCATCCGGGTCTCGCGTGAAAATCGCAGGCCTCCCGGACTTGCTAAGCGTGTAGGGAATACCTGCAGTCGAAAACAGCAATGTAAGCCGTCCACATTCCTTCCATAGATAACATCTGTTTGGGATGTTACTGACAATTAAATGAAATGCAGATGAGGGAACGTAAAGCTTGCCAGCGTCGTCGAGGATTGCTTTCAGCTTAGACACATCCCGGACTGCAATACAAGTGTGGCGGTCGCGGCCTCCATGCGCGGGTCTTCCGGTTAAAGGGTCAGGATTCGGAAGCTCCATGAGATGAATCATCTCTGAACCAACCCATAACCAAGCACCTCTGTAGGGGAGCTTGTCATGTGGCCTTGCCTCATTTATTTCAAGACCTATTTTTTTTATCCATAACATCAATGTTTTCATGTACTTTTAAAATGTATGTAAAAGATGGGAAATTTGATAAAATTTAACTTTTACCTAAAATGTTCTGGTAAAAGCTGAGAGATCTTTCAAGGTTTTCACACAACAATCCAACGTGGTGGACGCTAACAACTCCAAAATCTGCATCAGAACCAAAAGATGAACAAGTAAGGTTTCATGGCAGATACAACATATATAGAATGTATATGCACTATCAAAGACAATCTTATTTAGGCTGACATGAGCAACATTACTCTTTTCTGTTTCCTTTCGCAAACAAATTACAGTTTGACATGTGTGCAGAAACTTGGCGATGGTCTACACTAAATTAATCTAAACTACGGGTAAGGAGATTCGAACTTGAGTGTAGACTGCAGAGGGAGAGCACGCTACTCTAACCAACTTAGCTTATACTCATGTTTGATTCTTTTTGTGAGTTTAACGAACTACTGTAGTATATAAGCATGTGTCAGGATGTGATTTGTAAGTACAAAGAAAAGAAAACGCTCATCTTTTCATGTAATGAATCAAGCAGTGTCAAAAAACAAAAATGTCCCGAGATTGAGGCAACTATGCAAACGCTCAATTTATAATCCAATTAAAGTTTATTTTTTTAATGAGATGTTTTATTCAAAACGGACTACCCGAAACCCAAACGTGAAAATCATCTTACTAAAGTTTTTGAAACCATAAAAAACCACCCCAAAAAAAATGTTTATTGCTATGAAATTTTACATGCATCCGTCACACCAAATTTCCAAGACCCAATTAAAAAACAATTTTTAGCAATCAAATAAAAGTGACCAAAGAATAAGAGAAGTTACCATTTTTGTCCTGAGCATCAACTGATTGCTTCTCCAGTACATCTTCTTCAACGGTCACCTTAGCTTTCGTCACAAAACACCGTCCGTGACGTCTGCAACTTCTCAGACCGGTCCGGTATATTTTAGATGATGGGTTCGTCAATACAGTGCTCACTCTAATCCCATCCTCCTGCAATCGATCAAACAAACAAAACCCAGATTAAATAAATTGATTAATTAAAATAAAACCATAACCATTAAAAAGGGAAAAATGGGTAAATGGGTAATGATAAAATTACCTTGAGTTGGAGGGGAAGAGTGGGTGGTGGGATGAGAAGGGAAGCCATGGAAGAGCAGCTGCTCATCTTGGTTTTTGTCTGTTTCTTGTGTTCTTTGTGACCAGTCCCTGCAGTTCCTGGCTCGCAATGTTTTTGCAGGTATAGTAATAAAATAAATAAAATAGAATATATTAGAAAAAACATGGGCCGTTACTTCATGTTTTGGGGTTGTTCTAAAATGTGCAAAATTATTTGACGTAGATGTGAGAGATTATATTTCACACATTTGCCCCACAAAGAATTGTTTTTCACATATGATAGCTTCTAGTTTCTAAAATTTGGTTCTAACAAAATTTGAAGGTTAATTATGCTATAACATTAAAGTATAAATAAATGTAAAAAGAAAATAATTTTTACACATCATTTTTGACTTCTTGCCGGCTCTTATGATTGATATAGTGACATATATGAAAATTTTGGAAAAATGCCCCTTCTCTCCTGGCGGGATGTTGAGAAACGTTCGAGAGGTCTCTCGAGGTGATGTCAAGAATAACTCGAAGGTTTTTTGAGGAGATGTTGAGAAAAGCTCGAAGGTCTCTAGAGGAGAATGTCGAGAAAAGCTCGACAGTGTCTCGAGAAAAAATACAGTGTCGCCGTCTTGCTTAGCAGGGGCATCAATTGCAGTGTCCCTCTCTACCTCCTTCACGCCGCCAGTCAGTCCTTCATTGCCTTGTAAATTTGATTCTAATTTTCTTCTTAATCTCAAACCAATAGATCCGAAACTTATCCCAATCTGTTATATTGTCCAGTTATTCAATATATAGATCCTTTGTTGCTTTGGGTGTGGATCTATGTCTTGCATTAATTTTATTTTCATTGACCTAAATTTTTTATAAGCATAGTTTATAGTGTGATGGTAAAACTCCAGGACAATGTCAGACAACCAAAAAGGCACAACAATAATATTGTGATGGAAAAATGGAAAAATCTTTAGTAGTACGTATCATTCAATTGTACGACCATTGAATGATCCAGATTAATTTGTTGTGAGTCTCAAATGAATCTTGAATCACCATTGAATGATCCAGATTAATTTGCTGTGAGCTTCAAATGAATCTTGAATCATTCAACAGTACGTATTATTTAATAATACGTACCATTGAAGTTTGATTGAAACTTTTATGAAAGTCAGTCGTAAAAACATAAGAGAGAAAAGAACGATGAGAAGCAGAGGCCTTTTGTTTGCCTCATTTCAGATTAAAAGGGAAATAGGTGTGAAACCTAGCTATATAAAGTCTTTTTGGATGCAAAAAAGGTATAAGTCTATAAAATTTAAAAACAGGGGCAAAGATCTTTTGAAGCCTCTCTAATTTGTAATTTTTTAAATTTTTCGACATATATAATCACTTGCAAACTACACGTATTATGTGAACACATTAAAAAGGCATAATAATTGTACTATGTGTTTAAAGACAACTAATATCATATATTTTTAGTAAAAACGCAAATCTTCTCGAAGCTTAAGTATACTCCTTATGTTTATAAGAGCTTGTAAATATAGTAACTCACTCTTAAACCAAACATGTTATGACTTGTATTGTTGACTTACGTATCACTAAAATAAAATTTATAATTTTTATGTCTCTATCTCACTCATCGTCACAAATAAGATCCCATATCCGTGTTTACGTTGGTTCATTGTCAATACAATTGCATTGGCCATTGAAAAATAATTATAACAACCTAAGAGCTTGTTATATCCCACATCGACCAACGAAGAGGGGGTGATGTGCCTTATATGTACATGCCCACCTCCAATTAGCAGGCCTTTGGAGTTTCACCGGCTTCGGATTCCATCTAACTCCGAAGTTAAGCGAAGTTTGGGCTAGAGCAATCCCATGATGGGTGACCCACTCGGGAAGTTGCTCGAGTTCCCAAAAACAAAACCGTGAGGGCGTACTCAAAGCCGATTAATATCAGCACATTTTCATGAGCCCGGCCCCCGGATGTGATAGAATGGTATCAAAGCCACTGCTCTAAGATTTAATGTGTTTCATGAGGACGCCGGTTCCCCCTTAAGTGGGGTGGATTGTTATATCCCACATCGACCAACGGAGAGGGGGTGATGTGCCTTATATGTACATGCCCACCTCCAATTAGCACGAGGCCTTTTAAAGCTCACTGCTTCTCATTCCATCGAACTCCGAAGTTAAGCGGAAATTTGGGCTAGAGCAATCCTATGATGGGTGATCCACTGGGAAGTTGCCCAGGGAGTTTCCCAAAAACAAAACCGTGAGGGCGTGGCCCAAAGCGGACAATATCATGCTACGGCGGAGCCGGTCCGGGATGTGATAGAGCTGACTTTTCAACCACGTGATCAAATATAAAGACTAAAAATATTACCAATAAATTAAAAGTCAATCATTTCAAAGGGAAGAGGATTATGAAGTCTCTTGACATGCAAGTCAAGTTGCTAATAAAACAATACAAAACTCAAAACCCTAAGGGGGATGACCAGCAAATTAGATCATGCTTTAGTTTGTCACTGTATATATATTTTTTTATCTCTATTAAATATTTTGCGAGATATAGCCTGCAAATTTATATTCTAAACTGCTCTAATTTATAAATAATTAATGAGATTTAATTTCAAGTGAAATAAGACTGTCACACTATCCTAACTAGCTGGCGTTTTAAGTTATTTAATTTCATCCTTGTATTTTTGGTGAATCGTGTTGGATTATGGAATAAGTCACCCTAAACACATGTAAATAATTATGATTGTAATTTATTTGGGTTATGATTGGAATGTTTTAGTCGACATGTAGGTGTGTGACTCACGGTGTACGTACCACATGCTGGTCTTCAAACTTGTACTTTTTTTTATTCTTTCAGACTTGTACAAAAATAATTATGTAACTATCAATCATACAAAGTTGACCAATTTGTTTTAGGTCAAAGAGATTTAAAATATCCATTTTAATCTTGGAAATAAATCGAAGTCAATAGAAACAAAAGATAGAGTCTAGAGAGAAAGAACTTCATCACGAACAAAGAACATTAATTTATGTAATTATGGTAAGTTCAACATACAATGACATGTATTTATCGGTTAAATGGCAAAAATAATAGGATTATTATTTACACAGTATAAATTAATTAATATATTTTAATATGGTAGCTCTATTCTCAATATTTAAATCAAACTTTCGTCTTTCCATAAATTAGAATATCGTTTTATCAAAAACAAGATAGCTCCATGTTTTGCTAGCTGGTAGTGGTTTTTTTTCGGTACCATAGAAATTGTTGGTTTTAAAAAGGGATCATCTTAAATAAAAAAGAAGTTGACTAAAACAATCTTAAATAAAAAAGTGAAAAGTGAAAGTAAAATGTGCGGTAGAGTTTCATTAGAAAGGATCAAAAACCGTTTTGTGTCAGTAGTAATTCATGCACATCACGTTTTAAATTGTTTACACTGCGCGGTAATAACGCTCATTTACTACACAATCCAAAGTACATTGTAAAAACATGATGGTTGATGGTTGATGATTTTGCCCTTTAAATTTAGAATAATTCTATTCTCACCCCTCAATCTTTTGAAATATAAACTTTTAATACGAAAGAACTAGTTTGTCCCTTTAAATTTTAATTTATTATGTTAAACTCTTTTTTAACCACGTCCAAATCTCATATTTGATAACTAAACACACTCATCGTCATTTTTTTTAAGCTCTCAAACCTAGTATTTTCCATTATTGAACAAACGCGAACATGAAGTCGTCTCTTGAGCCTAAGGCATGGATTGATAATTTTTCATTTCTCATCAAGTTTTTTGATTCAGACACCATGATAAACTTTTAAATGAAAAAAGTAAAAGACATTCGGTGAAAAACCCGCCGAATATAACATCAATTCATCATTTTGCTATTAAGAAAAAACTCTCAATAAAACAACACTGACTATGTTTATGAATTTAGTCAATACATAAATTTAAATTATATGAGGTTGTGTTTTAAGTAAGAGAATTCCTTCAATAAATTTGGGGCCGACAATAGAGTTCACTACGAATTTTTGGAAAAGCTATGATCAAAGTTATTTATTATATCCTCTACGTCATTTTTTTTTTTACTTAGTAAATAAAACTTTCACGTTACATCAAACTTCCCTAAAAAACATAATAATTGCACGTGTAAAAAATCATCTTTGAGTACATTTACTCGATACCTCATCGCTTGTAAATGATTACACATATTGAGAGTTTATTGAGCAATTTAGTTGGAAGCCTTCTTTAGCGCAAAAGATTCACTATCAATCCCTAATTGCTTGCAAATGATTACACATATTAAGAACTTACTTTATAACATTTCTGCTTTTACCGTTACGAATTCTATAAATATATCAATACCATTGAACAAAAGAGTAGAAACAGTTTACTTCGAAACATTCTTTGGTGCGAAACAGTTAAATTTTTTTGATACCTCATTGCTCGCAAATGATTACACGTGTATTAAAAGTTCACTCAAACACTTTACTAATTCTACCTGTACGAATTCTATAAGTATCAATACGACAAAATTCAAACAATTCAATTGAAAAACCTTCTTTGGAGTGAAACATTCAAATTTACCTGACGCCTCATCGTTAGCTTATAAATGACTACGTGTATTCAGCGTTTACGAACCAGCTTTTTACAGATTTCATTGAGAAAGAAAATTCTCAAGCACATCCAAACACACAAAATAGTGAATCTTCGGGGGAGCTTTTTGGCAACAAAAGTTGTTTAGCAATTGAGTACAAGCAAAGTCACTATTTCACTTATTCCCCACTTTTTTGTGCCTCTTTCCTTCTTCCTTCCCTAAAAACGAAACTTCCCCATTCCCTTCCAAATTCCCAAATGTTTATACAAAAACCACCATCCCCAAACTCAACCGCGTAAAAGCTCTCATCCAAAAAGGTCAAGTCTCAGTCAAAAACACCCCCACTCCGCGTTCACACCTGCATACACGCCTCGCACAGATATAAATATGTCCCGAGTCCGACTCCTCCTACCAACATCTGCATCTCTACCAGTTCACCTCCACTCTCGAAATTCAAGTTCACACAGGCATTTCATCAAACACCTTTCAGACCAACCAAAGATCAGACCTTTCATGGAAATTACTCCGTTCCCATTTCTTAGTCAAGAAGATTGTTCCCATTTCTACACCCTGTTCCCTGACATGGACGAATTCGACATAAATGGCGGGAATCACAGCTTGAAGAAGCGGAGAAAGGATGATGGAAACAACAATGGTGGAGGCGGGGGAACTGCTCCGGGGGCAATGAGCGACATACTCGCCTCGCTGATTCTGCTGGACGAGGAGGAGAAGCAGGAGCAGGAGAGCTACTTGGTCGAAGCCCAGCAGGAAAGATCGACGCTTGAAGCTAATCACAAGCAGAAGACTCGAGCTATGGAGGAGTACTACTCTAATCTTCAGCAGCAGCAATCTCAATCCGAGGAATCGGACCAAACCCGGGCGAAACGGACTAGCCATGTCGCTTTCGCTGCGGCCGCGGCGGCAGCTGAGACCTCCGCTGCCGCGTCTGATCCGGACCCGAGTTCGAGTGCTGCGAACCCGGGTCCGCACCGGAGGCTCTGGGTGAAGGACAGGTCCAAGGTTTGGTGGGAGAATCTGGGCCACCCAGACGTTTCGGAGGAGGAGTTTCGAAACGCGTTTCGGATGAGCAAGGGGACGTTCGACATGATCTGCGCGGAGCTGGAGTCGGCGGTTTTCAAGAAGAACACAATGCTGCGCGAGGCGATTCCGGTTCGGCAGCGCGTGGCTGTGTGCATATATCGGCTTGCCACCGGGGAGCCACTCCGGGAGGTTTCGAAACGTTTCGGGCTGGGAATCTCCACCTGCCACAAGCTGGTCCTGGAGGTTTGCCTTGCTATCAAGACTGTCTTGATGCACAAGTTTCTCCAGTGGCCGGACGAGGGCAGGATGCAGGAAATCAAGGAGGAGTTCGAGGGCAGTTCCGGAATTCCAAATGTTGCTGGGTCTATGTACACCACCCACATTCCAATTATTGCTCCAAAGGTGAATGTGGCCGCGTATTTCAACAAGAGGCACACGGAACGCAACCAGAAAACTTCGTATTCGATCACGGTTCAAGGGGTCGTCGATCCGAGAGGCGTTTTCACCGACGTTTGCATCGGCTGGCCGGGTTCGATGCCGGACGATCAGGTGCTGGAGAAGTCTGCATTGTTCCAGAGAGCAAACAGAGGACTACTGAAGGATGTGTGGATTGTGGGGAATGCTGGGTTTCCACTGATGGATTGGGTGCTTGTTCCCTACACCCACCAGAACTTGACGTGGACCCAGCACGCATTCAACGAGAAAATCGGAGAGGTCGAAAGGGTTGCTAAAGAGGCATTTGCAAAGCTCAAAGGGAGGTGGTCTTGCTTGCAGAAGAGGACTGAGGTCAAACTGCAGGACTTGCCTGTGGTGCTTGGGGCTTGCTGTGTTTTGCACAACATTTGTGCAATGAGGAATGAGGAGCTCGATCCCGAGTTCCGGTTCGAGCTCTTCGACGATGTGGTGACCCCGGTAAATAGTCTCAGGTCGGCGGGTTCGGTGAAGGCGAGGGATCACATTGCTCATAATTTGTTGCACCATGGCCTTGCTGCAGGCACTGGTTTTCTATAGGGCGGGTTTTGGGTTTCAGCTTTTGTATTGTGCTTTTAGGCTTTTAGCCATTGTTCTTGGTCGTAGTCATATTGTAGAGTAAAAGATGATCTAGAGAGCTTTTGATTAGCTTTGTGTATAAGATCATTTAGCCTCTTCTATCTATTCTCTAATCTAAATATAGTTCGTTCTTCATTTTTGCCATCTGAAATCTCTAAATCTGATTTTGAAGTTTGAGTGACCATAAGATTGAAGGCGAAATCTGTAGTATCACCAGTTGTATACAATTGTGAGTCTTATCTCTTTAATTTGAAGTTGGAGTGATTGTGAAATTGGCCGAGATTTTCATTTATAATTTCATTGTCTAGAGAAAATTTGTCGTATCACCGGTCTTATATAATTGTGCGCATATCTCTCTTACTTTGAAGTTTGAGTGATTATGATTGGATGGGAATTTCAATTGCGTTGTCAAGAGAATAGTTGACATTTTCAATTACGCCATCAAAAGAAAAGTTGATGTATCACTAATTGTATACAACTTTGTGTCTATCTCTCTAACTTGAATGTTTGACTAATTGTATATAACTGTGCACCTATCTCTTTTACTCTAATGTTTGAATGACTATATATAACCCCAAAATTTCAAATTATAATGTCAAATTTTGTTTTCTTATATCACCGATTGTATACAACTCTCTTATCACGTGCGCACCTGGTCATGTATTGAGAAGATAGACACAAACGAAAATACAAAGGAAGATAAGTAAGATTCCAACCATGAAATGTTGACTTCTTGGCCATATCAGGCTATTAAAATATGCAGACCCCCCAAAGTACCATGTTTGACAGAATTTGTGATGGCATGGCACATCATAAACTCCATTTTTCAACATTGCAATCCCTTCTGAAGTGATAGATTTAATCAATTTTTTTGTCCAACAAACTGATTGCAACGCGGTTTCCCCTGCTTTGGCACAACAACAATCAACAATCAACAATTATCATTTGTTTTGCTCTGCCCCCACTTTCTTGGTAAAACTGGTCGCCTCTGGTCTTTGAATTTTATCAACCCTCTCTTGGCAAGTTGGCATTGATGGGGGAGACTACAAATTTATTTTATAAACTAATTAATCACCTTTCCTAGATTGAACATTTCAAAATTTCATTCGTTCAGTATAGAATCTGCTTGTATGTTCTTTTGTATCGTGATGAAAGAAATAGATACAAGAGGATATACAGTCGTAGATAACTAAGAATTTCCAACTCGTAGTTTAGGGAGTGATGAAAACCTTGTTGTGAGATGATGTTTATAGCCAGTTGGATTTTGCTAGTATGCATTTGGAAGTTGATTTGCAATATCTGCTTCTTTCAAAAATATTTGCAGTGATCAAATAGAGCTTCTCTGTTTTTTCTAGATTAGCATTTATTGAAGAGAACCTTTCATTAAGAATGTAAAATCTATGAATATAAACATGGTAACGTCAAGGCACAATTAGATTTTGCTCTCAAATTTGGAAATAACTTTTGTGTAGCATGTATATATACTCTTGTGTCGGTCTCTCTCCTCACATATCACATCACATTGATGATCAAGATGACACATATAGATACAAAGGTGTATACATTCCTCTTGTGGTAATACAGATAAACGTAAAGGTGTATACATTCATTTCGTGATGATAATATAGAGATAGAGGTGTATGCATTCCTTCCATGATGATACAAATAGAGACATAGGTGTATACATTCCTTTCGTGATAATACAAATAGACACAAAGTTGTGTACATTCCTCCTGTGATGATATAGATAGTCTCGTGATGATACATATAGAGACAAAAGTGTGTACATTCCCCCGTGATGATACAGATAGACACAAATGTGTATACTTTCCTCTCGTGATGATACAGATAGACACAAATGTGTATGCATTCCTTCCGTGATGATACAGATAGAGACAAATGTATATACATTTCCCCATAATGATACAACGTATACATTCTTCTCGTGATGTTACATATAGATACAAAGATATATACATTCCTCTCGAGGATAGATACAGATGAACGGACACACATATACCCCCTTGACATGCAAGTTTTAACATTTGGGGCCAATTTCATTACCTCCCCCTAATTCACGAACCATTATGAATTTCCCTTTTTACAATGACTGTCATTAAGAAAGTTCATTGCACCTGCAAACTGCCTACTAACAACTGTGAAATATTTGGTTTCCATTTTTAGAAACTACTCGATACATCTAATCACAGGCAAAATTTCCTTTTCGAGACTTTCACATATGGAAATCTTGTGCTGCATTAGCTGCCACTGCAGCAAAAGAACATGAATTCTTTTCCAAAATATGATTATTTATCAAATAAGGAATAAAACTTGGTTACTTCCCTTTTTTTAATAAAAAGAGAATCTGTTTAGTTGTATTTACCACCTGAGAAATGCCACCCAAGAGAGAGTCCAACTGTAGGAACCCAGGAACAACCAATCGGAGGCAGACACGTGTCAGACAGACAAAATAGACGTTGGTGGAGAGACAAATATAAAAATTGGTTGTAGAAGCTGTTTTTGGAGGGGTCTCACATTCTCATTCGTCCCGGGGTTTTTGCTTCGTTGTCACTCGTCACAATCATCCAAATTTCTCAAGCCAGAGAGAGAGAGAGGATGGAGAACCATAAGCAGATGGAGAAGGACGAGGCGGGGCCCATGGCGGTGGAGTTGGCGGCGGAGGAGGAGGACGGGCAGGTGGGGTCCAGCCTGACCCTGGAGAGGGTGGCTGCGGCCAAGCAGTTCATAGAGAGCCACTACAAGGCTCAGATGAAGCACATCCAGGATCGTAAACAGAGGTTCGAAAAAAAAGACATTAACTTTTGTTGGTTTTACTGTTTTTAAGGATCTTTCTTTGCCCAGTTCTTGTTTTTGCAATTTCAGCTGGTTTTTTTTGTGATCAGAAATTTTTTTATTTTATTTTATTTCTGGGTATTTGATGTTTTTCGGGTTTGGAATTGAAAGCCTTGATTTTTCTGAGAAGTGAGGGTGTTTCTTTGACTGCCGGAATTGCATTCCTGGAAAGAGTTGGAATTTGATTGGTTTTTTTTTTTTTTGGGAAATGTGGTTCTTTGGAAACTCTTAAATCATTGTGCTTTTGAAACGCATATGCTTGCATGAACTGAAAGTAATAATTTTTTAACTTATGCTAATCGCCGAGTCGGATTGTGTTTAGATTTTCTAACAGTGGATACGATGTTGACAAAGTACAAACCTTATAAGGAATATCAAATGTGATAAGAATTTGGGTGCTGAATGACATTTGCGAATTAGTTAAGAACTACCTAGTGATGATTAATATTAGTTTTTGAGGCTGCGTAAATATATTATCCGCAAATCCTTAGTTGGAAAAGTATTTGGTTATCGGTTTGTTATGATTTTAATCACCTTAGAAGAATTATTTGGTGGTTGACTGTGTGATTGAGCCCCTTTGGTTTAGCAATAATCGAGAGACATGTTTCGTAACATAAAACGGGTGGTGGTTGTCATCGGTTCTTTATGGATTGTTTGGATTGTTTCTCGTTTGTGTTTTTTCCATGCCTTTCAATCAGGTATAATTTGTGTTCATATTTCAACTTGTGTATGTTAGAGTAGCAGCAAGAGAGTGCTGAAAAAGCTAAAATGTTTGAGTTCTTAGGCAACAGAATGTGCCTGGTCTTTTTCCGGTGTCCACTATGGCAGTTCTGCTTCATACACACTCTTGCATTCATGCCACATAAACCTTATATCGCTAGTTTTGAATATGTTATTCAATAGTTGTGATGTTTTTAGAGTTCAATAGTTGTGATGTGCCTCCACCACTGATAATTAAAGTGAAATTGGCAATGATTCGAAATAAAGGTTCGGTCTTTGTTATTGATATGTGCCCTCAAATGTGTTCACTGTTTCCAGGCGCTCGGTGCTAGAAAAGAAGTTGGCGTCTGAACATGTGCCGGAGGAGGAACAGATCAATCTGTTGAAGGATTTGGAGCGCACAGAGACTGAATATATGCGCCTTAAAAGGCATAAGATTTGTGTTGATGATTTTAACCTTCTGGCCATAATTGGGAGAGGGGCCTTTGGAGAGGTTAGAGATACGCATTTCTTAGAACATGCATAGGCGCTTGGTTTCAACTATTTTACTATTTTCCTTTTAAAAATTTTAATATACAGAGTGAGTGAGTATAAGCTTGTTTCAGTCACCCTCGAGTTGTTTACTGTTACAAGATTCTGATTATTTCTTAACACAAACATGATGGTTATTTGTTTCATTTTCTCTGTTGTAGGTTTTGCATATTCTTTTGGTTTATGTTGATAATTTCTTGATAAAGAATCTTTATATTAATATTCTGCAGGTTAGACTGTGCCGGGAGAAGAAATCTGGCAACATTTTTGCCATGAAAAAGTTGAAGAAGTCAGAAATGCTCAGTAGGGGGCAGGTAATATATTTTAACTTCTGTTCCCAAAAGATAAACTTCTCTAAAAGGTACTTTAAATTTTCATCCATGTACTTCTCGTGCAAATCTGTGTGCACTCACTGGTTGTCTATCTACAACGTAGGTTGAACATGTTAGGGCTGAAAGGAATTTGCTTGCAGAGGTTGCCAGTCATTGCATTGTGAAACTTTACTATTCCTTTCAAGACGCTGAATACTTGTATCTAGTCATGGAATATCTACCTGGTGGTGACATGATGACTTTGCTTATTAGAGAAGAGACTTTGACTGAAACTGTCGCTAGATTTTACATCGCCCAAAGTGTTCTGGCCATCGAATCTATCCATAAACATAACTACATTCACAGGTTGGTTTATGCTGTTGGTTACAGGCTTGCCAACATCGGAAGCTGGATTCTCTTAAAGTGCGTTATATTAATAGTGCATCAGGATAACAGAATCTAACTCTTGCATTTGCTGCATCTATTTTTTCAGAGACATAAAACCAGACAATCTCCTGTTAGACAAAAATGGTCACATGAGGCTCTCTGATTTTGGTCTTTGCAAGCCTCTCGACTGCTCGAATTTATCTTCCATAAATGAAAATGAAGTGCTCGATGATGAGAATCTGCATGAGACAATGGATATTGATGAATCCTTCCCAGAAACCAAAAATGGGAGGCGCTGGAAAAGCCCGCTTGAGCAGCTTCAGCATTGGCAGATAAACAGGAGAAAATTGGTACTCAAATGATCTTTTCCTTTATCTTCTAATCTGGAATTTCACCTCTCTTACTCTTAGATTCTTAACTGGATAAAGTGCAAGCAACAAATGTTTGCTATTTGTGGATAATTAATACTGTGTAGATTTAAAGATGCAATATTTAATGCCATTTCCTTTGTTTCAATGTTAGGCATTTTCGACAGTCGGAACTCCAGATTACATCGCTCCAGAAGTATTGTTGAAGAAAGGATATGGCATGGAGTGTGACTGGTGAGTACACGATTTTTGCAGCGTTATTGGATTGTTATAGTAGCTATAATACGGTGTGAGAAGGTTTGTTTGTGAATTCTATTTCTTACCCAATGCCTGGTTGTAGGTGGTCACTTGGTGCGATAATGTATGAGATGCTTGTCGGTTATCCTCCATTTTACTCTGATGATCCAGTCACAACATGCAGAAAGGTAAAGGTTAATTTGCAATCAGTATATATTTTGCTTATATTTTCTGATTCAAGTGTATAATATCTCATAGTTTCTAATTAATCTTTTCCATGTTGCGGGGTTCTCACAATAATTAGACTGTAGTAAGATTAGTTTCAACATAACTCGCCCGGTTGCTTTTGTCTCACGTGTTTTTCTCAAGAAAGTTGAATTTATAAATTGTGTCTGAAGCAGTGACATTTGCAGAGTTCTACATTTCTTACTAAAGTTTTATTGAAAAATTGATATCTGGTGCATAACCTGATATACAGAACAATGTATGCAGATTGTACATTGGAAAAATCACTTGAAATTTCCTGTCGAGGCAAGGTTGACACCTGAAGCAAAGGATCTGATCAGTAGGTTCCTTTGCGATGTTGAAAATAGACTTGGTAGAGCAGACCAAATTAAGGTATTTTCACTCGATTTCAGATGACTTTTGCGGTTTTACCCTCCAATTGTTACGCCATTCTTAATGAAATAAGTCCTCTTATTTTAAATGAATCAGGCTCATCCTTGGTTTAGAGATATTGCATGGGACAGACTTTACGAGACTGAGGCAGCATTTAAACCAGAGGTCATTGATGAACTTGATACTCAAAACTTTATGAAGTATGATGAGGTAGGGTGTCAAATATACTCCTGTCTGCTTACTGCTCACGAAAACATCCGACCTATACTAGTCACTAGTAGCGAAGTACTGGATTGTGCCTTTGTGTCTGAAATTGAACTGTGCTGCAGGTGGATCCACCGGCACCTGGAAGAACTGGATCTGGACCAATGAGAAAGGTATGTTTCTCATAGCCAAAAGGGTACAGAGACTTAAGTGGCATAATGTCGATTCATAATCCGGTGATGGCTTTCGTCATCTTAATAAAACAAGGTTTCTTTAGGTTTTTGGGGGTTTGAACGTATCTAAAATATTGACTTATCTTCTTTTGGAGGCCCGGTGTGCTTATTTCGTGATCTTGTATGAAGGAACATTTTTACTCTTGAAGAAGGGAAAACGCGGAAAGAAAATTCTCATTTATTAGTTTTGATTTATGTAAAATAGTTTCCGTGGCACTTTATGCTTGTTCTATATCTTTCTTTGCAGATGTTGTTGACTCCTAAAGATCTCAGTTTTGTTGGCTACACATACAAGAATTTCGAGGCTGTCAAAGGGTTACATCATTCATCTGGTATGTCATTGTACCGAAGAACAATTTTCTTCACGTATCGCTTTTTCCTTTGTCTTTCTATACCAAGTTTTAATTTAATGAGCAACATCATCTGCAATCTGCTAAATCTCCTGGATTATGTTCATTACTGGTACAGATCTAAAGAGAAGTACATCGCTGAACCGGACATCTGTTGACTCTTCTCAAAGTAATAAATTCTGACCCGAACTGGTCTCATCAACTGTAATTTTTATTTGTAATGTGCCTATAATTAATCGACTGTGTTCCTGTCCAGGTGATTCTGTACTGGACTACTCCACCAAGTATTCCTCGTACGACATGGAAGCTCAGGTACTTGCTGCATCAGAGGATGTCATGTCAGAGTGACTCATAGCGTCTAGATGACAGGCGGACAGGGCCCTTCTAGGAACATGCTGGGCAGGCCTGCTTGTTTTTTCCAGTGAGGTTTTCACCCGATCACCACATGATCAACACAGTTGACTGCTACATCTTGCAGAACTTCAAGTGTACAGTAGTAATATTGAAGACGCTTCGAGATGACCCGTTGGATGGGTTCGTTTTGTAGGAGGAGTAGTAGTAGATCTTGAGCTTTTTGTATCCCAGTAGGTGTGAGAGTTTTATCAAGGTCCTGGCTACCCAGGTTGGCATTCAAAATGTGCCTTCGCTTGTGGCGGTTTTCGATCTTTCTTCTCTTTGATTGTCTAGGAAACTATGGCCGCTGAAACATGAAAACACTCAGGTTTTGATTCCAAAGTTTGAGGATGTTCTTGATGTCGAAATCTTATCTCTCATTTCATAAAAATATGATTACAGCTAAGTGCAGTTTGGCTTCTCTATGCCTTTTTTTTCCTTCTTTCTAGGAAACCTCGACTGTACGAGGGAAAAACTTCCCCGTGTCTATTATTTTTTATTTCCCGAAGCGTTCAGTATCCCAAAGCTTTCAACCAAGGACTAATTTGAACCGGAATTTGGAGAGGCTATGAGGAATTTCATCCTATCCCTACCCAACATCAAGCAAACTAGCTTCCATCGCATTTCGAACTTGGAACCTCCCCTTTGCATAGCCGGGCTGCACATTTTTCCACTAGACCAACTCGTGTTGGTTAAACATCTCCGTGTCTTTAAATTTACTCTTTTTTAACCAAATAGTAGATAAACATGACCAAGATTCAATACAACAATCGCCGAAATGCATGTTGTTTGGAACAAAACAAACAATCAGACTAATTCAAGGAGAGAGATTTGCATGGAGCGGGAACTGCCAAGGTGGCTGAGTTCCAAGTAGTTCCAAATTTTTCATGTGGATTCATAAGACTAGTTTGACACAGCACCACCTCCCTTGCATGACATAGTTTAGATAGGATGAGTGACATTCGAAACATCAAACGTTGTAATGGTTGTCGGATGACACAACCTATCGCAAGTTAAGGGACTCGTGCTTTACTTTAAGACTGTTCGAAGTCCAAAAGAATCTGAACTGCCCTTATTTATTTGTTGTACGAACGAATGAAACCAAAAAGGAACATTTCCCACGGTGAATTACCCCCGATAGTATTTTACAATGATCTGAACCGTCCTTTTTTTTTTTTCAGTTGTAATTGTATGTCTCAATCATTTTTTATGGTGAACTACTCTGACATTGTAAGAATAATCTATGAACCGAAACTTACAAAATAAAATCAAAATCGTTAAAATACAATACGAAATGGCTCCAGAAGTAGACAATTTGGATTCATTAACGAAAAATCTTGGGTGGTACGTACCATTTAATGGTCCGGTCATTGAATGGTCCCAGATTAATTGGCGGTGGGTCCCAAATAAATTTTAAACTATTTAACAGTATGCACCGTTTCAATGGTACGTACCATTGAAGTTTGACCCATTTATAAAATACAGTAAGAAGTGATGGTGAAACTACCTATTTTAGTATTTCAAAAGGAGATGTACCAATGAAACCAAATAAGAAAACATGGCCAAAGTAGGTAAACATTTTTACGATATTACTATAAAGATTAGGATGTGAAATTTCTGTTTACCTTTTGTGTAACAACAACAAATCCAACTTAAATTATAATACATGCACAAATATCTGAATCCTAAATTATACGTAAAAAAAAATTATACATATTGTGTAACCGATTATACGTGTTATATTTTGGCGCTCTTTAACACTACGTGGCGTTTAACTTGGGTTGAACGGAACATGTTCTGTAACTTTTCTAGTTATCTATCACTCAATCAACATCATGATCAAAAACCATAATAATATCACTTTTTTAATAAAAAAATTGATTTTAATTATGTCTTTTCACTAAGTAATATATATTTTTTTTCAAATTGCTCAATAATTGTCACTTCCTAAATTCATCCCATGTGCCTATATATATATACCTACCTGCATACAATCATACATGCATATAAATACATACATATATTTATATATTACATACATTCATTGAAAACTCTCTGTAGCTGTTTTGAGCCGGCTCAACAATATTGTTCCCAAACTACCCCCGCCACCAACGCCCCATTTTAATTAATCGGTAAAACGAAACATGGACATAACAGTAATTTAACCGTCCCCCATTTCCATTGCCGATCAAAACACAGGGTTCTTCTTCGTCCTCCATGGCTTTGTACGAACCTTCGATTTCGAGCTCAAAACTCTAATTAGAACCCTCGGAATATTCGATTCCCGACGTATCGTCGAATCCCCAAATTAAAGAATCGCGCTTGCTTCGCCGCCAATTGGACATCATTGTCTCCGATTTTTGAAAGGTATAAGATTTGAATTTTGAACTTCAATTTCGATTTAATTTTGTTCGATTTAAGTTCTGCGTGTCAAATTTTGGGTTGAATTTTTGACGTGTGATTGAAGGTTCGTAATGCTTGATTTATCTAGGGTTTCGTGGATTCAACTTCTAGGGTTTCCATTTTGTATCTGCGAATTTTTGGGGGTTTTAAGGTTTTTTTTATTAATGAAGTGAAATTATAGAATAATTTGAGCTTAGGAAGCAATGGAAGTACAAAAATCTTAGAGTAGACCAAAAATTGAAATTTTTATGCGACTGACTATCTGTTTTGATAGGTATATTTTGTTGATTAGAATGGAGAATAATTGAAGACATTTGGAAATACTAGTCTCATTGAGTGAAATTTAGTGCGAAAGACATTGAACTTATGAATCGTACTTCGGCTAGAATAATCCACCTCCGAAAAAAAAGAGGAGGAAATTTTTTATTTCCATAGAAGGGAAGATGATAAATGTAAAAGGTACCTATGGTGACTGCGGTGTCACTTCGAGATAGCTGTGCTCATTTAGTTATCTCAAGTTATTTTTTTTAAGGTTAAATAGAATGATGAGTCAATATTGATTACTCTAGTAATCTCATGAAGAATGTTAATTGAGCTGTCATATGGGTGTTGGTGATAGCGTGTTCCATTTGGTGTGTTCATTATCTTAGTTACTTTTTATTGGTCAATGAGCTGCTTATGGAGAGTCAACCGGAACTGCAGAACTCATAATTAAATAGTATCAACAATGACTTCATTTAAATGTCAGCGTATATGATTTTCCTTAGATCTGTGGTGTGTTCTTATCCTAATGAACATTAGTAGCAAACTGTGGAAGTAGAGGGATAGACCCGGGAGGAGTTTGACTGAAGGAGAATCTTTCTACTGATTGTTTGATTGGGTGTGTCCTTAGTTACCCTGGAGAAGCCATACCTTAGGAAGCTTAACCAAATCATTGCCAAACTCCCAGGAATGGAATATTACCCCAGTACAGTAAATTGTGCATAATTGAAGTTAAAATGCTTTCTATTTACTGTCAACTTATCTGATTCTCCTAGTCTAGTTTTTATTTTTATTTTTGTGTGCGTAAGTGTTTGATCTCCTTCTAAAAAGTTAATTCTTGAGTCCAAGGGAGTATTTGTCTTTGTTATATATGTAATGTGTCGAGCTTTGTGCCTGAATTTATTGATCTTAATCAAATATCATTGTGTTGATTGGAATAATGTTAACATTAATGGAGCTGCAACCATAATGATATACTTATGTTTCGGTTCCTGTGCAAAATTTTCATATGGCATGCACATCAGTTGCATTTATTTTTGTTCACTGTGTGTCTGGTTTATGATGGCCTTATGGTTTCTCGGCTATATTGCTAGATTGCTTATATATTAGGAATATGTTGATAAACTTTCTCGTGTGGGTTGCTTCACCAATTTGTTTTTATGGATGTAACAAAATTGAACATCTAATGTAAGGCTTAATTTCTTTCCTTCTTCCTTTTGGATCAGGGAGCTTGCAAGATTGTTTTAATCCTTTAGGTTTGTAGTCTGTGGACTAGTACTCTGAAATTAAATGTACCCTTACTTAAAATCTAACTGTGATCTTTTCGACTTGTTTTACCCTTGAATGAAGAAATCCATAATAAATGTTCTGTATTGTTTATACATCTCAGTCCAGTTTCTTGTTTATACATTTTTCGCAATTGGCTATTTCGTGTTATGTTTCCCATCATTCTTTCTTTTCCTTCAGCATTAAGGATTAGAAATGACTACCCATCCTATGATAGTTGAAAACTTGATCATTAATTTGGAAAAAAAGAACAGGGATTTGGCTTCTTATCTTGTGATCCTTATCTGTTTCAGGTGCACTACCCAGTCATTGTTCTTAAAAGTTTGGGTTTTATGTGCTGTTGTGCCCCGTCTTTGTCATGCACCTCTGTATTTTCTGGCTTTGTGACACGGATAATGTGGGGAAATTGATGCAATGGCAACTTCTAGCAAGTTTGATCTCTCGTCTGGTAGCCCGGATAGACCACTATACACCAGTGGGCAGCGAGGATCCCACATAGCTACTGCATTGGATAGATCTGGTAGCTTTCGTGAAAGCATGGAAAATCCAATTTTATCTTCACTTCCAAACATGTCAAGAAGCACGTCTGCAATAACACAAGGAGATGTAACGAACTTCTTCCAGTGTTTGCACTTTGATCCAAAGTTGGTTGCTGCAGAGCACAAGTCTAACAGACAAGGGGACTTGAAAAGACTTGTGAGTGTCGCTCTTAGCATTTCACCTGATGAATCTCCATCTGCTTCAGTAAAAGGAAAGTTGCTACCATCTCCAAATCCGGAGGAAATAAAACGAGTTAAGGCTGGTCTGCGTGAAAGCTCTATTAAGGCCAGGTAGTTCTGTGTATATTTTGCAACTTGGTTTGTAGTTGTAGCTTTCAACTACTCCATAACATCGAATAATTTTACAGGGAACGTGTAAAAACTTTCAATGATGCCTTATCTGCGTTCAACAAGGTTTTCTCTAAGAAGAGATCAAGAACAGAAGGTTTTTCTAATGAGCGTTCTAGTTCAGTGTTATCGAGTGATCGGTCAGTCCTGGGGACAAATATGGGCAAGATTGGTATTCAGAGTCATGCTGTCACAGGTGGTTTTGAACCTGAGCAGCAAAAGTCAGAAGAAAGGACTAAGAACTCTATCCCAAACAAACGCACTCGTACTTCTTTGGTGGATGTGAGGGTTCGTATTTTAGAAAAATTCTGCTACATTTGCTTTCTTCACTCGTCTTGTTCATATAATAATAATAATAATTTCTTGAGTACTGTATATGAATGTCTTGTTCAGAATTAGCTTCTAGGAACTATTGTAGTTGTGGTTGTGGCTAAACTACATTTTGTCTAAAGATTCCTTAGAAATCATCATAAGCTGTTATGATTATTGTGTTTTGCTACCGGGTTTATGGGCTTATTCGGATGCTTAACCTTGATTTAATCTGGAATTCATCCACTTAAATATCACTTTCAAATGTCATGAATGGGAATATTTTCTTTACTTGAATGAGTTGGGGATATGGTACTGAAAGGTAGTTTGTTTTTGTGCATTTTAGTAGGTTTTGATATGTAGTTTTCTTCTTCTTTGTTCTTTTTTCTTGGAATCATAGTGCATACATGATTGCATATAATTATGATTATGCATGCTAGTTTAGCACTGTTTTATTGTTCCCAAGCTGTGGACTGTGTTGGGCATTGCATTTGTTTTTTGTTTGATTGATAATGTCTGTTGTGATCTTTAAGTTCCACCATTAGTATTTGCTGCATTATAACTCCTTTAAGGGAAGACTGACATAATTTATGATGACTGTAGATGGATGTGCGAAGTACTTCTCTTGTGCGGCCATCTGGGGCTGTAGACAGGGATAGGGAAATGCTGAGGCTTGCAAGTAGTGGTTCAGTTCAGGGAGAGGATCGAAATTTATCTATCAGTGTTGAAGGCTGGGAAAAGTCAAAAATGAAGAAGAAGCGTTCCGGGATAAAGCCAGATGCTTCTCCAAGTATGGTATCCAGTAAACCAATTGATGGCTACCGTGAAACTAAACAGGGAATGCAGCAAAGGCCTGTGAATGATGTGCGTTCAAGGTCAAATAATGACTCCCATGGGTTCAGGTATGACTTCTTAAAGAACAACTTGCTATTCCCATAAGGACGGACTTACCCCATCATCTTAAAAATTGTATCCCTTCATGTTTTAGGTTAATTTGATTGGAATTTTCGCAGCATTTAGATTTTTATTTCTGAAGGGAACTTAGGAACAAGTAGTTCTTTTGGGTCAACTTACTGGTAAAAAAGTCTCAGTGATTTTCAATGCTAACAAACTTATGCGTATTATTTATATATTTCCACTGAGGATCCATAGTGGATGTAGTAGTTCTTTAAACGTTGTGCAAGTTGTTGTTTGTCACCATTCAATCACCATTTCTGTATTGAAGTTGCACAACATATGTAGAATTTAAAAGTGCCAAGGTTGTATTTTATGCATCTGTGTTTGGATATTGATGATAAGAGATAACTTGTAGACACAACTTGACATCACCCTCAAAAGTTGTAAAAGAGTTGGATGAATCAGACAAAAGAATGACACCTAATTATATGGTTAAGTTGTTTTTTCCCCATATGTAAAACGCATACTATTTCTTCCTTTCCGTGTTTCCATTGGAGTTGTATTGTCCAATTATTTAAGGAAAACGTGTTAATATTTTTCGGTCAGATGAGGAAAAAAATGTTAGTGCGTGATTTGAAAATACTCATAATTCTCTGAATCTGAAAAGCCGTGTTTAGAAATTGTAGGCAAATTATGCCTTTTATAATATAATTACTATCTAAGACTTTGGTACTTGTAATCTTGATTTGATGATAAAAAGGGCGATGTGCTTGGTGTTAACAATTGCTCGAAGGATATCTGTATCATTGTGGAGTCCTTTGTCTACCAGTAGTGATTGTTTAACCTTCTGCCATTATTGACTAGAATGAACCCCATGATTGGAACTGGAATGGATAACCCAGGACTCTCTTCTGGGCTTTCACCTCATAGTACAGAGAGCGAAAGGTTTTTTCTATCATATGAAAACTTTTTTTAAAATGGGTGAACCTAAGGATCAATCTTCTTGTTGTTGACATGTTATTTCATTGAAATTTTGCAGATTTATTTTATGTTGATGATTGCTTTTTGTGATATACTGCCTGAGAGGTAATGCTAACACCTTGTATTTTTATAGGCCAGGAGTCACTAATGGAGCTGTTGGAGTCGGAAAGTCAGATGGAGTCTCGCAACCAACTGGATTGGGCTTTCGTTCATCCATCCCTAAGACTGAACCAGACAACCCTTCCCTTATCACGGATAAGAGAGATCGCCCTATTGGTACAGATAAGGAAAGGGCGAACCACAGAGCTGCTAATAAGTAAGCATAGCATTCATAGTATTTTCTTATGTGGTTATCTTTTGGAGTGGTGTTCCGCTGCTTGTTAGGGGCCTAAAGCTGTTTATTTATCTCTAGCTCAGTTCCTCCTATTTATTTACTAATTTGTTTTTTTTTCCTATGAGACTGCATTGATGTCTTTCTTTTTATACTGTATTTCTTTCAGGGCAAGTGTCCGTGATGATTTTAATTCAGCTAGTCCTACCTCAAGCACAAAGATGAATGCTTCTGTTCGGGCTCCACGATCAGGCTCGGGTGTGGCACCCAAGTTGTCCCCAGTTGTTAATCGAGCAAATGTTCCTAATGATTGGGAGATTTCTCATTGTACGAATAAGCCCCCTGCTGCTGTTGGAGCTAACAATCGCAAACGCATGGCATCAGCACGATCTTCATCTCCACCTGTTGCTCAATGGGCTGGCCAGAGACCACAAAAGATCTCCCGTACTGCAAGGCGATCAAATTTTGTTCCGATTGTTTCAAGTAATGAGGATACCCCTCCTATGGATAGTCCATCTGATGTTACTGGTAGTGACATTGGGCTGGGATTTGCCAAACGCCTGCCTGGAAGTTCTCCTCAGCAGGTTAAGTCAAAAGCTGATCCTTTGTCTTCTGCTGCACTATCCGAGAGTGAGGAGTCGGGAGCTGCTGAGATTAAATCCAGAGATAAAGGCAAAAAGACCGATGAGATAGATGAGAAAGTTGGACAGAATGTTCAAAAGGTGTCCACTCTGGTCTTGCCATCGAGAAAGAATAAGCTAGTTACTGGGGAAGACCTTGGAGATGGTGTTCGGAGGCAAGGGAGGACAGGGCGAGGTTTTAGTTCCACAAGGGCTCTCATGCCAATGACGGTTGAGAAGGTTGGAAATGTTGGAACAGCAAAACAGCTAAGAAGTTCCAGACTTGGTTTTGACAAGAGTGAAAGGTTTAATATTGTACTTCTGTATATTTTTCTGACTGTCGAATAAATATCCTGTTTATTTTGAAACAGTTAATATTTGGGATTGACTCATATTTAAATATAACTTGTTACACAGCAAGGCAGGCCGACCGCCAACTAGGAGACTCTCTGATCGAAAGGCCTATACACGTCAAAAGCACACAGCAATCAATGCAGCAGCAGATTTTCTCGGTAGGGAAACTTTTAAATTTCTGAAGGAATAACTTTTTGACTTTCTCTTTGTTTACTTTAGTGTTTTTGTTCCTTATTCACTTTGTTTCAATTTCCTAAGTTGGATCAGATGATGGACACGAAGAGCTTTTGGCTGCTGCAAATGCTGTTGTTAATTCTGGTGCCTTTCTCATTGATAACTTTTGTTTTTATCTTATTCCAACGTTTAATTTTTTGTTGAATTAATAGTTCTATTATTGCCGCAGCTCGTTCCTTCTCCAGCCCATTTTGGAGGCAAATGGAGCCATATTTTAGTTTGTTATCTGATGCCGACATAGCTTTCCTGAAGCAACAGGTGATGGCCTGCTTTAATTAGGGGGGACGAAGGAATATATGTTATTATTTTCTTGAAAAATGATGTCTGTAAACACTGTCATGTGACCAAAATGTTTTACTTGGTATTTATATTCAAGAGTCAGCAATGCCTGCCTCTGCTGTGGATAATGGGGTCTTCTAATTTTCTATTGATTTACCAGGGCAACATTGAATCTAATGTGACGACTCCAGCTGAAGTTCCTTCTAGTGTAGATGGTAGCACTACTGTCGCTAATGGGCATGACAAAATTGAATGTGAACCAAGGAGTGGTGACTTTCGTCCAGAACAATTTGTGCCAGGAACTGGAGATCATGCTGCAATTCCCCTCTGTCAGAGACTCTTAGCAGCATTGATTTCAGAGGAGGATTCTAGCAGTGTAAATGAAGACCTTACATTTGATTCATATGGAGTAGATTTCAATCTGGATGCAGAGGTGGAATCCAATGGTTTGGATTACCAATCACAAGATAACGTTCAGTTTGCTGGGCATACTGCTTTTAATGGTTATAGGATTACTGGGAGGCCAGAATATGATGAGCCAGAAGGTGTAGTGGGCATCCCAAACAAAGCAATCAATTCGGACTTTGGTCAGTCACGAAATGGTTTCCTTTCAGACCCAGCGGTGATGCCTGGATTGGCCTGTTCAGAATTTCAGTATGGTAACATGTCGTTAGATGAAAAACTTCTCCTGGAGGTTCAAAGTGTTGGAATTTTTCCAGAGCTAGAGGTATGCTTCTAGAAGAAACTTACTAATTTTATTTTCTTTGTTTTTACTTGACATATCATAACAAGCTTTTCCTTTTGAAGCTTTGTTTTTTTCTTTTCCTTCTACTGCTGGGATTAGGAGTGCATCACTCCTTTTATGCTTAAATGTTTCGGAATTATATATTTTATTCTTTTGCAATATGGGTTGTTATTAATTATACATGTTTTTGCATAATCTTTGTTAAGCCTGATATGACACAGACGGAGGATGAAGGAATTGATGAGGAAATCAGGAAATTAGAGGAGAAGCACCGTGAACAGGTATTTTCATATATAGGATTACTCTGTATTAGAATGTATTGTGGAATGGATATGGATAGGAGCTTAAAGAAATTAATCATTTTGGATGTATTGGAACAGTTATTAGTTACCGCGCTTTTGATTTTGTTATGAACTCTGTTGTTAAGGTTTCCATTTAATGTGTTTTTTCAATGTAACAGGTCTCCAAGAAGAAAGGCTTGCTGGATAGATTGATGAGGTCTGCCTCCGTAGCAGAAGAATTCCGAGAAAAGTAATTAATCCTTTATCCTGTGATAATTTTGCTTAACCTTCTGTCCATCATGATATAACGATTCAATTTGGTTTCATATAGGGAGCTTGAACAGCGTGCCCTTGACAAACTTGTTGGGATGGCTTATGAAAAGTATATGGTAATTTCTTTGACCTTCCATCGTCTTATTTTCTTTTTATGCAATTACTCCTCGTAAGGTTTTCAGGATGTAAATTTAGGTGTAATAACTAGAGGGCTAGAGCTGTAACGTCTAACTGATCCATAATAGATCTATAAAAATAAAGACTGTTTCTTAGGATGGCCCTTTACTGTCAAAGTTCTTGCTTGCTGTCTTTTAGTTCTTATTAGTATTGGATGTAGCTCTAATTTATTTGTCAAAGTTCTTGCTTGCTATTTTTAACATATATATTTTTGTGATAGAATTCTTGGGGTCCTAATGCTACTGGTGGGAAGAGCTCCAGTAATAAAGTGGCCAAGCAAGCTGCCTTAGCATTTGTTAAGCGGACATTAGACCGATGCCATGAATTTGAAAATACAGGGAAAAGCTGTTTCAGTGCACCCTTATATAGGGATATACTTCTTTCTGGTACACGACAAGCAGAGGCTATTGCAGAGGGTGGTAATGCCTCCAGAGTTCCCGGTATTTCTTCTTATGCCTCTGAATTTAATATTGTGAATGTGCTTTCTGTTCCATTTTCTTCCGATGCATTTTCTTCTATTACTTGTGTAATCAATTGCATAAAGGGATGAAGGACTTTGCACTCTGGATATTTTCTTCCTTTTCTTTTTCATTCTCTATTGTTTGAAATGTCATTTTTTTAATTTGCTATCGTCTCTTCCACAGCTTCCATGGGTTCCCAGCCAAGCCATTCACAGTTCAGTCAGAATGCGGATAATCTTAATGTCATCTCTTCAGATGTGCTTCAACCTTTAAATCACTTATCTGAACAAACTACTGGTAGAGAAGAGACGTGGTCCAACAGGGTCAAGAAGAGGGAATTATCTCTTGATGACGTAGGTAATAATATTGGAACTTCAAATGCTGCATCGGGTATGGGAGGTTCTTTAACGAGCAGTGCAAAAGGAAAGAGGAGCGAGAGGGATAGAGATGGAAAAGGGCACAACAGGGAGGTGCAATCTAGAAATGGATCTACAAAAAGTGGTCGGCCAGCGGTGTCTAATGTCAAGGGGGAAAGAAAGTCAAAGACAAAGCCTAAGCAGAAAACTCAACTATCTATTTCAGTGAATGGCCTCCTTGGAAAGCCATCAGAGCAACCTAAACCAACATTGCCATCTGGATCAAAGTCAGGTGAAATGACTACCAGTAACAATGCCAAGGATAAGGATGAGTTTGCCATGGATGTAATGGAGGATCCCATTGACCTGTCTCACCTGCAATTACCAGGAATTGATGTATTAGGTGGCCCAGATGATATTGATGGCCAAGGGCAGGATTTAGGTTCGTGGTTGAATATCGATGACGACAATTTACAAGATCATGATTTCATGGGTCTTGAAATTCCAATGGATGACCTCTCAGACTTAAATATGATGGTTTGAAGTTGCTTCTCTGTATAGTCTTTGTTCATTATACTATTGACAAATGAAACAAAATTGCTGTTTCAAGAAATGACCAGTCATTGGACTATCCACAGTCCCAGCTACACATGCATAGTCGTTTGGCTATCAGTCCACAGTTAGGTTATATAGATTCTTTTGTAGGCTCCTGCACAAGTTAAATTTTGAGTGAACCTTTCGGATGTTTTGGATTTTGCTCCTGTATTAAGTTGGTGACTTTGACTGTAAAGATCTTTTTGTTCAAGGCACTAGTTAGTATGGCTTAGTGATTATATTTTAGCAAACAGTGTATCCTGCCTGTAGCGTTTACAAATCAGAGAACAACGCCCTCGTGTACATACATTTTATATTTCTAATAAAATCTGCTCTTAATTTATCTGTATTATTCTCTAGCTGGCAAACTCATTATTTGAGGTTTTGCCTTCTGTATCTCTCTATTGGTTTATGATTGTTCTACAGATATCTTCAGAGAATGCCCCTTTGAGGTTTTGGTCTTCTCTAACTCAGCTTCCACCGCACTTAATTACTTCGGTGTGTATACCGACGAGGATACTGATGGTAAAAAAATTTCCTTCCCCGTTTTTGTTTTGCTTCTAATCAGACTTGATTTGCTGTAGATTTCAATTTAGTAGACTTGGTACTTTTTTGATATGATACACAGTATCTGGATTGATATGCTCAGATGAACTTCAAGTGCTTTTGTGGATCTTGATTTCAGACAGCCGAGGTATTTCTTTACTCCGAAGCCTATAGCTACTCACGAACCTTGTTCTGAATTTGTTTTGAATCTTGAGTTTGTATGAAACCTTTGGTAGGTTTCATTGCTTTTGCACCACATTGGTGCTCATCTTGTTTGAGGTTTATTGCTTTATCATCTCAAATTTGATGCTTCGCTCACTCCTCCAAGCTTGCGTTATGTCTTGTGCTTACTTGATTCTGGTTTAATTTAGTTTGAAACTTGAAATGTGTTTCTACCTTGTGTTTAGTTCACTCCCTATATATTCGATTATTGTCAGTGAATTTAAGAATTCAAAACCCAGTTTTAATGTTTAATTAAGATCACGGATTTATCTGGCAAGCTTGTGTTCAATTGATTCCCAATGCTTCCACTATCCAATCGTTCTTTGTGTTTCGTTCATGTAGTTAGTAACTAATGTGTTGGAAGAGGAATAGTAGAAACTTAGGAGGAGATTGAGCATTTTCTATTTTAGACGTTCCCGGGTTTGAATCTGATGGATTCTCTGTTTCCTGAATCGTATTGATTTGTCTCCCGAGTTTCCGTTGCAAGGTGGATCATATCTTGTACCCATCTTACGGATACGTGCGCTTGCGCTGCAGCCCTGTGGCTCCCCCCTTGTAAAACATTAGGATGATCAGAAATATGTAAAGTACGGAGCATGCAGCCTGATCTGCAGTTCTTTAGTAGATGGATTTGTAGGTGACACTTCATATGCGCGGCTTGTGTGTTTCGGCCGCCAACAGCGTCTTGTTTTTAGCAGTTTCATACTCGTTGTATTTTACCATTGGTGACCTTTAATTTTTATATTCTGTTCCAATTGTTTGAAGGGCCTTCGTTGAGTTCTGAGTTCATCAACCCTATCGTTCTATCCCGAAACCGAAACTTTTACTTGTATGCATATGGCTTTGGTTTTCAGATATGAGAAAGGTAAATTATGTTTCCTTCTCGAGTTCTTCTGGCCTATCGGGGCCACGGCCCAATTACGTTAAAGCCTCGGGCCTCGGCAGTAGCCCAACTCTAATGTGCCGGTGAGTAAATTGGCTCTTAGGGCTTAGGGCCCAAGTTTGATCGGGGGCCCTTATGAGACTTGGGGTAGTTTTGTTACTTTCGAGAGGTGGGTCAGAAAGCAGAGATTATCTCTTGCCACAATTCATCATGTGGCAAGCGTCTATTGAACAAGTTGCTCACTTTTGAAATGTGGCTAAGTCTATTGGACGAGTGATGCCATTAAGATGATGCATTGGTTGCAAGAAATTTTCTCCCGTCAAATTTTAGATTTTGGGTGTCACTGGCTTATTCCATGTGAGCTAACAATTTGGTGTAATCGGGAACAGGGCCGGCCTTGGCTAAGGCCGGATAGGCCATCGCCTAGAGCCCCAAATTTAGAAGCCCCAAAATTCTGTACTTGTTTACATATAATAATATAATATGTATGTTAAAAAAATTAAGTTATATATTATATCAATATAATAGTATATGTGTGTAGGGACAAACGTGAGAATATTTTGGCTTTGTCCAATTGTCTTCTTGATTTTATTTCCAATTATTGATATTGTGTCGTATGTGCTTTGTCTCGTCTTGGTTTTTAGTTTTCTTCATTCTTATTTGTTCAGATTCAATCTGTTTTGGACTTTTTAGAGTGTGCTATTATAGTTTATTGTTGCTATTAACCGATTATTGGCCAGGAGCCCCATTTTTTTTGTTTGCCTATAGCCCCCAAAAAGTCAGGGCCGACCCTGATCGGGAATCAAGTCACGTGATGAGTATTATACTCACACGAGGATGTACTCCCGCTACGTGTAAGAATCTGCCTAGATTTTGGGTGTAGTTGGAAATGCACAGGTGAAACCAATCATTTCTAGAAACACCTCATCAAATGCGTCTTCTATTTGCTGTGTTCTTTCCAAAAATATGTATTCAAATGCATTTTCCTTCCATTAGTCCACAGAGTCGGAGTCTCTAAAAAACTTTTTCAAGCGAGACAGATTGCCAAGTTAACTAGGTTCTTGGACATTGCGTGGTACTTGCGTATCGGTTCCAACTCCCAATTGACCCGAACCCATGATTGGAAAACACGTGTCAGCAACCAAGAGGGTGGTTGTGTCAGACTTTTTTTTTGGCACGAAATTCATGGCAAGAAAAATAAACCAAAAGAAATCCCCACAAGATTGGTACTTTTCTGTGTGTTTGTGTCCCAATGAATGTGTCACGCAACACACAGTTTGAGAGATTAGTGCATGAATGAATCCATCTGTCTGTAGAGAGAGAAAGTAGAGAGAGAGAGGAAGATTTTGGTACATCTCCCCCAACGCAACACTCCACTCGTAATCCGCCACGTCACCTTGCCCTTAACCAGAATTTCATACTCAATGACGTGACAGAGTTTATAGTCGGTCGCTCATGCATGGAAAGGAAACATGGAATTTTAATTTTTAATCACAGTTGGATTTGAATATTGTCTAGCTGTACAATACAATGCCAACTTCTTGGGGGTTGGTTGTTTAGTTTTATGCCTCCAAGAGAACCTACTCTTTGTCGACTATTAAATACAATATAAGATATGTGAGAGTCTTCGTTTGTTAATAAAAAAATACAGTGATGTTATCCGCACATTCATTTTTATTTTCTACACTTTTTGTTAGTTTATGTACTTTGATCTTCTTTAATTAAATGATTCACTCAACTCAAGAGCTCAACCAATTAATTCCAAAGAAAATAATGATTATACTAATTTTTAACCCTCCAACCTCCAAAGGACCGTATCGTTCAAGTTTCATATCAAAAAGAATACATTATTTTCATATACGTGTCTTATGAATATGCTAAAATAATGGAGTCGTTGCCAGGATGCCAAAAAAACTACAATATTATATGCTTAAAAAATTCCTTGGGATGGTCTTATATTGTTTCTATTTGTTTTATTTTTATATTAATTATTTTAGGTAAATAGTCTTGCGAATCACCTTTTTAAAGATATGATTCTTATATCTTGGGATATTTTAGGCCCACATTTTTTATTTCATTTACATTTTATTTATTAAGTTGATAACGTAGGTGTGTATAATGTATAGATGCCTTGCTTTGGTTAATTCCGTTCTTTGCCATGTCCTGAACACGTGTGCGCTTTCTCTTTTCCATTTTCTCCCAAAAAAAATTTAATATAATTTTTCCAAGTTATTTATATATAAATCCAACACATTGCATTTGCACACCTTCCTTTTACGCTTCTTCTTCTTTTAGCCACTTTCTCCTCGTTCTTCCCACCTAAAATCTGCATGCACAGTTTTCAAAACTGTGAGCAAACCCATCAAACACCTTTTGTTCCTTGGTGTCATACTATTTTCGGATCGGTTTCCAGAACTGTTCGGTGTCAGGTAAATGCTCTTAATTATTTGAGCTACACTTCGTTATGGACTTGCGGATATATAGTTGAGTGAGCAAACTCACCATCAAACACCATTGTTTCTTGTGTGTTACTATTTTCTGATGTGTTCCAAAAATCTTTCATGTGCAAGAGTAAATGTTCTTAGTTGCTTGAGCTACAAGTCTCGAGGTGAGAATAGTTGAGAGGGATGAGGTAAAGTAGCTGCGTGACTCAGCTTAACTTTTTCTCTGCTTTTGATTTAGGTTAGTTGAAGTTGGTTTGGTTGAGAAAAACATGAAAGTTCCACGAGAGAGAGAATCCAATTTTCGAGAGGCTGAGATGAGTTGCCTTTGATCCAGGGAACTGAAATTTTCAATCATTTTCCTTTCTGGGGTTTTCTGTATTTGTCTTGGGTTTTTCTTTTTCTGAATTTTGTTTGCCAGAAATAAGGTAAAGCTTTTTTCTTTTCTTGTGAGATCAGTGGGTTGGTAAAAAGTAAAAAAAAGAAGGTTTTGGTTCTCTAGAGAGTTGAAGAAGTTGAAAGATTTCGGAAGTTTTTTCTATTTATATATAGTGTGTAATTTCAACTTCCCATTTCTAAATGTTCAAGTTTTTGAATTAGATCACAAAAGATTTGATTTTTACTGAAGGTTAAATCTATGGAGGATTTAGCTCAGGCAGTTGCTGTTCCATATAGGCTAGGTAATTTGATCCATGAGGAGTCAGCAGTAAAATCCCAGATGGAAATTACTGGCCTCAAGCTAATAGCAAATGCGTCACCTTTGTTATTCAATTGTCCTTGTGATGAAAACCGGGGAGCGGAAGTCATGAATCGGGGAAGTAAGGAATATAAGTTTAGGCCAACGTGTGATCGCGTTGGCGATGGATCGAGTACTTGTGATGCATCCACCTCGCTTTTTTCGGCGACTAGGGATAAGAAGATGTGCAGAACAAGCTGCAGTCAGAAAATTTTCGATTTGGATCGCGTACCCCTTTGGGGTTACACGTCTATCATTGGAAGGAGAGCGGAGATGGAAGATGATGTTGCAGTTGTACCGCGGTTTTCGCAGGTTCCGGTTCAAATGCTAATGGATGATAGTGTCCTGAATGGCATGGATCAAAACCCAAGTCACTTAACTGCCCATTTTTTTGGAGTGTATGATGGACATGGAGGTTGCCAGGTATGCTAGCTTAACCGAAATTCAAATTTAGTCCTATAGAAATTCCATTTTTGCATTGATCAAAGAACTTCTCGTGTTGAATTCCTCAACTTGGATTCTCTCAATTCTGCAGGCTGCTAATTATTGTCGCGAACGCGTGCATTCTGCACTGGCCGAAGAGCTAGAAATTGCGAAAGCAGGCTTGCGTGACAGAAGCAATGGGGAGGAGGGTTGGCAGGAGAGGTGGAAGGAGGCCTTCTCCAATAGTTTCTTGAAAGTGGATGCTGAGATTGGTGGAGCTCCAAGAGGCACAAATGTGAGCAAACCTGATGCTTCTTCTGGGGGAGCTCCAGGAGGCCTTCTCCAACCTATAGTTCCTGAAACCGTCGGATCAACTGCTGTAGTCGCCGTGATTTGTCCAACGCATATCATCGTGTCAAACTGTGGCGATTCGAGAGCAGTATTGTGCAGAGGAAAAGTTTCTGTGCCTTTGTCAGTAGATCACAAGGTAAGGCCTTTAATTTTTTTAGTTTTCCATTATTTCATCCATTTTGCATCTCGAAAAATCATAGGTGCAACCGGATGTTTATCATCTTGTGCCTATCTCTCTTCTCATGCGATGTGTCATGTGAGGAGAGAGAGAGTCACAAGGGGATATAAAACCGGTCGCACCTAAGTTTCTCTTATGAAGTTGACATTTCTAGATAAACTGATTAGTTTTTTGTTCTGGTTTTTAGCCAAATAGAGAAGATGAATATGCAAGGATAGAGGCTGCAGGAGGCAAGATTATACAGTGGAATGGTTCGCGTGTTTTCGGTGTTCTTGCAATGTCAAGGTCCATTGGTACGAATTTTTGAAACTCATCTTGTGCTTATATATATATGGTTTGAGTTCGATTTTAAATGCATTGCACCATTTGGATTTAGATCTCTTGCTGATGAAGGTTTTCAATTGAATCAGGTGACAGATACTTGAAACCATGGATTATACCGGATCCAGAAGTAGTGTTTGTTTCTCGAGAAAAGGAAGACGAATGCCTAATTCTAGCCAGCGACGGGTTGTGGGATTTCATCACAAACCAGGAGGCCTGCGACATTGCTCGAAGGCGGATCCTTCTGTGGCACAAGAAGTACGGTGATACCATGTCAACGGAACGGGGTGAGGGAGCTGATCCTGCTGCTCAATCTGCAGCAGAGTACCTGTCAAGGCTTGCCATGCAAAAGGGGAGCAAAGACAACATCACTGTGGTAGTAGTAGACTTGAAATCCACAAGGAAGTTCAAGAAAAAATCCTAATTAGAACACCAAAATGACTCAACCCTTTAAGTTTTTCACCTGGGTTGGATGACACATGGAGATTTTTTAGTGCGACCGTCACACCACTTGACTAATTGTGTGAACGATTGAATAATTGCTAATATCACGTGACGGTGTGACAATCACAGCGAAAAATCTCCCCACAACTATAGCCTTTAAGAATTCTTTTGCCCTCCTTTGCTTTGTTCTTACTATATTATTAATTTGTACATAAACAGAGAAGTCCAATGAATTACAATGGTGTTTTTCTATTTTCCACAATCCATAAGAAATGTACTTGCACAGAAGGCAAATTACATAACACATGAATGAATTTGCAATCGTAAAGGACGAACAAATGCTTTCGTCGACGCTAAACAGATGAACAGATTTTCAAGTGCATTTGATGAAGAACAAACAGAATTTCCCCCCAACAATCATAAGCCTCAAATTTATGGAAAGTTGCTCGCTTTCCGGCATTGAAGTAAAGTCTGAGAAAATTTGCACACGGTAGGCATGATTTTGCAGGAAAAGGGTCTACTTCTTTCATTGATGTGCTGATACTACACAAATGGGTTTACGAGATTACAATCGAACCGACTTATCAAGAACTAGCTCAACATTTTGTGAACTAGTCCACTTACAAGAAGCATTTCCAATATGGCAGGAAGAAGTACGACTAGTTTGCAAGGAAATCCAAAATTCCAAAAAGATAAAAATAATTTTTCAATTACAAAACTACGCTCACGCTACCGAGGGAACTAACATGGAAAGAAAGTTTACTCGTGACAGTACATCTGCGGTCCCTAACACCGTAACACCCGCAGTCCACATCCTGTAATAGGCAAGCAGATAACAGAAGAGTCATTCTACAATCTAATCTTTAGTTCAACAAGGTCTCTAGGCATACATTAGGTTATAGTTCGAATTCAATTTAGATTATTCAATTTACTCCTCTTTCTTTCTGAATAATTAAAAATCTTGGCGGGTTTTCTAGAGGCTAGAAGCAAGACGAAACTTCAAACATCTCACGTAAAGGAGCTTCAAGAAAAAAATGAGTACGGTATATATATTTGAACATAAAATGGCATAAAAAGAAGCTTAATTTTCATCTAGCATACAAAAAGAAATTTATAGCATAGAAAATACTATTGACGACGCGCCATAGCAGTGATCATTTCTGCGATGGACTTCATTCACGCGACCAAATTAAACTTATGAAGGAAAGCAAGGAACTTTTGTATTTCAGTTGAAATTCAGATTTGAACATACCAGCTAGGTTTTAAAAGGTTGCAAGGGGAGATCCTGCTTCGGTGAAGTAAGAGGAAAGGTCAATATGCACGTCATCATACATGTCGATGAAAGGATGTCTCTGAAATCGAACCAAAAGAGAAAAAGTAGAAGAAGACCAAATCAGATTGAAAGTATCCACAAAATCCAGCAAACATGTACATGCAAAAAGAAACCGGGGACAAAGGGTTTCATGGGCCATACCAGGAGATCTTGAGCTGACGATCTATCCTTAGGATCTTTCTGTACACTGAGATAAAGAAAAGATCCCCAAGGTAGGGTTAGTAACCTCAAAGAGCAAGAATATAAAAGGGTAAACATTCGAGATAAACGGGAAAAAATAAATGAACGTCAACAAAGTTAAAAATAGCAACTTCATCAACAGACAACACAATGACTAGAAAATCAATCACGCAAAGAGAGTTTGAAGGAAACCCAAGTTTCTTGTCGTTCGACGGTCCAGTCCTTTTGGGGCTGGACAGAAATGACCAAAAAATAACAAATGGTGAATGAAAATGAATTAATACAACCTTAGAGAATACAGTTGGTTCAAAATTGCTATTACGAACGTAAACTATTGGATAGGAGGATGAGGACTCGTATGTTACAAGTGAGAATCGATAACCAAAAAGTACAAGTGAGAAATAGCCTAACAAAACATTTAATTTCAGAATATCACAAACTTAATACGAGCGAAAAAAAAAAAAAAGCTTTACCATGCAGAAATAAATGAGCAGAACTCTGGGGAAAATTGATCGGAAGGTGCACAAGGTGGTGGTTGTTCAACAATGGCACTCATAAGCTCAAAAAAGTTATCCCATGCTTCACTTTGATCCGGTGGTGCATATGGGAATTGACCTGTTGCACACTCCAGCAGTACTAGCCCCAAGCTCCAAATGTCACTTTTGTAGCTATAATTGCTACCAATGATTCTCTCTGGCTGCAAAACAAATTTTAACAGAAACAGTTAGTGCCGAAGAGCCCTGAACGAGAAAACACGATGCTTGTTAAACAATAATAATTAAGTTACTCACCGACATATAGTTGTATGTGCCAACGAAAGTATTTGCTTGTTCGGACGTGCTTGCCTTTATTGCACTCACACCAAAGTCAGTTATCTTAATTTCTCCTCTATGATTGATTAACAAATTAGAAGGTTTGAAGTCCCGATGGATGATGTGCTTTTCATGATGAAGATAACACAAACCCTGCAGCACCTGCATCAACAAGAACGGGAGAAAACAACACGTGTTAATTAGTATTTAACACAAAGACGAAGAGTTTCATGGCTCATGCATAAATGTCCAGTAACTTGCCTGCTTACAAATGGCAGCAAGATAAAACTCTGGAATCGTTTTGACCTTCTTCAGAAGATCTGCCAAAGATCCACCATCCATGTACTCTAGGATGATTGAAATGGTACCGTTATCATAGAAGGACTGGTAACATACAACAATGTTTGGACATTGTGATGATTGATTAATTTTCAATTCCTGCCCAATCTGCCTGCGGATAGACTCCTCAATGTTCATCTGAATTACCTGAAATTGGGATAATGTGTAAAACACTGCACGAAAAGGTATTTACTTGTACGAAGACCACAATAACGACACTAACCTTCTTCCGGTCCACGAGTTAATTGGCTAGGGAAAACAAGAACAAAGAAAAATATAAGGGCCTTGTGCCATACCTTTAATGCAAAAAACTGGTGAGTCCATTTGTGCTGAACCAATTGCACAACCCCACCATTTCCCTTGCCAATAACTTTAATCGCGTCGAGATCCGCTAAAATCATCTGGTTATCTGGTGCTTGAATAGGTGGTGGCTGAGCATTTGCATTCACATTCACAACCAAAAACAAAAACACATCAAAAACCTATCTTTCTACTTTCTTATATGAAATTCACAACATCACAGTGCATAAACTTGAATAATAAGCAAATCCCATTTTCCTAATCACAACAATGCTCATTAAATTGCCAAAATTCAACCCAATTCACTTCAAAGATTCAATCTTTACATTTCACAAATTTGAATAGAAATTTTCTGAGAAAAATCTTACAACTTCAACTTCTCTATGAGAAACGATCCGAACCCCTTCTCTGTTAACCAGGAGATCGCCATCCATAAACGTACCGCTTTGTGTCCTGCCATACCACAAAACCCATAATATACATATACATATATATATAGAGAGAGAGAGAGAGAGAGTTACAACTTACAAGAACTTAGAGATGGAAACTTCATCGGGAGGAGGGAGAGTAAGCTTGAGGTTGGGTCCTAAGCTTCCTTTCTTCATGACTAATTGAGCTTTTCTTGTTTTTGCTTCTTCTTGTTGGTCGAAGCACTTCTTCTGGTGCTTTTGCTTTTGGTCTCCAGACACTCCACAAACTCTGAGTTGAAGGCAGTCTCTTGGAATTTTACAGAATGTCGACCGAAAGTTTTATTTAACTAATGTAATCAAGGTGGACCCCACTTGGACTAGTACTAGTGTTTCTACTGTTCATTGGAAAATTTTGTAAAATTTGGTGGAGACTCCAACTTTCACAGAGGACAGAGCAACCGGGGAAGAATATGGGACCGTTGACTTTTCGTTGATATACTTCACCCCCTAATTTTTTTCAATTTTTTTCTAGATTAAAATACCCTTAAAAATTTAAAATAACATCATTTTCTACCTCCAATTGCTAAATTCTTAATTTTGACTTAAATGTAATGTTTTTAAATACATATGATATAGGGGTAGAGGAAATTGAAACTCCAGATTTTGAATGCACAAGTTGGATGCTCTTAATTTTGACTAAGATGTAAAGTTTGAAACTCGATCTTTTTATACAATCGTACTATATGTTATGTTTTCATATGACTAATCTAAACTAGACAAAAAAACAAATCTAAACCCTTGAACAATAATTAAAGTAACATTTGAATAATAATTTATATAATTGTTGTTAAGCATTTGGGTTCAAATTTTTCTTTACATGGTTTAAATTACTTTAAATTAGAATATCGATTATCGATTATATGAGAGAATTTAAGCCATCTCTAGAGGAAGGTTACATAATTTTTTATTTTATGAAAAAAAAAAAAAAAAAGTCAAGGCACGTGTGAAATGTGAAGTGTGAAGTGTGAAAATGATGATATATATGAAATTTAGATGTTGACAGATCTTTTGTTCATAATTTGCCTTGAATACTTGTTTGTTGGCTGGTAATTGTGATGCCACAAATACAAATGGGTCCATATACTAGCACTTCCAATATTTCACTTTCATAGTTTCAAATTTTGATGAACTACGTAGGATTTGTGTGTCATGCATGACACAAATTATTGGCACTAACTTGCAAAAACATATCATTTCCATGTACAGCTCTCGCACGTATGGATGATTGTCAGTTGTTGATGAAAGTAGATTTCACAATTCGTTAACAATGTAACTAACTATCTAAACGTGCATGAACAATTGTCGCTAACACAATTTATAACTAACCTTCATGCATGCATTTGTAGATGGAAGATTAACCCTCAGAGTTCATCAACAAATATAAGGCACTATCTAAACGCATGTAAAATGACTGATTAATTAATGTAAATTACAATTCAAGCGTGCATAAACGACTGTCGCAAATACAATTCACGGTTAACCTTCATGCATGCATTTGTAGGTGGAGGGTAAATGATAAAAACAATCGTGGCCCTAATGCCTTGGCATGCATATAGGAAAGTTGAAGTTGAAGTGACTTTAAGTGGTAAAGGCCAAGTAGTAATTAAACGAGCTACCAAATGGACTTGAAGTCTTGTCTTTGTGTGTCTTGATTTTTGATTTTCTGTTATTTTTACCACAGTAGAAGACCAGTACAGGACACCGTTTTAGTTGTGACCTTTCTCCTTTTTAGTTTGGATATGGATAAAAAAAATTGTCGGCACAAGAAGATATGATTGGTATATATTTTCAACAAAGAATAAAAAACATAATTAATATGATGCTCCCACGTCCGATGTTTATGTGCAAGAAAATCAGGTCCGATGTTTATGCGCAAGAAAATCATATCATGTGGATAAATAGAAGAAAAGGCAAAAGACTTTTTCATCTGTAGAAGATGATGAACTTGACCAGATTAGGACTTGTTTGGTACATTGTATTTAGTGACGGAGTCAAAATTTAATGTGAGAAGGGGCCTGTCACAAATATAGAAGGAAAAAAATGAGTAGTATTTATAAAATTACTAAGCAAAACATCATAATATATATCTATATTAGTCAAAATTAACATTTGCATAGATAATCTTATCTATTCATAGTAATCATAATTATTCTCAACAAGTTTTCATATTTTGAAACCGTTGCATGACGTCATCTATACTATTGAAAAAATTATTAAACTCAATAGAGAGAATGAATAAATAATTTACAAACCCTAACACTCGAGTAAGAGGTAAGTAGAGTAGGGTTTGGCTTTGGTGGTCCGGACCATTAGATGGTCTGGCTTTTTAACGCTTCAGATTTGTTTCTCACCCACTCACACTCCCATCTTCATATTACGGGCAAAAAGGCCTTAAATGGGCCAAAAGTCTCCATCGAATGGGCAAATGGGATCTTTTAGGCAATTGACCATTTGAATAATGTTGTTCAGGCCATTGAAGATTTTCCCAGTAGAGTAGAAAAAAAAAATTTGAGAATAAAAGAGTTTTACAAACTTTATTGTTGTTTATTCAATAAATTTGGAGTTTGGAATGGCGAAATATATGAAATTCAAGAAGAAGAGGGGAATAGCCCTGCAGTGCATAATTAAAGGACAATTTTTTTTGGGATGGGTAACATTGTAAACCCTGCATAAATAAATTATTACATTAAAAAACAATATCCTCTAGACTAAAACATGGTTTTTCCTTCCACTGGTTTACAACTTGACATATTACCAACCCTTGATGGTAACCGAATTGACATCTTAAGACCATTTCTAATGGTGTGGTTAAATTCTAAGATTTAGAATTTAAACTCTTTTCAAACTAACTCCGATAATTGGGTTAAAAAAAAAGGGTTTGGAATAAATTTTAAAGTTGGGCCAAATTCCTCCCAAAATTCCCACAAGGTTAAGGCCCTGGTCCACTGTGCGTGTAGACGCGTCGGAAAAAATGGAAGCTGCAAGGCGCTAACGCGCCCCACACTTCTTCACGTGACAGGTCTGCAGCGTGGGGGACCCACGACTGACAGACATGAGCCCAACGGCTCTTTTTCATCGGACGGTATAGATCATTGGACCGCTAGTTGATCCAACGGTCCATATTCAATTTTTTAAAAAAATGTAAAATCTAATTTATAAATATATTAAATTCAACAACTGAGATCGAATATGAGAGTTGCAAAGCAATAGAGATATTGGTAATACGAATCTTATTTTGTCAAGTCAGAATGAGCGTAGGATCACTCTGGTCGTTATGTGCCTCTGCCAGTGGTCGTATTAGACCATAGTAAATTAAACTATACCATATGAAATAAGGAGTTGATAGTGGGGGTGGTTTTGCTAAAGGGATAAGGAGTTTTGGCCCTATTGGATTATACTAAACGGGTCATAATTTGGACGTTGAATGGTAGTTTGACTACCGTACAAAAGATTGTGCTGGAGGGATATGAGATTTGGCTGCTGTCCTGTTTTGATGCAGATGAGATGGCAAAATAATTGAACATCAAGTCAAAAGTCGCGAAAAGAGTTGTGGTCAAAAACCTCATTCCCTTTTAAATTACAGTTACCGTTTAACTACCGGTTCCCGCCAACTCCCCATCTCCTCAAACTTCACCCACCCCAGTAATCCTGAGCTGTGAGCTCCACTCTACAATCATGAGCAGAGCTTGCCGTGAGTCGGAGCGGCGGGTCCTCCGCCTCCTCCACGGCCACAAGACCCGACCCCATCTCCGCCAAATCCACGCCCACCTCCTCCGCCATGGCCTTGGCCAAATCAACCAAGTCCTCGCCCACTTCGTCTCCGTTTGTTGCTCACTCAACAAAATGAGCTACGCAAATCGCGTTTTCGAGCAGACCCACAACCCCAACATTCTCCTCTTCAATTCCATGATCAAAGGCTTCTCACTCTGCAAACCCTTTGAACAATCCTTATACATTTTCTCTCTCATGAAAGACCGGGGCATTCGCCCCGACGAGTACACTTACGCGCCGTTGCTCAAGTCGTGCTCGAACATTTGCGATTACAGACTAGGCCAGTGTGTCCATGGACAGATTCTGAGAGTTGGGTTTGAATCGTTTAGTTCGATTGGGATTGGGGTTATTGAGCTTTGTGTAACTTGTGGGAGAATGGGGGATGCTAAGAAGGTGTTTGATGCTTTGTCTCAGAGACATGTCATCGTTTGGAATTTGATGGTTCGTGGGTTTTGCAAGACGGGTGATGTCGGCACGGGCCTGTGTTTGTTTAGGCAGATGGGTGAACGGAATGTTGTTTCTTGGAACTCTATGATTTCGTGCTTAGCACAGAGTGGGCGAGATAGCGAGGCTTTGGAACTTTTGCGTGAGATGCTGGATCAGAGTTTTGAACCAGATGAAGCGACTGTGGTTTCGGTTTTGCCTGCTTGTGCTCATTTGGGAGCTGTTGATGTTGGGAAATGGATACACTCTTATACGGATTCTAAAGGACTTCTGCAAGAAGTTGTATCTGTGGGGAATTCACTTATAAACTTTTATTGTAAATGTGGAGACTTGGATGCTGCTTGTAGTGTTTTCGACCAAATGCCTCGCAAAAACGTTGTTTCCTGGAACGCTCTGATATCGGGATATGCTTTTAACGGGAAGGGCGAACACGGGATCAGCTTGTTCGAGGAGATGATGAGCAAAGGCGAGAGACCTAATGATGCAACATTTGTAGGGGTTTTAACATGTTGTGCTCATACAGGTTTGGTGGAAAAGGGAAAGAATTTGTTTGCTTCAATGAATATAACTCACCAAATTGAGCCAAAACTAGAGCACTACGGATGTATGGTTGATGTTCTCGGGCGAAGCGGACGGGTGAGGGAGGCTCATGGCTTGATTAAGAGTATGCCTACGAAACCGAATGCTGCTTTATGGGGTGCACTGCTAGGTGCTTGCTCTACTCACGGTGAAGTAGAGCTTGCGGAACTCGCAGCTAAAGAACTCATCATTCTTGAACCATGGAATTCGGGTAACTATGTGTTGTTGTCAAATATTTATGCAGAAGAAGGGAGGTGGGATGAAGTTGGGAAAGTTAGAGATTTGATGAGGGAAAACTGCATCACAAAAGCACCAGGACAGAGCGCAATTGGGTAGTCATGAAATTTAAGTTCGGCGAAGACGAAACCTTCATTTTACGACTTCCAATTTCCATAAACAAAGATGTTTTCTCTTTTAATTATCCAATAGAGCTAACATTGTAGCCATGTTCCGACCTTCGTCGTCAGAAATTGAAGTTGAAGAAGGAATAAAACTCAAGACAAACATAACAAGTATCATTTATACGTTACACAAACGTTTGTCAAAATTTACAGAGAGATAGCTGCCAAGGGAACAACTTTCTCCAACACATTTTTACTGCTAATCCTCGTCTGCAAACCACACGGCATACTCTACAATGGCGATCAAATTGATCTTAATCTTCTATAATGTTGATGGTAAACTTTGATAGCATCTCCGGAACACCTGATATAACAGGTCCGTACGTCTGTGGAACACAACACAATAGAGTGATTCAATCTCCATCACACATTCAAACACTTATAAACGTGTACAGACACAAATTTTAAGATCATTTACCTCGTTGCTTTTGGCGATCTGGCACAAGGGAATAGCGAGCAACTTTTGGTTTTTTGGCGCAATGAACTTCCGACAATCTGGTAACTTCACAATGTAGAGTTTTGTGCACTCCTACATAATGACATAAAACATAAGAAATCATGCTTCTTGGCCACCCAGTTGAAGCATAATATGATACTTCATGCCTACTTATATTATACATCAAGGCAGTGCTACAATCAGTCACGCACATGGCAGGTGATCCTGGCCACAAAGCACAGCCAGATCAGCACCAGCACGCGCGGGCAACTGATCCTAGCACTCCTCTATACATCAGTTATTATGATCATTAGCAGATCGGTAGCCATGTCGTGTAGTTAGTTAACCGTTACTAACACATGCGAGAGGGAGACCAATCGCGTTACCTTTGGGCTTTCAACTCTAGGTGGCAAGTCCCGACAGAGCAATGATTCGAAGTCGTGCCTCCACCATGCCCCAAGACATTCCCCAACCTAAACATTGAAACAATTTACACCAACAATTTTTCAATGCGAATATCACCACAAAAGAAAACAACATATTACATTTTCCTTACCTCCCAAGGAATCCCATCACCATCTGCATTGACACAAAGCTTCCTCGACAGCTTACGTTTCAATCCGTCGATCTCTGCGAGTTCAAACAAATCCCAGTTTAGTAAAACCTCACAAGATTTTCAAGTCCTTATTTCGACGAAACTGATGAGTTAAATTCACCTGATTCGCCGGGCCTTAATCGACCCCCGGGAAGCTTAAAAATGCAATTTCTTATTTGCAACAGCAGCACATGAGGATGTTTGAACAACTCAACCTGAATTATGGTGAATCCAATATCAAATTTAATCACATTTTAGATATCGAAATCCCCATTCTTGTAGTTTAGATTAAATTAATTAGAAAATCGCTCGAATAAAACTAAATAAATAAATTAAAAATGTTGCACAAGGGCAAAGAACCAACCAGAATAACTGCTTCCACACAAGTCCTCAATCCATGAGCAGCGTAACTATATTTCAACAACCACAAAACCAAAATTAATATTTCTATTTTTTAAGCAAAAATTGATGAAAATAAAGCAAACCCAATTGAAAATACACAAATAAATAAAAACCCAAGAAAAAAAATAAGTACTTGGACTTCAATCTGTGAAGACGATCAGCTGGAGTTTCGTCCTTGACAGGAATGGCTTCCTTGGAAGCGAAGTAGTAGCTGCTGAGAGGGTATATGTCCAGCGTACGGCTCTGATCATCGTTGTCATGGTGATCAAGACCGTTACTGTCGGACACGTGTAAGGAACCCCTTTCATCCCCCATTTTTCAACTGTCCCTCCTCCCTGGAAATTCTTGTGAAGTGAAGCACTGATAGAAGGAAAGAACTGAAATTTCAGGCGCAGAGGAGAAATAAATAGGAAAGGAGAGAGAGAGAGAAACGTGGATTGGGTATGGAGTTTGGTGTTGAATTCTTGGGTCGTCTCTCGTACGTGGCGTTCCAGAGAGACTGGATATTTTGGCTACTCCTCACTAGTGAGAGTGGGACAACTTACAACGGTGAATTATGGGACTGGCTACATAGTGTTCGCAAGCATTGAATGTTCACACCGATCTCGCCCTTCTTCCCTCCTCTCTCCTCCTTCTTCTCTCTTTTTAATGGTGAGATCGGTGTGAACATTCAATGCTTGCGAGCACTATAGTCTACTCCGTAAATTATAGTGCACCGTAACTTTTTGTGTCAATTTTAAACCATGATGTGTTAGTAAAAGTTTATATATTTTTATTCCTTGGCACGGAACGCTACAATATCGGTGTATTCAATGCTATATTGGGTTTAATTTCAGTGGTACGTACCATTCAATAGTACGTAGTGTTGAATGATTTAAAATTCATTTGAAATCCACTGTAAATTAATCTGGACCATTCAATGGCCGTACCATTAAATAGTACATACCACTGAAAAATTTTCCTCCTATATTGGAAGATTGTGTCTTTATTTTTTTGCGGGACGTCACAGAAGTATATCCGTATTATGTCGGCAGGTGGTAGTGGATTTTTCATGGGCTTAAATGCTTTTTTGGGGTCTTTTTTGTGGGTTTATTTTTGGGGTTTTTTGGGTTCATATATGGACAGTTTTGCCCATTCAAAAGCCTGATTTGCTTGGTGACCCAATAAAACTCAACCAACAAATGTAAATTTCGTTTTTCGCTTTTTGCCACAAACAATAATGTAAATTATGTATTCTTAATATTCTTTCTGAAAAATATAACTACTATATTGGATGTAAAACTTGACAAAATTTAAATAATGTGGGGGAAGGCATTTTTGATTTCGGGACAGAAAAGTGCGCAGAAAAATAATCAATAAAATTCGAGCAGAAGTCTTAACTCAAACGACATAAGACGAACAGAATAAGAGTAAAATCGATCCATGCTTCTATATGAAATTAGTTTTTGATGTTTTCAGTCAGATCACACCAACTTGCAAGTTCAATCAATGATCATTTATACTAAAAAAATATGATGAATAGTTAAACTAATTAAGAAAAAACTCAATATTCATCAATTCTTGCAAGTTAAAGTAATTGCTAACGAGGGTTGGTTGAATTGGTAAGGATCATTCTCTTCGTTAAATCAAGGTTTAGGTTCAAATCTCACTGCCGGCAATCCCTCTTGGTGGCGATCTCTAATAACCAACAAAGGGACTAAGACTCCCTATGTAAGTCCTCAAAGAGACTTGTGGTATGTCTTGATTTTGAAATGGGGTAGCCTCCCATTCCCCTAAACTTTTTTTAACAAAAAAAAAATAACTTGAAGGATGTATAACCCCATATCCCCTTTGCTTTAGATTATGAAATTTAATTAATTAAAGGAAATTTGCATATGTTGATCAATCAGAAAATTAAAAGCTAATTAGCGGGTAAAAAGTTTAGAAGATAATGACTCCTTTAACAACCAAAATATGACCGTTAAATTATATAATCATCCTTTAATTTGTTGAGCAAGCTAACCACCATGCTAAACCAAATGGCCCTCCCTTCAAGTTTACTACTCTAGAATGTTCTTGTTCTTTTTGGAAAGTTGTTGGAATGTCAGGCAACCATAATATAATTCTTGATTTTTCAAAATTTGGGTCACAAAACAAAAGGAAACCACATTTTTGTGTGAGTCTTTCAAAAATTGAAGGACTAATTTTATATATTAAGGTAACTATTAAATATTAAGAAAATTATTTGTAAAAACAAGAAAATATATACAATTATTTGTTCTCATTTAGTTTCAAGTGAAAGTTAAAAGGCTAAACTATAAAGTAAGCTACAACAAAACTGCACAAATTACTTTTTTTAATACAAACGATATTTTACATAATTTACACTAAAAGGAAAGGAAAAAGAAAATTGTCTGAATCTAAAATGCAGTGGGTTAAAGAGAAATACTCTAATAAGCAGGACAATCCACCACTTACAAATTTGCATCACTTTTGTTTTCTATTAAAGTTGCAAAGTGGAAGGTTTGGCTTTCAAAAAAGTCAAAAACTCAATGGCTAATAAAATATAACCAAGTGCACCAATCATAAAAACCATATTGTTAACAAAGAAAATGATGGTAGAAGTAGGTTTATTTATTTATTTGAAAAACTGATATTTTGAACTATTTTATTTGACTAGGAGGAGATTCGAATTAGTGCGAAAAGACGAGCGCATTACTATGATCAATTTGCCTAATTCACATGTACAACGATAATTGTAAGTTACTAAATATTGTTTGTATCATAATCTTGAATGTATTGCTAACTTTATATCAGTATGGGCTCATTTTGTATAAATTTACACAAATCTAAAATATACGTCTCACATACAAAACTATGAATAAAGCTCTATGCAAAATAATTTTTGTGTTAAAAAATTCAGGTGCAATTTTGTTTTTAATTATTATTCCTATACTTGGACTTCAGTCAGTGAGCGTCCAACGTAGTATTTTTTTAACAATTAAAATATACTTTGACAAAAAAAAAAACAATTAAAATTTAAAAATAAAGAGACAGAAATTATAGAATAGTAGAAAAAATAATATTTTTTGGTCGGATGAAATAAATCTTGGTTAAAGCATAATTTCTTTCCAATCATTGCCGGCATAAGGCGCGGCGATATTTAAACCGGGAACAAGAAATAGAAAAAGAATGGAAAACGACATGTCAACTGTGGGCGTACTACGGCCCTAAAGCCGCCAACCAATCAAATTGCATAGTTTCGCAGAAAAATAAAAGTCAAACAATGGGCTTAGGTGTCTTTTGAACTGTCGGCCAATCAAAATCAATGATTCCTCTACCAACCATTCTGCAAATAATTTTAGCAACTACTCAAAAAAGATTAATGAAGTTTATTTTTTTACCCAAAAAAAAATATTCAAAAAACATTTATTTAATAAAAAGTTATATAATAAAGAAATACTTCTTTTTATAACTTGATGAGTATATGTAATTGTATTTTTTTTTTCTAAAAGACAAATAGACAAAATAAGGAGTCAATTTTCTCACAGTTGTTTAATGCTGAAGGGAGCCTTGCTTGACATGTACAAGACCTCTCTCTCTCTCTCAAATACACAAAGAGCCCCTCTCAATTTTTGATCTGTGGAGGAGAAAATTCATTGGAATTTTTGCTCCCCAGTTCCTGTAAATTATTGGGTAAGTTCCTTTTTCTCTTCCAGCTGTTCTATCTGCAAGTTTTCTTTCAATTTTTATGATTGAATTGTTTGAATAAACTGTTTTTCTCTTCTGGGTTTTGCTTGAATGTAAATAAAGTTCGGTGCTTTTGCAAAAACTTGTTAAAACTTGATGGGTATTCAGTAATTTATCATGATGCGATTGTGTGTCCTGCTGTATCTGAATTTTGGATTTCTTGTTCAGTGATTTATGAGCTGAAATGGGATGATTTGGAATTTTTAAGGTTTTACACTTTGCAGTTTACAGCACATACATAGATAAATTAGCTATGAGTTAATAGTTATGAACATGTAAATCCTAGGTTGTCCACCATAGTTATGAACATGTAAATCCTAGGTTGTCCACCATAGTACCATGTAAATCCTGGTTGTATTTCCACCTGAGCTGGAGCATAGCATTGTTTCCGGGTCCAATCCACCCGCGTGTTCAGTTCCGGTTTAAGTGAATGATCCCAGAGTATGCTTTAATTTTGTAATGAATAAATTTTCATGCCCTGAGACAGGTGATTTCTGAATTATTTTTAACCATAATAAGGGGAGAGCTTGTTTAGCTGCAAGCAACTGCAAACTATAGTGCAAGCTTCCGACTTTTCATTTTTTGTTTTATGTTTGATCCATGAGCGAGTAAAGATGAATGCTTTCTATCATGAACAAAAAAGTTTCTGGGATAAATTGGATCTGAAGTGATATCCTAATTTTGTGGAACAGGTATACTAAGGCGTGGTAACAGAAGTCAGGATTTTGACTCCTCGTATTCATCTGCGATTCTGCTGTAGGACATTATGGATCAAAGTACTCACTACTGAAACTTCTCTTGATTACTCGTGCTTAATCGTCTGTGTATATGCCTATATACTCACTTATTTAAGACTAAAACGATTAAGTTAACATGACCATTTGTGATTCTACTACTTCCTAACTCTGATACAAGATTTATTGCTGTTGCAGATGCTTCGGCCGAGGGTTTGAGAAACGACCTTGAGCTTGTGAGACCATCATCTGAAAAGCATCTTGAACTTTTGAGACCATCAGCTCGATATTATTCAATTTTTAAAGGTAGGATCTTGTTTGGACATTTTCTTTAGTGAATCCTATTTGGATTTCGCAACTTAAAAGTGCTTTTACAATTATTCCTCTCTTGGACTATGGAATGTGTTTGTTCTATCAAATTGTGTTTTCCGTCATTCATGCACTGTTTCCATCCATGATAGTTTGTTGTCTAGATAATATTTTAACTTTGTACTTAAATGGAATGCCTCTAGTTGTATCAACTTCCAGCACTAATCAGCTTGTTTACGACCTATTAGCGGGAGAATGTATCAACGTGCTAGAATTGATGATTGTGTTAATAGACTCCCTAATTAAACATTGGGCTGGCATGCAGTAGTAATTTTAAAATGTCATGAATCTGATCCAGGATATATATAATTTATATTTTCTGTCGATAAACAAGATCTTTATAGCAACTGGATCTTTTATATCAACTGTTTATCCAGACAAGTGAGAGGTATTATGGTCATGGTAGGGCAAGCAACAGATCCTGCAGATCCTGAAAAAGGAAAATATACCCTAATAAGAGATGCAGAGGACTCTCCGTCAGGGATATACGAGAAACAGCTTCCATGCTTTGGCTGCGGGATAGGATGGTTTTCGTGAGTATCTTTAATTCCTCTATCCCTCCTTAGTTTTCATTATTCCTTGTCTCATTCCTGTTTCTTGCACTGCAGTTTTCTTTTAGGCTTCGTCTTCCCATTGATGTGGTACTATGCCACAGTTCTCTATTTTGGAAATTACTATCGGAAGGATCCTAGGGAGCGAGCAGGACTAGCCGCCTCTGCAATTGCTGTATATCTCTCTCTCTCTCTCTCTCGATTATGTGTTTCCATTCTAGCATGTTTCTGCAGTTTAAAGTTTACATCTTCAACCATGTTTCAGAGAATTAATTGGCATAATTTATCCAATTGTTGCAGGCACTAGTTTGTTCTGCCGTGCTGTTGATCATAGCATTGTTTCGGATGTTCTAGATTTGCTCAATCGAAAGCGTGCTAGCAACATCTTTGCAAGCATGAAGAAATCATAGCATTGTAAGGACACAAATGCTAACGTTTTTTGTTTTTGTTTTTTTTGTTTTTTCGGTTGAAAGGGAGGTAAACGAAAAAAGAAAAGGAACAGATGAAAAGAACCTGGACTGTTCCCAAACAATTCTTTAGACGTCTAGAGTACAAGCTTATGATGATGAGCTACCGTATTTTCGTATTTGTATGTATGAACAAATGGAAGCACGACGAGTATTTGTGTTTGTAAACATTGTAATTATACAGAATTTTATAGAGGTGAAATACAGAGCTGTGTGATCTTTAAACTTTGAACGCATTTCAGTTGCCGAAACAGAAAATAATATCAACATGTGCTTTGTTACACAATCTTAGCTCACTAAAACGACAGAAACTTAACGACGTGAACTTGTAATTAAGTATAGCATTAAAGTTATTAGTTATACGACGAAGCTTAAGCAAGGTCCTGAGCCCTTATTACATGGACACGCTACCCACTATGTTATAAATCGGATCGAATCAATCTTTATGTCATTCAAATCCATTTATAATTAGATAATTGAATTCGAATTGTATCAAATTCGAAATCTCAATGTATATCTTGTTAATCATATCAAATTCGGATCAAAATCTAATCCGTTGACAGGTCTGGCCGTGCTTGCAACCAGCAGAGTGGTGATTGGCTACAGTAAGTGCATGTATGTCATACATTCACCATCCAACGGTCAGATCCAATTTTCTCTTCACATTTGACCGTTGGATGGTGAATGTATGACATACATGTACTTACCGTAGAAATTTCCGAGTGACTAATAACATGTTGACTCTAGACTTTTTAAGGTGAAGTCTTATGATCCGATGACCATGGTGGAGTTCATTGTAAGGCAGTCTCATTTCAAAGGCATCGGCATTGTAGACTGTAGAGGGCAGTTTGAGCTGGATCTAAGTGATTCCGTTTGTATACTCGTTGCAGTTCTCATCGCCGGTTGCCTGAAAACATAGTTCCAGAAGTACATACTGGTAATGCTTTTCACGTTTTTATTTCATCATCTTTGTCTTGTAATTATACGACCTTGTTCGTGGAGATAAACATTAAGTTTTCGATTAAGGGCTCCTTTGGCAGTGCTTTTACAATAACTAGAAGTGCTTTTAGAAAAAAATGTTTTTGTGTTCCAAAAGCACTTCAAGTGCTTTTCCAGAATTCCCTTGCATTTTTAATAAGGATTGGTTCCAAAATCATCTTCACCAAAAGTGTTTTTAGCCATTTTAAAAGCACTTCTAAATGAGCCCAGCTACTCTCCAAAACACAAAACAAATTAAGAATGCGTCTTATATTATGAGACAATCATCACAATGTCTGATTCATAAGAGAATTGAAGAATTAATGACAAGGATATTTCTTCCGAAAAACTTTTCAAACAGAAGAAATGATTGGAAAATGTAGATATACCTAAGCTCCGCCGCGTCCTAGACTTGTAACTCTGCATTCGAATCTGAATTTGAACGAGGGGATAAGGCTTCAAAGGAGAAGAAACTATGCTTAAATCAGCCAGTCACATCCACTTCAAACTGACCGTACTTTAATCCTTGGCCGCCAAATGAACACACTTGTTGTCGACTCTGAATTTGGAGCTCGAATTGATCTAGCACCAAAGAATCAGTATTGTCAAAAATAATGTAAAAGGATGAGTCGATGAAAAATCGATACTACTAGTTTGCAGATAAGGAATAAATAAACATTGGATAGGACGCAAACCTTGTGCTCAAGCTTTTTACTCAATTTGGTTTCGTCATCTGTTATGCCGGATTCTTCAAGAGCCTTCAGCACAAGTTTTTTCAGTTTCCTCATCTTCAGGACTCCATCATTCTGCACCCATGCATATAAAAGGCAGATCGATTTTATACTGAAAAACTGGCAATGACGTAAAACAAATGCATACAAAAGTGCATCTTTCGTGATATCTCATCCATTTCGTTAATGAGCATATAAAGGAAAAATGGAGAATATTACTATCTTTTTCTCTTTTTAAAAGTAGCGTAATGCATTGCACAATTTTAGCGTAAAGCAAGAAACGATATTACTCAAATTTCATACCGATTTTAGGGTTGACGTAATCAACTTCTTCCACTTTATTGTCATGGTGAGTTCTCCCTCTTTTCCATTTGCTTCTGTCTTCCCACACTGAACCACTTTGCCATTTCCTACTTCAGCTGATTCATTATCCCTAGTCTTCTTCCTTGATTCATCGTTCTTGGATGCATCAAACTTTCTCTTTTTATTTGTCAGCAAGGTTTCATTCTCCGCTTCAGAACTTTTATGCTCGGGATTGACTCTAGATGCTTCCTGCAATTTAGTTTCCTCTATTTGTTTAACTTCACCCCTTGGGGTGTCCTCGGGTGGAGGTTTTGTATCTGGAGCAGATTCTTCCGGTTGCTTAGGTTGTTGCTTTGCAGCATGGATAGCTCGGGCTTTTGCCCTGTGCTTCTTTCCTTCAGCATGCAGCAGCAGGGTCTGCTCACTAGTAGCTTTAGTATTGCACAGACTGAAAATACACAGATATATCCAGCAAACTACATCAGATCACAATTTCAATCTATATCTTTTTCTTCTCCGACTCTTCCATGTTTCGTATCTACACGAGCCAATGCATTTATTCAAAACAAACTAATTCAGCAATCTGAAACCATCACTTTCAAAGGGCAGCGCCAGCACGAATGCATACAGAAATTTAACAAAAAATATCAAATGCATTATGCACATATCCATGGGAAATTCTCAAATTCACGGCAATCATTTGCTATGACGAATAAATAAACATGCAAATAGAGATTACCATCAAACCATGATGAGATGAACATACCTACAAAACCATGGAAATCGCTTAGTCAACCCGACAGTAATATCAAAATCGGGTTGCTGCTTTCCATCCTTGTTGGGCTTAGCTCCCCCACCATTCAAAGGTTTCCCTTGTGCCCCCTTCGGACCGTATTTTTCCTGAAAACAAAAGCAAAGGAATCAACTCTGCATCCCAACAAACTTATAAACCGATAACAAGTTCAACAAAATTTTTCAAATCCAAACCCTTCAATTCATAAAATTTTCTAATCCAAACCGTTCGATTCATAATCCAAGCAATGAACACTCACCGCCTCAGTCATACATTGTGTGTGACCCTGCACGGTTTCTCTCCCAAATGTCTCTCCGCAATCAATGCACGAAAGCTGAAGCATCAACAACAGCGACAATATAAGCAACCAAGTAAGTTAAAAGATCAAAATTTTATCAACTCCCAAATTTTCTTGGCAACCAAACAGAGTCTTAGGATTGGGAAAGAAGCGACCTTTCGAGCAGAGCAGCACTTAAAGTGACCCAGAACCTTGGGTTTCTTGAGGTTGTCTCCGCAATCCTCGCACTGAAACCACACCATCTCTCTCTGATTCAGCTCAAATCCAGAAAACAGAGAAAGCTCTACGACCAGGTGATCGATGTTCCGCCGGGGGTTTAAGGCATTTGCAGGAGGATTTAGAATTTAGGGTTTTTGGTTATAAGTTTCCATACCAAAACGACTGCCACCCGTTTCGTTTCATTTTACATGATTGGCGACACGTTTCGGCCCACATGGATAATTGGAGGCCCAAATTTTGAACCATGTTCATCTTAATTTAAGCCCATTGTGCTGCATAGTTTTTTGGACTAAACTTTTTTTTTTTTTTTTAGCAGTGTTCTATGCTAATTTAAACTACGGAGTAAAGGAATGAACACTCTGGTATATGTAACTTGGCTACGTCCATTCCTACTTTAGATATAACACTTTGAGATGTGCTAGGGTAAGCGGAGATTCTTGACCATTGATATATGTAAATTTTTGAACAAAAATTTGGTGCTAATTTTCAAGAAACCTTTTAGTGGAAATTAGCTCCCAACTCAACACCAATTAGCTACTAACACATAGTAGTCAGGAAAAAAAAAATTATAATTCATCCCTATTAAAATTAAGGGAGTTTTTAGTTTAAATACCAAATTCAAAATAACTTTAAGTTAAAATACTATATTTTTAGTTTAGGTATTAGTTGAAAAGTCAAACTAATTTGCTAGTTAAAATGACAATAATGTCCAACCCTACCATCACAAAGTCATAGCTATTAACTTTCCCAATGAATTGTAACTAACAAGCATGAGTGCGAATTTTTTTAGAAGATTTTTTTTTTTATTACGTTAATCGCTTAGAGCGTAGGGTCTAGTTCTCTGATTTTGGGCTTCGCCCAAAATCTGAGACCTACACCCTAAGCCTTAAGCTCCTCCCAAGGACATTCTAAAACCCTAAACCCAAAATGATCAACCCTAAACCTTGACCGACCTTTTAAAACCCTAAACCCTCAAAGTTAACCCCGAGCTCTAAGACCTTATAAAATTCTAAAAGAAATAAACTTAAAGACATTATGATAATCTCTCATATCTTTTATTTAGTCATAGGATCATTTGCAATAAAGTTTGTGGCTTATCATAAAACATTTAATTAGACTTGATATTTTTCCTTAAATATAGTATTTTTTCTTAAAACCTATACCCAACTTGGTATCTAATATGAATTTACCTTAAAATTAATGATTCTATTCATGCATTAACTCTTTTTTTTTTCCTCCAAAAGTCCATTTTTTTCAGGAGTGTTCTTTTTGATAATTTGAATATCAAATTGGGTCACTTCATTCTTGTATCATAGGTTATTTACTTATTATTATTAAAAATACAACTTTCCATCCAAAGTGGGTTCCAAAATCCCAAAAAGTAGTGAAATTTTGGGCTTTAGCAATGATTTTGTTGAACTTTTAAGTACTTAGCGCTCTCTTTAAATGTCAATATGATGAAATATTCACTAATCAATAGCATCAATTTGTATTAGCATGGAGTTTACCTTGTGTTTAATTGGGAGAGAAGCAATGAAGTTTGTCTTGCAAAATGACTCCCGCTCGTTTTCTCCTTTCTCTTTTGATTTACTCAATCTAAAAACTAAGAAAAGAACGTACAAAACGAAAAGAGAAATCGGTAATCACTTACTTTTACTAATTAATTCAAGACTCAAAGACTCAAAACATTAATGAAGATCTCCCAGTATTTACGTAAAGAAAAATATACAGAAAAAGTTAGAAAAAAGAAAAGGGTGTCCCTAAACGCTAGCTAATAGCCATAGCCCCCCCTTTGGAGAGATTTGGACGACACTTGGTCGTGGTGGCCATGGCAGCTGTCCTTTCTTAACCCTTTCCGCTGTTTAAAAAAGTTGCTTGCAAGCCATGGGAGCTGTGACCTCTCTAGTCTCTATATATAATAAGGACATGCGTGGGACATGGGATAAGCCAAAAGCACTAGGATTCGAATTATAGCTTTTTCCCACAGCACAGTATTTGCTTATTAGTGTTCTTCACCAGCTCCTGCTCTGATTTTTAAGTACGAGTAGTTATCACGCTTGGCTTCTGGCTTTTTTTCCAAGTCAATTTTTCCACACACTAGAAAGTCATAATTTGAAAATGCTTTAATAGAAAAAGTAAAAAGGGAGAGATTCTTTGGTGCCCTTGCGTTTATCTGTCTGAAGCGATCAAACTCAAATCACGTAATGAGAGAATAAAACAAGAAAAAAAATACGTCATAACACACTTGCTTGTCTTTATCTCTCATTGCGTGCATGGATCTACATAAACTCTAAATCCTAAAACCAGTTATAAAACATCAGATACTATCAAGGATTAAGGGTTTTTTTTTTTAATTTTGAAAAATTCTTCTTTTGACAGATTATAACCCAAAAGGCACATTCTCTGTGTTTTCATTGTAAAAGGATATAATTTCAATGATTGCAGCCACGCTCCAATCATTCAAACAAAGAACAGAAAAGAAGAAGAAAATTGGTAGAGTAGTACGTACAAGTGTCCTCTACTTATCTGTCGTATGGACTTAACGTGCAGCTTGCTTGCCTTAGAAATACTTCATATTAATATTGTTATCTTTTTTTTATCAATTTATTATTTTTATTTTGATGAATTGGCAGATCAGATTATTAATTTGGATAAAAGATTCATATACTTGAATGTTTTAAAATAATTTTATATTTGTCGGTGTTCTATTTGTTGTTAGCAAACAACTATTGTTGAGTGATACACACTACCTTACAATTATAAAAAGAAGTTGAATTATGTGTATTAAGTTTTTGTATTAGTCCGAATGTTTCAATCTAACACACCCTCATGATTCACATGTGGTTTCATTGTATTTGATTATACATCTTAGTATCAATCTTATCTCTATCATTTACCCACACGAGCACGTAACTAGTTCATAAAAAATAACAGTTTCGTAATGCTTCATGTCCATATATTTAAATCTATATAATTAATAGTTCAGATTAATGCATGTAACACGTTGATTCTTATTAAAGAAAACGTCCAATCGCTAACACAATTTAATAACAAGATATGTAGTGTGAGCATAACTAAGGAGAGTAAAGTAATGAATTATGCGCTTGAGAAAATCTTAATTATCTTAATTTAAGACATAAGCAAAGTAATAAGTTATACGCTTGAAAAGTTATTAATTATCTTCAATTATATACTCTTTGTATTTCCCTTATCACATATCAATGATTTAGATAGACACGAGAAAAAATACAACGCTCTCAATCGTTTTTGATTGATAAGAAATTATGAAACATGGATTATTATTTCATTTCATTTTTCAAACGGTATAGTATCTTTGTCTGCTAAATTATTTTTCTTTGTGTTGACCAAAAAAACAAATGAGATTTCTTTTTTTGTACTCTTTATCTCCACAAGCAAAGCCCCAAAACCCCAACTCATCAAAAGCAATGCAATGCAAGTAAACAAAGCCTAAGGACCTACCAAAACCCCCCCCCCCCGGGGCCCCCCACCTACTTGTCCCAACTCACCATCACCACCACCACCACCACCTCCTCCATGCCTCGCCGCCATGGCTCACCGTCTCCGCTTTTAAGTCCACCGTTGCTCATCATCCTCTTCCCTATCATCATCTCACTCATCCTCTTCTACACCATCCCTCCATTACTATCTCTCACCTCTCAACTCCTCCGCCCCACCATTTCCGTCAAGAAAAGTTGGGACTCCCTCAACGTGTTTCTCGTCATTTTCGCAATCTTATGCGGCGTTTTCGCCAAGCGAAACGAAGACGCATCACCTCCCGAGGAAGATCGCATTCCCGACAATAATATTCCACACCCTTTGGACAACATTGCCACAAACAGCGCGAACATATCGGGATTCGAATCAGCTGAGTCCGTACTTCCGCAGCAATGGTTCAGATATTCGGAGAGGAGGACACCGGAAACCGGCGGTGGTCGGTTGAGGAGGAGCAGCAGCTCCTACCCGGATCTGAGGCAATTCGGGCAGGACTCCGTGTGGGAAACTCGGGATCACAACAAGCTGCAGTTCCGCTTCTTCGACGACTTCGAAATCGGTAATTACAATCATGCCCCTCCGATTTCACACCAACGCCGATCCGAGGAGTACTCAGATGTAATAAAGGAGATTCCGGTGGATACTTTCGTACTTCACTCTTCTCATCCGCCGCCGCAAAAGTCACCGACGCCTCCACCTCCACCGCCGCCTCCGCCACGTCAACAAAAACCGAGAAGGACGTATCAGACCGTTGGACGGAAAGATCAAAAGACAGAGAAAGTAGTGAATAAGCATATTAGTAAAGAGGGTGAAGAAATCGAGAATGTTCGAACTCGGCCACCGACACCTCCTCCGCCACCACGGCCTGTTGCTCCACCGTCGCCAATTAGGATTCGGTCGGAGCCGAAGCGCAGGAAGAGTAATGTGAAGAAGGAGATAGCGATGGTTTGGGCTTCGGTTCTGTCTAACCAGAGAAAGAGGAAGAAGAAGCACAAGGTCACCGGTACCAGAAACATTTACGAAACTGCCGCTTCTCCTCCTGAACACCAACAACAAGTAGGAGAAGGGGAATATGTTTTCACAAGACCCCCGCCGTCGCCGCCTCCTCCACCGCCACCTCCGCCGCCGCCACATTCTGTGTTTCACAATCTGTTCAAAAAGGGAATGAGCAAAACTAAGAAAGTTCACTCTGTCTCGACGCCTCCAGCTCCGCCACCACCGCCGCCGCAGCCGGCATTGCGAAAACAAAAGAGTTGGAATACCAGTTTCCCGCTGGCGCCACCAACTCCTCCGCAACAACCGCCTCCGGCTACTTCCCGGCCGCGATCTTCCACCTCCAGTGGTCGTCCGCCGTTGCCGACTAAGTCGAGCAGTTATCTGTACGAGGAGAATATGAACAGCGGCAGCCAGAGTCCGTTAATTCCGGTGGCGCCGCCGCCTCCTCCGCCATTTAAAATGCCGGAGCTGAGGTTTTTTGTGCGCGGGGATTTTGTTAAGATACAGAGCGCGCAGAGCTCGCGCTGTGGATCTCCTGAATTGGAGGACGTTGATGCGTCGCCACGTAAGGAAGAAGACTTGAAGTCAAAGTCAGAAGTACAGAGTAAAGTCAATGTGATGGACGGTGGAGATGGTGGTCATGGTGGCGGCGGCGGCAGATCCTCCGTGTTCTGTCCCAGCCCAGATGTTAATACGAAAGCTGATGACTTCATTGCAAGGCTGAGGGATGAGTGGAGGCTTGAGAAGATGAACTCAATGAGGCAGAAAATGAAGATGCCCTAATCCGCATGCACTGGTTTTTTACTTACCATTTTCTACTTTTTACATTCACTTTCAATTTTAACATTGATACAGAGAATTATGGCATATATTGGCAAAGAAAATATGGAAGGCATTAGGGCTCTGATTGTGGTTTTTTGTTCATCTTTTGGAGCACCCTCAACACTGAAATTCTTGCATTCAATCAGAGATATATAGGTGACGAGAGATATGGAAAGAGGGAAAATATATTTCCGGTTACATTGAAGAATCTATCAGAGATATACGTAACAAGAGATATAGAAAGTGGGAGAATATATTTCCGACTACACTGAAGAATCTTTCACCTATGTAGATACAGAGTGATGTGAATTTGGATTTTGAGTTGAAGTGTTTGATGATATGAGTGTGTATAGAAGGACACAATATTATAGGCAATGGGTTCTGAGTGTGGCTTTATTTTTTCCTCACCTCTTGGAGCTCGTTGTGCAAGAGACTTTGGATTTCGTACTTGTACTACTTTATGTATGAATTGGAGGCTCTAAATGTGTTTTTGTTTCACCTCTTAGAGCCCTTTGTATTAAACTACATTGGATGTGTATGAGTTTGCAAATTTGACCTTATTATCTTTTTATGTGCAACAAGTTTTTACAACAAGAAAAATTTGTGTGAAACAGGTTGCATACAGTTTTATACGTCTCTAAATGTGCATGCAACAAGTTGTATACAATTTTCATACCGTATCTCTTATAACTTTTATGTGTATTCAACTTGTTTGCATGTAAACTATTGAAAGATCTTTCTATCATACAACAATGTATGACATACATTACATATCTGACGGTGATTATTATTTTATACTCTGTAAAAGATCTGTCTCGTCTAATGATTGAAAGAATTAATATATGATATACATTGTTGTATGATAGCATTTTTCAAGTCATTATCCTACACAACAAGGTAAAGAAAACAATTTAGTCTCTAACATAGAAAATAGAAGCATTGGTTGACATCTCATTGAAATGAGAAAATGGCATCATTGCTTTATGTTAAAATTGAAGAATAATGGTAGACAAGGTGGGGGTGGAGTGGTTTAAAATAAAAGAGAAGTCATTACTCATTCATAAAACTAGAGTACAAGTAACATGATCACAAATGCAACACCTTTAATTCAAAAATAAATAAATTATATATATATAATCAAGTGGAAAAATTGCAATATATAATTTAATTCTAACCAAATTGCATTAGGAAACACCATTCGTCCCTTCTTAGCTAGCAACCAACGATGCATATCCTTTTTGGCAATTTAATTTTGGTCCGGCCGGCCCCAATCAAGCACTTGTATATAGAGAGATGAATGGACGAAACAACTAGCTAGCTGGGTAATGTGGCCCAAATTAAAAGTAGTTGAGTATATGGTCAGTGGCATAAATGAATTCCTGGGTTTAGGGCACCATTTGGGGCTGTTCAACATCAACCTAACATAAACTTTGAACTCTTATGGATCAGTTAGAGCCACTATAACCGATTACTTATTGGTTTAGTGATATTTTTCTTTTCAATAATGTGTATAAGAAGTTTATAGTTTGAATTCCGGGGATAAACACAAAGATTAGAAAAAGCATACGTCGAGTTTTGAGTTGACATATCCATTTAGTCGAATTTTGAGTTGACATATCTATTTATTAAGTTTTGGGTTAAGATTGGATCGAAGCTTCAATCCACTCTCGAATATTTTACCAACAAAGAGGAGATCGAATGCTAGTAGACTAAATTGTCATTAGCATAATGAAGTGTTAACGTTCAACATCTATAAGGTCGAATTTTAAATGTGTTTAGTTGGGCTTCCAAGTCACCTAACTTATTGCTTAGATCTGTTTGGGATTGTTTCTGAGAAATTGTTAACATTTAATTGTTCAAAAGAAAACAAAATTAAAAATATTTTGAAGTTCATGTTTTTTGGAGAAGTATTTGTCAGGTGATTCTCTATAAAGCAGTGCCATTCCAAATACCTTTATTTTTTAAATAAAATTTCAACATGCTTTTGGTAGAGGCGCTCTTAGAAAAAGTTCTTATGAGCATAAGTGTTTTTTACAAACTTAAACGACCTGACGATGGGCTCAAATAAACAAGTACGTATGCAAACCCACTCAATTATGGGCCGAAAATTTTCGGTTAGGCCCAAACTCAACAACACCTAAAATCTAGCCCAAACATAAAACCCAAAAACCTTTCAGAAATAGAAAATTATAAAAATATCCCTCATTCAAAGTTTTTTTCCTTCCTCTGTTTTATGCTAGTGCAATAAGAAGACAAAAATGCCCATTGTGGTGCGTGGGCTTCCTTCTCGAACCCACTGGACTTACACCGACTTCACGGGATAACCTTCCCAAACAAAACAAATTATACTAGTATAGAGTCTTTCTTGCATACCCTGGAGTATGGGGTACTCCGGATTTTTTAATCGTTGAATTTTTATTTTAAAATATAAAAATAAAGATCCAACGGTTAAAAAATCCGGAGTACCCCGTACTCCGGAGCACCCAAGAATTTTTTATACTAAAATCCAGTTGAAAATCACTGTTTATTAACAGTGAATTGACGAAAATGCACTCTTGTTTCTGACTACTCCCTGCATTTTAGGTTTCTCGGTAAGATTTGAAATGAAGTAGCATATTTGATAGATTCATGTATTGCATGTTCAATTTCTGTTCATTTTAAGGTGAATTAAAGGAAACCTTAACCTCTGGATTATTCCGGCGAGTTTTCAGTAATCCGACAATTTTCTATAAAATTGCATGTTGTGTTTTTATGAGTAATTATTCAATTTGGTTCAAATTTTAAGCTAAAATTATTTATTTTAGTTCAAATTTTCACTCAAAATCTAATTAATTTGAACATGCATCGGATACTGAATGATGTTTAATATATTTATTTACAATAAGATTTTTCCATATAAAAATAGTTTTATTTTTTCACGAAAAACTCCATATTACATTTATATGACGGCTTTATATGCAAGACTATTAGCACACCTTTTGCATGAAAAGTAGCAAAAAAATTACCATTATCTAGCACACATGTATGATAAAAATAAAGATAAAGTTTTAAAGATATAAGAGATTTTGCAAAGAAAAAAAATATTTAACAATTCATCATTCAATAACTTTTGTAATTACATAAATAAAACCTTGAAAGAAACTAATAATATATAATCACATGAATTGGAAGAAACTAATAATATATAATGACATGAATTGAATTGAAAGATCGTCAGATCTAGTCGAGGACGGAAAGAGTGACGAAGTAAGAAAACTAGGGTTCTTGTCGTTTCACCAAAATCAAACACCAATGAAGCTCGCCGGACTGAAATCAATCGAGGACGCGCACGACGAGTCGGTATGGGCGGTTACGTGGGTTCCGGCCACCGAGTCCCGACCCGCTTTGCTGATAACCGGGTCACTAGACGAGACCGTGAGGCTGTGGCAACCTGACGAGCTGGTGAACCGGGGCAAAATGACTGGCCACTGCCTCGGCGTGGCCTCGGTAGCGGCCCACCCCTCTGGTCGCATCGCCGCCTCGGCTTCGCTCGATAGCTTCGTCAGGGTCTTTGATGTTGACACCAACAAAACCGTGGCGAGTCTCGAAGCCCCGCCGTCTGAAGTGTGGCAATTACGATTCAATCCCCAGGTACATTTTTGCAATGTTGGAATTTGGGATTTTTATTTTCTGAGTAAAGTTTGTATTTAAATGTTGGTTTGCTTGTTTTTGTATCTATGCATTTATTTCTGCTTAATTTTTTTATTTTACTTGGGAAATTATGCTAAAATTAGAATTGGGGGTTTAGAATATGTTGTATTTTCTTGTCTTCTTTACTAATAATGTCAGAGATGCCAATTGGAGTCAAACTTACCTCGAGATGTGACGGTATCTCAAGGCAATCATACTCTGTCACCCGTCTTTGTAATGTCATGCTTATTAAATTTCCCACGTGACATTGCGTGATTGACTTCAAGGATACCATTTTGAAATTTCTCACCTGACATTGTGTGATTGGCTTGGATACCACGACAATGGTATCCCCGTTGTTGGGAAAGTTCTTCTCGAAAAGTTGTTAAATCTCTTTTAGTTCTTAATTGTTAAACTGATATTCAAAGTGGACCAAATTTGAATAAATGAGATGCTCCAAGTGAACAGATTTAGTGTTAGTATCTAAAATGAAGACTTATTTTAGGGTCTTTAGCATTACGTTTACCGAGTCTCTGAGTGATTTCTGATTCAAACTGAGAACCATCTTTTTTGTTTGCTAAAGCAAGTTTGGAGGTATTTGATTGAAGGTATTTGAAGCAGACCCTTTTGGTAATATTCAAATTGATGCTAACTTGTGGTACTTGACCAGGGTACCATGCTAGCTGTGGCAGGTGGGGGAAGTGCATCAGTCAAAGTTTGGGACACTGCCACATGGGATATAGTAGCTACATTGTCGATTCCTCGCCCTGAAGGAACCAAGCCAACTGATAAAAGCAGCAGCAAGAAGTTTGTGCTATCGGTTGCCTGGAGTCATGATGGGAGGCGCATTGCTTGTGGGTCGATGGATGGAACTGTTTCTGTTTTTGATGCAGATCGTGCTAAGTTTCTGCACCACCTGGAAGGCCACTTTATGCCAGTGAGGTCTCTCGTGTTTTCTCCTGTTGAGCCACGGTTACTGTTCACTGGCTCGGATGATACCCATGTGCACATGTATGATGCTGAGGGTAAAACCTTGGTTGGGGCTATGTCAGGTCACGCAGGCTGGGTCCTGAGTGTGGATGTGAGCAGTGATGGGGCGGCTGTTGCAACAGGGTCAAGTGATAGAACTGTGAGGCTGTGGGATATCAGCATGAGGGGAGCTGTGCAGACAATGAGCAACCACACTGACCAAGTCTGGGGAGTGGCGTTTCGACCAGGAGGAATGCCTGGTAGACTTGCTAGTGTGTCCGATGACAAAAGCATATCGCTGTACGACTACTCTTGAAGTGGCTGGCTTGAGGAGAAATGAGGACATTGGAAATGTATCAGATTGTTCCCGGGAAATCGGTTTGTTTGACACCTTGTTCTGATGTTCTGTTTGTAATACACAGAAACTAGTGTTGGTCTAGGGAATGCACATACATATTCGACGGATGTTTTACCGTCGAATTGGTGAACCCTTTACGGTAAAAAATGAATTGGTGAAGCGTTAGAATTGACTTTGCTAATGTGTGTTATTAGGCTTCCAGCTTTTAACAAGTAACTTTTGGCGTATATGTGTTATGGTCATTTTTTTCAATTGAGTAATTCAGTGATCATTTTGTCCATACATCGGAAAATTACGTAGTATTTCTTTCAGATCGGATGTGAATTTGTGGTTGCTTCTTGGTTTGATTTATCAAAATAAACTAACAGATTCTCTCCTTTTTGCCTCAACGCTTTGATTTTTTTAATTGAAGAGTAAATCTTCGGTAGGGTTGCCTTACTAAGTTCGGGCACCGAGAGCATGACCGAGTTCCATGCTTGTGTGAGAAATGTCATACAAATGACGTGATCCGAATGCCCTGCTCAACTTTCTCTCGTATGAACTAGTTGATGACTCGATTCTCAAGTTGTGCACATTCATTCCTTGCCTTGTGTACACATTCCACACTTCGCAGACAGTAACACCATGTGACGGTGTGACATTTACACCGCAAAATAACTCCTTTAAACTTGGCACTTTGATGTTTACAAAAAAGCAGTTCATGACTTGACACCACGATTGAAATCTCTGAAAAACAAAAGCAAAACATAGAGAAACATACGAAAAATCATGACATCACAAACCGTTCCAAGCATGCGGGAAAAGGAAACATTAATGTTACACCAGATGTCTGAATGTGATCAGAAAACATGGTTAGTTACACTCGATTATATATTCTTAAACATATACTGAGCACGAAAACAAAATTATTTCTCCCCATCAATTATTCAAAATCGTCGCTTAAAGAAGAAAAAAAAAAGCATACTTCGCTACATTAGTACAAAAACTTTCAAAAGCACTCTCACTTAGACTTTTGGTGCCTTGTTCAACAAATACTCCTTGAGCACATCCATCACCGCCCCGAATTCCGCCTTCACCTCCGTCGGCGGGTTAGCGAACCGGCAAGCCATGTCTGGGATGGCCTTCGAGTGATAGTCAACTTTCGACTGCGTAAACTTGAGACCATGAGCAGTACTGACCACCACAGTCCGATCACCAGCTCCAATGACACCACTCTTCCTCAGCTTATCCAATGCGGTTAGGGCAACGCCGGTGTGAGGACATATAAACATTCCCGTGGAGTCGGCTTTCGCCATTGCATCCATCAGCTCCTCCTCACTTGCTTCCTCCACGATCCCATCACAATTTTTCAGAGCATGCACGGCTCTGTCGATGGAAACAGGGTCCCCAATCTGTATAGCCGATGCGAATGTCGAATTCGCCTTCACCGGCTTGAAATCCTTCCACCCTGACTTGTAATACAAGTAAAGCGGGTTCGCATTCGCGGCCTGAGCGCAAACCATCCGCGGAATTCGATCCACTAACCCCAATTCCTGGCACATTTTGAACCCTTTGTAAAATGCATAGATGTTGCCAAGATTGCCCCCGGGAACAATGACCCAATCTGGCACTTCCCAATCAAATTGCTGCAAAATCTCAATCGCCGCCGTCTTCTGCCCCTCCAGCCTCAAACTATTCAGCGAATTCGCTAAGTAAATCGGCAATTCGGCCGTGATTTCCCTGATTAGCTTCATGCAGCCATCGAAATCAGTGTCGATGCTCAGCACGAACGCGCCGTTCGCGATCGGCTGGACCAATTGCGCCATTGAAATTTTGTTCGCCGGTAAGAAAACAATCGAGGGAATACCTGCGGAAGCGCAATAGGCGGAGAGAGCGGCCGACGTGTCGCCGGTGGAGGCGCAGCCGACTCCAACGACAGGTCGTTTGAGCTTCCTCAGGCGGTTGACCTGGCTGATTAGCACCGTCATGCCGAGGTCCTTGAAGCTGCCGGTATGGCTGATCCCGCAGTGCTTGACCCAGAGATCGTTCATGCCCAGAAACTGTTTGCCGAAGCGCTCCGCCCAGAAGAGGTTGGAGTTCCCCTCGAACGCCGAAACGATGTCGTCGTCGTCGATCTCGGGCAGGACCCACTCCTTCTTGGACCAGACGCCGGAGCCGTACGGCCACGTGCTCTTCCCCACGCGCGAGTCGAAGAGTCTCCGCCAGTACGCGCCGTCGAACTTCCGCAGCGCGTCCATGTCGTGCTGGACGTCGAGGAGGCCGCCGGATTGGCTGCGGTAGACGATTTCGTCGAGCGAGTAGGACTCGGGCGAGTCGAAGCCCGAGTTGAACGGGACATACTTGGCAGAGAAGCTGTGGGGGCAGCGGAGGCGGCGGGCCTCATCGCGGATGTTCTCGGCGGCGGGGCGGCGGGTCTTGTTGGAAGGGGGCTGGGGCGGGGGGCTGTTTGTTGCGGGGGATGGATCGAATGTGGAGGAGGTGCAGGATACGGAGAGTGAGGAGGTAGGGGGGCGTTTGGATGCGGGGTTTTGGTAAAACGCGGGGAGATTAGGGGAGAGGGAGGAGAGAGAGGAGTGGAACAAGGCGAAGGAAGCCATGGCTGAGAGGGGACAGAGAGGGGAAGTGTGTGGAAGGAGGCGGCGCGCGTTTGGATTTTGGAGGGGTTTGAAGTGGTGGGTGATCTTAAGGAGGAGGAGAGAGGGTCGTGACTAGTTAGTAGGTCCGTTTGGGACACGTGTAAAAATTAGCCACGTTTTTTGTTTTGTGTTTTATGAAATTATGAAATGGAAATGCAGTCGTGGGTATGTTCACTGTATAATGCTCATTTTATTAGAAGTCAAAGTGATTTTTTTTAATTTCAATTTGAATTTTTTTTAACAGAAATACATTATAATGAAGATCCACAACGACGATCTTACAATTATGCATATCAAACTTTAATTTAAAAATAATTGAATCGAAAATGTTATTGAACCAGATTGAAGTATAATCGTAAAAAAAACAAATATCGTCAAAACCATCCACTGATATATTTACTTTTCGATATATATGAGTAAGAGTAGTAGGAGGAATTTGCTGAAGAAGATTTAGTTCTCATATGTTTGAGGACAACGTTGTTGTGTGTTTAGAGTCCCGCATCGACAAAGAGTAGCAACTTCTCACTCTCACCCATATAAAAGATAATCTATTCATTCCAAGAGGTAATCTCAATCGATGCCTTTAGTGCTTATATTCCAAAGCACATAGTAAACCCAACCGCTTTGAGTTTGACATCATCTATTTCCTCAAAATTTGTCCACCTTGAAGGGTGAGAATTTGTTCGATATGAAGTCGCCTATAACTGAAGCAAATCGGTCAATAAAATGATTGATTTGGTCCAATAGTACAACTAGTTTGAACCTAAATTAAACCAACTTAGATTGAGATATCAGCATTAAGTTGGTTATGATTTTGAGGTCTTAATAAAACCAAATGGGGAAACTAAATCTTGTCATTTTGACGTTAACATAGTAGTTTGAGGCCTAAGTAGAACCAATGCGATTCTACTCACACCTAATATCGCGAGGAATTGTCATTTATAGAAAAATCACACTTGGGTATATTACAAACAACTTATCAAATTAGGTCGTTTGTTTATAGTTTTGTTGCAAGTTATTAGGGTATATGATTTATGATACACAAATTTGTTTATTTATTTGTTAAATACTAGTGATATTGTAACCAAATATGATATTGTAAGCAATTCAGTCAATTTTTTTATTACGATATTCCAACTTTATTTTAAAGTACATTTGATATTTTTGTACAATAGAGATTGTTCCATTGAAAAAAAATACAATGACGATTGAAGCACAAATATTATGAATAAACCGCTACCTACTCATATATATATATATATATATATATTTTTTTTTTGAAGTAAAAAATTAGCAGAAATAAAAGTTTCAAAAGATCATGGAGTTATCATTGCTCTAATTTATAATTTGGTTTTTGATCAAGGTACGGTGGCCCAGTTGGCGATCCACTGACACACAGCATACGGTGCGAGTATTTACACCGGAACTTTCCTCCAACCCGAGTATATAGTGGCAATACAAAATTCAGGCGCCAGCGAATGGCAAGCGGATACCGGATTGTCATGTCGTAAAACGTAATTCTCTTCCTACGAATATTTTCATTTGGTAGGAATTTGTTTTTGCTTTTCCCGAATTACCCTTCGTGTTGTACAGAATTCCCAGTTTAACCTCTATGGTGATAGAAATGTATTTCTTTTTGATGAGCAAGTGTCCCATTATTTTATGGAAAGTAGAGTTTTATAAGAAAAGTTACGTTATAAAAACTTGTTTTTTCAGGGATGTTAATAGTTTAATGGAGTTGCTCATATTGGCTTTGTAGAAATTAGTCAAGTCATAAAGTTGGTAAAATAATAATTAATTACTCCAACAACACAAAATCAAATTGAAACTATCATAATTAATTCTAACTTTTTAATAAAGAATTACGAAGATTTCAAACACATTTTCATTACAGTTTTCACAAAAATATTGCAAAAGTTCATGATAATTGTGAATTTCATACATTCGTTAATTCTTATAAGATTTGCAATAACCGTAATTGGATTTTAAATCTTAAGTAAATCTCATGAAATTTTAGCAACATTGAAAACATATATACAATAATGAAGTTAAATAGATATTTACAAGGTATTATTATATTTCACTATTTTCATCTACGAGACCTTCGTCTTTATCAACGATAAAACTCGAGTTTAATCATAAGTACTGATCGTCATTGCTGTGTTTGCTATAGTTTTGAACCAACATATTTTGCATTATTAGTACATTCAAATCCTCCACTCCATGTTGTCCTTACAAAAAACTCTTATGTCTCATCAGGTGGCGATGAGAGATGCTTATCGGATGTTTATGGTCTTTAAACGATATACGTTACAACTAGTGCAAATAACAGTTTCCTATTGTACTTTTACAGCCTGCACATGAGCGTTTAATCAGAGCCGGAAGAAAAATTACCTCCTAAAATGAAGAAGGGGTTTTCCGTAATTAACAACAAGAATCTACCCAAAAAAAAAAATTCATTTGTTTTGTGCTTTAAATAGCTCTATTTGTCGGTTTTAGAGCCGAAAGCCAATGTTTGTGGAGCTCACGAAGCTCTTCTTCCCTTCTCTCTCTACTTTCTCTCTCTAGGACCCCAGCCCGACCAGACCAGTAAAATAAAAAAGTAGAAAAATAATCTCAACTGTCCGAAACGCACAGCAGCAAGCAACAACAGAGTACACAACTTCAAAAACTTTTAGAGAGAGAAGGACTCAAAAACTTAGAGAGAGAAGGACTCAAAAAACTTAGAGAGAGAAAGACAGAGAGACAGAGAAGCTTTCAAAGCTTTTTCGTATATAAGCTTCCATACCTCAATTTCTAGAGAGAGAGAAGAAATAAAAAATCGAAAAAAAAACTTCAGAAAAAAGGTGCCGAAATTTTAACTTCCGCTTTGTTCGCTTCCCATTATCGTCTTCTCCTGCTCGAAATTCAAATTTGTTTATCGGAATTGCGGCTGAAAGTTCAAAGCTTGCGGTCCGGTTCGCTCCGATCTGATTCGCCGAGTCAGTTGCTGTTTGACTCGGTTCTGTATCGGATGTCATAGCGGAGGAGATCGCTCTGTGCAATCGATATGGTAACTTGAAAGAAATATGTGAAATGGTTGATCAGTTTGATTTATTTGATTGATTTGTTGGCTTAGCTGAAGTCTGATTATGCAAGTTTAATTTTGATTTAGTTTTTTGATGAGTGAAATTGTTGGTTAGCTTAATTAGCTGAAGTTCAATTATCCGAAGCTCGGGATTGATTGTATGGTTTTAAGTTTTGTAGCTTAAATCATGTAGCAATTGAAAAGACAAGAAATTTGCAAAAACAGGCACAAAAAAATGTTTAATTTTTTATTTGTCAACTTTTATTGGTTGCGATGCGAAAAGGGTTTGCGAAATTCAAATTCAATGAATATGCATCGGTAGCTATGGCCGCTACAAGAGGAACGAGTAAAAGAGATGAAAAAAATTTATTGTTGGATTTAGATGCCAATGGCATTAAGATTGTCTAGTAGAGGCATTGTGGTGTAAACAATCATATTTTACTTGATAGGTTAGGCTGAGCGTAATTATATGCGTAATCTCGTGATATGTGAAGTAGATATTGGATAGGGAATAATTTACTTACCATGTGTAAAAGCCTAAAAGGTTCTAACTGCATACGAAATGACGTGGCAAGGTAGTTTTTGAAATTAATGAGAGGATGGTGGTCCATTTTAGTCAATTAATAAGGACTTGGTTGGCCTCCATCATGCTAGAAGGATTTTAAATTCTGGATGTTCGTTGGCATGGCAACTTTCATGCGTAATAGTTCTCTCAATATATATCAGAAATGGAGCTTTCGTAAGTAGTGTGGTTAGTTGTACCATAAATTTTGGGCGTGGCTTCAAAGTCAACACTAAGTCAAATATTGAAATGGAGGTCGAAGCTGTTAGAGGGGTATCTGTGGCAATGTTGCTGTAATTGTAAATTTATTGTCTGCTACTTCTGGTTTGTAGTCGTATCTCTTGTTATAGTTTCCTTTTGTGTCATGGTCTTTGGTGGTTTTGAAATCAGTAATCAATTTGTTGATTTTTGTGTTTTGAACAACTGTTGAATTTTGTTTAAATGCTTCACAATCGTGGTACTATGAGCGCAACTATGCTGTGTACTTAGATTTATGTCCAGGCCTTGTTACATTTCTTCATGGATTTTTCCGATCACCAGTATATGATATTTATATAAATTTTCACTTGCATTTTGTCTTCTAAAGAATTTTAGCCATGGTGTTGTGTGATTCAGATTTAGAGCTAAATTTCAAGATGCATTCCAACATTTTTTGATGAAATACTTTGGACACTTAGTGTTATTTATAGTCGAACTAACTATGTAGGGTCTACTTTTGGATTGAATTCCTTTTGACCCTATTCCATTATGATATAGAGTTGTTACTAAAACACTTATTCATTTTATAAAATCCAAAAGTTGACCGTTAAAATAATTCTCTTGACTAATTGTTCTTTTTCATCTATATGCTGTTTGTGAACAATAGTTTCTGGTGTTTTGTTAATCTGTAGGTTGTGTGACAGTAATAGTTTCTGGTATTCATTTTATCTTTTCTACTCTAACGTGGTTGTGTTTGCAGGCTCCACCAGTTAACATTATTGTAGGTTCTCATGTTTGGGTTGAAGATCCAAAGGAAGCATGGATTGGTGGAGAAGTTTTCCGAATTAGTGGTGAAGAAGTTCACATACGTACCAAAAATGGGAAAACGGTGAGCCATACTTAATGTATTTACTGTGTATGTTGTGATGCGAAATATGTTTTCGTTACATTGGAAACTTCTCTTTGCAAATGAAATTGGATTTTTAGATCATCAATTTTTAATGTGGAATTTTAATGTATAACTAATCATGATATACTTTATGCTAGGTATTATAATGTTCACTAACTGAAATCTGGTTGCAGGTTGTTTCAAATATCTCAAAAGTCTTTCCCGAGGATACTGAAGCTCCTCCTGGAGGTGTAGATGACATGACAAAGCTGTCATATTTGCATGAACCAGGAGTTCTGAATAATTTGGCAGCCCGATATGAACTCAATGAAATATATGTAAGATACAAAGTTTTCTCTGTTTGTTAGTGCTGAAGGAATTTTTGAGTTGAAATGAAAAGTTTTTGACGGTCTTATTGTATTTTCCTTGTATATCTTTCCAGACATACACTGGAAATATTTTGATTGCAGTAAATCCGTTTCAAAGGTTACCACATTTGTATGACATACATATGATGGAACAATATAAAGGAGCCCAATTTGGGGAGTTAAGCCCTCATGTTTTTGCAATTGCAGATGTTGCATACAGGTAACTTAAAATATATCGTGTCAGGTGTAATATTTTTGTTCTCAGTTCACCCACATTTCTTCCCACCATGTTCTTACTATTTGAGTATTTTATATAACAGAGCAATGATCAACGAGGGAAAAAGCAATTCAATTCTGGTTAGTGGAGAGAGTGGTGCTGGTAAAACAGAGACGACAAAGATGCTTATGCGATATCTTGCATACCTTGGAGGTCGATCTGGTGTAGAAGGGCGGACAGTTGAACAGCAAGTTCTAGAAGTATGATGAAACTATATTCTGTCTTCAGACTGTGGTTCCTCAATATTATCTTGAAAATTTACTATTGTTTATATGTTCAAATGGGATGGATATTGTTACCTGAATTAGTTTTCTGGTTGATTATTCACAGTCCAATCCAGTTCTTGAAGCATTTGGAAATGCCAAAACCGTCAGAAACAATAACTCCAGGTGAGTATTTTCATTCCCGAGCTTGACAAGTCGAATCATGGTTTCACCAATGCCAGAGAGATTGTAGTGTAAATGTGTCTGGTTCCCATATCGTCCATTTAACTGTAAAATGAATGATGGAAAATGTGCGAGAAGAAATGCAAGATAATAATATAATATATATCTAACATTACTATATTTTATTGTTAATAAAGAAGAGAGATTGTCTTGAGATTATAAGAAAATTCTGAGTGGATGCTTTGTTCTGGTTCGGTAAAATCTGTGTTGGTCAGCCACTCAAGCCTACATCATTTTGATATATCATGATACAGAAATTATACATCTGATGTGAAGGAAGTTTGGTGTACATCCTTCCCTTTTCACAGTTTACTCTCTCAATGTCTATTCTGTTTGCACATTGCAGTCGGTTTGGTAAATTTGTGGAGATTCAATTTGACAAGAATGGAAGGATCTCTGGGGCAGCTATAAGGACTTATTTGCTTGAAAGGTCTCGAGTTTGCCAAATCTCAGATCCTGAAAGAAACTATCATTGCTTTTACCTTCTTTGTGCTTCACCATCTGAGGTATTTAAAATGTATTTGACATTGAATGTTTGTACACACCCCACCTTCCGTCATATGTTTTGCTGTTCTATACCATCACTGGTTAATTACAATTTATTGTTGCTTCTTAAAATATTTTCAGGAGAGAGATAAATTTAAGTTGGGAGACCCCAAACAATTCCATTACTTGAATCAATCCAGTTGCTATGAGCTGGATGGAATAGATGATGGCGAAGAATATCTTGCAACCCGAAGGGCTATGGATGTAGTTGGGATCAGTGAGGAAGAGCAGGTCGGTGTTCTCAGATGTGCTAAGATAGATTGTGTGGTGTTACATTCAGTTCGATAATAATTCTTCTTTTCCAGGATGCAATTTTTATGGTAGTAGCTGCAATTCTGCATCTTGGCAATGTTGAATTTGCAAAAGGAGAGGATATTGACTCTTCTGTCATTAAGGATGAGAAGTCTAGATTCCATCTGAATACGACAGCTGAGTTGCTTAAGTATGCTCCTTTTATCATTTCCTGCATTAGATGCATTTTGAATCTCATATTATTGCTTTTTTATTAATCACACATCAATTATTCGATTTATTCTTTATTGTAGGTGTGATCCTAAGAGCTTGGAAGATGCTCTCATTAAGCGTGTAATGGTAACACCAGAAGAAATCATCACAAGGACTCTTGACCCTGTTTCTGCATTGGCTAGCAGAGATGCCTTAGCCAAAACTGTTTATTCACGTTTGTTTGACTGGTAATGCAACTTCCTTACAGTGGTTCTGTTTGTACGTGTTTGTTGTGTCCATGCATGTTCAACCATAAATATCTGTTGTCATATAGTATCAAACACATGTACGGCTTCATGTATTTTAATCACTTTTTTTGGTTCTTATGTTAAATTTTCTTTAATGTAACAGGCTTGTGGAGAAAATTAACTTCTCAATTGGTCAAGATCCAAACTCAAAGTCATTGATTGGAGTTCTTGATATTTATGGGTTTGAGAGCTTTAAGTTCAATAGGTAAACCGTCAACTTCAAATATTGTTTACGATGTAAGATCTGGTCTTGCAACTGACAAGTTTCCTTTTCATAGTTTTGAGCAGTTCTGTATCAATTTTACAAATGAGAAGTTGCAACAACATTTCAATCAGGTCGGAATCTTTTTGCATAGTTCTCACATCCTAATTTTAATGATAATAGTTTGGTTCAGTCTTACTCAAAATGTTTTGGTAATTGCATGTTGCAGCACGTCTTTAAGATGGAACAGGAAGAATATACAAAAGAAGAAATCAATTGGAGCTACATCGAGTTTGTTGATAACCAAGATGTGTTGGATCTGATTGAAAAGGTGACATATTGTTGCTTGCTGCATTCTTGTTTATTATCCAAAATGGCTACTATAGTTTACATGACTACAAACTCGTAATGTGGAATTTCTTCAACTGAAAGAATAACAGAAGTCTACGGTTTTCTCATTCCATTTCACTTGAGTTGTTGTTTAATCTCTTATTTTTTTTCTTTTCTGTTTCCAGAAACCTGGAGGGATAATTGCACTTTTAGATGAAGCCTGGTATGTTGATAATATTTAATCCTGCAAATTTTTTATAAAGTTGATGGAATCTGAATTCTTATTTTCATTAGAAGTTAACTTGCTCTATTTTTTTGTGTTTTTTGATCCTCTAATTTTCTTTTTTATGAACAATTGTACTCAAGCTTGAATTGTTTAAATTCTTCCTTTTGGTTGGACTCATGTTTGTTTGTTTGCTTCGCAGTATGTTTCCTAAATCCACACATGAAACATTTGCTCAGAAGTTATACCAGACATTCACAAAAAACAAGCGCTTTATCAAACCGAAGCTTTCTCGTACTAGCTTTACCATATCTCACTATGCAGGGGAGGTATACATGTTTGGGCCATTATGCATGTCCAGTACCTCTATATATTATTGTTATTTTTGCTAAACTTTCATCAATTTTGTTTCAGGTAACTTATCTGGCTGATCAGTTCCTTGATAAAAACAAAGATTATGTGATTGCAGAGCACCAGGATCTGTTGACAGCCTCCAAATGCCCTTTTGTGGCAGGGCTATTTCCTCCACTTCCAGAGGAATCATCCAAGTCATCTAAGTTTTCATCCATTGGATCACGCTTCAAGGTATTATTTGGATCAAGTACCCTACAGTGTCTTATAATGGTGTGGATTATAGTTTTTTTTTTTATAAATCAAATTAGTATCCACATTTTATATTTAAATTTATGGTAGCGAGTGGGAGGAACGCCATAAGTCTAAACCAGGAATGAATTCTTATCCTTGACATTGCAAAATTGTCTCAGATAACACCCAAAAGTTTGATTTATTGAGCACTATGTACTCTCTTAGTCACTTTATGGAGCACCGAGTCTGTTGCAAGACACCATGTATGGAATTGTCTGTACAGAACACATTTAGATTAAATTTAATGTTCAGCTAAGTCTCTTAATACATTAGACTAATGAAAACTTTTTGATATGGAGCAACAACTGAGATTATCTTCTTGAAAATGCAGTTACAACTACAATCATTGATGGAGACCTTGAATTCAACAGAACCTCACTATATCAGATGTGTGAAGCCGAACAGTGTCCTCAAGCCTGCCATTTTTGAGAACTTTAACATTATACAACAATTACGCTGTGGTGTGAGTATGAGCTGCCTATAATTCCTCTTGTGCTTAATTTCTACTGCATAACCTGCAAAAATCATCATCCGAAATCCTGTGTTTCTGGGTAGCTTATACCAGTAATTATTATTTTCTTCAGGGTGTTCTTGAGGCAATTAGGATCAGCTGCGCTGGATATCCTACCCGACGTACATTTTATGAGTTTCTTCTCCGCTTTGGGGTTCTTGCTCCAGAAGTTTTGGAAGGAAAGTAAGTACACATTTTTATGCCAGGTGAAGGATGGATAGATGGTTTTTTTTTATTTATAGCTTTCATTTTCATCAGAAATGTTGTTGAATTGTTTTTACTTTGGCCTGAACAGCTGCGAGGACAAGGTTGCATGCCAAATGATCCTGGATAAACTGGGATTGACTGGTTATCAGGTGATTCAAGTTTTTATGTTCATTGATGATACTACTTAGCTATGGCAGTTAGGCAGGCTTGGGTAGTGCGACCCTTATATACCCTATATTTTATGCCGGAGCTTATCTTTAAACAATGCCGGCTTGGGATGAGGTCATTACATCTCTGTCCTAACAGGAGTTGACGGGGACCTGACTGTCCATGCCTATCAGCTGTCCCTCGTAGGCTAATAGCTTTCTGAAATTTCTTCACTTTTTCTTAGTTCTTAGTGCTATCATCTAAATGATGCCTGTGTAACCTGTTTGAACTTTCTATATGTATGTTTTTTTTTTCTGCATTATTCACTTGATTTTTCATATTTTGCCAAGCATTTTGTCAATGTTCCTATTGTCTGATAATCATTTTGTTCAACTCCTTGGCAGATAGGCAAGACAAAGGTCTTTCTAAGAGCTGGTCAGATGGCTGAGTTGGATGCAAGGAGAGCAGAGGTACTTGGAAATGCAGCCAGAACTATACAAAGGCAAATTCGTACATATGTTGCACGCAAAGAGTTCTTTGCATTACGCAAAGCTGCTATTCAATTGCAATCTTATGTGAGAGGTATCATCATATATTGGCATTTAAATAATATCCTTTGGCCTCGAACACATCTTATTAATTGGTTGTTTCAATCCATTGGTATTCCAGATTATAACTTTATTCTTGGTTTTTATAAAAATAAATCAGGAACATATGCTCGTGAGATATTTGAGCAGCTGCGACAACAAGCAGCAGCTGTCAAGATACAGAAAGATTTCCGAAGATACATTGCCAGGAAATCCTACTTGACAGTACGGTTGTCTGCAATCACAATACAGACAGGGTTGAGGGCAATGACTGCTCGAAATGAATTCAGATTCAGAAAGCAAACTAAGGCTGCAATTCTTATCCAGGTCCTATTATCACTCATATTCTTACTGTATTGTTTTGAAATTTCATAAGGAAATCTAGAAACTTCTATGTTTCTGTCCATGCATCTTGTTTCAGAGAAATTAATATTGGTCAGTCGTTCTTGTTGATTGCTTCCAGACTCATTTGCGTGGCCACATAGCGTATTCTTATTATAGGAGTCTCCAGAAAGCTGCATTATATACTCAGTGTGGGTGGAGGTGTAGGGTTGCCCGGAGAGAGCTCAGAAATCTCAAAATGGTTTGAATTACACTCCTTAATGTGATTTGTTTATGTAGGAAGATGTAAGGCATCATACCAATTACACTGGTTTTTTTTATTCAGGCTGCAAGAGAAACGGGGGCCCTAAAAGAAGCTAAAGACAAACTAGAAAAGCGTGTGGAAGAACTTACATGGCGCTTACAACTTGAGAAGCGATTAAGGGTAATATATGTTTATATTTATATCCAGTATGGTTGGTGTTGTTGGTTGGTGAGAGAAAGTAGATAATGTAATGGCACCTAAATTAATGTATGATGAGTTAAATTGCAGACTGATTTAGAAGAGGAAAAAGCCCAAGAAACGGCCAAGTTGCAAGAAGCTTTGCATGCAATGCAAATACAAATAGAAGAAGCAAATGCCAGAGCAATTAGAGAACGAGAAGCACTCGAGAAAGCTATTAAAGAAGCACCTCCTGTCATTAAGGAGACTCCTGTTATAATTCAAGACACTGAAAAAATTGACTCATTATCAGCTGAGGTGGAGAGTTTGAAGGTGGGAACTCTAACTTGGATGATAATTGCTAACTATCTGTTTGGCCTAAATTTTTTACCTGAGTTTTGTTAAGCTTTTGTTCTTTTGCTTAAAAGTTGTTCTAGTTATATCATGTGCAATACTTTGTTAAAAGGTCAAACCTTAAACTCAAACTCGAAATAAAACCTGAAGGACCAAGCTTGACCTAAAATTTGAACTAATGGGATGTGCTGACTTAATGAGGCCTTGAATCTGTACAGGCCTTGTTGCTGTCAGAAAGACAGGCGGTGGAAGAGGCAAGGAAAGCTTCTATTGATGCTGAGGCTAGAAATGCAGAGCTGGTCAAACAATTTGAAGATTCGTGCAGAAAAGTGGATCAGCTTCAGGAATCTGTACAGAGGTTTGTAAACACTTGTGATAATGGAATTGTCAGGTTTCTAGTATGTTATAATAATGATTATGCTTCATACACCTGGCTGGCTTGAGATTTTCCCTTCATGTCTAGCAGGTTCAAATGCAAGTTCACATTTTGTTGGTCGTTAACCACCCTTCACTCGCTTGCGTTTATTTTTCCTCTCTGCCCCTTTACAATTACTGCTCACGTTTTTACTTGAGGTCTTTTATTTTTCACCTGATTTAAAAGGATTTAAAAAGATAGAAAATGTTTTTGGGCCCAAACGCATATAAAGAAGCCCCAAAGAAAGTGTGGAAGAAAATTATGCTAAAAAGAGCTCAACTTAGACGGCAGAACAGTTCTTAACCCTCATGCCATTCTTCACTCAATTTTACATTTATTTTTTCCTTTTTGCCCCTTTACATTTACGAATCAGGCTCTTTTAACCTGCTATCAATTATCACCTTGATACGCACTATTCCCTCTGCCTCTCTTGTCTCAAAATGTTCCCTCCTTTGTTTTTGTTTGTTTATCCAAAGCATCTCTCTTGTCTCTCTCTCTCTCTCTCTTGCATGACATTGGTTTCTGCGAAGTCATATTCATTGGAGTTGATTTATTCTGCATATCAGGCTAGAGGAGAAACTTTCTAACACAGAGTCGGAGAATCAAGTACTTCGTCAACAAGCATTGACTATGTCACCGACTGGAAAATCTCTATCTTCAAGATCAAAGACGGTGATTATTCAGGTATCTATTGAATTTAGGATCATTACTCATTCTGCATTTATTTGCATTGTTATTTAAGCTCATTGGTGGAGTGTTTCTTGAAATTCGCAGAGGACACCAGAGAATGGGAATTATCTAAATGGAGAATCCAAGGTCACATCGGTAAGTGTACGGCATTGCTTTTATGAATGAAAATTTTGCAAAATCCTTAGGGGATAAGAAATTATTGGTTTTATTTGTATTGCGTACTGTTTTGCTATATGCTTCAGGATATGACTCTTGCCCTAGCAAATGCACGCGAACCTGAGTCAGAGGAAAAACCACAGAAATCTCTAAATGAAAAGCAGCTGGTAAGTGGCTATTGGCATGCCCTGATGCCTTGGATTTTCTTTTTCTCATTCTAATTAGTTTACTGCAATCCACTTGCTTTCAGGAGAACCAGGACTTGCTGGTCAAATGCATATCACAGGATTTGGGTTTTTTTGGGGGAAGACCAATCGCTGCTTGTGTCGTATACAAATGTCTTCTTCACTGGAGGTCCTTTGAAGTGGAAAGGACTGGAATTTTCGACCGTGTAATTCAAACAATAGCTTCAGCCATAGAGGTAAGTTACTCTTGGTGGTTTTAAGAAATCATAGCCTGTTAGTCCAAACTATGCCGTACCTTCTTAATATATATCAGAACAAGTTTTGAATACTCTTTAACATGTTACAAGTGGTTTTACGTACTGCAGGTCCCGGATAATAATGACGTATTAGCTTATTGGTTATCCAATACCTCAACTTTATTGTTGCTGCTCCAACACACACTTAAGGCAAGTGGAGCAGCTAGCTTGACACCGCAACGGCGGAGAACATCATCAGCATCTCTTTTTGGAAGGATGTCTCAGGTACGAAGCATTTACATTTACTTGTCGTCTAATTTAAGAAGTTTGTTGTTTCATATTGTACTTATCCTTATTTTTCTACCAATGTTCATCTTTACCCTTGTCTTCATAGGGGTTACGGGCTTCTCCTCAAAGTGGGGGGCTCTCATTTCTTAATGGTCGAGGACTTGGTAGACTGGATGACTTACGGCAAGTTGAGGCCAAGTATCCTGCATTATTGTTTAAGCAGCAGCTTACTGCCTTCCTTGAGAAGATATATGGAATGATGAGAGACAATTTGAAGAAGGAGATATCACCATTACTCGGATTATGTATCCAGGTGGCTGTTAACTAACTTTTTATGGTTCTGTGAACAAAAGCATGTTCTTTGATGTTTAGAGGAATTGAAAATTTGTTCTTGTTGCCCATGTGTTGGCACTGATGATGTTCTCCTCCTTAAATGATGGGGATACCAACTTGGACAACAGAAAAATTTGATTGATTTCTCTTTTTCGTACTATGCAGGCACCCAGGACATCACGTGCAAGTTTAGTGAAAGGACGTGCCCAAGCTAATGCTGTTGCTCAGCAAGCTTTGATTGCTCATTGGCAAAGCATTGTGAAAAGCTTGGACAGTTGCTTGAAGACGATGAAAGCAAATTATGTGAGTTCTATAGTTCCCCATAGAACGTAAAAATTTGTGGTTGTTTTTCTGGTGAACAGTACTTTATTCTTATATTGTTTGGCGTATCGCAGGTGCCTCCCTTCTTGGTCCGCAAGGTTTTCACTCAGATATTCTCATTCATCAATGTCCAGCTATTCAATAGGTAGATCCAATCAGTCCTCTCCCTCTCTGTGGCCTCCATCCCCACCACTTTGTTTAAAGGTCTGACATTTATTTCAATCATTTTCTGCAGTCTTCTTTTGCGGCGCGAGTGTTGTTCATTCAGTAATGGGGAGTATGTAAAAGCGGGTTTGGCCGAATTAGAACAGTGGTGCTACGGGGCAAGCGAGGAAGTAAGATCCATGCAACACTTGGAACTTTATTTTATGCATTCTTTCATGTTTTTACCCTTTTTTTATTTACAATCTCTCATGTCTTTTCCTTCAACCTTTTTTGTCAACAGTACGCAGGCTCAGCTTGGGATGAACTGAAGCATATTAGGCAGGCTGTCGGATTCCTAGTAAAATTCGTTTCAATGATTTTTAAATTGCAGTAAATGGTAATTCTCACTATTGCACAATTTGCTGACTGATTTTCTGAACAACTCAGGTTATACATCAGAAACCAAAGAAGACCTTGAATGAAATAACGAAAGAACTGTGCCCGGTGCGTGCCTCTTCCTTTGAATCACTCATTTTTACATTGGACCTTTTTCTTTTCCTTGCACGTTTCCTTCATTCTGATGTTATTGCTCGTTTCTTGATCAGGTGCTTAGCATACAGCAGTTATACAGGATCAGTACAATGTACTGGGATGACAAATACGGTACACACAGTGTGTCGTCAGATGTAAGTTGACCTCAAATGGCCCCGAAATATATCAATCTGTCTAATCTATTATATAGTATTTAACCTGCGACTCATGTCCTCGGCTTTTGGTATTCTGAAATTCTTCCCCCTGATGACGCAGGTTATTTCAAGCATGAGAGTTCTGATGACTGAGGACTCCAACAATGCTGTAAGCAGCTCTTTCCTGTTAGACGATGACTCAAGGTACTGAAATCCGTGATCCCCGAATTACAGTGGAATTTTGCATTTGATCATCCATCTGAAAATGATATCTTTTTGCTTATGATCAATGAATTTTGCGTGCAGCATACCATTCTCGGTGGACGACATCTCAAAGTCAATGCAACAAGTAGACATAACCGACATTGAACCTCCACCGTTGATTCGTGAAAACTCTGGGTTTGGCTTCTTACTCCCCCGGTCTGACTGATGTTCGTGATCATGGTCTCTCATGCTATAGTCGGGTCATGGTTATATCGAAAGACACGGCACATCAATTGATATGCTGAAACCTGTGCATAGAGTTTCATTTTTTGTTATCATCATCCTTTGTGTATAGTGCTTGTTTTATCTGCTCATGCTATCTATCTTGGTTTGGATGGCTGGGTCAGTTCATTCTTTTCCCTCAAGTTTTGTCAACACGAGGGTATTTTCGTAGGTTGCCGCGTCACAATTTATGTGACGACGTGCCTGGAAACGGGCATTGGCGCCCGGTAGCTTCTTGTTTGTTGGGTTTTAAGGTCGTCTGCCGGTTTTTTGAGTGGATTTGTAGGCCATTATTTGTTGTATGTGGAAGCAATTTGTAATTAAGTGGTGTAATGTTTTTTTTTTATTACTTCTAATACTAGATGGACGCCGGTGTATTAACAAGATTACAGAATATAAATTTATTGTACTTTTATTTTGTTTGATAGCCCTCCTTTCGGAAATATCTTGGGTGGTACGGTCATTGAATGATCTCAGATTAATTTGCGGTAGCCCTCAAATGAATCTTAAACTGTTTAACAAACATACTATTGAATGGTACGTACCATTGAAGTTTGACCCCCTCTTTTCCTCAAACTTACTTTCAATTATTCCTTAATTTAACATGACTTGTAAGAACTCAAAAGTTCAATATTTTTATTTTTGGTACACAATATACAGTAAAATCTCTATAAAGTCATAAGGTTGGGACCAAACTAATTTTATAACTTTAAAAGAAGTTATTACTTAATAGAGGCGTAGTTAAACAAATATTATTTATTAACTTATTTATCTTTAATGAATGGTGTATGTTCTAAATAGGATTCTTAAGGATGACAGTATAGAAATACAAAAAAGTTTTATGCCAAGAAGCTGTAAACATGCTTGAGAAGTTAGAAACATTTTGGCGAATAAGGTGTCCATGTTGACGTGATATTACGTACTCGCAAACTCAGATGTGACATTAACTCTAAAAATTAAAGCATTGTCCCAAACAACTTTAGATAAGCATTTTAGTTTATCTTAAATTTTTATTTGTGATATTGCATATTTTTGTACTCTGACAATTATTACTATATGGAGATATGTTTTCTTAAGATGGGACCTAGAAAAATTGTAACTTATTACAATATGGAGTTTATTCTTGTACATAATTGGTCCTAAGTTGGGACTGAAATTTTTTATAATTTTAAAGAGGTTATTCGTATAGAGTATTACTTTAGAGAGGTTTTAATGTATTAACAAGAATGGGGCGGGGGGAATAAATTAGTTACGAACTTGCCCTTTTGCGAAATTCGAACCTAAGACCTGTCATTTACAAGTGAAGAGGATTACTACTAGACCGTAGTACTAAGAAAGTTCGATACTTTGTTTGCTAGTATTTTATCCATGGTTCTTGTGTTTTAGGAGCAGAGGCACAGAGTTATGTGTACTGAATAATACAAACATGGTTGTTCAAGGTTTTGGGCCACAAGGTTGGGGCCTTACGGTATGAGATGGCAATGTTTACCGCTTCGTTATGACATGTTTACTTATCAGGAACGGAGGGGGCAGAACGGGCAACGGCTCATCCCTAGTCGATTTGATATTTGGTTTTGAGGCTATTTGACCAGTAAGCGCGGTTGAAGTCTGGAATTAAAATAATTTCCTTTCCTCTAGCACCTATTTATGGTAAGCAAACATGAGTAATTCATACACTCCATACCTTCATTTGATCCACAAAAGGGAAATCAAAGGGGGAAGAAAATGCAGATCAAGGCCTAACCGCATTGGCTAGAGCGGTGTGCCCTCGTATGCACCTAAATTCACTGCCTCGTACGCACCCAAGTTCAAATCTCCCTCTCACAAGTAGGTCTAAAGTCCATGACTAAAGAAAGGTGGGGTTACAACGTATCACAAGAAAGGAATGAATAGCTGAGAAGGAAACGAAAGATAAATAGCTAGGGTTCTTGCTAGTAACGGTCCGAATTTCATTTTTTGCGAATTTGTACACAAACAAATCATTTCCCATCTGTCTGCAAAACAAATATAACCTTCTACAGGTAAATCTAAATTCTAAGAATACAAAATGAATAACACAGCTATTAGTTCGGAGGACTTGGGGATGCCTCGACTGAATTATGAGTCCTTCGATCATAATCCGAGGATTGATCTTCCTGAGTTTGCGTTGGCTGCACTTCCGATTTCTTCTTCTCCTTGAGAAACACTTGCCTCGGCATTACCTCTAGCAAGAAACTACCTCCGTTCCACACAGATGCGGAAACCTTGAGTATTTGGAAGACAACGTGCAATTCATACGACAAGAAGATGGGGACTGTGAGTGCCATTGTTGCCACAGTAAATACGGCTTGGAGTAGAATGTACATGAGCAAGCGATTCTGATCCCCAAGCAAACCGCTCAAGCGCCACCAAACGTTGTTTGCTTTCTGTGCCTTCTTTGAGAGCTCCCTGTTGGAAATGAAATCAGAATCAGGGAAAAAGAAAGAGGAGAACCAAAATGCAAGGGATGATGAGGAGAGAGAGGTGGTAAAAACCTGTAAGAAGTCATGACTTCGGGATCTCTCAACAGCCTTTGTCGACGTAAAACATTGACAATGAGAAAATACAAAGCCTGCCAGAGGGTATAAGCAAACAAGGGCACCCAAAAGAGCCATATCCAAAGGTAGGATTTGTCTTCCACGTAAGGCCATGAAGCTCTGCGAGAAGTTCCTTCCGGATGCATGGCTGCAAAAGTTGCTGGATCCCACCATCGAATGGTGAAGAAAACTAACCCTGAAATAAACCTATTGTGTCAAGGGCATGACATTTATGTATATTGATCACTACAGAGTACACAATATAAACTTTTAGGAGAAGCTCGGACATATATTGTACTAAACTCTGATTTGGAGGTTTGATTTGCAGGCCCCAACTGCCGAACTAAAATACATACTTAACCATTCAAAGAGTTTAATACTATTCTATGCTAAAGGCTATCGTTAAATACATTTACTAAGTTGGCCATGACTAAGGCATGATCAACTTATCTGGTTGGATCTACATTTTTAAAATCTATATGAGACCATATATACAACCGCCACAAAAGAAGCTCTCAGATCTCCGATATGTGCAGTTCTGTGCACATGCTACAGCACAAAGGAACTGTTGTAGGCAATTTGAAGCCATGGTATTAATTTTCCAACGAAAAAAGATAAAATTAAATTATTATAAAATTGTTTTAAAGGTACTTCATAAGAACATGTAAGGAAATAATTGACTCACCGGGTAAAAGATGTATGAGGACACTAACAATTTTGTCAAGAGAACTAAAAACCAAGCTACATCGCCAAACAATCAATGCCCACGCTAATGGCCCCTGGTTGCGCATTTGAAAGAATCAACAATTGTACAAGTGAATCGTTACTTCTTCACAAAGCAAAGTAACTAAGGAGTTCTTGCTTACCTCAGCAAATGAGAAGCAAACCATGAAAAACTTTTCGTTCCTTGGATAAAGAAGCAGGTCAACCAAAAATATCGTATTGGCATAGTAGCAAAAGTCCTAGAACATACAAACAAGTACATTACTTCCTCAGTTTTCATCATAATTAATCCAAAGAAAGTAGAAAGTACATAAGCAAAGGATGATAGGACTATGAAGATTTTCTACAAAATATTGAAAAATTTCCACCAAGCTTTCAATTGGACACATTGAATTAGAAGCACCATAAAATTTCTTCTACCATCTATTAGAACATGGAACAAGGGTAACCCGAACACTTGGCCACTATTCTTAATTTCAAACCAAAAGTTGCTTCCTCTCTTATCTCTAACTTTTTATTAAGTGTTTATTCTTCTTTGTCAAGGTAGGTTAGATAATAATAAAGAGGAAGAACAAAATCAGTTAGAACACAACCAAAATTTTTCCCACTAAACTTCATTATCTTTGAAGCCCCTATCAAGTCGAAAGATGCACTGCAGATGGCAAAACCACCCCGTATGATTTAAATGTTTTCCACGCATGGTTATCACTATCGTCCAATGTCTACGACCAATATCCTATTCAAATGCAGTAACAATTTATTAACAGACTTTAAATCACTACTAGAGGTCCAGCGCTCAAACTCCCATTGCATAGAAAACAATCCGATACATTAATTGCATAAACGAATGCACTTGAAGAAATCAACAAGAAATAGCAAAGCTTACCAAAAGATAGTAATGCCATTTCTTGAACCGATAGTATATCCAACGAAGCGGAACAAAGATGAAATAGAACAAACAATAAACATATCGGGTATCTTGTGGTCCTGTTAAAGACAAAAATATAAGAAACAAAAACACAATATAATTGCTTTTCTCAAAACAGCAATTACTACAACCATCTGATTAATCATGAAACCTTACTTGCTCCTAATAGGAAGCAAAATCCACCGAAACCGAGAACCCCCACAAGATGCGTCACCTAAGCACGAAAAAACAACATATATCATAAGTTGCCAATACAAAAACTAACAAACCCAATACATTCACTTCACACAATGACACAAAAATAATCCATGGCAATCAAAACAATCACATGAAATTGATTACTTTTGCATAAAAATTGAAGTCCTTACCTTGTTGATGAACTTTTCATGTTCTTCGGCTTGTTTGGCGATCTTCACAGCCTGCTTTGAGAGGATCTCTCTGGTCTGAACCGCTTGTTTCGACAAAATCTCTTTGGTTTGAGCAACTTTCTGGAAAACCAAGCATTCCCAAATCAATAAAAACCAAAAATAAACACAACCCATAATTCAAAACGAATCAAAATTACGATTTTTGCAACAAAAAGCAAAAAAGGAAACGAATTTGGTTGTACCTTTGATCGATCTTTCAACCCTTGCCTCACTGCTTGGTGAAACGAATCCCCATTTGTTTCCTCCATTGGGTCGTCGCCGCTGGACATTTTTTGCTATTGAGACACAGAGTCACAGAGGTAAGGAGGGGAGAGAGAGAGAAGGGGAGGGAAAGAAGGAAGGTGGTGCTTGAGAACAACATAAAAATCTGTTAAAAGCTTTTCTTAAAGGGAAGGGTACTTATTTATTTATAGAAGATGTTCCATCATCAACTTAATTTTTCACTTTATTTCTTTTATTTTTTAGTACTACTTATAAATTACGTGATGTTATTAATTTACGTGAAATAATTAACGTGTTTTTAATGTGTGACATATCTTATCTAACTCAATAATATATCTAATCCAACTTAAAAAGCAACCTATGGTATACATAGTGACTCGATTTACCAATGAAATCAAAGAATTGAATATACAAAATTCAGAAAAGTTAAAAGGAAAATAATGGGAGTTGTTATTGGGGTATTAAACTTTTTTGCACTCAAAATATATAAAAATATCGTATGTCACTTAATAGTTAGTACAATGATCTAATAATATTATTCTTTACTTGTAAGTGAAAAGTTTTATATTCGATTCTCGCAAAAAAATGAATTTGAATCAACTTATTATCATTAGCCTCTTGTAAGATTTAGACCACTTTTTACCTTTTATAGTAGATAATATTGAAAGTATAAAAAATATATAAATATAAATGAGAAAATACATTTAAGAGGAGTATGACTTTAATAGCTACAAAATAATTATGTTTTAGTGGATGTAATATCAAAATCAGAATCTTTCGAAAAACATTAAAAATCAGAAATGATGGTTTTCTTTTCTCTTTTTCCTTGTCAAAAGAAATGATTATTTTTCTGCTAAAAGTTAACTAGAAAATTATTAATTTTTTGCTTGAAATTAACTAAATGTTGTAGATAAAATATAACATGTGTTAAATGTGATTGTGTAAATCCTAGGTAGATATGGATTAGGATATTCCGTTCTGTAAGGGATTAGTATCCTATTGTACTTGTACTTCTATTACTATAAATAAAGGCACCTGGTATGTGGAATATATGAATTACATATTCCACATACACTACAGTTTCACCAAATTCTCTTTATTCTTCTCTTGCCGCACCCTTCACTAAAATCTGTCCACAACACTAAAAAAATTATTATTGACATTTTAAAATTTGTTTATTGTTTTTAGTTGCCAATCAGATATTTGGTAAATAAGCTAAGGATATTTGGGGAAATGTGCTTTTTCTTGACGAATTATGCATGGTGCGAAATTGAAGTCCCGCCACGTGTAGGTTACGTGGTCCAAAGGGTCTAGGATGACGAAAGCATCCGCATACGTGGCGTAGGATGGTGGTAACTTGACTGGTGACAAAAGTTCGCAGAGTGCTGGGGGGCTAGTGGGCCGAGTGCGTTCCTCAAGAAAACCGGTGCAATTAAAAACATTTCTGCAAGAGGATTAAGGCATGGGCTTCTATCAAACCCAAAAATAGAAATATGCTCACATTTTCGTATCAAATTTTAACGGTAAGTATGGGACGTATTGTTAAATGATTTAAGATTCATTTGAGTCCTACTGCAAATTAGTTTTAGACCATTCAATGGTCATACCATTGAATGGTACGTACCACCCAAAATTTTTCCCACATTTTCCAATCAAATATCCATTGAAAACGTCTACCATATAGCAAGAGTATATTGCTACAGTGATGTCCCGTGTTAAAATAAAAATATGTAAATTTTTAACTATATGTCATTATTTTATTGGCACAAAGTACCATATGATTGTATTTTCTACACACAAGCTAAGTTATTTAAATGGTTTTAAATTTTAACGGAAAAAAATAATATGCTACACATGAGTCATGAGTTAATTCATGGTTGAGTGATGTCTGCCTGATAACATGGGTGGATGTCAAACGTTGATACATTATGAGATCATGTAACAAATTTTGTAGTATATGAAGAGTTAATAATAATTCAGGTGCATGTGAGTGACTGTTTTTAGTCTCTACCACAATAATAATGGTATTTACAAAATTTTCCCCTAACAATATCATGATTTTGATAGTCATCACCTAGCCTTCCACACTCCTCATGTAAGTGGAAATATGAGATCAAAAGTTCGTGCATTTTAACACTTTCTCATTTGTGAAAATAAACTCATCTAATATGCTCTTAGACCTCTAAAAGTGGGGACTGACTACAGTGCTCGCAAGCATTGAATACTCACACCGATCTCACCCTTCTTCCCCCCCTCTCTCCTCTCTCCTCCCTTCTTTTAATGGTGAGATCGGTGTGAGCATTCAATGCTTGCGAGCATTGTAGCCTACTCCCTAAAAGTGAATGCTCAAAAGTTTCAAAACTTATTGAGATTTGAGACTCCTTTGTACTCAATGTTTTATCTTTAAGTCTTAATTGAAGTGCAAATGGTTAAAAATAGAGTGCCAAAATCGCTATCCACGTCAAATTGTTCCATCGAGAACAAATTAAAAATAGTTAAATGACACTTGGGTATTAAAATGAGGAAAATAAAAAAGGAGCAATAATTGCATAATGAGATAAACAGATAGATCTCACAGGTTGGAGCGTCATTTTAAAATTTGTAATTGGGTGGGTCTTTGCTGTGTTCTCCTGATATTTGAATAATTGAGTTTCTAATAATCACAACAATGTGTATGTCAAACAATTGCTTTTATTTATTTATTTATAATTTTCTCTGGTTAGCAAAGGAGCTTAAGGCCCAAGAAGAAAAACAGAAAACTACAATAAAATGTCATGACGTCAAATATTTAAAAATGGTCTATGATATATTGATAGTAATTTTTAATTAAAAATTGACAATTTTTCCTGTCCAAACATGGTCTCCAATTTTCAGCATCTTGTGCACTAAGGTTGTTTAAAAGGAGATGCTATATATATAGAGAAAGACTTGACTCCTTAAAAATTAAGGATGAACTCTTCTTTAAAATACGTCGTGACCTATTCACATAATTTCGTGTTTATGGTCGGAATCATTCATATTGTATATCATTATGTAAAAATCATCTCTACCAAAAATAAATTAAAACTAAGATCGTTTAATCATCAAACTATATAAAAATAGATGGACGGATTCAATAAAGTCATTATGAACCGTCTATTTATTTTTTACAATTGATTGACTAAACGATCTTAGTTTTAATTAATTTTTTACAGAGTTGATCTTTACAAAGTAATTTATAATATGAACGATTTTGATCATAAACACGAAGTTTTATAAATAAGTTACGAAGTATTTTGAGGAGAAACTCCTCCTCAACTTGAAGGAGCAATCTCAACACATTTTATAGATCTTGTGATGTGATTCTCGATGGGGCTTGTTGGGAATATCCGAAAGGTTTGTAAATGATTTAAAGTATATTGGTGAGATCACAAGAAAATGCTAGAGAAGAAATTGACATTAAATAAAGACAGCATAATTTATGCTATGTGTTTCTTATACGATTAGAAGAAGTGCACGAAACCCTAAAGTCTCAAGCGTTTGATTTCGTCCAATGTAACCAAAGAAAAAAAGGAGATATAAACCACATAATTTAACATGTCTACTTATTTAAAATGACGAAAATTATGAATAAAAAAGTAAGATTTCATGAAGAGAATGAATGAAAATAAAGTAAAACATTCTTCTATAATCAATCGAATATATGGTTTTTAGGTGTTTAGATTGGAGGTCACATATTTTTTTATTTCAAGTGTTAGTAACGTTGACAAAGTTAGGAATTATAATCACTCCAACATCTAAGACATTAATAAACACTGAAAAAAATCATCAGTCGAAATATTCAAATTCTCGTTTCAAGTAAATAAAGGTGCAATAGCAATATGTATGAAAACTTGCAAACATATATAAGGCCTTTTGGTCGTTCCCTTGCCATTTAGCTTAGTGAAGTATCCATTGACCAAAAAGTAGTAGTTTGCCAAACCATGTGAATGGTTATGGAAGCAAAGTATATCTTAATCTAAAAGAAGAAAAAAGCAGTATTATTTTTAGAAAACCAAACGTGACAACTAAAGCCTGGTTTCCCCTTCATGTACCCTTTTTTCTTATTGAAGACAAAATATTTATTTTGGGTTAATTACACTGGTGTCCACAAAAACCTTTTATTAGGTAGTTGAGGAAAGTGATCAAAATTAATAAAAACTAGGACCCCCACAAGGAGGAAGAATTCATAACTTTTTCTCCTTTATGTATACATATGCTTATTTTTTTACTTTTAGAATGAAATTAATCAATGGGAAAACAAGAAAATAAACAAGAGTTCCAAAAAAAAAAAGAGACGTGCGATTATGTAATGACTGCTCGCATGTTTACTTATTTGGAATGAAACCCTTTAGTTGATTTGATTCCTTATTTTCCAAGTATTGGATTACAAATCTTAATGTGGAACCCAAAATTTTAAATTTCATACGTGTTACTAAATGTTACAGCCCGTTTCGAAAATTAGAATTATTTTATTTCCGGAAGTGGGAAATGACGAAAATGCCCTTGGTTGACCTTTCGGTTGACTTTTGCGTCGTAACTCGTACGACCCTTCCCTTTGTAGTTTCTTGTCGTGCTCGTCGTTACGAACGCGTGGACGCGAGCGGGACGTCGTTCGGAGTCCGAACGAATATTTTACGGGCGTTGGATTACCGACATTTTTCCGTAATTCAATTTTTGGACTGTTTTGGTTGTTGAGCCGGGGCCCAATTTTTCTGTTGGCCCATGTGGCCTTGTCCCCTGTCTGTTGACTCTTTGTCCCTCACTCTCTCCCGTGCTCTCTGTCTGCAAACAAACAAAACCTCTCCATCTCTCTCCCTCACCGATCTCTCTTTCTCCCCGAGCTCACACCCAGCCAAACCTTGGCCAACCATCCACCCAAACTACTTGAACTGAGCCCTGTTGAGCTCGACCTTGAACCCAGCAGCCACTGCAAACCTTGCAAACCCAAGAGCCAATTTTACAGAATTTTCCGACGAACCCCGAAAATTTTCCTCGGTGAGTTCTCGGTGAAACCGAGTTCGAAACACCTCAAACTGATCACCACTCAGTTCCTGGAAGTCCCAGGGACCTCGCTCAAGCCTTGGGTGGCGGTGTTTGGCCGAGAATCGACGAAACCGAATCGGCCAGTTTTGCACCGTGGACTTTCTTTCATTTTTAGACCACTTCTGGCCAGTTTTTGGCCCCCAAAACGGTAAATTATTATTCTCCTTGTTCCTAGCTTCATTTTGGTACTTGAATCGTGCAATTTGGCCTTGAAATGAAGAAGTTATGAAGCTTTGAAAATTACCCAGAAATTCCGGCGACCGAAAAATCGGCAGGGGTGATCGGCGTTGATGTTAGCAAACCGGTCCAGACCGGCCCGGGTGACGTCAGCAAACCGGTTCAGACCGGCGCTGACGTCAGCAACCGGCTCAGGTCGCGCTGACGTCAGCGTTGATCGGCTCAGCTGACTCGCGCGTGGAGCCGCGGCTTCCAGCGTTTGAGCTGCGCGTGGGAGCGCGTGGAGCCTCCTTTTTCAATTTCGTCTTCGCGAGGCGACTTGTGACGACGCGTACTACCTAGGGGCAGTACATATGATATTTTTTGAGGTGTTTTGGACCTCCTGGTTGAGCAAACAAGGGATAGGTGTAATTAATTAGTTAATTAGTAACCTTTATGAGTTTAATCATTATTACGGTGATATCTCATATAGGTGAGACTTATCTAGAGGATTACCGGGGCTACCTAGGACAGGGGGGCTACGATCCAGCTACCTACAAGTGAGTGAGTGGGTCTTTGTTTTGATAAATGTATATATACATATGGTTTTTTCAATGCTTTCTCCAAACTTTAGCATAACTCATATCATATACGTTTGTTGGAGGTAGAACATTCGTATTATACTGCCATACATGTTTTCATACTGTTGCTCATCAGTAGATGTATAACACCCCAGGTATTAGTACTCAGTCTTGTGGCCAGGACTAGCCTTGACGTTTGGAGTAGTCACTACCAGTACCGCTACGCAGCTTTGGATCCATTGTAGGTACTAGCCTGTTCTAGGTTGCACTAGGCAACTCGAACTTGTGTGACGCACTTTGTGCACAGCGCTTAGCGTTAGACTCGCGTCATTGTAGTACTCAGCGTATTACTTTTATACCTAGCCTGTTCCTCGTGGTTTAGCCACTTGGACTTGTGTGTTTACATATGGGTGAGCATGTCAGTAAATCATTATCGGGGAGTACCCGTATATTTTTATTATAGTATTTTGAGGTTCATGCCTGAGGGTGGTTAGTAGACTTTTGAAAACAACGGTTTTATCAAACTTTGCTTTTTGACCCACTCACCGTTTTATGTTTTGCGCCCCTCCAGGATTAGTTGGCTTGGAGCTTCTGACGTCGAGACGCGGTGGTATGACAATGTAGGGGTTCTCTACTCTTGTAATTATTTTGTATCCGCTGCTCAGTTCGCAACTCATTATTTTATTACTATTCTTCCGCCCGCACACTCCGTGCACTCTGACCCTTATTTAATTCAATTTTCCTTAATTATTCTTAAATCTTTCTAAATGGCTTTCGTCACCTAACACGTGTCGGCCAGCACTTCCCGACACCTGGCGTGTCCGTGATCGGGATGTGTCACTAAATATAAAAGAAATCACGAATTAGAATAATTTAAATACACATGTTTTAGAAAACAAAATGAAATCAAGAACCGAAATAGTTCATGTACTCGTTCCTCGTGAATAAACATGTCATATAATATAATCGACCCTCAAATTTTAAGTTGGTCTTAGTAAACTAAGTTACAATTACACACCAAAATGAACCACAAAGAAAAACAACAAAAAGAAACAGAAAAAGAAAGAAGGACCAGTTAAAAAGATACAGAAAGTATAGGGTCAGTAATTAAATACAATCAAACTGCGGGTTCTCTTCTAAATTACATACTCTTTTTGTTTTTTTGTTTTTTGTTTTCAAAAAATTTGTTTTCTTTTTTGTTTGAAAGAGGCAGCGGCAATTCAAACACAGAGAGAGAGAGAGACTCACAGAGACAGAGAGAGAGAGAGAGAGAGAGAGAGAGAGAGAGAGTGACAGAGAGTTTTGGCGACAGAAACGCTGGCTCAGAAACCTCCGAAACTCTCTCTTTCTTTTGGATTTTGGATTTCGTTCCCTCCTCCTCTTTAAATTCAAAATCTTCAACACTTTTTCCCCCAAATTCCAGCTCGGAATTTCAAGCAGCGACTTGAATCGTGCAATTTAGGGTTTTGGTTCTCGATTCATCAGCAAGCTTCTGTTTCCCAGCCAGCTGAATTCGGTAAGCTTCACTTTTCATTAATTTCTAAAATTTCGATTCAATTTTCATTTTTTCGCAATTTCTGTGAGAAAATAGGATTGCCCAATTAATTGAATTCTCAAAATTGGTTCCTTTAGGTGAATTTGAAGAATTGGGTTTTGCTTAATTTGATTGGAAATTTGTGTGGAAAAAAAAAGTAAACGATGTTGTCAAATTTGGAAGGTGGGAAGAAGAGGGGCGGAGATTCCGGTAATCGGAAATTGTTGAATGAGATTGAGAGTATAAGCAGGGCCTTATATGTAGACAAAAAACCCTCTAAGAGTTCAATTCCGGCGGGGGGTAACCCGTCAATGTCTCTAGGGAGGAACCGTTTACCTGACCCGAAATCGAAGAATAAGTCTGGTGGTGAAAACTTGTTAAACAAAGAGAAGAGGTCCTTTTGGAATTGGAAGCCCTTGAAGGCGATTACCCATATCCGAAACCGGAGGTTTAACTGCTGCTTTTCTCTTCAAGTCCATTCCATTGAAGGGTTGCCCTCCACTTTGAATGAAATTAGTCTATGTGTACATTGGAAGAGGCGGGATGGGATTTTCGTTACCAATCCAGTGAAGGTTGTTCAAGGGACGGCAAAATTTGAGGAGAAGTTGGCTCACACATGCTCAGTATATGGTAGTAGGAGTGGACCCCACCATTCGGCAAAGTATGAGGCGAAGCATTTTTTGCTATATGCTTCTGTGTTTGGTGCACCTGAACTTGATTTGGGGAAGCATAGGATTGACCTCACGAGGCTACTTCCTCTGACGTTGGAGGAGTTAGAGGAGGAGAAAAGCTCAGGGAACTGGACGACGAGTTTCAAATTATCAGGAAAGGCTAAAGGTGGTTCATTGAATGTTAGTTTTGGGTACACAGTGCTTGAAGATAATCCCAGTGCAACAGGAAATAGCCAGAATGTTTCTGAGGCATTGACTTCGGGACAGAAAAACTCAAGTATTAGGCGTGCTGAAACTCTTCCTAATCAGCAGTCACGGGCCTCATCTCAATCCGTAGAGGGCATAAAGGATCTTCATGAGGTTTTGCCAGTATCAAGGTCCGAACTTTCTAGTTCGGTGAATACACTTTATCAGAAATTTGATGAAGAGGAGAAGTCAGATACTCCAGTTGACAAGCATCTTGATCCCATGAAAACGAGTTCTTTCCCATCACTTGATTCTGGTAAAGAAGTAGAAAATGAGTGTGAAGACAGTGAATTTTCTGTATTTGAACAGGGCATAGAATTACCATCAAAGGAACTGGCGGAATCAAAAGTTGTTACACAGGCTGTTGATGCTTCTCCAGCAGAAAGCCATTTTTCTGAAATCACCACTGGTGTACAGGTAGCAGTTGAAGATGAAGCTGAGCTCAAATCCCAGGCTGAGGAAAAGGGTCGTACCAATGACCTTGTGGTAAGTGAGTCCACTTCCAACAGGGATGCCTTATGCACCAAAGAATCACTCATGAAAGAGCTAGAGTCTGCTTTAAGTATTGTATCCGATTTGGAGAGAGCAGCACTAGAATCTTCTCCTGAAGACCAAAGATGTAATGTGGAAGGTACATTAGATTCCAAAATGAATATGATGGGGAGGTCGCAGAGCTTGGATGATGTTACAGAATCTGTTGCAAATGAGTTCTTGAACATGCTAGGGATAGAGCATAGTCCATTTTCATTGAGTTCTGAGAGTGATCCCGAGTCTCCAAGAGAGCGTCTGCTAAGACAATTTGAGAAGGAAGCCCTGGCTGGAGGTTGTTCTTTGTTTGATTTTGATGCAGGCATCAGTGACCAAACAGACTATGGCTACACGCCGTCAACTGAGTCTGGTTGGGAGAACTTATCAGATAATTTTGATTTCTCGTCTGTCATTCAGGCTGCAGAGGAAGAGCATCAGATAGCAGCTCAGGCAGTAAAAAGTAAAGCAAAAGCCAAAATGTTGGAGGACTTGGAGACAGAAGCATTAATGCGGGAGTGGGGCTTAAATGAGACGGCCTTTCAGCACTCTCCACCAAAAAGTTGTGCTAGTTTTGGAAGTTCAATGGATTTGCCTGTTGAAGAACCTTTTGAATTGCCTCCTCTTGGAGATGGGTTAGGTCCTTTTCTTCAGACAAAGAATGGAGGGTTTGTGCGGTCCATGAATCCCTCACTTTTCAGCGAGGCCAAAAGTGGTGGGAACTTGATCATGCAGGTTTCTAGTCCAGTTGTGGTACCGGCAGAAATGGGTTCTGGGGTAATGGAGATATTGCAGCATTTGGCATCAGTAGGAATTGAAAAGCTTTCTATGCAGGCAAATAAGTTAATGCCCTTGGAAGATATCACTGGAAAGACAATGGAACAAGTAGCATGGGAAGCTGCGCCTGCTTTGGAAGGACCTCAGAGGTTTGTGCGTCTTGTTTTTACACTGGATTTTGAAGTTTGAAGTCCAATACTTCCTTTACATCTTTGTTGAGTTGTTAACTTTATTGCATGTCGTTATTGTTGCAGGGAATTCGTGGCGCAGCATGAATCAGTTGGGCAACATACATCCGATGGGCTAACAAGAGCTAAAGGAATTTCATCTGGGCGTAAGTCTAATAAGTTAAGTTCGAGTGCACCTGGCAATGAGATGGGCTTAGAATATGTCTCTCTAGAAGATCTTGCTCCTTTAGCCATGGATAAAATTGAAGCACTCTCAATTGAGGGGTTGAGAATACAAGCCGGGATGTCTGATGCTGATGCACCTTCAAGCATCAGCGCACAGTCTGTTGCGGAAATCTCAGCTCTCCAGGGCAAGGGTGTCAACGTTGGGGAATCCCTTGGTTTGGAAGGAGCTGCTGGGATGCAGTTGTTAGACATAAAAGACAGTGGCAATGATGTCGACGGATTAATGGGCCTCTCATTAACTCTTGATGAATGGTTGAAACTTGATTCCGGTGAAATTGATGATGGTGATCATATTAGTGAACGGACTTCTCAAATCCTTGCGGCTCATCATGCAAACTCTTTGGACATGATTCGCGGAGGGTCAAAGGGAGAGAGAAGGCGTGGCAAAGGAGCTAAAAAGTGTGGCTTGTTGGGGAACAATTTCACAGTAGCACTGATGGTGCAACTTCGTGATCCACTACGAAACTATGAGCCTGTTGGGGCACCGATGCTTTCTCTTATTCAAGTAGAGAGAGTGTTTCTCCCACCGAAGCCGAGAATATACATCTCGGTCTCAGAACTGAGGAAGAATAATGAAGAGAATGAAGAGTCTGAGTCAGTGGGTAAGGAAGAAATAAAGGAGGAGATGAAAGATGAAAAATTGGCCGAAGTGGAAGCTATTCCTCAGTTTAGAATCACTGAAGTCCATGTTGCAGGTCTGAAAACCGAGCCGGATAAAAAGAAGCCATGGGGTACTGCGAACCAGAAACAGTCCGGTTCCCGCTGGTTGCTTGCTAATGGAATGGGGAAAAGCAATAAGCATCCGTTTATGAAGTCAAAAGCTGCTCCAAAATCTTCTGGTCCAGCAACGACAAAGGTGCAGCCTGGTGATACCTTGTGGAGCATCTCAGCACGCGTTCATGGTACTGGAGAAAAATGGAAGGAATTGGCGGCACTAAATCCACATATAAGGAACCCCAACGTTATTTTTCCGAATGAAACTCTCAGATTAAGCTGAGTGGTTGGTGAATCTCAAGGTGAATTTCAAATTTCGAATCGGGTAGTGCTTTTGACCTTGTCATTATGCAGCTGGGTTGTCAACGAATCCTTATAAACAGGGCGTTCCCTGATGGGTGTGCTTGTGAGGTTCTTTCGTGTAGTCACTTGAACATAGTCGATCGATAGGCAAAGATGAGATGAAAGGGAAAGGGTGTTCTTTCGTGTTGTATCGTCGTCTCTCTGTTGTAAATCCATGTTATGTAAGTATAGGCCTGCAAGCATTGTAATGTATGCCCATCTGAAGGCGCTGTGTTCGATTCACGGCCTCCGGCAGGTGATATTTGTGTACGAAAATGTCGTAGCTGTTCTTCGACCTTACTTGTAGAAATGTTCAGAGCTTTCCAATGCTGTTTTTGGTGTGCACTTGTTGGATTGTTTTGAGGGATATGAACAGAAGTTTTGATCATCGTGATTTTTTATTTATATTTTCAGTTTACAATCCTCTTTCACTCAATTGTCCATTGATGCACAATTGGATCATTACTCTAATTTACGAGGAGGATGATTTGAACTTGTGTGCAAGGGTTCAAGACCCGACGAAGGAAGGCCAAAACAAGTTTTTAGTCCATGCACCTTCGTCCATGTATGTTCAATAGCATGGAATTTGGTCTATGTAGTTTGGCAAATTTTCCAATAGACGACGTCCTTCAACTTATGTTTATTTCTATAAAACTACAAAGACGAAATGCAACCGAAAGAAAATTATATGGACGAAAGTGAAAATCTGATAAATTACGGGGACTGGTCTTGAAATTTAGCCAAGGAGGAAATACTTCCCTACGGGGCAACATGTGTTTAGGCATATGTTCTTAAATGATACAGCCAGAAGGAAGTGGCAAGACACAAGATTCTTGGTGTTGTTGACCAAGTCCCAGGTCAGCTATATCCACATGGAGAGATTTTCACATTTCACCAATTTATCGTCTATTACATGTAATAATGCATTTTTGAATCCGTATCAAGTATTTAGTCGACGATGACGTCAAATTTAGATTGCATGAAAGAAACATAACCCTGATATATTCGTACTAGCATAAGAGTTTTAAATCCATTTGTTTCAAGAAATAAACTTCGGTACAACAGTTTGACCAAGGCAACTCTCACATTGGGTCGAACCAGCTTAAAATCGACTGAATCAAAATAAAAAGTCCCATACTTTGGTGAAAAGTGCCCTAAGAATTACACTCTTGCATGGTATTTCTTTATTAAACAGAACACAGCCGGATAAAAAAGGGAGGAAACGGAAGAAAATAATGAGAGCTATAAACCAAAATAATTACTGTCATTTCATTGATTTCTTTTAATAAACACAAAATTGTATGTAAAAATACAAAAAACAGAAATTACACAAATCACAGTCAAATCAAAGCTCAAGAACTCCTTTCCAACCAAACATTCCATAAGATAGCCAAAACCCTACATCTCCAAAGAATATCATCTTCTCTATTTCCCTCAAAATTTACGAGGATGGAAGATAGAACACAAACACAGAACAGCATGCCATCTCCGAGCCGCGAGGATTCGTGACCTGCACAATTTGAAAGGCTGCATACAATGTACTGCTATTAACAGAGGAATGGATGTACAACAACGGCGAGTTTACCCCTCCAACACAAATCATCAGATAAGAAAGGCTTCAACTACAATATCTTCATCCAAATTTGGTGCTAGAAAACAGACCTTCAAGCGTCCGATCATATATTTCATAGAGCTCTGGACCAAAACTTTCTCGGATGCTAGTTTGACACCCCATATCAGAACCAGATACCACGCCTGGATTAATGAATTTAGCGTTACAACACATCCGCAATACTGCAATGACGAGTTGTGTGTTGTGAAGCCATAAAAAAGTGAGAGTTGTTCGCTTTAATCCTCGGTTCTCACCTCTTCAAGTTCACCGTCAACGTTGGATGGCTCTACATCTTTTGGCTTAATATAACCATACTTTCTGAGGATCCATAGATTCATACGAATAGCATTGCCAAAGAAAACAACCAGCATTAACGTCAACCATGTCAAAACCGATATCTCAGTTACCTTACGTAACAGGATTTGCACATGTTCGTCATTAGGTGACATGTGACGGAGAGTGATGAAATAAGTTACTACTAGTGTTGTGACGGCAACCCACATGATGACCATTTGTATCCACATCCACCTCCTCCGTTTGATAGGTAGCCCGCTGACGAGCAGAAGAATTATGCTGAGGGATGTGAGGAAAGAGATTGTGTTAAAAATCATGAATAGACCATACTCTTTTCCCTGCTTATATGCCATGATAGATGTTCCTACGGTGTGAGGATTGTCCACAGGGTTGCCATTTTCATCGACTTGCAGGTCATCCTGCCAAACACCTCCTGGCGGGGTTAGTGCAGCTTGGAAGGCAACAGTTGCAAGGAGAGATGCCACCACCATTAATGAACTTCTCTTCCTACCAAGCCAATCAGTAGGCTTCTTGTTCCCAGCCGGTTTCATAGACTCACTCACTTTCGAGGACAGTGCTGAGCCTCGATGTCTTAATATCTGACGTTCTTTAGTTGGAGCGCGAACCCAGTCGTGCGCAATGTTACGTACATCCTTTGCACTTTGAGCCCCAGCACCTCGAAGAGAATCCTCAATCTCCATATCCCTCAAATCTCTAGGACTCTGCATCAGAATGTCTAAAGCCGTAGCGCTGTTTGCATTCAACGCATTCACATTCACTTCGGTTTTAAAAAGCAAGAATTTGATCATCTGCACAAATTCAAACACCCTTTTGTAAAGAAAAATGCAACTAACCATACAAATTCAGTCCCTTTTAAGAGATGTATAATCATGTACAGTAAGTATTTATCAAACGCTCACCGGTAGGAAAAGGTACAAATCCATCTAAATTAATAAGCCAATTTCTAAACTTTATTAGTATCAGTAGTTTCTGAATGCTACATGTTAATGTTTCTGATATGAGCTCTAGTTGAAAATTAAATGCCTTTTGCCTTGGTATGATTGGAATGAATACGTTTCCGTCATGACTAATTCACGTTCTACCTTCAACCTAGACAAGATTTGGAATTCGACATCCATTTCTTGCATCGACAGACATTGAACCTAATGAATTATTCAATCCAGACACCGAACGAGGCCTAAAGTATCTTCTTAATATCAGTAGCGCTTGAGCGTTAACCAGTTAGTAAGTTAATACGATTTAGCATTGCGTACCTCAATTTGCTTCTTGGCCACGGCAATATGCAAAACGGTGTTACCATCACAATCCTTCCAATTCACAAACTCATCATCTTTCCCAACTGCCTCAACCAAAACCTTCAACCCCTCCAACCGATTACACCCAACGCACAAGTGCAGCGCCGTCTCGCCTCGGTCCGTCAACGCCCGAGTCGACTCACTCCCAACTCGGACCAGCTCACCCACCACCTTGACCCGCCCCTTGGCGGCCGCCACGTGGAGCGCCGTCCTCCCGTCTCCGTTCCTCACAGCACACGCCCCCGGATCCGCCAGAACCAGCTCTTTCACAATCTCCGCGTGCCCTTTCGCCGCCGCCACGTGGAGAGGCGTCGACCCTCGCGCGTCCAGCTCGGAGGCCAACTCGGGGTTGCGACTCAGTAACTCGGTAACAAAACCCAAATGACCCAGCATTGAAGCTACGTGAAGCGGCGTCTCGGAGACGCAGGAGACTAAAGCTCTGTCGAGAACAAGTGGGTCCTCTGCGATCAGATCTTTAAGCGCCGCCGTGTCTCCCTCCATGGCTGCATCCAGAAGCTTCTTCTCCATCTTCTCCGCTGGTTTTTCTCTTCTGGGTCAGCTGAAAAGTCGTCAAGCTTCAAGCTTTTGCAGCCATGGAGTCGTATAATAATATTAAGATTTCAAGGGATGTGGTAGTGTGAAAGGCACTGCCGAATAAATTAAAAAATGAAAACCCAAAAACAAAAATTAATATGTTTGCCTACAGAAATTGACCAATCAAATTAAAGTTCAAATTTGATTAGTGTTTTAAAGAGAAGCCTTGCTTTGGTCAAACGTTTTTAGGTGGGGTGGGAGGGCATTTGGGACCCTTTTGGAATGGAAGCTTCCATTTTGGTGTTTGTGTGAGTTTTTCTTGCCACACTGGCAACAAGACGACTTGACTTAGATTTTTTATGGTTAGTTTTCGGTCATTAAATTTTTGATCAAAAATTTTACAGTCAAAATTTCAATGTACAAGGCAGATATATTGTAATCTGTTTATATATAAAGGTCTACATTTGCCACGTCAGCAAAAAATGGGCTTTTGTATTTATTACGTCATCATTTAATAAAGAAATTAACAAATTTTCTAACAGTTGTATGATTTTGGTAACAAAAAAGAAGTCGTTGTATGAAATTAAAAAATTAGAAGATGTTGTGAAAAAAGGCTAAAAGTTTAGAAAATCTTTGTAATTTACCCATTAATCAATGATTTAACAAACTAAATTGTTCTTTTACTCAAGCATGCATTGCAATTGTATTACGCTTATAACTATGTGATTGAAAAAATTCTCCTCTATCCGTTGCCGGTGGAGGACGGTAATTGATATCATTATCAAAGAATTAAAGGAGTACTAAAGAAACGATATTGACGCAAATGATATACACAGTATTCTCATAAAAAATAAAAAAAAGATATGTATATATGTATGAACAAAGCTTACAACCACGACTTATTACTTTAATAAAAATCATATTAGCTTACAAGCACTAGTTATTGCTAAAGCATTAATTCATAAATCCAAAAAAACAAGAGAAGTCTCATCCACACAGATGACGATTTCAATCCAAAATAAAAACACAGTTGACAAAATCAGACCCTATTATCCTATCAAAAAGTTGCAGTTCTAGATTTTCTTTACATTTGGAAGGACTCCTCGAACCAAATCAATTCACTCTCAAGGGAGACCCCATAAATTGCCAACCGATGTGCAACATTATTAGCTTACCTGTTGACACAAATCAACCTCAATCACTTTTCTGAATAACGTTCACAACGTATAATGCATCACCTTTTATTTGCACATGAGAGAACCCTAGCGATGAAGCCAGATCAGCCACAACTTCAACGAGAATCGGAGAAGCATCTTGTGAGATTGGACTTGCTAGGCTGCTATCACTACAAGAAAAATAGGCAACAACAACAGAGCAAGCGTGACTGTTGCTGGGATAGCTATTGCTAAAAGCGTGACAACGGTCAACTTTTGGGCACGTTTTTTGACTTGTTATCATCATCTTTACTTATTCCATACATAGACACCTAGCATGCATTAGTTGCAATTTTATCCATGCATAAGATTAATTCTCATCTTAATTAGGGTAGCCGCCAAGCCATCCAATGACTAATTGTTGTCGTCATATTTTTACTTAGGAACTAAGATTCATTCTCATCATAGGGTACCATGCATTAGTTGCAATTTTATGCATTAGTCGATTCACAATAAGCTTTTCCAACCTGCAGTTGAAGAATGCCAAAATAATCGATTATATTCAAGTATTAAAATTTGTAGGGGCAAAAACTTTCAAGGGAGCAGCTGCAAGGAATTTGAGCTGGTGAACATCAAACTATTGAAAACCATAGGTTTAGGTATCGAAAAATCACGTAAGGCTGTACTAAGTGTAACAAGAGATATAGAAGCATTAAATCTGGTCTGCATGGACGAACAAGCTGCGTCTGCCATCTGAAGACCAAGCAGAGTCAACTGGCCGAGTTCATGATCTAAAGCCCCTAGTGCAAGCAACTGCTCCAAGGGTTGTGCCAAAGCATCGGGAGCTGGAGGGTCCAAGGAATCAAATTCAAATTTGTCGAAAAAGCCGAGGCGCTGAAGCACAAGAACAACATTTGTGAGATCGGCAGTCCTTTGTACTACTGGTACTAGGTTATCGGGGAAAAGATACTCTTAATCGTTTTCAGTATACAGACGGAAGCACTTGGTTCGAGCTCGAATTTCCGTCTGCATTGCGGATGCCTTTCAGATGGGAGTCACTTTGCAAAGTCCACAATCAATGACATATCCCAAGTTGTTTGTGAAACTCAAGACCAGCGGCAAATAAGTTTCCGCTATGCAGCTTGCAAGCACCACCTTCCTAGCGCTAGAACAAGTACTTAGGTCCTCGTTCTTCAATTCATCAAGGGTAAATTACAAAATACCCCCTCAACTTTTAGTCATTTTTCAATATCATACAACATTTTCTAAATTTTTCAATTTCATACAACGGCTTCCTTTTTTCTTACCAAAATCCTACAACCGTTAAAAAATCTGTTAGTTTCTCCGTTAAATGATGAGTTTGTTGAGTCCGTTGATCAAGTAATCTCTGATGCACTGTTTGGATTTGTTCTTGATCAGGGAGTAAGACCAATATGTCTCCTCCTTCCGGTGGCTCTCTCCTCTGAATTTCTAGTGTCATGACAACTGCTGCGTATAAGTAATCCCGATCACCAAAAGGTCCAATGACTGGTGGTTCTTCTGCTTCTTCCGCTTCCATGATCCTGTCCTGCTACTCTTCCGCTTCTTCGGCTTCCATGCTCCTGTCCTGCTGCTCTTCTGGAGGCCCTTCTTTCAAGTAGCATGGTTTTGAGGTTCGGATTCCTCCTGGAGGATGGAAAATCGGGGTATTGCTCGAGCAATTTCCCTAAGAGCTCCAAAGAGAGTGTCAGTAGAGAGCGCTCTCTCTTGTGCGTTGTCCACCATCACCACACTGTAGCTCTGCAAATCTGCTTCTTCCCCATCGATTATTTCGCCCAGCAACACCGCGTCCGTCATGTATTTGATCACCGAGACATCTTCGTCTTCTTCTCCATTACTAGTACTAGTAGTAGTATTATCAGTACTATTAGGAGGGAGGGAATAGGATACTTCACGTCCAAGGCGGAAGCCCATCTCTTGGGCAACTCTGGCAGCGACAGTTGACACGGTGGCGGCGGATACTTGTGGCAGCGTGCAGCCAATCTACTTCCTTCCGCCACCCAATCTGGTTGTGTATCCGGCCTGGACTAGATATTGCGGTATCTGTGTCGTTTTGCCGCACCCACTTTTCCCGTAAATAATAAGCACCTGATATCGTTCGACTGCATCGAAGAGGTCTTCACGGTAGCGGTAGAGTGGTGATTTCTTTCTCTGATCCTCTTCCAGATTCTCCGCCTCCGCTGCCGCCGCCATAAGTAACCTCTGCATGTTCTTTTGATTTTTTGACTCGGACGGAAGAATTTAATTCAATTCAGCGTTGACATTAGTAACTTTATATAGACAGACACCAACGTCCTCAAAATTAAAGGCTTGGCCTTGGATTCCATCAAAACCCCAAACCTAATCCAAATCCTAAACTACGTGGGATGGGTACTCGAACTTAAATGCAAAGAGAGAGCACACTGCTCTAGTCACCTTGATACTTTTTGTGTTTCTAGATCTAGGTCCGTTAACGAATGGGTCCAATCAAATATTACTCTACTCAAGTTTGGGTTGTTTAATTTTTTTCAAGCTCAAGGTAGGATTGGAAGAATTTTTCCCGCTTGAAAACCAAAACCCCGGAATTCTGCTAGAATTTACCCCGACTTTCAGGAATTGTTGCTTTCGGTAAATCAAAAACAGTAACCTCTTACCCAAGTAAGAACAATCAGATCATGAATCTGGATGCATCAAATAACAATGATAAGATTTTGAAATTAGACAGGCTAATTTAGGGCCTTTAGCATTTGACAGAACAATTGCATAGCATCGCGGTTTATCGATCCAAATAACAAGATCTCCAGGAACAAAGTACTAAGCAGAAGGTTATGCCACCATGGCTCACAGGCCGATAACTTAACTAAATAGTTAGCTCTATCCATCATGACCTAATTACAAGGGGGGCGGACGGACAAACCCCTCCTTGTAATTTCAAGGCCGGATTCTCTTGTTGCTGCACGATGGGCACTTGTAGTGCTTGATGTGCTCAGCTCTGGCAGGAGTGATCTTCACGCATTTTCCATGGAACCACTTCTCACATATGTCGCAGCAAATCCAGAATTCATTAGCAGCGTAGCTCTCCCCACACGCACCACAGACAGTCTCGCCGTGCTCCTCATCATCATCTTCCTCTTCCAGTCCCTCATCCTCATTCTTTGGCATCGCTTTTGCAAATTTGATCGATTCAGAGCCTCTCTGTTCTCAGATAAAGAATTGGTAGCAGAAACACGTAATTAATAACCAATGTAAGATAAACCCGGTACAAAACAGAGCGAGAGAGAGAGAGAGAGAGATCAATAGACACGTTATAACTAATTGAATCGTATTTCTAGTTGATTAAATAGATCTATAAGACTGCAAAACATAAATTCATTTTACCCCTTTAGAGCTTGACTTAGGCCTATCGATGCCGTTATTTGAAATTGATGACTTCTCCTTTGACTGTCTCTTTGCAAACCCTGCCACAACCTCGAAGATAGATGGCAGATCATTCATCAAAGTGAAGAGACGTTTCCTGCATCAAAATTTGCAATGAACCAAGTTAGATAATTTACACTAAATTCTGATAGCTGGAGGGAGCCCGTGGTTACAGGTGAAAGTCCCTTCGATCCAGAATCTATTCAGATGCACATGTTGCCTTTTAAACAACAGGTCTGACCTGATTGATCTGGCTTATCTAGATTGGAGTTCAATCCTACCCTCACCCCAAAAAATGAATCCATGCCATCTTTAGGCACCTTAGTACACACATCAGCAATCAATGTATGCATTGTTGCCTTTTTCTACTGAGATGACACTCAACCACAATGTTCATCAATATTATCCTGCATGGTACAACAAAGGCAAACATTCCCTATCTACGATTCTTGATCTAAAATTCATTTTAGTGCATAGTTTTCATTTATCGATTTCATTTAAGTTCTAAATTTGAGGCATTGACTTGCTGCTGCTGCTCTTTTCTATTGTGATTCAATTATTTACGTTTAGTTTGTCCTTTTGGAGGAATCCCCATTTGTATAAGTCCTATCTGCCATTTAGTTTTATAGCAAAAGAAAATTAAATAAATAAACCATCCCACATGCTGGATTTGAACCCTCTTCAGAACTTATAACAAACTTTGTCTCTTGAGACAACATTTGGAAAAGAATAGGCAAAAGATCAACGAGCGACAACAAGAGCAACTTCAAAACAACCTTATTTTCATGCAAATATAAATAAAAGCATCACACGTACGCAAGAAGGGAGATCTGCATACCTTTCAGTCTTGTCAAAACCGAATCTGGCACCAAAGTAGAAAGCCACTGAAAGCAACCATGCATCACTGTGCACAGCTACCAGAGACAACCAGTCCCTTTCTTGCATTCCATCTCTGGCAAAGTTGATGCCCAAAGCAGGTTCCGGGAGCTCTGGAGGAACTTCTTCAGCAGGTAGATTAACTTCCCATTCTTCATTAGGGAATCCATACAAACAAAGATTCTCCTTGTCTGAAACATTGACCAATCAATTACCAATTAGTTAACACAATAAGCATCTACCATAAGGACCACAGATAGTGTAAAAAACTTCCAGATTTTTAATATATTACAAACAATTTACAGTATAGAAACACCAATTTAGAAGATAATGCAATGCGAAAGCATAACAGCAACTGCCAACGGAAACATTAAACCCCACAACGATCTTCCAGTTCCGGTGACTAACACAAGAAAAAATGTAGTGAAAAGCTCTTTTTAGCAGTTATATCTTCACTAAAGGCAGGATCCATTCAAATACAACAAAGTCTACTAGATCCAAGTTAAATGACCCCGGAAGTAGGTTTTTGAAACGCCATTACGAAATTAGTACTCTCACTCAAATAAGGAAATCCACAAAAATTCCATGTCATTCATCTCAACACAAACAAATCATAAGCATCACGTAATAATGATCAACGAAAAACGAAACAAAGGGAAAAAAGGAACAAAGCTAAAGGGAAAACCGAAGCATTTAAAAAGCGAGTTCGATACCAGTTTATTCCTCCACCCCTCAGTGTAAGTATATCATTGTACCAAAAAATTAGAGGGAGAAATAAAAGGTTCAAGCTCCAAAAATAGAAAAAGCAGCTAATATTCTGCAAATACAAAGTTAGAAAGCAATATATTTATATAGTATTAATTTGTAGTGAACTAAGTGAAGGGCCATGGAGACAATTTTTATAAAATTGAAAGACCTTGGAGTCAAGGGTGAACACTAATTAAACAGAAAAAAAATCACAAACAGAGAGAGCCCTCACCAGGATCGCATTGCTGGTAAAACTCTTCAACATCTGCACCAAAATAAATAAAGTTTGAAAAATCAGCAAAACATGTAGAAAGTGCAGAAATAATAGGAAATTGGAACAAAGCCCTAGCTAAACACCAAAACATCAAAATACTAACTGACATAAGTTAAAAATTAACATAAAATAAAATATAATTTAAAAAATAAATTAAGAAATAAGAGAGAGACCAGTGCTGAGAGCTTTGATCAAGCCGGCTCGACGGCCCTTGAAGTCAGTGAAAACTTCCTCCACAGTGCGCGGGATGTACGGTGCTACTCCTCCTCCTCCTACTTCCATCACCATGTCCGTACTCTCTCTCTCTCTCTCTCTCTCTCTCTCTCTCTCTCTCCTCAGAGCAAAATTGAGCTTAGAAAATAGTAGAGAAAATTTAAGAAAGCAGGAAGGAAGGTGGGGGGGTAGAATGGTAAATGGGTTGAGTTGCCAAATGGTAATTAACGATTTTATTTATTTTATTTTATTTATGGAGAAGCGCCGGCGCAGAAGGAGAAGCCATAAATCCCAACGTTTGTTTATTTATTTCAGAAGCAGAAGAGAGAAGAGAGAGAGAATGGGAAAATGAAACACCCAATTAAACAAAATAAATAAAAATACAAAATTTTTCTTTTCTTTAAATAGGAATTTTTGAGACGTGGCAGCGTGAAATTGACAGGAGTTGTTCATTAAAAACGGTGGTCCACATAGGAGCTCATTTCGAATTTCCCACTCGAGCGTTTGGATCCGCGAAGGTGATTGGACGATGGATTAGTGGGCCCCGCGCTTACCTGTGGGACAGTGGGATCAGATCTCGTAGTGGCCATCCACGTGTCGCGTTCATGAAGCAGAACTTGGAATTGACAAATATACCCCTACCAAAATATAGAATGATCATGTGTACGATCAAATTTTTTTGCATTTTTTTTCAAAATATTAAGAACAAGCGATATTGATATTGGAGAGGGATGATCGAACATAGGACCTAAGATGAGGGGTGGAGGAGAAAAATCCAGTTTTCCGGCAACGAAGCCGATTTTAAAAGCTTTGCTTGGCGTAGGATCAAAAACAAAGCGCATAATCTCAATCGCATTGTAACCGGAAAAACAAAAAACTGAATCGCATTGCTCGGTTGAGACTCAAAGTAAATCAATAAAAGGTAATCAAATGGACTCCGAATGACTTGGAATTTAAACCTAACAATTTCCAAAGCAACATTTGTCCCAAAGCGCCACAAATGAGATACAATACAAACGGTCCGGTGCACCAACTCAGCATATACATTTGCATATATAGTGACTTCTTATTTCATACAATGGGTTAGTCATTAAGAACAGATTAGGCAATAGGCATCGAGCGTGTATGTCAGAAGTCATATAGTATATCCATGGCATTCACATTTTCTCCGAATCATCTCAAGTTTGTAAACCAAACCAAAAATCTTCAACAGGGAAAACCTGAATAGGTGCGGCCAGTCTTTGCAGAGCGACTCCTCAAAGAGAGCTTTCAATCGCTGCAGCTTCAAAACAAGGTACAGATAGTGTTGAGTGAGGAGCCAATCAGATTGCTTGAAGAAGTCAAAAATCCATCCAATCACTTTGCCCCCACGTCTGAGAGTGGAGAAAGAGAGTAAGAACTGAGAAGCAAGGGGCAAGGCAAGCACAAAAGAATGCTCGAAGAAGTAAATTACTTTGCCCCGACATCTAGGATAACTAATTTTACCATATAAAAAGTAAACCTTCAAAGATTTGACGAATATAAATCATGTAATTTAAAAAACAGTATAAGGAACTTCCATCCTTGAGGCTCCACATAAAGTATAGAGTGTTCGAGAAGAAGTAAACAAATAATACACCCCCACCCCAGTGGTAATTGATGTGTAGTCAAATAATTAAGTAGTTTAGAACTCAACCAGAAATCATTAGGTGGTAGCGCCAGCATCCATTCCAAGTTAATCCTTAAATTACCCCGTTCAGTATGTGAAAAATCATCCAACATGAACTTTTCCACTCTGTTCACAATTCTTACATATTTATTATCTTATGGAGTGTTCTTTTCCTTCATTCAACTTTTGTGTGTGCCCTGTATGTGTGTAAAGATTTTGGAAGATTTCATTAACCAAAACAGTAAAACTTACCGCTATCATTGTTAGACGATTCATCATCTTTTTTTGCCGGAACATGATGTTGAAGAAACTCCTGAATCGTTCTCCAATAATTATCACCACCAGTAAGCCAAGTATCCATATGCATGCCAGTGGGAAATTCCACAAAAACACATCGCTTATTATGGGCAGCTGCTTTGGCATACAGCATTTGCATATGGGACGGAGGAATCATCTCATCTTGCAAGCCGGAGAGAAAGAGGATTGGCTGCCTAACCTGCATTTAGGTGGTCGCATATGAGGGAAAAGTAAACTAGTTAAACCAGCGAGCTGCGAGGGATAGAACATTAAGGTAATGGCAGAAAAAAGAGTTTTATAGCACTTTGTTGATTATGACACATAGCAAATGCTATTTAGAAATGGAGTTTTATATAGCATGTCTTATTGTTACTACCATTTCTGAAATGCAATACTGATACAGATTTTTACACATTCTAACTCAATTATATAGCACAATATGATTTTGATGAATAGATGCAAACACAGCTTAAAATGCTCTTAATTCAACAAGAACTCCGGCATGGGATCAAGCATGGACTGGTTCCCTTGCATAAGAAAATTGGAAAATGTAGAAAACTCAAAAAGGTGAATGATAAATGTCTAGCATATTATTTCACTTTTTCAGATGTCTATGTGCAGGGGTGAAACAAGAAATTCCACCACCAAGAAAGCTCACCTCCCCAATGACATCAATTGTACTCCAAGGAGAACGTACAACGAAATTAAGTACTTTAGGACCTTTTGAACCACTGCCTCCAATAAACCACTTCAAGAAAGGGAGTAAAACTCCAGCCATGTCCAAAATAGATGTGAAGGTATTTTCCAATATCAGTGCAGCAACCTGCAATGCATAAGTATAGAAAACTTATCTCAGCCTACCAAGTAAAAATATACAAATTAAGTACCTGGTGGAGAAATTTTCAATACTCGAAGGAATCGAAAAACATTAAGTTGCAAAAGATTTAATAGAGTGATACCTTATCAGGGTTGTTTTTAGTAACCACAGTTCCAACCGCACCCCCAAGTGACCTTCCAAAGACAACTATTCTAGATGTGTCAATGTCAGTCCTCTGAGAAAGATGATCCAATGCAACCTAACAGAAAGAAAGAAAAGTATACGAACAGCGCTAAAATATAAAAATAAGAGTACAATCATAATACAACTGTAAGTGAAAAGGATACCTGAGCATCTTTTATGATTCCATGCTGAGAGGGATATCCTTCACTTGCCCCATAACTGTTTATATTGATGAGCATTAGCATTCAAAAATACTATCAGTATACAATTATACATACAATAACCCAACTTTTCTTTCCAACCATCATATATCACTCCCAATTAAGCTGCTTTTAAGATAACGAAGCAATAAGATAAAAACATAGTGGGCACATACCCTCGATATGAAAGCATAAACACATTGCATTGCAATCTCTGTAACATTATGCGGACCATTTCAAGACGATGAGCAATATCTGCAGGTCAGTGGTCAAGGCCAATAATGCATATAGAACCCCCAATTCCCCATTACGTTCATGAAAATTACATGTAAACCAGAATGCAAAACCAGGAAAACAATGCACAATGTTAAAGTTTCCAAATTATAGTAACAAAGATGATGACTATTCAGAGAAAAAAGGATACTTCCAGCATTTTCTTGGAAAAACAAAAGGGTTGGACCTGCAAAGCAAGCAAAATAACTTTATAAGCCCTCAAAGAATATCAGAATCTTACAATCACAGCGGTGCCTTGTGTTCTACGAACATACCGAAAAATTCGAAAGCAGCCCAACATAACAGCTCAATTTTTCAAGTAAAGACCCAATTACTCAGAAATTAAGACGAATTATAAACAAAATGAATAGGGATTACTGTGGAACGCATGCATTTCTAGTAAGCTAAAAGCTAAATTAACAAAAACAAACACAATTAACTAGCTGCTTTGAGTAATTCACTAAGCCCCATAACCAACAAAACCCTATTTGGTCCAGCCAACCAAAACCAAAACCCAATTTATCAAAATTCAAAGCTCATCCAAATCAAACAAAACAGGGAAATAAAACGAATCGGGTATGGAGAAGCGGATCGGACCTCGGCACTGGGGGAAGAGCTTGATGAACCAAGCGTGGAGGCGAACGCCGTCGGAGGATTGGAGCCAGACGTCCTCGTAAGTGAGGCGGAGGCGGGCGGGGGTAATCGGGTAGGACTTGGTGAGACCCGGCAGGACGGGGACGTAGACGAGCCGCTCCTGGAGGGCGACGAGCAATGCCATGCCGGCCACCACTAGGCCTCCCACCCCGTACAGCAGCGCGCTCACGTACGACACCATGGCTGCTGGGTGTGTGGAGCTTTTTGCTGGGTTTGGGTTTCGGGTTGCTCTAATCTCCGGCTCCTTTTTTAACTATCTGGAAAGTGCAAAGTGGAAATTGAAATGTTGTGAGAATTGAATTTTTTCGGGGTTGAAAATTGGGGAATTTTTTTGTTTAATGAAGGGAAAGGAACACTGGGATTTATTCTGGTCAATTTTATTAATGTGAGGGTGGGGCCATGTCGATTGGTTTGCAATTTCATAATTTTAGATATTTCGAATCTTTTAACCGTTATATTATTTTTTGTCAAAAACAGAAAAATCATGATTTAATAGTTATAAAACCCAATCGGAAGCACCATAGAACTGATTTGAGTCGAGCAAAGTTAACCAGAGCAGACAGCAGATTACTGGATGTTTTTTTTCTATATCCGAGTTCGAATCTCTTCTAATTTAAATAAATTTAGTGTAAAATATTATTTTTTATAAAAAAAATAAAAAATTCCAATTGCACATGTGACCTGAGTTCAAGCTTTTTTTTAGTAAATTAAATGAATAGTTTAGAATATCATTTTGCTTCCAATAAAAAAAATATATCGTTTTGTCAAAAAAATAATTTGTCAAACTGTTTGATACCGGATACCATCATGATACATTAGTGATATTTTGTTAAGAAGGATATTTGGCTCCGTACATGTAAAGAAAAATACATAATTCTAAATATCGAAAAAAATAGTTCGGAATCATTCTCTTACAGACAAATCACATCACAGCTTCGCATGTGTAGTTTAACGAATTAGTTTACAGTATGCGCCGGCTTACAAGTTGCAGGTAAAGAGTTGTTCTAAGAACGCTTCAGTATCAAGTTATCAACTTTTAACCCACAAAAACGGGACTGGCTACAGTGCTCGCAAGCATTGAATGCTCACACCAATCTCACCCTCCTCTCCTCCCTCTCTCCTCCCTCCTACTTCCTTTTAATGGTGAGATCGGAGGTGTGAGCATTCAATGCTTGCGAACACTGTAGCCTATCCCACAAAAACATTATCATCCAAACTTTTTTAACCCAAAAAAACAGATAAAGAAATAAAATAAACACAACTTTATATCAAACCAGCTGCAAAGCATAAACCCAAATGCAAAGTCGTACATATCGGAATGGAATCGAATCAAACCAAACCAAACTGTTCATTTGCGACATTCGCAACGCAGCGTTTAGCCGATTTGAAACAAACACGATCTCATTTCATCAGGTTAACAACCTAGAATTAGAACGATAGGGAATGCATATGAAACCTACGAGATTACAGCATCTCTAAATGCCGCCATTTCATTAGAAGCACGAAAGGTGGAATGTAGAGAGAAAAGCCAAGGATGATTTGCCCAACCGGCGAGAACAAGGCGGTCTTGTTTGTGCTGACCTCTCACCGGACAACAGAAGCAAAGTGCTGGTTTCCAGCGCGCATAAACCCGCCACTGAACTGCATTGTTCCACTCATGTGGGGAGGGATGCCTGAGAATCTGCGATCTGGCTGCCGAAAGTTGTCATTGGTGTTGGAAACACTAGTCATGTCGGAGTGGATTGCAACACTAGGGAGGAATTCACTGCTTCCCGAGTGATGACTTTCTGTGTCCCCTGTATCTTTCTGATGTAAGTTGATGGAGTCCGAAACACGGTGGGTGCTATTGGAGGCATTCTGGTCTGATTGCCGTTTTGTGCTGAGAAAACGTCCACCAGAGCCCCTTACCCTATTCAGGGCATGAATATGGCGAGACTCGTGGAGATAAGGCTGCATTGATTTAAAAGTCACAAGAAACGTGGGTTAAGGCACGGTTTTGATGGATGAGGTATAATTTGTTAGTTACACAACCGCCGATTTGCTTCCATTGACAAGATCGGGAACATGAGATTCTGGTCTCCAAACTAAGAACGCATGCTTCCATATAGTAACAAAAGCAGCAAAGGAGTAACATTGAAATATGACTTGGTAGATGTGTACATACCTTTCGAGCTTTCAGAAGTTTGTTTTGAGCCTCCATTTTTGCACGCGACTGTCTCCTTCTGAGGATTCCATGGTACTGTTTTGCATTGACATAGATGGGTCCGTCTTGGGCCAAATCAAGAGGCAACGGAACTCGCGTAGGTGCCATCCCAAGCATCTGGGTCTGAATTAAGTTAATTTCCGTTTATAAGTACATCAAAGGTAGCAACAATCCCAACAAACAGCGAAAATTAATAAGTATAATCTGGATGATGGAGCTCAGACCACCATAAATTGGATATAAAAATTTGTTTGTCCAATCAGACGAACAATTGTAGAATATAGATTCATCTTAAACAGTTAAAAAGACAATTAGCCGCATTTCCTTAGACACAATTTGGTGAAAGAATCTAATCAAACACCAATGGAAACAAAACTTACCGTAGCCTGTGATCCATATGCAGTCAAGAACCCACTGAAGTAAGGGTCAACATAAGGATATGGTACACAACCCTGGAAGAAAGGAGATGCTCAAATTAGCAACCATCTAACGGGTTAAACTCTGCGTATAACAGCTCCACCTACCATTATATTTCCGTAACCAACTTGAGAAGGGTTTGGCATGAAATCTTGATTACTCCGCAAGAAAACTGGCTTCAGTTTTCCTTCAGCACCCTTACCACATGTTTCATCTTCGCCTGGGTTAAGGGGCAAGAAACACAAGAGAAGAGAACTAAATACACGAAAACAAGGGGAACAAAGAATGCTATAATGGTAAGCATATGACCTAAGTACATAAGAGAACTAAGTCCTCCGAAATTTCACTTCTTAAAACAAACTTTTTATATAAAAACTTTGTTTTGTCATTACAACGGTGTACTTCAGAAATTTGATACCAAAAGAATGTGAACAAGAATATTACGATAAGATCATAAACCACGAGTTTTTATACCAGATTCTGATGAATTGCACTGATCTTGAGAGTGACCAATTGATTGGGTTGTGGATGATGATCCCTGGTCTGTTTGTAGTTGAAGTCCTAAATGCTTTGCGTCATGATGACCTTGTGGCGGAAATACCACTTTGAAGCTTACATCCTTGGATAAAGACTCTGAAATTTGTCGTTCACTTGGATTCCACGACATGGAATTAGTATAAAGGGGCATTGCCTGGACAGAACTTTGATTGAAAATGTTCTTGTTCAAGTTTTGAGTCGGTATAGATGATTCCATCATTGTGTCCTGAATTTTATGCAGATTCAAAAAGATCCTTCATAAGGACATAAGTACTACCTTGTATTAAGGACACTCACAAATTATCAACTCAGATTAAATACACATAGAATATGCAAGCATTCAATCGCATTGTGCAATATAACACGCGAGCAATCACACCAACGAACACGAATGAATATCCCAAAAAAACAACATACGAAAACTCACCGATGAATAGGAACTACCCAACAGATTATTATATTCTAATCACTTATCCAACAAATATCAAATGACATCTTCTCATAATATATCATTTACGCCGGGCAAAATCCACGGCATCTCTCCTACTTCGAATCAGATTTACATCGGAAAACGAAGCATTTGCAGCAAGCAAGTTGGTGGTCCTGTTTCTACCTTTTAACTGAAAAATCAGACTCCACATGCTAAGAACACCAAGAAGTGGTTTTTCCCAGTTTATGCAGATTGCATTTAATATCTCAATTACCATGCAAGGAAAAAACCAGGTTTTGAAAATCTGAAGAAAAATGTCAGTAAATATCACAGAGAAGTTTACATGCAGCATCAGTATGCAACAAATTAGACCAACAAAAACAGATCAACGAGAGACTAATCAGGAAAATCAATCAATTAGTAAAAAGGCTTGAGATTTATATATATATATATATTACTCTGCTCATTTCTCATTGAATCCCAGCAGAAAAAAGAAAAAGAAAAAAAAGCATTGTCCACAAAACCCAATAGTGAAAGAGGAAAATAAATAAAATTTAAATAAAAACAAATAAAATGCAGAAAAATATCCAAAAATAGAAATAAAAGCATACCCAAAACAGGTATGAAACCAGAAACAGATAAAGGAGACAACTTTACTACTTTCCCATCTTCAGAATCAACAGAAAACGAAATCAAATGATCTCAAAATCCACATGCAATCAGTAAACAGCAAACAGAAAGCAACCCACTTGGATTCTACACCCATAAATATATAAAAAAAAACATCATAAAATAAATTTCCAGAAAAATGAAACCCAAAAATGGAAAATTAAAATAGAAAGGCAAGAGAGAAAATGAAGCAACAGGAGAGAGAGAGAGAGAGAGACCTTTGGGATCTGGTAAGGGATGGATAAGCAAAGAATATAGGTGTTGGGAAGAACTTGGACATGTCTCCTCTCCTCCAACTCTGTCTAAATAAAACACTCTCTCTCTCCTCTTCTCTTCTTCCTCCTCTCAAAGACTCACTCTCTCTCTCTCCTCTCCTCTTCTTGGGCTTTGCTGCTGTGTGACAACACAACACACACAAAAAAAAGTCATAAATTCCTAATTAAAAGCACTTGCCACCCACCTCGACCCCCTCTCTCTCTCTCTCTCTCTCTATTTTTCTTGTATTTTTGAAGCTTTCGTCTTTTTCTTCTTCTTCCATTGGTGGTGGGCCCAATCGCACGCCCAAACGCACCCTCAACGTTTGGCTGCATTCACTTTCCCTGTACTATCTCAGCCGCCCTTCACTGTTTTCCTCACTTGTTTCCCACGCCCACATTTCCCACGCGCCGCCACAAATGCGCCGCGCATTATTTTATGTTACGCTTCCATCTGACTGGAAAGTGTTTCCCATGCACCGCCGCGGCGAGTGAGCTTCTCTGCGTGAAGATTCTATTAGAGAAATAATAGGAAAAATCTTGAGTGGTACGTACCATTGAATGGTACGACTATTGAATGGTTCAGATTAATTTGCAGTGGGTCCCAAATGAATCTTAACCATTTAACAGTACGTACCATTCAATGGTACGTACCACTGAAGTTGGACCCGAAATAATATCCTAGTTTGTTTTTTATTGATTTTCTTTCAAGTTTGAATATATATAAAATTATTACTATATTATATGACCAATTAAGATAACTACAAAGGAAAAGACATCAACCTAAGGCGTGATTAGGATGAGGTTTAATTTTATTTAACCTATAAGACACATCATTCAATTACCTAATTCTATAATAACCACATTAAAAGCATCAAACTTTTCTTCAAATGAAAGTGAAACATATAGGATCAATCAATTTTGTTGTATTCTACATGTTGTTTGGCTTCGACCTGCTTTTCTTTTCTTTTCTTTTCTTGGTATAATGGAAAGAGAGCATCAACGACAAAACTCAAACAAAAACAAGATAGGGTCTGGATAAACCTTAATTATGTCTAAATATCGAGTAAATTGACGACTATAATTATCAGAGTACAATGTGTTGTGCGCCAATGAACAGCTCAAATCATTGCGAGTAAGTTTCTGTATGATTTAATGAGACGACATTTGTGCAATGTTGGACGCCTCAAATTAGTACACTCATCATTAGAATGCAACATGAAAATGTCACGATGCCAACTCTCTAGTACTGCGCCTATCTTCAAACTAGAGTCTTGAAAGTTATAAAAAGCCGCTTTCTTTTTCCATCGATTAACATTATTAAGCGTTTTGATACGTAGTAATTTCACATTCTCGCTCGGATCGTCACTCCATATCTTTTTGTCATAGTCCTGAATCGCCTGTAGTTCCATAAACTCATCGTCTTTCTTGCGAATCAAGATAGCCCAAAGTTCCAGTCATGGTTGTCAACACGCGACGGTAGCGTCTGCCCATGAGTTTTGCAAGGCCAAAATCCGCCAGTTTCGGAGTGTATTCTACGTCCAACAAGATGTTTTCAGGCTTAATGTCGCAATGTACTCTTCATGGAGGTAAGCTAATTAACCCCGTAGCAGTCCCTATTGCAATATGATATTTAGCCTTCCAATCTAACATTATTTTTTGAAGTAAAAGAGATTCTAGCTAGAGAACCATTTGGCATGTATTCGTAAACCAAAGTAATCCGGTAGCAAATACCAAAGAGATCCACATGAAGAATGTACCTCACATTGGTCTCGTGGTTGCACCAAAATCTAACTCCAAACCATGTTCCCACACATAAAACTTGAGCGGTCCATTAATTTCAAGCGTGCATCTACCAAACGGTTTACTAGGATCGGATGAATAAGCATAAGTAGAATAATAGCTTCCATGTGGTCCGAAACAAAAGTGAAATTTGCAAAAGCAGAATCGCTTCCATCCGTTGTTTGAACAAAGCTGGAAACTTTCCCTGAACTGTTCCAATACTTTTCGGAACCATTCCAAGATAAAAGAAAAAGTTGTTTCATCACCATCATCTAGCTCAAGAGAAATCTCCAAGGAGCAAGAATTAATTTTTCCTTAAGCTTATTGTAATTTGTATCCAAGCTTGGGACCTCCTGGCAGCCAAGTATTCGTCGGGTGATCGAAACTTTGCCATTCAACTAAAAGTTCCCATTGTCAAGAAGCTTAAGCTCAAGTTGCCATCTTCGAGGAGTTTCAAAACTGAAAATTTCGGGTCTGAAATGGGTTGGTTTCGGTTTGCAACCCAAATTATCCGATTAGGTAGATTTTTGTACCAAATGCCTATGTAATAGTTTCGAGAGTTACCTAGTGGTGTGAAGAAACCTAGCTCAAATGTGCCTTTTGGAGAGGTGATTCTTTGGCACCAAGAAAGAGGTTGGCCTGGAGAGATGGTGTGGAGCTGTCATGGAAATGGTAAAACATAATACAAGGAAAAAAGATTGAGAAATAACAATGTTGGTCTTGTTCCTACTGGTTCCTACTGGTGAAATCCATCTCTTGATCAAATTGTTGGAGTAGGCTACAGTGATCGCAAGCATTGAATGCTCACACCGATCTCACCATTAAAAGGAAGTAGGAGGGAGGAGAGAGGGAGGAGAGGAGGGTGAGATCAGTGTGAGCATTCAATGCTTGCGAGCACTATAGCCAGTCCCCAAATTGTAATTTGCAACAAATAGTTAGCTAGCTAGATTTGCTTTACTTGAAATTCAAGTAATCAAGTCAACGAAGGACTTAAAGTCCACATAAAGTACTTTCTTCTACTTTTTTTAGGTAGATTTATATCCACAAATTCTCTAAAGCAGAAAATTATGAATCGTCCATTTTCAAAAAGAGGTTCTAGTATACATCCATGACGTGTAATAGCATCAAATTATGACTCTAGGGGTGACATATGCCTATACCGAATCGTGTTCTGACAGTGGTGACATCAAAAATTCTTAGGTGCTCCGGAGTACGGGGTATTCCGGATTTTTTAACCGTTGGATCTTGATTTTTATATTTTAAAACAAAAATCTAACCGTTAAAAAACCCGGAGTACCCCGTACCCCGGGGTATGCAAGAAAGACTCGTGGTGACATATGCCTATACCGAATCGAACTAAACTCAGATATAATAAACATAGATTTATAGTTAAGTTGTTTGAGCAATGTGCTTCTCTTGAGCGTATCCAAGTTTAAATTTTTCCTCTCTTAATCTAAATTAGATTAATTAAAATTTTGCTCAAATAAAAAAAAAGCATATAAGAAATATCTTGACACTCCTAGTAATGCTGTTACATTTAATTGTTCACTAATGGTGATCTTAAGAGGTCAAACTTCAAGGGTACGTATGGTTAAATGGTTTAAGATTCATTTGAAGCCCACCGCAAATTAATCTGAGACCATTCAATAGTCGTACCATTAAATAATACGTACCACTCAAGATTTTTCCCATCTTAAGTTATAAAAATGTGATAGGGATATACACCGGACAATATATCTTTGGGGAATGCTAAGGGGACTCGCTCTCTTTGAGCGAGTCTGCACAGACTTGCTGGACACACGAATTTCCATTTGCAAGAATTAATAGTGCAGCTTGGGGCCACTACAACTAAACTAAGAAAGAAAAAATAAAAAAAATTCATGTTTCTCTCTCTCCCATACTCAGTCGATCACACTTCCAACCACTCCAATTCATTGCCGGATGGTACTAATAATCCGGTCTCGAGTGTTTGGTGCGCTTCGTACTAAAATAGTCGTCTGACTATTTAAACTTGGCCCACCATTTAGTATCCCTCACACCCAACTAATTATACGCCCAAAAACCTCCGTATAATTAGTCGGATCCATCCCTCTCACTCTCTTGGTCTAGCTTGAAGGAAAATATTTGAATTACAAGTTCATTTGAGCAACACTTAAGCATGCTATTAACAAATTAAAGGTTCTTAACTAGCATATTAGTACTCAAAAACAAAACTTTGCTCATGACTTTTGAAGCCTAAATGTTGTGAACCAAGACACAACTCAAAATCACATTAGTAAGTTGTAGTATCCTATACTTTTGTAGAATCTTCTTTGCACGGGCAAAAGCTAAGTACCCAAGAGGGCCTTCAATCTCATCTTGGATGAACACCTTTGCTTGGAGGAGTTGTGGTTGCACCTTGAATCAAATTGAAGGTTACCTACGTATTTCATCTCCTACGAAGATCAAACATTTCGTAGTTCTTGCATTTGATGAGGATTTGAGTGAGCTTGTATGAAGAACAAATTGTGTTCTTCACACACACCTAGGGCCGGCCAACACAATATAAATAGTCAATATTAGTCTGATTGCACACCAAACGCTCGACTAATTTAGTCAGTATTGTACGATGACAGATTATTCTATCCGACTGAAATAGTCAGTCCAGTCCGAGCTGCCAAACGAGGCCTTATAGTGGGTTCAGATCTGCGCGTTGGATTTAATTCAACTTAATTACTGTTTTTCACATCGATATTCCATATCAAATACAACCAGAAGAGAGAAATAGACATAGATTCAAAGTTTCCTGTCACAGAATTGAGAACTCACATCTGCGTATTTTTTTGTGGAAAAATCTTGGATGATACGTACTATTCAATGGTACGGTCTTTAAATGATTCAGATTAATTTGCAGTGGGTCTCAAATGAATTTTAAACCATTCAACAATATGTATCATTGAAGTTTGACCATTTTTTTAAAAAAAAATTTATCTTTTGAAGAATTTCAATCGTGGGTTTTCTTGAGAATATTTGGATGAATTTTTTGCAATATGACAGTCATGGTTACTGATTCAAGGTGGTTCGTGGTTACTGATTCATTGTGAGGGAATTTTTTGGAAATACCTGCAAAAGTTCACGAGTTCAGTGTGGTGGGGGACTGGAGAGGAAGAAAGGGTGAGGTAGAGCAAACATAAAAATAAAGTGGGTGAAAACATAAAATTTTAATATTTTAACTTTTTATGGTGGGTGAAATTATAATGTGGGTGAGAAAATAAAAGCGCAAACGCAGTTCAGAAAGCAAGGAAAATATTTGCTTTTCACATGAACGCTTAGGGCTAGTTTGGAGTTGTTGTGCTTTTAAAAAAAATTGCTCATAAAAACAACTTTTAAAAGCAATCTCCATGCTGCTTTTAAAAGCTGTTTTAATGACATAACTTTTAAAATAAGTAGTATATTTTATTTTTATCAAACACTTTTTATCTGCTTAACTTTAAAATAAAACAATTTTTAACGGCCTTAATTTTGCTTTCTCTCACTATTGATTTCTCCCACCACTCCTTAACCAAACATCATTTCATATCATAACTTTTTGAAAATGAAGCAACTCCAAAAAACCAGCCCCAAGTACACAAACAAAATATATAAAAGTTTATATGTCTAACAAATAACATAATAAAGTACAACAATATTTAGCGAGTAGTGATCAGATTGCATTAAGGAGACCCTGTATAAATGCGGCTATCTTAGTACGAGGAGAAATTTTTTAAAGTGCTCGATTTTCAAAAAATAGTTTACATGTTATAATACAAGTAGAAAGACACGAAAAAAAATATATTATTTATTCTACTTGTATTATGATATGTGGAATACTCTTGAAAATTGAGTACTTAAAAAAATCTCTCTAGAGTGAACACCTCAAACATTAGGAGTAGTAAAACTCTCCATCTCAACTTTTGTTGGCATAGCGTCATCACCTTCTTCAATGCAAACCAAGGAAAGCCGACCTTGTTATTCTACTATATGCTTATCTTGCCGTTTAATATGATAGGTGTCGGGCAGTAGGTCAAATATTCCTCAGCTCTCGTCGTCTTGACACTGTCGAACACCCTTAACATTATGAGTACGTTATGTATAACACTACTATTGCAAAGAGCTTTAGAATATCAAGTAGCATGTTCCATATCGGAAGCAAGAGAGAGGTGCGTGATTCATGGGTTTAGAAGCAGGAGCTGTCGACATAAGGAAAAGAGTTATCCGCCTTTGGTTTGAGAACCAATTAATTAGTCTCTAAGTCATTGCTAGTAGTAACGACTTGTCACGATCCACCCCAGCCCCAAGCTATGAACTGTTATTCATATGATCGGCAATATTTGTTGGATTTTTTGTCACTGGAAAGCTGAAAACATGATCAGGTCGATGCCAGCTCTCTAGTTCGACTAGCTTGGATATTTTGCACTCTTTAAAATTGTAAAATATCATCTTCCCATATTCCTTCATGAGCGCAACGTCATTGTTGCAAAATGCTACAACATTAGTCCCTCGGGTGCTTACTCTCTTTCTCTCACTCCATATTTTTTGGCGGTAGTTTTCCATCACCCAGTGTTCCATGAACTCATCACCTCCTTCTTTGCGAACCAATGCAAGACGGCCCTGGTAAACGCTCAAATTGTACTTCCAATGCTCATCGTCGCACATTGGATGCGGTAGCGCGAAGCTTTCCCAAGTCTCTTTGTCTTGGTAGAAAGCCAAAATTTGGTTGTTGGTGAGATGCCAGTAAAGCACACCGCACACTGAAACAGGTGACTCGGTGCCCAAGAAAACCCACTTAGGTAAAATCACAACGTTCAACTGCTTCCAAGACCAAGTGTTTGAATCAAAGACCTCACATCGAAGGTGGTATTCCTCTGAGGGGTGGATCATGGGCTCCGATAATCGAATAATCTTAAACCAGCTGCTCAAATTCGAGCTCGACCTCAACACAGCAAGAGCAATGCCCTTAGTAAAATACTTAGTCTTAGGGTTTGGTATCGGTTTCAACTGTTGAGTAGTGGGAGCACAAACAAAGTAGCGAGGAATCTTATGGTTTTTATGGCTCACGCCGACGAGTAAACCACGACCGGCGGCTTCAATACGGTATGGAAAAGGTAAGAACCTAAGTGAAATATTTTTGGAGTTGTCGTCGTCGTTATTTTCCACAGGCAAGAATGTGCAAACATAGTCCTTGTCGACCAGGCTTTGAAGGAAGAAGCCATATGTCGCGTTGGTTTTCTCACAAAATAGTTTGAAGGAGTCATAGGTGGCGTCGTTCCATTCCTTTGAGACAAGTCTGCAACCGCCTAGGGTTTCCGGGGATATTCGGGTTAGAATCTCGGAACATATCACATCGGAAGGGAGAGTTGGCGAGGAAGAAGCCATTAGAGCAAATTAGAGCAAAGTGTGTTTTTCTTTGACACTGTGAGAGAGAGAGAGAGAGAGAGAGAGAGAGAGAGAGAGAGAGAGAGAATCTTTCGTTCTGATACAAGTATATACATACATATACACACACACACACACGGGAAGAGAATATCAGAGAGGTTTCTTGTAAGTCCTTGGGTTTGGAGAAGGGGTAATGTAATGATTCTTTTTCTTTTCCTACAAGCATTCGGTTTTCAACTTTCTGTTTTCCAATTTATTTCCTAGTTTGATTGGAAAACTTGCAAGAAAAGGAATACTATTTGATTAATTCTACAATTAGTTTCCTGTTTTCCGATGGGGAATTAATGACGGTGACGAGATGTTTTTGGCTAGATTCCAATTAGATCAGTCGGTTATGAGGACGTACATCTTCCTCGTTACATTTAAATTTGTAAAAAAATTGGTCGAATTACCATTTTTCAAATCTCAATACTAATCAGTTTTTAATATGTCGTCCATTCAATTTCCTAAATTTAATTGCCCATTTATGATTAAGTAGTTTAAAACTTCGTCTTGTCAAACAGTAATTATAACAGCGATTTACCTTCAAAGAAAAGAAAACAGAAAAAAATCTCAGTGAGGATTTCTGTTGCAAATACGTTCACGTAAATATCAAAGGCGATGGAGCAGTGAAATACTACATAATTACAGGTAGAAGAACTGAAGAAGCATTACATTAATCAATCAAATGTTTATTGGCAATATTCAATAAATTAATCGAACATCGAAAATTCCAGGGAGCTATGTATCGACAGTAAAAGTTAGCTACACCTAAATTGGTAGGAGCCCGGCGTGCCGTGGGATCCGATTCTTGAAGCCGTTGCGGGACTCATTGAAGCAATCAAGACTGCAGAGTACAGACGGATGACAACATAATCTTCAAAGTGTTTCTTTCAGCAATTTGCTATTCATTTCCTAGGCTTCAACGAAAATACATGAACTGGCGCTATAACCACAGCCGCCACTTTTGGAAGCCGATAATTCATCAGGTGTATCTTGAAGCACCGGATTATCTGAAACAACGGTTGAAAGACGCAAGTGAACACAAGAATAGTATTCCGCCTTCAGAAAACATAGCTTCGACCCTAATGTAGGTAGTTTAAAGCAATAAAAGTTGTTTGTGTGTGCGTGCAAGCGCGCGAGTGAGTGAGAGAGAGAGAGAGAGAGAGAGAGAGAGAGAGCTTTATAACTCACCATGTAAATCAGAGATCTAAGTTGATTTTTTCAGACCATTTGAAAATATCAGAGTGCACTTTGTCTCCGCCCAATTCCTCTCCTGTAGCCCCTGCTGCCACTCTTAAAACATCCTCGATCAAAGCGAAGTTTCCCATTATGTCGACATGAGCACCACTTTGGGTGCCCCGACCCTCTAGAAGATTAGCTGGAGGGGCATGATCATACTCCCTTATGTAAGTAGGGATGCCTGCAGGATTGAATCGGGTCTTACCTCTCCAACCTTTAGCACACATGAAGCCCGCACTCAGAACAGGAACAGTTTCATCCCCATCAGTCGAAAATATTCCACCTTTTAAACAAGGGTTCTCACTTCCACCCTCTGCTGAGGTATCTATCTGAAAGGGAATGTAGCATTCAGCACTAGGAGTTAACTTGTACACATATGCTCTTTCGGTCGGGATTCCAACTCCATACATAGAATAGATCTCCATGTCCGGAGCATTTGGTAATCTGCACAAGCAGTCAGAAATTCAGGCACCACACTAACAGATTATTTGCTTAAACAGCAAACACAAGCCCAGTACAACAACTAAATAAACAATGCATGAACAATGAAGCGTTTATTTTATGATAATAAGAGCTGGAAACTCAAGTGTATACAGCATTTTGTTCGAAAATGGAAAATTTGACTCAAACATACAGGACGTATTTGGACCGTGACTTTTTCACACTTTGGGTAAGCATTGGGCAGCAGTTTCTCGAAACCACCATAGTGAATATATTTACTACCTAGGCAAACTGGGGCATTTCCTACTTAAGGATTCATCTATGAGCATGTAAAGGAATTGGAGAATGGTGCGTGCAGATACAAATAAAAGCATTAATACTGGCTATGCTCAATTACGGATCACCAAAAGATGGAAAACTAGATAAAGTTCAATATATGATTCACTAGGGGGAAAACGGATAGAACAACACAAAAAGATGAAAACTCACTTTGTTTCTAGGGGATTCGACCAATACTTGTATTGTTCATATTTTGGGTCATCCAAATTGTTGGCAATCCCATACGAAAAATGATTATCCCCACGTGCCATCAGCTTGGGGGCAACAAAATGAAACAGATCCAAAACTGATTCAGCTGTGTAGACCTTGTAATCTGCAACGGCTTTGACACCACCAACACCCATTTCATGGTACTCTGTCCATACATCACAATGGGTAGCATTTGCAAGGTAATTACCCTTCACAGCGTCCTGCAAATCAAGCACAAGTCAAAGTCATACACGTTAAACAGATACGATAGTATGTATCTTGGTTCTAAGATAAGATAAGACAGCACTGTCAGCACACATCTGGAAGACGAACAGTCCAGGCAACCTCCTTCACATTTTTATGAAAAGATAAGATATGTACACATCTTGAAAATCAAAATGACTAAACCAAGATGCTAGGTAAACAACTAAATGATAGTACAAATATAAGGATCCATTAGAAAGAGCACTGAATACATTGTGCAATCCCATCTGAAGATTGCATATATATATATATATATATATATATATATAGAGAGAGAGAGAGAGAGAGGCCATATATACTTCTAATGGAATGCCTTCTACATTATGGTTAATTATACTTGAGAACAGAGCAATACCCTAAAATCGATCCTCTCAATCTTGGAGGAATCTGCCTCTGCTACATCTTTCCCAAATGATACAATCCTCCCATAGTTTACTCTGGTTTCAACTGCACTGTTTGTATCGTTATTCTTCACCTTCTTTGCACTACAATTGCAGTATCCTTCAGGTGACCAATCAAGGCCACCCCAAATAGTGTCCCCACCTTTTGGTATCATCGACATGGTTGCATCCCATGTACGGGTCATTCGCATCATATGTTGTAAGGTTTGGAGACCAAAAACATCCTTATCCAAAACACCTGGCGCGAAAGCCCTGTAATAAAGATTAGCAGTTGATCAAGAGCCCTAAGCAGGGTAATTTTCTAGCAGACTAGACAATGCAGGATACAACAATAATTCACGTTTCTAGTGGACTAATATGTTGTGCAAGTAAATGAGAAAAACCTGGCAACTGCAATATCTCTGGCTTCCATAGAGAAAATTCCCGCAACGGCTTTTGGAACCCCTAGAAAGGGTCCACCAATGTTCATTATAGCTTTAATATGCTTCGCACACCAATCTGACCCACCCCCACCACCTGTTGGTCCTGGTGCCTCAACCCACTTCATGAAATGCAAAAAGTACAGAACACCCATTGAGTGAGGAATAACAACCACCTTGTTACCGCCATTTGTGGCTACCATAAGCTCTATGTTACTCTTTATCCTGCTTAAAGATTGGTCCCTAACCTGACAAAGGCAATCAAGCAGACAAATACAATAAAAGTCATCTTTCATGGTAAAATCTATCATGACGATGAAGAAAGAAACATATGAATTTCCATTACAGGAAGCTTAATGGGTTACAGAAAAACACCTCAGTATTTTGAAACGATATTCTCCAATCATATGAAGCCATATACATGGTTTTCTCTTCATATCCAATGCGAGCCAAATTTGCAATTAAAACTGCCCAGACAAAATAACCCGGTGCAAAGTAATCAGCTGCCACAAGGCCAGAAACAGGCCTGACCCTTACACCTGGAGGGTCCAGTCCAGTTTCATTATCCAGAGACATGTGCTCAACCCAGCATAATGGTCTGCGAAAAATGAAAGGAAACATGGTTAACACGACGTAAGGGTCAATTCCACCACCAATATTCCAAAACTTCAGAAAACAACCAGGAAATTGACTTGAGGAAGACTAAGGACATGGTGGAATGGGGAAAACCAAAACACCCCAATGATTAGTGTTTCGAGCATGAAATAACTCCATATTTCTTTCGGATAATAGAAAGGAAAAATGAATGAGAGTTTCACATCCACACTCTAACAAGCACCCTAATAACACTTTATTCACATTTACAATTCAAAAAGTTTCTCAATCTACTTTTACACATGGCATACAGTTAAACTAGGTAGCACTATATTTTCAAGACAACACTCAACTAATCAACTCACTTTACAGCTTTGAGTAAAAATCTGGTAAATTAAGCAACCTCGCCGCAACGAAAACAGCATTGATTAAGGCAAAATCAACTTATCAACTCATGGGTTCACTAATTAAACTGCTTTGCAGTTTACAGTGTTAAGTAAAACAAACAAAAACAACATTGATTAGCATTGATTAAGCCAAAATCACCTTTTAAGTATCAAACACATTACCCTCCTCATATGTCACACTTCCTTCTAAACCACACCAAATCACTAAACAATCAACAAACAGCTCAAAATCCAAAAACCCAAATCAAATTAATCCACAATTAATCATGTTTTAGCATGAAAATCCCAGAAAGCACTCACCTTTTGTACACTTCACCAAACGTGCCACCCCACAGGCGCTTCCTAAACAACCCATCAGCACAACTATGCCCTTCCCACAATTCGAGCCCGCCCGTCACAATCCCGGGCACGAACACCACCGGGTGCTTCACCGTGAGCCCCTCCTTCCTCAATTTCACCCCCGGCGGGTCCGTCATCGGCCCCGTTATCGCCTCCGTCACGTACTGCGGAAACGAGGCGGGCATTGCGTTGTAGAGGAAGAGCAGGAACCACCAGATCGAGCATATGAACCCAATGAACCAGCAGCAGCTGTCGACGCACGACCACCTGTGCGGCTTTTCCCCGCCATTTTTCTTGTGATTGAGCTTTTGCTGCTGCTGCTGCTTCTGCGTTTGGGTTTGGGTTTCCTTTTCTTTCTCGCTGTCGTCGTCAATCAGCGGAGACGACGGCTCTGAGTCGGAAACGGCTTTTCCCTTCCTCCGTCTGAGAAACGACATCGTTTTAATAATGGGAGAAAAAAGTGGGCGGCTTTAAATGCTCTCTCTATCTGATGAGTTGCTGGGTTTTTTTTTTCTGGTCCCCGGTGCTCAGCGAAGCAGCTAATCGAAACCCTAATCCCGAAAAATAAGGTTACTATATTTATACACGGCCGTGGCGGTGGTGGCGGTGGCGGCGGAGGAGAGAGGTTTTCGCCGGCGACTGGTGATGTGGAGGAGTCTGATTGGTTGCCGAACTGGTTGTGTACTTGTGGTTGTGTGTTTAGAAAATTGGAGGCACTGAGCCTGGTAGTTCCCAGAACCTCGCAGGGTCCCACAAGCCACTGCTGTAGGACACGTGGCGGAAGCATGTGGGAGATGATGGATGTGATCAACGGTGATTTAGTTGGGATCACGTTTTCCCTACTTGAATCTGTGTCCGAGTGGGCATGAAAAGGAAATTAAATTATTAAATTTGACTTGTTCTTTATTTTGAGCAGAGTATTTTGTTTTTTATTGGGTGAAAGCAAATAACATAATTTTAAAGTCCTTGATTACAATATAATTATTTTATTGACTGTCTCTTTAATAAATTGGCTTTTGTTATTTAGTACTTATTTAAGTAATATTTAGGTTGTTGGCAGCTCCGAGATAAATTTCAATCACTTTGGAAAAAAATCCAGATAAGATAATATGGACCATAAAGTTGAAGCTAAGGACAGGGTGGGGCCATTGTGGTTGTGGCCTTCTTTAGAGCAAGTCCAGCGGGTGGAGTTGCTCGATGGATGGTGGACCAAACAGGGTCCAATTGCCCGAGGGAGGAGGTCCAGTGGAGGAGAGCCCGAGGGACAGGCGAGGCCCCAGCAAAGGGCTCGTGAAGAATCGACAACCCAAGCCACCCAGCGGGTGTGACATCATCACTGACGTCATCCTAGCGTTAGCCAAATTTTATATTTTTTTCTGTCAGGCGCGTGCACCCCACGCTCGAGTGGTGGCGCGTTAGCCAACAGCTATCAGCAGATGGGGACTGTGCGATCTCAACGGTCTTTAATTTGGACCGTCCGATTTGCAACGGTAAAAAAAAAAATCGAATTTAATATCAACTGTTGGATCTCAGATCAACGGTTGATATTATTCTCCTTTATAAATTACAAAAAAAGTTTAAAATTTCAGAAATGTTACTGTTGTGACATGTGGCACAATCTGGAGTGTTGGAATTCAATTTTTTTTAAATCCAACGGCAGAGATTAATTAGTTGAATAAAAAAATTTTAAAAATATATAAAAATTAGGAAAAAATTTTTAAAAATTTGTAAATTTGTTTTTTTACTTTTCTATAAATACCTTGGCATTATCATCTACCTTACACCACAATTCCATATTTTCTCAACAAGTTTCAATCCAAATAAAATTACATTTAAACACACCAACGAGAACAATTAAAAATTTTATCTAAAATAACAAATAAAATTATTTTGAATTATTTTATAAAAAAAAAAACAAATATTTTATTGCTATTGGCTTTTCGGATAATGACACGTGGCGCAGCGAGAACGATTAAAAATCTTATCCGAAATTACAAATAAAATTATTATGTATTATTTTATAAATAAAAATAATATTAATATTTTATTGCCAATTGCCAGGGCAACTCCAGTGTAGGGGTGGAGATGCAAAAGACAATTGAATACACTGTTCATTAGGGCAATTACTATTCACTGGGGGTGGATTGAATAGTGAATTGCCTGGGGGGAGGGCTCCTACACTGGAGTTGCTCTTATTGGAAAAAATACATGGTACTAACTTGTCATCTAAAAAAAATTATTATCTACACTTTACAAGGTTCGTAGTTTGAGATAATTTTTAAAATTACCCATAAATTTTTAATTTTCTCAAATTGTATCATGATTTTGTAAATTTTGTCAATTTATATATTTGTCTCTTTTAACATTTATTCCTCCACTAAATTGATGAGTTTTTTGTCAATTTGACAAAAGCATAGACTATTACAATTTCAATATTTTATGGTGAAAAATGAGAAAATAAAAATTCATGATCTATTTTGAAAATTAACCCAAATTTGAAAGATGTCAAATGTAGTTGGCCAAAAATAGAATGAAGGAAATGACACTGTGACAAATATACTGACACAATCAAAATGATTCTACAGAGTGGTATTGGCATTTCAAAAAGGATAGTGCTTGGATGCTTAAACGGAAGGAAATTTTATTTTTTCTACTTGTCGATATGAAATCATTTTCTTGTACAAACGTTTTAATTTGAATGATTTATTTTTTCTATTATCATTTTGTAATTTTGAGCCTGCTTGGTCATCTATATGAATCAAACAAGTTAAATGTTAATTATGAGCATATTACTTGTTACTATAACTACTGATTTATTAGACACATGTATGGCTAAACATTTACCAAATTAAATGTATTCTTTTAAAACTCAATTGTAATTGACAACATAGAGAACAAACGGTCGAGAATATGAGTTTGCACAATTGAAAGAGTAATGACTCATTTCATGTAAAGAATAATGACTCCTTTTAAAGAGGTAATGTGACAACGTGTCAACCTAAATTCTTCAATGTATATTTTCTCCCTTATAATTTCATAAATCTACTTCATTTGGTGCTTGTAAAACATTAAAAACATTATCCAAAGTCACACTACACCTTGTGACTTGTGTTCTCGAGGAATGATATTCTCTCCACTAATCTAAAAAACTTGTAACATCTTATCATTAATGTAAAAGACTCTCACATGTGATGGAGAACACATTTAAAAAAAAAATTATTATTATTAAGAAAAAAGGGAAGATTCGAAACTATCAGCATAATTTAGGAGAGAGAGAATTTCGAACCTGCGACGCATAGGTTAAAACCTAACACTCTTTCCACTAGAATATTGGACCACATGCATGTGATGGAGAACACAAGATTAAAAAATATTTGACCTTTGTAGCATATTTTCTGTTAGGTATTTTTTTTTAAATGCTAATTGTCTTGTGTTACAATACTTGACAACTCTTTCACATAAGGTTGAAGGTGACACTGAAAGAGACTCACTACCACTCCCCATACTGGAAAGTTGAGCGATAATTTGACACTAACGTCATTTATTTTTGAGAAATATACGAACTCATATATAGTACGTATAACTTTTTTCGTTTTACGGTTACATTAAGGTAATAAAGGATAGTCATGAGTACATAGTGTGCCAAATTCAGACCCACAGTTGAGCTTGAGTACAAATTAAAACTTAATTTGTTCCAATTTGTACACGAATTCAACTTTAATGGGCATTAAGTTAAACCCATACCCATGACAATTTGTATTCGGAGGGAATCAAACATTTGACAATTAATTACGTACAACATAATTTCACAGTTTAAAAGGGTTCGATTCTTACCCTTCTTCTATTCCAAGTCAAGAATAAAGGGAAAAAAATTGAAAAATAGAGGTTAGCCTAACACCTAACTTATGGTCATATATTGACTTATATGGTGCGAGTACACTGTTATCATAACGTCTCGTGTAAATGATATAATGACATGTATAATTTTATTTCACTTAACGTCCTATAATTGACACGAAACGCTACTATAACAGTGTTGTTGTATGTGCTAAAGTGAGTTGCTCTCCACATGTTTGATGCAACTCTCCAGACAACTCCACCCAACTTGTGAGCTTATTGATGTTGTTGGTCCAAAATCAACATGCAAGCCTTCCTGTCCTCTTTGCAATGCTGATGTAATTCCCAACTAAATCCAAACAAATGGTGAACCATCTTGGTCAAACATCAACAACAGCAGCCCACAAAATCTTGGATCTTGGACTTCCATCTCAACAGACATATTGTAGACCGGCCTCTCTAGAAGCCCACAACCAAATGGATAATGGGCCCCACAACATTAATGGCTGCGATCAACTTGGTACCCGAAACCCAACCCGGTAAACACCCGGTTCCCGGTGAAACGTGCCGTTTCCCATTATAGCCAATCAGGGAGCCTCGAGCCAAAAAGAAAAACACGCCACACTCTTCTCTCTCTCTCTCCTCTCTCTCTCTGCTCACTCTCTCACTCTCTCACTCCTCACTCGTCACTACCACATCACCATTAACTCCGATGACATTGAATCTATAATATTGGTAGGTAATTCTATTTTTTTTAAATTTAATTCAATTTTATACTTACTATTTATTTATTTTAATTAAATAAATTTTGATGAGCGAATCCTCTTTCTGGTAGCGTAATTTAAGGTGGCATTTAAGGACTCTGTCTGAGTCGTCTCTCTGATAGCTGACAGTTGCAGCACTCACTCGCCCCGCCCTTCGTTCTCCACGCCTTCTTCTTCCTCTCCAAATTCCACCCGTACGGGGCCGGGATACACGAAACGACCTCGTTTCGCAACCGCATTCCGTTTCAATTCTCTTTTCTCTCCGGAAATTCCGCTGACAAAGTGTGAGCGCAATCACAATGCTGACGTGCATAGCTCGTCCGAAGAAACTCGGCGACGACTCGCTGAGTCAGCCCGAGGTCTCCGACTCCACCAACACTCCGGCTTCCTCTAGTAACAAGCAGCAAGCCGCCGTTAAATCGCTCACGTTTCAGGTACGAATTCGAAACCCTATTCTATAGATACACGGATATGTCCGTATCGATCTGAATTGTTGTGATTGGCTGTTCCGGCGGTTCGAATTTTGCAGCTCAAGGACATGGCATTGAAGGCGTCGGGAGCCTACAGGCACTGCGCCCCCTGCGCGGGGCCGGCGACGGCGAATCAGAGTCGGCTCAAGGGGAATGGCGAGTCGGACGCAGACTCGGACCGGTTCAGGTGGTCGTACCGGCGGACCGGGAGCTCGAGCTCGACGACGCCGAGGACTTGGGGAAAGGAGATGGAGGCGAGGCTGAAAGGGATCTCCAGCGGCGAGGGGACGCCCAACTCGGCCAGTGGGCGGCGAGTCGACCCGGTTGTGTTCGTGGAAGAGCGCGAGCCCAAGGAGTGGGTGGCCCAGGTGGAGCCCGGAGTTCTCATCACGTTCGTCTCGCTGCCACGTGGCGGGAACGATCTCAAGCGCATTCGATTCAGGTAAATAAATCTCCCTCGAAAAAATTGACGGTTTGATTTCAGTCTTTGATTCTGATCCAACGGTGGACGTCGGGGGGATTCGATATTTGTCCATGCTTCACTAAGTTAGGTGATGTTTAGAACTTTGGATGCTTGTTTTCCTTTTCTTTTTAATTTTAAATAAAAAATAAAAAATTCTGGGCAGAAGGTTTGTTTCAATATAGGTAGGCCATTGCTGTTTGTGGATTTATTTTTAGAAATGTTTTAGCAAATTAAATAATAGACAAATGATAAGTAAATAGCTTTGTATTTTATACAAGCGATATAGGAAGAACCGGTTATTTAAATACGTTACTTCGGTTGCAAGAATAATTGATCGTTAACACTTAAGCTACTACTCTTTCCTAAACATGTTAAACCTCTACGAGGGAAACTTCGATAAGGTAGCTCTCACACCGAATATGATCACATCGAATATGATCGGTTGCGTGATCTGGTGCCGCTACACAAGTTTTTCTCATGTTTTCTAAAGTGCATCTCCAAACATGACCTTATGCACCTCCATCCCTCTATTCAATATGAACCATCTAGGTGGGCCCGGGACGGGCCCTATAGAGCCCAGTACATTTCACGCCTCCTGATGGCAAAGCGAAGAAAAGTCCAAAAGGGAAGGAGTGATGGTGAGGATTGAAGTGGTGGGTGGGCCAGTGTTGATTGCGTTAGGAAGCTTTTTCACTGAGTGTTGTCGTCATGTCGGAGAAGCCCTTTAGATTTCTTTTTCTAAAATTCTACCACGCCTGCCCTGATTCTCCGTCTGCTTTGTCTTTTGCTCCCATTTATTTTTTTCTTTAATTTTTTTGTCCCCTAAAATTTTATAGCGACACAGAAGGACTACTGTGATTCCGAAAACTACGTACGTACGTACGTGACAAAATGTGACCATCCAATGTTAGATTTCACACCAGTAGCTTTCTTGTTGCCTGAGAGACAAAAACAAATGGGGTTGCTTTTGTTTTTGTTTGGTCATGTCAATTTCGTATTGATCGGCTTTTGAAAAAAGCACTTATTAGGTTTGATGGGTTAGGCACTGCTAAAAAAAACCAATTTGGCCAAACTTTGGAGACCACTTTATTCCATGCACCGAAACTTAATTTCGCTTTTTTTTAGATTCTATTTTCGCTTTGACCCCTTTGTCAAAAGGCGTTTCGCGCTTTAACAATACATTTGATTTTTAAAGTGTGCAAGATAAAATGAAACTCAGTAACACTGTAACAGGAAATGTATGTGCTTTTCTTGCTAACTGTTGCCAAAACTGATCATAGTGCCCTAGTTACGCAAAACGAATGTTTTCAACTGTTTTGTGCTTGTGGCGCGCCTCTTGTTCTCGCTTCTTATGCTGTAATGTCATGACATCAGGGATTCTTAATTCTTGTTTTATCTTCTCTGACTAGTCGAGAGATTTTCAACAAATGGCAAGCTCAGAGGTGGTGGGCTGACAACTATGATAGGGTCATGGAACTTTACAATGTTCAAAGGTTTAACCGGAATGCTTTCCCGCTTCCAACCCCACCTAGATCTGAAGATGAGGTAAACCCCAAGCTAGCTATGTATGAGAAATAGCATTGTGTCGATTCAATTACAATGGCGATGTTATCTTGTTATCTGAAGGCAATACTAGGTTTTCGATGACAGTGCTAGTTCAGCCTTAGTACTTATAAAGTGTTATATTTAATGCGTACAATATATAAGTTGTGTTGTTTGCTTTATTTATTTTCATATGAATGACGTCTTGTTCCTCTCTTGTTGTAGAGTTCAAAGATGGAATCTGCAGAAGCCAGCCCTGTAACACCACCACTAACCAGAGAACGCTTACCTCGCAACTTGTATCGTCCCACAGGGATGGCTATGAGCTACTCATCATCAGATTCGCTTGATCATCACCCAATGCAGTCCCGCCCTTACAGCGATTCAGGCGGTGTCAATTCCACCCCAAAACTCTCCAGCATAAGTGGGACCAAGACAGAGACATCATCCATGGATGCTTCTATCAGAAGTAGTTCGTCAAGGGAGGCAGATCGCTCAGGGGAGCTATCAATCAGCAATGCCAGCGACATGGAGACTGAATGGGTTGAACAGGATGAGCCAGGGGTTTACATCACAATCAGAGCACTACCAGGGGGCAAACGGGAGCTTAGACGGGTCAGATTCAGGTACTATCCTTAACAACTCAATGTGGCTTTAGTATCACATCGCTTATTTGAATTCTCAACTTATACAATGCACTTTAACCGTTTACATCGAATTGTTTCTGTTAGATGATATTGCAACTATCTAAAAGAGTAAGAATTTGTAGGGAAAATTTGCGATGCATTTGAGCCTATCGGCGTTGTATGTCCACATAGGGACTCTGCCTTAGGACTGTTTGATCAATTCTTTTACCCCAAAAATGACCATAATCCGGTCAATGGATGCTTGTAGTTTTATCAAAACCAGGTTGAGTATATGATTTAGACTGTGCTAGTCAAAATTTTACTATTCCTGTGGCCCTTCAAGTGAACATCCAGCGGATTGCTTTGTAGCAGGAGAGTGATTTGAAGTTGCAACTAAGGTTGACTTCATGCTAATTGTTCATTACAGTAGATGTGTAAAAACATTGCAAGATTTCATGCCATAGTGAATGCTTTTCTTTTGTTAAGTAGACTGTTTTTCGACACGTGGTCCCTACATGGCATTATAGAATACTTGAGGTTCAGCTTACTGACAATTATGACTTAAATTGCCAGTGATATGAAACGCTATCATCAACTATAGGACATCAATATTACTGCAATAATTCTGCTTCCACTAGTGCTTTTCATCTTTAGGTGGTACATGTCTAACATAATGTTTTCGAGTGTGGAAACGCACTTCTCTTCTTTTTTTTTTTCGTGCTTGTTTACTGTCATGATTTGCAGCTATATTGACTTGACATGAATGCGTGGCTTCCTTTTATATCCATGTGGTGCAGCCGAGAAAAATTTGGGGAGATGCATGCCAGATTGTGGTGGGAAGAGAATCGGGCAAGGATACACGAACAATACTTGTGATTGAGAAAATCGGGTGGCTTCCAGAAAACTTGAGGAGGTGTTGCTTTCGTGGATTGGTTTTCTTTTTCGGTTTTCCATACCGGTAAAGCCTTGTCTATAGAGATATCTAAAATGGGTGCCACTGGCACCTCATGATATATAAAGCTTCCCCTGTTCATGATCCAAAAATATTCGTATGGGATTGGGGGGGGGGGGTGTCGGGGTCATAGTCTTATTTTTTGTTAATTTTTCTGTTTATTGGTGGGATGGAGAGCATCAGTTGTATCTGAATTTCGGTTCAGGAGTTAAAAAGATGTGTATGTCAATACCAAATGAAGGATTTGTTCTCTTCTCTTGTTTCTGCGCCACTTCTTTTTCCTGTTAAGTGCATTTTTATATGCTGTGAAAATATTGGAGGGGGCGTGAATTGGACTTCTGCATCCAGTTCGAATGTCTCTTCTTGTAGTTTAGAATGTTAGTAATATAAATAAACATGTAAATTGGTTTTTACTAAAAAAATAAAATAGTTGGTCAGGTTTTTATGACAAATGGTCCCTTATGTTTTAAGAAGTCATCAGTTTGGTCATTTATGTTTCAAACTCATCAATTCGGTCCTTTCATCTATTGAGTTGCTCATCAATGTCGTCTCTGCCGTCTAACTTTGTTAGAAAATCTGTTAGTTTGCTGGTGTGGCACATATGTAAGGCCCACAAAGCCAATTAGATGCAGCTGCATGATGAAATATAAATTAGAAAAAACAAATTTAATATAAAAACTAAATTTAAAAACCAATAATAATAATAATAATAAATTAAGAATTAGAAAAAATGAAAATTAGTAGGTCCGGTTTGACTAAAAAAAAAAAAATCAGCGACCCCTTGTTTTCAGCCACACCCATATCCCAAACGACAACATCTCCTTCCTATGAACGCTGCCCCCTCAACCCCACCCTCCCTACAACTCCAGTACCCTCTTCTACATAACCATCACCTCTCTCCTTCCCTGACCCACCACCCCACCGAAGGTTGAGAGAGTAGTCATACCTTCGATGTGATCGATGACAAATTGGGTTTTTTGGTTCGGTTTTTAAAAAAAATTATTTAATCCATGTGAGTACATATAATTGGTTTTGTGGCCCTACATGTGTGCCACATTAACCAACTAACGGATTTTCTAACGGAATTAGACGGCATGGACGATATTGATGAGTAACTCAATAGATGAAGAACCAAATTAATGAGTTTGAAACATAAAAGATTAAACTAATGACTTCTTAAAACATAATGGACCATTTTGGATAAAAACTCATAGTTGGTCATAACATCTGTCAATGGGCCAAATCCACACAAGTACCCTGTAAAGTCCATCAAAACCCAGGAAGGGGCAAATTTTCTCATACTAAAGGCCTTTTATCGCAAACATTTCTTATCACCAAAAAAAGAAGCTCGGGATGAGATAAAGCGAAGTAAAAATTGAATTGATCGAGAGAAGGCTCGAACTTATTATCTCGAGTGCAAATGTAAATGTTTTTAAGTAATTGAACTAAATGAATACGCAAATTCTTATGAACATGTTTTGTGGGTCTAGCTTCACTCAAATGGTGATTTTCGTGGAACTTATAAATGATGGTTGGTAGACATAAGGGAATTTCATCACCTGCAGGCAGAACATATACACCACAATTACCTTTTTTTCGATAATCAAAGTGTCATTGCACTAAAAAATATGTTAAAGTTCTATATCGGCCAAATAGTTTCACATTTGTATTTGTCTTATAAAGATTATTTATATTTTATTTTTGTCAACATAAAAATTGTTTAGCGTAAGCTTTTCAATATACTGCTATAGTCTTGGTCTGACATTGATTTTTGTTAAGCATGTAATATTTTTGTTATGCTAAGAACGCGACAAAGTATTACTGAAATTTGTTAATTAAAAACAGTATTGTGGATATTAATACAGATTTATATTTAAATAAAATTTTTAGAATGTAACTAGTTAGTTACATACCTTTATTTCTGATTCAATAGATCATCATGCACTCATTTGTTTTTTTAATAAGAACACAAGGAAGAAATATATTTTGGAGGATGAACAACATCGGATCTTTGTTTTTTTGCCAGTTAGTATTACGGTTTAATGATATTCATTTTGTAAGTGAGAAGTTTTGGAGTTCTACTCCCTTAAATGGTAAATTTTATACCACATAATAATAAATGTCTCATTGTTTAAATTTAACCCTATATTATTGTAAAAACACAACAAATCTCGAAAAAATCTTGGGTGGTACGTATCATTCAATGGTACGGCTATTGAATAGTCTAGATTAATTTGCGATAAGGTGACACATCTCGATCCTAACACCTCAGGTGTTGGGAAGTGCCGGCCGACACATGTTAAGTGACGAAAGCCAATTATGCATGTGTATGAGAAAAAATGAATAGATATAGAGTTGGAAGCGGAAGTAAGAGTGCGGTGATGGGTAAAACTCATTATTACAGGTGCATACCAGTCAGAGCATAGTAAATAGTGCATGAAATATAAACATTCACATCCTCGTGAGGATGGATAAGTAGAAATTAACTAAAAGTAGAAACAAATCCTACATAATCCGGAAAGTTTGTCAAAACCACCAACCACAGCCGAAGTAAGCCCACGTCTCACTGGAAATTGAATCCGCCACTAAGTCCTGGAGGGACGTAAAACATAAAAAGGTGAGTGGGTCAAAAAGCAAAGTTTGATAAAACCTTTGTTTTCAAGAGCATATTATCCCCTCGCTGGAAAACATGTATAGCTTTGAAAATACGTCATACTCCTCGGTATGATCATCAAAATACTATACTATTAATACGGGTACTCCCCGAAATCAGACTGACTGCTCATCCATATGTAAACACACAAGCCCAAGTAGATAAGCTACGAGGAACAGGCTAGGTATATGAGTAATACGCTGAGTACTATAATGACGCGAGTCTAACACTAATCGTTGTGCACAAAATGCGTCACACAAGTTCGAGTTGCCTAGTGCAACCTAGAACATGTTAGTACCTACAATGGATCCAAAGTTGCGTAGAGGTACTAGGAGTGACATCTCCAAACGTCAAGGCTAGTCCTGGTAATAGGACTGAGTATTGATACCCGGGGTGTTCTACATCTACTAATGAGCAACAATATAGAAACATGTATGGCAATTATAATACGAATGTTCTACCTTTAACAATCGCATATGATATGAGTCATGCTAACAGTTTAAAGAAAGCAGTGAAAACCGTACATAATAATATATTTATCAAAACAAAGACCCACTCGCTCACCTGTAAGTAGCCGGGTCGTAACCCCCTGTCCTGGGTAGCCCCGGTAGTCCTCTGGATGAGTCTCACCTATATGAGATATCAGTATAGTAATGATTAAACTCATAAATGTTACTAATTAAACTAATTAACGACACTTATCCCTTGTTTGCTCAACAAGAAGGTCCGAAACACTTCAAAAAATACCATACATACTGCCACTAGGTAGTACGCGTCGTCACAAGTCGCCTCGCGTCGACAGAAGTCGAAAATAATGTCCCACGCGTCCCCACGCGCGGCCCACTCGCGGCTTCAACGCTGGGTCAATGCGCCAATCAACTGACGGCGTTAGATCTAACAGAATATTCCAGCATCTTCGTCAAATCTAACGAAATATTCCTAACGGCGTTAAAAGGAATATTCTTAGTTTGGACCGATTGCTGACGTCATCGCTGACGTCACCGCCCCAGTCTGGACCGGGTTTAGACCGGTCGCCGCTGCAACTGGCTCCAGTCGCCAGTGCCGCTGACCGCCGCTGTCGCTAGAATTTTGGCCAGTTTCTGGAAAATTTTTAAATCTCCAGAACTTCTTCATTTATTGGCCAAATTTCACGTTCTTTATATCAAAATGAAGCTAGAGAGGAGTAGAATGATGGTGTACCTTTAGTTTGGCCATACAAGCTCGGGAAATGGCCTGTATTTGCCTTGAAAGGCAGCGGCTACTGTAGCTTTGTCGATCTACGTCAAAACTCAACCAAATCAAGCAAACGACATATGAAAATTCTTCTACTCAACGAGAGGAATTCAATGGTGGTAGTTAGAAACCTCACCTTGGTCTAGAATGGCGAGAAAATCGCCGAGAAGGTCCGGTTGTTCCGTGTGCTTTTCCTGTCAAGCGGTCGGGAGTTTGGACAAACGGTTTGCATCGTTGAGTCCAGGGCGTCGAGACGAAGATGGTGGTGATTTTAGTTCGCATCGGTTCGACGGATTTTCGTCGACGTGCACTGTGCACATACAGTGAGAATGAGAGAGAGAGAGAGAGATATTTTGGGGGTATTGTGCACCCACCAAAATAGTAAAATTACACGATTCCGTGTACAAAATAATTACGCACGTGTCCAATATATCTCTCCAGGGATTATTTTATAACAACATTTTTACGGGATGTTACAGTAAGCCCCAAATGAATCTTAAACATTCAACAGTACGTACTATTGAAATTTAACCGACAAATCTTAGAAATTGTTTGTGAAATTATCGTACAAGAAAAAATGGAAAAGAAACCAAATATTCCACTCATTAGTCTTACCATCCAAAAGAAAGAATCAATAAAGTTACCACTTGCCACCAAACGCAGATATTTTCTTCTTCAAAAAGAAATTTAAAACACAGTAACTTGTAAAACCCGCCAAAAAAAGTACGCCAACCTGGAAGACCTACAAAAACCATAATTCACCCGCACGCACGGCACTTTCTTTTTTAATTTATTCCCAAAACCCTACTTTCTCTCTGTGTCTCTCTTTCTTTCCAATCTCAGTTCTTGTTCTTTGTTGTACACAAATGTTACTACAAAAGACATGCGAAAAATCCCTAAAATATTATAAAAACGAGTCTTGTTCTCTTGGTCATTAGTTTTGATATTAAATTTAAGGATGAGTGATGGTACATTCTTAGGTCATCTCCAACCAAGAGCTATACGGCACTTTTAGTCTGAATTTGGAAAATTTTTAGGTGGTACGTACTATTCTATGGTCCAGCCATTAATGAAAGGTCCTAAATGAACTTGTGGTGGGCCTCAAATGAATCTTGAACCATTCAATGGTCGGACTATTGAATAATATATACCATGCAAGTTTGACCCCTGAATTTGTGCAAAACTCGTCTCCAACCAAGGCCGAAAATGAATTTGCTTAAAAGAATGTGCTAAATTTAGCCAAGTGTTGAGTACATATAGCAAACCCTCTAGCTCGTCGGCGGGCCTTAACATGTGCATCTTAAACTAAAATAAAAAGATTTAGCCTTGCATGGCTGGAGATGGAAAAATTTAATCGTAGAATATTTTTTAATTTAAAAGGATAAAACATAGCCGTAGATTACGTTTAGCCCTTCATAACTTGAGACGGCCTTATTAGTCACCTGGTGAGCGAGAGAACGTTGCTGTTATAAAACAAGAGGAAGCTTGCAATCTCTCCCTGTTCTTTCTTGTTCTTTCACATGATCTACTCTATAAAACTCCCTTTTGCAGCTTTTGACATTCTCTAAGCAGACACTCCAGCAAACACATCTTCTTAAACTATTTATCACTGTCCTCTGCTTTTCTCACACTCTCTCTGTTTCCTCTGGTTTTTTGCCTATAAAACTCTGTTTTTTTCTCTGTAAAATTTGTGTAAGCAAATCAAGATGTATGTGAGGGAGAGGTCACCGAAAGAAGAAACGTTTTCGAGGCGAAGAAGAAACCCGTCTTTCTCTTCTTCGCTACTCGACTCCATCTACCGCTCGATTGATGAATCGAGCGGCGGAGATGGTGGAGATGGAGGTCAGGGTTATGTTCGAGAATCGACCATGGTCAAGAAACACAGCAGTTCTGCTAAAGGAGGCAATGAGAGGGTCAATCTTCGACGAGCTATTATGATTGAGAATTGGGTTGAGAAGCAGAGTGTTCACAGCTCCATGTTCTCGAACTCCGCGTCGAGTTCCTCGGAGTCGAGCTCAGGAGCTGCATTTTCGTCTTCCGAAACAGATTCGAGCTACAGATCAAGAACAAAACCGAAGCCGGCGGAGGAGAAGTTCGTGCAGTTCGAGGAGAAGGAAAAGAGTGAGAGTGGTGGTGGAGGTGGTGGATTTTCAAAGACAAAGCTCCGAGCTTTGAAAATCTATGGAGAATTGAAGAAAGTGAAGCAACCCATTTCGCCCGGCGGGCGAATTGCGAGCTTCATCAACTCGATTTTCAATTCCGGCAACGTCAAGAAGGCAAAAATGTGTTACGTTGGAGCTGTGGAAGATGTGAGCATTTCAGAGCATGTGTCGAATTCGAAATCGGGTTGTTCTTCTTCTTCTGCCTCGGCTTCTACTTTCTCAAGGTCTTGCTTGAGCAAACCGTCTTCAAGAGCGAAAAAATCGAGCAATGGCACCAAAAGGTCCGTTAGATTTTACCCGGTGAGTGTGATTCTTGGTGAGGATTCTCAGCCTTCAAGCCACCACAAATGTGTGTTTGAAGAAGACCCAAGCTTGATGCCAAAACCCTCTTTTCAAAAATATGCAAGGGCTTGTCCTGGTAATTATGATACGCTAATCCAATCGGGTGACAGTCGAACGCAAGACCTGCTTACATTCAGTTGTACCACAAAATCAACAAGTTATAGGACGACCGGCGCGGTTAGTCCAAATTTTGTGAGAAGTTTTTGTGACAATGCAGATAATGAAGAAAGTGATCATGATGCTGAGAGTTGTTCAAGTTCTGATCTTTTTGAGCTTAATCATCCAGTTGGGGTTGGAAGGTACATGGAAGAACTTCCAGTGTATGAGACTACTAATTTCAGAACCAATCAAGCTATTGCCCAAGGCTTCTTGTAATTTTCTATTTCTTTATTTTTCTAGTAAAAAAAATATGACCAAATTGATTAAGGGTTTCTACTTTTCAAATTCTTATTGTTTGTCTTACTTGTTAATTTCTTGAGGTTCACCCTAGTAATTTGGGTTTAGTTTCTACGTCTAAGTAAACAAAAGACTAATTTGACAAGAAGTGGAAGCAATGAAAACATTATTAAACGAAATGATAGGAAAACGTTTTCTTTTCCATATTGTTTAATTGCAAATTTGAATCATTGATTAAGTTAATTTTTGTCAAATTTTGTGGTTTAGATTCAGAGCCTGATAACATAAGTTTCATAAGCGAAGTTACTTAAACTAAAAGTACTTCGAAGCACTTTTATGCCGCAATATGTGCTTACGTTCGCAGCCTAACAACATAATTTCTTATTTCCGACAACATAGAGTTTGATATGAGAACATTACTCAAACTATATATGTATTTCGAAATGATTTCTAACCGGAATATACAGTTTAAATTTACAACATAAGTCTAATAAGAGAAGGTTATTACTTAAACTAACTATAAGTACTTTGGAAGCACTTTCTCTGTTAATGTCACATTCACACGCTTAAACTATAAGTACTAACTCAAAAAAGCAGATTGAAAAGAGAGAATGGAAAAAGTAAAAACATACCAATCTTCTCTGCTAGAGAAGAGAGAAAGTGAAAGCTAGCTAGCAGCTCTTGGTGCTTTTGCACATGGTCTCAACCACCTCAGTGTTTACAGGTAAAAATTACAATCACTTTAATCTCAAAGGGGGTTAGAAATGATTAACAACTCAGAGCTTTTCGCCCATTTAATTATTGTCACCACAGAAGAAATATTTGGTCAGCAGGATTGACAAGGATTTTCAAAAATTTTGTTGCTTCATTTTCTTATAGGTACGAAACGACTAAATTTCAGTGGATCGTGACGTTAAAGTTATTATGTCATTTATAATATTTTATCGCGTATTTAAGTCGAACGCAAAGAATTATATCCGTCGCTCAGTAAAAATAGGATATGATACATTATTGAGTTGGTCATTAGACACATTGCAACATCCATGAACAGGAGGAAGACAATGCTAAATCTTAAAGATGATCTCAATGTTGCAGAAATGAGATTAGAGGATTGAAATTTGAATAGGTTTTGGAGCTTGGGAGACAAGAAGGGGGCCACTCAAGAGGAATCTAAGAAGTCAATATATTGCAGGATCAAACATTATAGCATATATCCCAACAAACTTTTACACCATAGGAGAAAATAAAAGTTATGTGATCTTCAAATCTATATATTCTTGAGATGGTAAATGGGACACCCATATATTGGCCCCTTTCATTGACTTTGGGTACATTAGCTCTCAATTGCTTCTCAAAAGTGAAAAAAGAAGAAGATTAAAAATAACAAATTTTTGGTAAATTATTAGTGAAATGTGAGGGAAACTTTAGTTAGTCAAGATATTAAGTTAACATATGGTTCTACATATCTTGGTTAATCAGTGTGGTAACATGAGTTGAAGATTTGAAAGCGATACATGTCATCAATTTATAGTTGTGGTGACCAATCATAATCTTCAAGGGCGAAACGTGATCATTAATATTTTCTTGTTAAACTGTAGATTTGAACTACATATTTTAATGTAAATCAACCTGATCAGCGTATCAAGAAGTTAACCTAAAATTTCTCACTTAGTAAAAAGAAATACCGTACTGTACTAGTAATCACATAAGCACTTATAAACAATTGGGCAAATTGCAATCTACCAACTAAATCCACTTCATGTTTCTCAACAACCATGCATAAATCCGTGGCAAATAGCCTGGAAAATTGATTAATGGATGATGATTTAAAACAAATGCATGTGGAGCAAATTAATACGTAATTATTTACATAAATATGAATTATATCAAGAGAGAGCAGCTATATATAGATAGGAGTAGGACAGTAGGAGGACCACGTACCAGCTAATCTGTGGGTTGGATCTTCTCCATATTTGTCTGTGAATAATAATAATCTTAAGAGGGTGGCCGCTGCAGCGAATTGGTTAGGTACTCTGCAATCTGCCAGCGCCAGTTGCCCATTCTGCATTATTTGCATGATTTCCGTAACACATGTGAGTCCAAAAATACATTATGCAATTGTCTGTGTTAGCTGCAAGGGATTTTATATGTTGTTTCGGATTATCGGATACTCTATACTTTTTAATCAATAGATTTTTTATCAAAAATAAATATGTAACGGTTAAAAAGTCTAAAATAAGTTTATATTTCAAAGCACTATGGAATTTTTGTATATGCAATAGAAATCCACTACGCTTATTGCTTGAAGTAAGGATTTCTCAGTATTTGGTCATTAAATAGAAATTCTTCGGGAGGGAGAACTAAGCTTTATCGATATTGTTGAAAATGTATCAATAACATATCAATACGTTTTGTTATTGAAAATGATAATCATTTTGGACATGGTTTTAAGAAAATTTTAAGGGGCCGTTTATAAACATTTCGATTTCAATTTTGTGATTTTTTAGTTTTATTTTAAAACAAAAACTTGAAAATATGTTCGGTAACTATAATTAATTTTTAGTTTTTAGAAAAAAAATGAAAACTGATTTTTTTTTTTAAAAACCGAAGATAGTAGTTTTTGTTTTCAAAGTAACTAGCATTTTGCCACAAGCTAACGTGTGTGGCAATTTACTCTTTTTAAGTTTATTTTTTAGATATTTTAATTTTATTTGAAAAAAAATTAATATATAGTTTATGATTATAAAAAATTTCAAAAAATGATTTAAATTGTTTTTTTTAAGTTGTAAAAAGAGGAGGCATTTTTGGTATTATAAATGTTTTACCAAATTAGACTTCTCTCTTTATATATATATAGATTACGAATCATGTATTCAATTTTCATAAAAACTAAAAACGAGGAAACTATTAAATGGCCCCTTAAAATTTTAAATTGAATTATAAGAGCAATTTACAATTCATGCGACAAACACTTGCTAAGTGATTTTTCAAGAAATGAAAAATGTTTATGAAGCTTAACATATGCTTTCATTGAAAGCATTTTTTTTTTAAGAATTACGAGATAAGTGCTTACTATAAAAGTACTCTCAAACACCAAACGTGCTTACTATAAGAATAGTATAGTATGCTCTCACGTACGGAGTAGTGGGACAAACCCGCACGTGACTCCCTGGACCTGTCTGCGTCTTCCCAGTCTCTTTAAAAGCAATGCTCCCCACGTGCACCCGTGTGCTCTGTTGCTGTCAGCTTCCCCATCAGCTTTCACTCGGCGGTTAAAACAAAAAAGGTCAAAACACCAGACGCCTTTTCCCGCGTGCGGTAAAACCAACTAATTTCTGACAAAAAGCCCACCTTGAATTTGGGCCTAAACCCTAAACCCTATACCGTACGGGCCTCAAATGCAATTTGAGAAAGTCCATTGGGCCTTCCAGAAAACAGATTAACAAAAAAGTGTAGGAAAATAACTATCGTGCGGGGCCCACCACTAGGGAGTTGCCGCGTGTAAGGTGCGTCGTCGTCGACGACGCTTTGATTCCATTCCTTAACCACTACACAAACACACCGCGTGAAGGGAAAAGCTCGACGAATCGAAACCTTTGAAAAGCCTTCGAATTCAATCGTTTTTTCTGAGAAATCGTAGTCGAACGCGCGCAGAGACGATTCGATCCGATCCAGGCCGAACCGGAGAAGTTTCAGATTGATTTTCGACCTTCCGATCCGGCGCCATGAGTTTCCTCTTCGGCAAGCGGAAGACGCCCGCAGGTTCGTTGATTTTAGGGTTTTGATTTTTTGAATTTCTATGGTTTTTGACTTTCCTGATGTAAATATTGTATTATCTTTTGAAATAATTGTGAATTTTGTATTATGTTTTAATAGATTTGGAAATTGTAGAGACACTGATTGGAGCAATACCGAGAAATTTAAATAATTTATTTGTTAATCAAAGAAAATAATGTTTTTGTTGCTAATTGTTGATGCTTTGGAGCTGATTGTGTTTAGGAAGCTCAATTGGAGTGGATATAAAATTTTAATCCTTTAGAATTCAATCTAGTTAGTCAATGCTTTTTCCAGTACTTAGTTTTTCAATATACCTGTATTCGTAGGAGACGTCGTCATGATTATAGACCTTAAATTCCACCCGATATCCGGAGTTAAACCCGTAGTGGTGTAATGTGTAACTTTCAATTGGATTATGTGTATACAAAATGAAGAAAATCTAAGTACTTGAAGTAGAAGGATATCTATACAATTTCGAACGTTTCGTTTGTACATTATACGCTGCTATTTGCATATTGATATCTGAGTTTGATTGCTCAATTGGTAATTCGGTTGTTTGCTTCTTAAAATTTGTGTACATTTTTGTATGATGGTGTCCGTTTGATGGCAGACTTGATTTACGTCTTGATTCTTGTCTTCGGTGGCACATAACACTATTTTGTTATTCGTATCAATGTTGTGTGAGAATTACTTTTTTATAAGCTGAAATTGTATATATGGGTCTGAATTTGTGATTTCAGAACTTTTGCGGGAGAACAAGAGGATGTTGGACAAATCTATTCGAGAGATAGAGAGGGAGAGAGGAGCTCTCCAAGGCCAAGAGAAGAAACTAATTCTAGAGATTAAGAAAAGTGCCAAGCAAGGGCAGATGGTGTGTTATTTTCTCTCTGCTAGTTGCTGTTTTGCTTTATTTTTCGTGAAGGTCAATTTTAGTATCTTCCTCTGTTTGTGCTTTGTGGCTGATCTACTCTTGACTACAGACCTCAGACCTAAACTCCCTCGGCTCATTGTTGCCTAATTATCTGTCTCTGAGTTTTAGTTATGCAGTTGGTGTTATACATGCATAGAACATTTTCCGTGTTTGTCGTGTAGCGTATATACTTTGATTTGATGGTCACATAGCCTAACTGTGGTTTTTATTTGTCCAACTTTGTTTCAGGGAGCTGTTAAAGTTATGGCAAAAGACCTTGTTCGAACACGACATCAGATTGAAAAGTTCTACAAGCTCAAATCGCAACTCCAGGGTGTATCTCTTAGAATCCAGGTATATCTACACTCTCTGATTTATGCCTTTTAATTCATATGAGCAGAAGGTTCTTTTGCAATTTGCAGCACCGTCTTTATTTTGTTATCATATTGGATTGGATGAGTTGGGTTCTTAAATTTACCATTTCTTTTCAGACATTGAAATCAACACAAGCTATGGGAGAGGCGATGAAAGGAGTGACAAAGGCAATGGGCCAGATGAACAGGCAGATGAACTTGCCATCACTGCAGAAAATTATGCAAGAATTCGAGAGGCAGAATGAGAAGATGGAATTGACAACTGAGGTGATGGGCGATGCCATTGATGATGCGCTGGAAGGAGATGAGGAAGAGGAGGAAACTGACGAACTAGTGAGCCAAGTTCTTGATGAGATTGGCATTGATGTCAACCAAGAGGTACATACATTTTTCCTCTCCACTGTGGTTGACCAAGAATTTAAAATTTTGGAGCAGCAATAACAATTTTGTTGTTTTCTTATACTCTGCAGCTTGTTAATGCACCATCGGCAGCTGTTGCTGCACCGGCTGCGAAGAACAAAGTTCCACAAGTGGAAACAGCAGCAGCTGGAGCTGACGACGGTGGGATAGATAGTGATTTGCAGGCGAGGCTAGACAATTTGAGAAGGATGTAGATTTCGTTTCTTGTATATTATTGGCATAGTGTGAAAGGTGAGAGTTCTTTTGGGCATTGTAGTATCTGTTAAAAATATATGCCGGAATTCATCGAATCAGGATTTGAGACGGACATATTTTAATAAAATTACATTCGATAAATTTGTACACAACAAACGTGTTAAGAATACAAGGAGATGCGCATGTTTTGTAATTGTGAGGTCTAGCCAGAGAATCCAGCTTTCAAAAGGGCAATTTTTTCTATCCGAGCGATATTCTAATCTAACCTAATTTACGGGAGGGGGATTTGAACTTGGGTAAGGTAAACTTTAAACTTGTAACTGTATTTGGTCATATTGGATTGCAATATTGTTGAGCATTGTGAACGGAGTGACGGACCCAGAATTTTATGTCGTGAAGGGTAAAATACTAGAATCTTTTCTATAATTATGATATTTTCATTTGATACAGTTGCAAGTGTATGATACATAACTGTCTTTGCAGTAATCACATCACACGAACTGACTGCAAACTGTTCAAGTTGTTGAATTTTTTTTGGCATTTTCGAACATTTTGATGACGGAGGTAAATCGTGATCTGCAACTTACAGCTAACATAACTAAGAACCAACAAATATTTCAGTATCATATACAAATAGTGGGCAGACACTGCCAGTTTAAATTTGGATCCAACTGAAAGGCAAAATATTTTTACACTATCTTCACCTAATCGAGCAAATTTTCGGTGTACTTTGAACACGGCCGAGTAGCATTACTATTCTACTCAAGTTACAATAAATGGATTTGTTTTGTATTAATATACCTTAAAAGAAGGATATTAGCTTTATCGTTCACCTTTATTATAACATGTGAAATAGTATATCACGTAACTATATATACTCATAAAAATTTCTCCACCTAATCCTTGTTTTCTACCATGCACTCCTTGATACCATCGTCCTACTTCACAAACTAACAAACTCCAAAAAAAAACACCCAAAGACTAAAAAAATGGGAAATTTCCTTTCTTTTTTTCTATCTGGAAATGGAAAAAAAAAAAAATAAACGAAAAAAAAAAATGAAACCCTAGAAAGCTCACACTAGCAGGACTTCTCTGGAATTCTCCTCCGGCGTAGTCGTCAGCTGCGGATGACACCATGAGCTCGTGGGCACGGGCGTGCGACAGAGCGGGCAGTCAGAGTGAGAGTAGAGCCACATGTCTATGCAAGGAGCATGAAAGGAGTGCTTGCAAGTAGGCAGCTTTCTTATTTCTTCTCCGTCCTCAAAAACTGACAAGCAAACGGCACATTCGACATAATTTTCATCTTTTGTGGTTGATCCCTCTTTCTTCTTGAACCTGAAGCTGTCCAAGTTTTCAAAGCTCCTGCTCCTCCTTGTTCTTGAGAGATCAACCAAACTGTTTGATGATCTTGAAGGCGGAGACTGGCCGTGGCGGTTCGAAGTCCATTTGAGGAAGATAAGGTTGTACATGGCTAGGATTATGGCGGCTGTTCCGATGACTATGAGGCTGTAATACAACATGGGTAAGTTGGTTTTTGATGGCGGAGGAGGCGGTGGCGGTGGTGGCTGTGAAAAAGGGCTTTGTATTGTGTAGAGCTTGTAACCCATTTTTTGGGTTTTTGGTGAAAGTGGCAAGAGGATTTGGAGAGGAGAGGAGGGGCCTTAAATTAGTACTAGCTAGTTGTTTTAATTTGATCAAGAAGATTCTCTATACTCCAATCCATGTTATTATTAATTAGGTTTAAATTAGTTAAATTAGATTAAAATAATAATAATAATACTATTTGGACATACAAAATTGACACATATACTGATACATTCTTCAATACAGTTGAGCGATTTCATTTGTACCTTTCACCTATATTAGAGAATATATTAGTAAATAAGTCAATTTTTTTGTATCCATATAAGTCGTTAATCGAAAAGCCGTGGTGGTTATGTAGTTGTGGAAATGATAAACTCTGTTTATAATCTTTCGGGGTATAGAATGATTGAAAGAAGACAAAGAGTGCACAATCGCAGGATACCATGCAAGGCTGGATGAGAGGGACTGAATTTGTAGATAAGAATTATTTGTCCCAGTCTGCCTATTCTTTTTTTCAGTCTGCCTCTTCTTGGCTAAGAGAACAATTAAATAGATATATTATAGTTCGATATGGTCGTAATAACGACTAGCAATCAATAAATAAAATAAAATATTATCCGGCAGTTGTTTTATTTACTAATCTTGTGTACGTATATTGTCCTTTAATTGGTAAACCATGGCTTTACAATTAAAAAATGTTGGGTATGAACAAATGAATTTTAGTTGAAACTTACGGTACATGAGTTTTAGAAATTGTACGTGCAACTTTTTACACATAATGGTACTTTAGGAGTCAAATTAATGGCGACCCCATATTTTATAGGAGAATTTAATTATAATAATAAAAAAAATCATGGGGGAGCGTAGTATTCTTAGCTTCTTTGTGGGTCCAACTTCAGTGGTACGTACCATTCAATGGTACGTACTGTTAAATGGTTAAGATTCATTTGGGGCCCACTGCAAATTAATCTGAACCATTCAATAGTCGTACCATTGAATAGTACGTACCACTCAAGATTTTTCCCTTCTTTGTGTTAAAAGAGAAACACTTAAATAATCAACTGGTAAATACGGAATGTCTCGAAATCTTTCTTTAACTGTATAGCATAATAGTCGGTTTCAATAACAGACATGTCCATCATTTTTTTCTTCAATATGAGGCTTCAAGTATTTTTTTACTATAAAATAGAGTTGTTGGAGGACTTATGAAGAAACCAAAAGAACCAAACCATGTCGACTCTTGAAATCAAATTTTTATGGGTCTCTCTTTGGCCTCTGGCCATGCATCCCTTCTCAGATACCTATAAGTTTTAGTAAACCTAAGGAAGTCAGGAATAATAATAATTATTTTTCTATACATCTTAATGTAAAACTTTGTTAGCCTATATTGATTAAAACACAAGTAAATAACTAACCCGGAGACGCCATGGATGAAAGCTCGGTATGCAAAGAGTCTTCTACGTTGTACTGATCCTTAGCAATTAAACCGTATGGGGAGTTTGGGAATTATTGCCTGTACCAGCAAACGCAGGGACCTTCACTTATATAGGCATGTTAACCTAATAGGCTTAGCCCATCATTGAGACCTAATAGGCAACTGAATATGTCTATATCTTCTTAACCAATCAGGATTAGGAACCCCTTTAGCAAGACTAATAACTTTAATATTACGTTCCTTGTGCAACAGGTAAAGTCCAAGTTAATTCCCTAATCCTAACTTGGTCCTCAAGTAACGTACAATGATTGTGAGACCACAAATCTTATGAGAACCGGATTTTACTCCAACATTCTCCCACTTGGTCGAAACAAGCATTGTATGAAACTTAACTTAAGAGAAAACAAACACTAGTAGAAAAAGGTACTTGGGCGACAAAACAAATTTCGTCGCTCAAGGTCCCATTTCGTCGCCTAAATATTTTGGCGACCATTAATTCGTTGCTCAAAGTCCGTCGACCAAGCATTTGGGCGACGAATGTATTTCCTTCATTGCCCAAATGCAACCTTTAGGCGACGAAAATATTTTGGCGCCCTAAGTTTGGTTACACTTGAAGCGACAAAATATATCGTCGCCCAAAATATTTAATTTTTTAATTTTTTATATTAATTAATATAATAAACAATGTAGAAAAATAAATTATATTATATAAAGAAATATACGTACAAAATATTCAATTGAAAAATAAATAAATTATATTCAATTGATAATAGTAACATGTTACAAAATTTTATGATAAACTGCGTATTTCATAACACCAATAAATACAACTTACTAACAACATGAGACTTAGACTTCAAACAATTACATATATGTCAAATTAAAAACCATTTTCCTGCAATCCAAGGAACACATTAAAAGGGGGATGCCGTAACCACTAATTGGATGAGGTAGAGGCAAACAACCAAAACTCAACTAGATTTCATCTCAATATCTGATTCGCTCTCCTCTGGGTTTGCATTAGGATGATCCCGCGGAAGGAGGCCAAGGAGTGGTATTGGCAACAAGGAGTTGAGATTGCACAAGATGATCAAAAGGGCCAAGTTATCATATTGGTCATTTGTTACACCCAAGAGTTGGGTAAGACCAGCACCCATCAGCCCCCCAAGAAGACTCCCTGCATTTGATACGGACATGAGGGTTGCGAAAAGTGTTGCTTCCACTCCCTCTGGGCATATTCTAGCAGCCAGCACAAGAACATGCATGAAAGAAGCCTACAATGAAAAATAGGAATTAGTTTTGCAGTAGAACCATTCACAGAATCAGTTTTGCGCAAATTGAACAATAAATATATCTCATGTCGTGCATGTGGTTACAATTAGAGACTATCAACATGAGTATCCAACCCAAAACCAATAGGCAATGGGTGGAGACCCAAGATCATTTAAACTATTATGCAAGGCTCGAATTCCCCAATATGAAATTCACTATCAACATGAGACTGCATGGTCCGTGTCAGGCTCATATGAGGAATTATATCTAGGAAGAACTTGTTGGGTTGTTCCGTAACACCGGATGGAGCGTCCATGCAGATACAACGTGGTTAGATTTGCCTCAAAACCATTGAATGGGGGATAGTCACAAGAAGTACGAAAGATTTTGATGGGTTTTGTTAAGGAAATAAAACTGATACATATTAGATTATGCAAGACTTAGTTCACGTGGTCTGATTGCAAGGATGGACTGAGGTGAACAATACACTTCATATCTAACCAGATTGGCAGTGGAGCCAGCCACCCAAACGCTAGACAGGCAGCCTCCGTGTCAAACTTACCCTATTGCATCATGAGTTCATTTAGGTAGGACCCAGTACAATTTAGATTCAAGAACATGTGGTTGCACCGCAGATCTCTTAGCAATACCTTGAAGTTGTGGGAGGAGAGTTCAATTCAAGGGTTGGGAAGGTTTAAATTTTTTTGAAATTATAAGGCGCCTCCCTCTTACTTTCATGTGAACTTAAAAGGTGCCTGGCTTTATTTATTTGAGACCTGATAAAGCACAAAATGATTCCTAAATGAGAAATCTCCACAGTTTCCCTTCTAATCGGCAATCTCACTAATGCATCTCCTTAGCTTTATTTACCAATCTACTTAGTACATCCACGATTAGTGTGAATAAGAAAGCTGAGAGTGGTTCTCCTTGTCTCAAACCCCTTAATCTTAATGCACCAAACTTACGCCTCCGCCTCCTGTTACTCAATACCCCCAAAACCTTCTCTCTCCAAAGTGAAATCAAGAAAATCCACTGCACATGGCTGTATTCCCTTGAACAGGTGGGAGATATTTACAGTTTCAGGATTTTAATTGACGAAGAAAAAGGGGTTTTACTTGGGGCATGAACAGTGCATGTATTTATTGAAAAGAAAGAAGAAAGAGGAAAAGGTAAAACCTACGAATGCATGTCTTCCTTAAACAAAACATTACTCTACTGGTTCATCGCTTTACATACTCTTTTCTTTCAGAATATGAATAGTATTCCGAATGAGAGTCCTATTCGATCGAATATCCAAGATGCAACCCTGAATGAAAGAATGAGTCAAAATAGAGTGCGGTTTCAACCTTTTGAGCGGGGAAAATCAAATATGTTGCGATACTGACCAATTTACTTACTCCCTCCCCAAAAACAATTTCAAATTCAGCTTGCTTGTATGGTCTCGGAACCTACAACAGCTTAGGATAAGGATCTTCTCACTTATAAGCCACATTAATCGGAAACATAACAAAGTAGTTGAAAATTAAATGATAGATATGATAAAGTGCAGTGCCAATATTTATGAAATCCTATCAAAATTTGGGAATCAGTAGATAGTCCACAAAAGTCTTCTTAAAATGTATGCAAATATGATAACAAAATCATTTAGCCAACACAGGATAACATTTTCCATTATATCCGAAATCAAAAGAGATAAATGGCTTTTGACAGAAAACTCGGACTTCAACCAGATATTCTAGTGTAGATTTAGTTTGTTGAATGCAATTTGTGGACCATTACATATTAAGAGAATATAGCAGTTTGTTGACTGTTTCATCTATTTTCATGGTCACAAGATGAACTTCAAGCATTGTAGATTCACAACAACAAAAAAATCTGAGAAATTAGACCAAATATATAAGAAAATGTCACATTTGTACTCTGATGCATGGTGCACAAGCCTCACAGATGCAGAAATGATTCTGTGTACCCAAAGTTACCTTACTCTTCTGTACTCTTACACGAACCCGAACCCCAATTTCTTCATCTCCCTTTACCTACTCAGTATAGAAGTATGTTCTATGAGAAACAATATAGATCAAACTCTATTTGATGATTTACACAGATAAATATAGATTATAAATTAATCTATCAAATCGTTATTATGAATTGAGAAAAAGTGGCTATAGTGCTTACAGACTTTATCTTCCCTGTAGAACGTATTTCAAGCCGAACTGAGGCAAAGAATTTTAATGCAATTCCTCCAGATGTCACTTCTGGATTCCCATAATATACACCGATCTTGCAAAATGGAGTCAGGATATTAGTTTCTGGAAGTGAAATAATTGTGATTAGGGGAAAAACAACTAATAAGGAAAACTGAGGAACAATTACAATCATATACATCTAGAAAATTATTGACTCAGACTCAGCTGCTTAGACCTAGGTACTTGATATCATTTATTGCCACAGATGCCGGTACGTGTCATCATAAATATTTGAAAACTTTAATGCTCAAATTCAGCTCCTTAGATGTATGCACTCAATCTCAATTGTTTCAATGAATCCAAGTATGTGCCATCCGGAAAAGAGATGATATGAACAAAATTAATTGAAACTACCTTATATCTTATTTGATTTAAAAATATTAGAGTACATCCAGCTTTAGACGCATTTCCTGACATTTTGCGCAAAGCTTGGCTCATAAGACGTGCTTGCAAACCCATTTGCTGCATCCCAATCTCACCCTATACGTAGCAATATCAGAAAGTGAGATATGTGAAATTGCATATCTAAAATTTATAATTACAAGATAAAGAGAAGGTTACTTCAATCTCTGCTCGTGGAGTGAGAGCCGAGACAGAGTCAACACAGATAAGATCGATGGCACCAGATCTGCACATACGATCTGCAACTGAGATGACAGAAATCAAATCATTATATCAGGAATATACTAAATGTATAACTTAGGCATCCTTCTAATGACGGACTGACTAAGTTCAGAATAATGGCATCAGTTCCCACAAACAAGCATTTGCCAGAAGACAATAAAAAGGAAAAAGTCCCCACAAACACGCAGACAAGAAAAGATATATTACTCTCAAGTGCCATTTCGCCATGATCAGGCTGACAAACAATCAGATTCTCTACATCTACTCCCAGCGCTTTTGAGTATGCTGGATCAAAAGCATGTTCTGCATCAACAAGCATAGCATTTCCTCCAAGTTTCTGCATATTACCATTGAAAAGCTAAATGTTGGTCCAGTAAAGATCTAAATCCTTTGAAGAAGCCACTGTTCAGTTACCAGAAACTAAAGATTCCCAACGAAAGTTGAGACAACTATACCTGCACCTCTGCAATTGCATGGAGTGCTAGAGTGGTCTTTCCACTACTTTCTGGTCCAAATATCTGGAAACAATACACAGATAAATCAGCATTTCATGCAAGCACTACCTAATCAAAATAAGAAAACTTCTAAACTTCTCCTTGGCCGACATAAAGCCGATTAATTACACTACCCCAGTCAGTTAAACAAAAGGAAAGTCATCAACAGAAATTTCCACAGGACTCTAAGGCTTAAGTAGCATGTCAAATTTTCCCACTGCATATCCTGCCAAAGTATTGAGCCGCACATAGTGCTTAAGCAATATGGACTAATCTATTTATGTTTGAATTGTTAAAATAAACTTGATTAGAAGAGCAGTTTATTGGGTGATTGTGTCTTTATTAAAAACTATAAGTAACCATGATAATTGCACATGTCAATAAAACCATCTTTTTGGCTCCTACATACAAAAAGTAAACCAAAATTAAAAATTCACAACAAACAATGAAAATGCCAAACCCCCACCACACCAAACTAGTGTAGAAGCTTACTCCAAGTATGTAAAAGAGCAAGATCAATCTCCCACAATCAACTTTACACAAATGAACCCCAAGATGGAGATAAAGCAGCATATCTTCTCTTTTGGAGAATATGACCAAGAACGAGTCTAAAGGTATATGACCCCATTAACAGGAGCAAAGATATATTTCTGTACATATATGTTGACAAATGTTTCTTTTGATAAGCCATATTTTCCACTAATCTTTAATTGGAAGTTTCTAGTTCCTTAACACCACGTGATTCAAAACTTGAGTTAATAATCGTACTCTTGGATCTATTTATTTCTCTTGGGTATTTATTTCTCTTGGGTAGGCTTTATAGTGCTAATAGCATCATAAAAAAAGGATCTACTAGTAGCTAATTCTGCTGTCTTCGACTGAGTTCTTTCCTCAGTCCAGATTTTATGTCTACAGTTGTTGGTTTTTCCTTTTCTATTGTTTTCTTGGATTCCGACTTTCCAGGTTTCTCTGGTCTGCATTACACAGATCAAGTAACAGCAGGGGTATACCAGTTTGCCAAAATCAATGGACACTTTATTTCTAACACATGCAAATAAAAAAATATTCAATGGGCACTTTATTTCTAACATCCTCTTCAACTAAGAAAATTACCACTTGCCTCAATTTTCTCTTAATTGACCTCTCTCTAAAGCATGAAATGTTGATTGACATAATCGAATATCACAAATATTTTTTAACCTCAAAGGAAATACCCCCAAAAAATGGATATAAAACAGACGCATGATAATAACCAATGGGAACATACCTCTACAATTCTTCCTTTTGGAAGGCCACCACCTAAGGCAAGGTCTAATGTCAAGCACCCACTGGGAAAAGTTTCACTGCAAAAATAAACAGATTTTTAAACAGTCTACCTTCTACTCTAAATCATACAAGCAGGAGTTACATAAACAGCGATATGATATGACAAGGAGAGAAGAAGCACATACACCAAAGCTCCACCAGCACTTCCTAATCTTGTAACACTTCCCTTCCCAAATGAGCTATTTATATCATTCATTGCCGCTTCCAGTGCTTTTTGCTGAAATAAAATGCACTTTGGTAATCAGAATTTATCTACTTTCAGCTCAAAGTTTTAGTCTTTCTGCGTTTGCGTTTGTGGGTAATCACTGATGCCTCTTCGAAAGCACTTTTCTGCTTTTGTGAAGCAAAAACGAAGATTGAGGCGAAAAGGGTTTTCGAAACGATACCCGGTCAATGAAGCGGGGGTCGGAGTCGGCGGAAAGAGCGCCATTGACTTTGGCTTGGAGCTCACAACGAACCCTTTTGATAGGCTTCACCGCCATGGAGTGCAGGTTGAAGCGCTGCGGGAGGGAAGAGTGGAATAGCAGAGGAGAAGGTAAGCACTGCGAGTGCGAGTGTGGGTTTGAGAGGGTGGACGAGTATCTCATGCTTCCTCCGCTGTTGCCTGTAAACGCTAAACCCATTGCTAAACCTCTCTGAGATAAAATGAAATTTTAGAGATGCAGCAGCAGCACCCGAAACCAAAAGTGAGAGGAGTAGAGTATTGTCTCTGGACACCCCAAGACATTATTTTTGTTAATGACATTTGTATCCTCCTGCAAAGATGTAACCCTTTTTTTTTTCTTATTTACAGCAACACTTCTAAAACTTAAATTTTATCGCTTAACACTTTAAAACTCAAATTGTATCTTACATTGACTCTTACAATCAAACTCTGACAACAATTCCGTTAAAATGGTGATGTAGCATGATGTGAGACCCACGCTACAAAGATGTAACCGTTTTTTTTTTTCTTATTTACAGCAACACCCTTGAAACTCAAATTTTATCGCTTAACACCTTAAAACTCAAATTGTGTCTTTTAATATTGCATTTCTGCAAAGAGAGAAAAAAGTGACAGAGAGGAGAAAAAGATGCTATATTTCAAAACGCAGTTAAAAATTTCCCAAATTTCAAGAAACCTATGGCTGTAAAATTGAAGTACCGAACTGGGTTTAGTTCAAATCTCCTACCAATAAATTGAGATGAAGGAGTTGGGGTTGGTTCGAGAGGAAGGAGCTGGGGTTGGTTCGACAAGGAGGAGCTGGGGTTGCTTCTCATTGTGGAGCAGTCTGCAGGATAGAGCAAGAAGAAAGAAGAAAGAAAAGAAGAGAAAAGGCACCTAAGTGGAAAAGTGAATCTAAATGTCTTCGGGCCACTTAACCATTTTCGCCACCAAAGTCATTTCGTCGCTAAACCTTATTGTAATTTTTAAAATCAACCTAAAATTTATGGTTATCGGGGCAATTTTAGTTTGGGGCGATGCATCTTTAATTTCGTTTACTAAAAGATAATTTAGGCGATAATAATATTTGCCGGCCAATTAAGCTGTACGAAAATACTCATAAAGGAAAAATCATGGGCGTAATCGAAGGAAATCTTAAAAAAATATACAAATCGCTTCAGGCCCAGAGCGTCTGAGCAAACTCGTTTTCAGTGTCATCTCTGTGTCAACACTAGAGCCATGAAGCCTATATTGTTTAATCGTTTATCAACGCCACGCTTACGTAAAGTTATTATATCAAGAAGTTGTTTCATCCTAGTTTGCAAACATGACCTTTTACTGAATGCACCAAGATGAACGGTTCAAATTACTTATATTATGTCTCAGTAAAATTTACAGCTTAGCGAATTTGTGTATGATTGCTATAAAGTTTCAGAAACTATATAACATCATCACAATTTTCAGAAATCAGAATTATGGAGACATTTCTAACAACGATTCAACTTTCATCTTATTGCATTTAGTAAAAGATCATGTTTTCAAAAAAGAACCGGCATGAAAAAAATAAATTACGGATATAATAACCGAGGGTAAAAGTAAACGTTAATCGACGGTTAAAAAATATTATAGGCTTCATGGTTTCTAGTGTTCGATTTTGGGGATGACCTCTAAACGAAAGTTGTAGGCCTTCTCATTACGAGCGTTTGTATATTTTTTACAAATTTTTTTCCCCTTCTCAATTACTTATTATGAATTTTTCACTATAAGTTAATTTTTCGTACAACTCTTAATTTGTAAACACACATAGATACATATTTCTTTAAATTTGAACCGTTGAATATGTAGACCTCTTCTTCAAGATCATTTTGTACAAAAATTACTTCATTCAGACATGAATAAGTCATTCTTTAGCAGATAAAAAAAAGAACGGTGTAGAGTAAATTTCTTATGTTTAGGCGACGAACAAATTATTCGTCGCCTAACATGTCTTTGGGAGACGAAATTATTATTCGTCGCCCAAAACTAGGTTAAGGCGACGAACAACTTATTCGTCGCCTAAAATTTCGTAGCCCAAAACCTCAAAAGGTTTAGGCGACGAAACATTATTCGTCGCCTAAAGTATCTTTGGGCGACAAATTTTTTTTGTCGCGCAAAAGTGTGGCGCCCACATTCTCTATTTGCAACCACTTTTTCCATCTTTTGGGCAACGAATAAATTTATTCGTCGCCCATTGAAATTTTAAGCGACGAATTATTTGGTCGCCTAAAGTTGTGTTTAGGCGACGAAATAGGGCGTCACCTTAAGTGCTTTTAGGCGACGAAATAGGGCGTCACCTTAAGTGCTTTTAGGCGACGAAATAGGGCGTCGCCTAAACACAACTTTAGGCGACGAAAGATGGATTTCGTCGCTCAAAGTGATTTTGGGCAACGAAAAATGATTCGTCGCCCAAATTTTTGTTGCCCAACCTATTTTTTCTACTAGTGAAATTAGGATTACTTTAGTGGCCATGGAAATTACTTAAACTCAAAGTTCCTTATAGTTTCTGTCAATTAGCACACTCGCATAGAACTAACAAGTCTATTGGACAAGGGTAATATCCATAGTCTTCATAATCACATATGTAAACATGGTTAATCACATGAAACACCAATAAGTGAGAAAATTTAAAATTTAAATATCAAACTTGATGTAATATATTGATATTTCAATTTCTAAGGTCCTCCTTGATCAGACCATGTAAGTCTGCTTAATGCTTCAAAAGAAGCCCTCCAAATCTGTAAAAGAGTGAAGAATGATGACTGAAACTTTATGTCCAAAAACCCAATCGGTGCTAGCATGACGACCGGTATAACTATATCAGAACACTTTAGTTTTCTACCTTTAAAGAAAACAACATCTGAAACCATTCTTCATATCATCTTGTAAATACTTGTGACTTTAAAGCATTAAATATATCTTACACTTTATAACTGCATTCAAACAGCCACACATATATATGTAAGCCTTTTGAGATAAGCCAAGTATTTTATTCTTCCTATCTATGGTGATTTCTATCCCCAAAACGTAAGACGCCCTCCCATGTCTTTCATCTCAAAATTATTAGACAAGAAAAGCTTTGTCTCATGAAGTAGGGTAAGATTGGTGCTAGCTAGCAAGATGTCGTCGACATAGAGAACCAGGATTACAAAATTCCTCCCACTAAATTTTACATATATGCACTCATCAGACAAATTTTCTATGAAACCAAATCTTGTATAACTTGATCAAATTTCAAGTACCATTGTCTTGAGGCTTGTTTCAAACCATAAATGGATTTCTTGAGCTTACACACCAAATTCTCTCTCCTTTCTTGAATGAACCCTTCAGGTTGCTTCATGAAAATTTCTTCATCCAAATTGCCATTCAAGAATGCGGTTTTTACATCCATTTGGTGTAGAAACAAGTCGAAGTGAGCTACAAGTGCCATTATGACCCTAAATGAATCTTTGGTAGAAACCGAAGAAAATGTCTCATTGTGGTCAATTCCTTCCTTTTGAGTGAAGCCCTTGGCTACTAATCTAGCCTTATATCGCTCTATGTCTCCCTTAGAATCTCTTTTGGTTTTGAATACCCACTTACATCCTATAGCCTTACACCCTTTTGGTAATTGAACTAACTCCCAAACTTCATTCTTACTCATTGATTCAAGCTCATATTTCATGGCCTTCAACCATTCTTCGTTTTGAGAACTAGTCATGACTTCTTTGAATGTAATTGGATCACCAAACTCTCCCAGATTAAATTCAGATTCTTGAAGATAATAAAGAAAATCATCCAATATTGCAGGCTTTCTAGTTCTTTGGGATTTTCTTAAAAGGACTTGGTTTTGGTTGTCGACATTGTTGGCAGGGACTATGGGCTCATTCACTTGAATTGGCATATCATGGTCAACAGGTGCAATTTCTTACTGCTCATTTTCCACGTGAGCATTAGGGAGTGGGACTTCCTCACTTGTTGCCATGGTGGGGACAACAACAATATCCTCTTTTACAACAACCCCTGTTCATTATTAACTTCCTTTTCTTCTTCAAAACTGAAGTTTTCAACCTCCAAATCACCAACAGACTCTTCTATAAACTTAGCTATCCCAGTTTCAATAATTCTTGTGGTGTGATTTGGACAATAAAATCAATAACCTTTGCTTCTTTCGGGGTATCCAATGAAGAAACAACTAATAGTTCTTGGGTCTAAGTTTTTCTCCAACGGATTATAAGCTCTTGCTTCTGCCTTACAACCCCAAACCTTGAGATGAAATACACTTGGTTTTTTCTTATGCCACAATTCATATGGAGTGCTTGAAACAGATTTGCTGGGAGCTCTATTTAAGATGTAATTCGCTGTCTTTATAGCCTCACCCCACAAAAACATTGGTAACTTTGTGCAGCACATCATACTCCTCACCATATCTTTAAGAGTTCTATTTCGTCTTTCAGAAACTCCATTCTGTTAAGGTGTTCCAGGATTAGTGTACTGTGCTACAATGCCATTCTTTTCCAAAAATTGTGCAAAACGTCTAGGACGACGACCAACTTCATCATACTTGCCATAGTATTCCTCTTCTCTATCATATCTAACAACTTTAATCTCTAAGTCCAATTTGTTTTCTACTTCAGCTTTATATATTTTAAAAGCTTCAAACGCAGCAGATTTTTCAGCCAAAAGATATATGTAGCCATACCTAGAGTAGTCATCTATGAAGGTGATGAAATACTTAAAACCATCATGTGTTGGTGTAGGAAACGGACCACATGTCGGTGTTGTTGGAAATGTGCCCTAAAACCAATCATATGATGATACTTTACGGACATTTCAAATGTTAAACTAATTTAGTTTAATATAAAGGGCAATGATTATTGTTTAAAGTAGTCTCATATAAATGTTATATGCTTAAACAATAAGTCCAAGGAATATGTGCTTAGTAGAATGTAATCTAAACAAGTTAGGTTCATGAGACCATTCTCGATCACAGACATATCCTAAACGTTCCTGATCATAGGATTGCCAATTGGGCATTGACAGTCCGTTAAGATCAGTACATGTTATGTCTTCTCTCAGGGAGAGTGACTAGTCTCGAGTCATTGGTGTAACTGACACCAAGACAAGCATGTAGGTGCTCAATATAGAATGAGTCCACTGAACACGATCAACGATGAGTTTTCATGATCATGTCACATGAGAACTCATAGTTGGGATAATGCAAATTAGTCCTTTGACCTGAGGCATCACAGTTGTCTTGTGGTGCTTCAGATTGTAAGGCATTTCCACTACATAAGAAAAAACTTGAATTAGATCTTGGAAATGCTCGACTCAAATAGATGCTCGAGGTCCTTGATCTTTGATTATGTCAAAGTCACCCCATCCGAGGGTGTCCACGGCATAGTTGGGGTTAAGCTACTTAGCCATGGAGGCAAGTGAATGCGCAACAAGGGATCTCTAACCTTCAAACCGTTTGAGGGAGAATACTCTATGATATGATTAAGAATCTCTGGCCAGAGTATGAATGAGATTTAGGAAGTTGTTCCAAATCATATTCAATGTAATCATATAAGTATTGGAATCACATTGGATAGTAGACATGAATAAACTATCAAACCAAACAATGTGGTCGAGAGTATTGTATTAGAGAAAGACCGTATTGCATTGCAATCCTAAACTGAATAGGTTCTCCACCTCTTCTGATTAGCTTGGGTAGCCATGACATACTGCTAGGTGTCACTCATGGTTTGTGGATGCCCTATAGGTGTATAATCACTTAAGGGAGAATTGAAAGTATGTTTCAATTCAGAATTGATTTGAAAGAGTTCTAATCCTCCACTGCCTCGCTAAAAGGAACCTAATGGATCGTACACCGAGTAAGGTAGAGTTTGATGAAACAATGGAGATGAGTAAGAATAATTAAATGGTTTAATTATTTATGGCAAGGATTAATTAATATGTTAATTAATCAAACGAATAAGTTCGTTATAGACCTCGGGTTAGTTTTGGGCCTCAAGGCCCAATGGGCTTCGAACGTCAAGCCCATTGACTTAAGTTGTATGACAACTTAATGACTAATAATTCATTAGGGCCCAAAAGCCCAATGAACCCAAGATGGCCGGCCATTTGGAGTATGTGTAGCAAACTTGCTTTAATTGCAAGTTTGCCACTACATTGTGAAAAGGTTATAAAGGAAACTTTATAACATTTCATACTTAGTGGTTTTCTTTTGGGAGAATGGATGAGAGTGAAAGCTCTCTCTTCTCTCAAAGAGGCCGGCTCCCTAGAGGAATTTAGCTAGCAATCTTCTTCCTCTAGGCACTCATCTTCTCATCAAGGCACTCCTTGGTGTGGAGACTTAGAGGTTCCCTACTTTGGGAACTTGGAGAAATCTATTCTACCATCCTCATCCAAGCAAGGAATGAAGGCCCTCTCCATGAGTGATTAGCCTTTGCTTATGCAAAGAGGAATCTACAAAGGTATATGATTTATCCACTTAAATTGGGTTTGTTTTTGAGTCTTGGTTCACCATATCTACTAGGCTTTAAATTTTCTTGGGTAAAGTTTCGTTTTAAGTGCATAGAAGCATGTTTCCGCCTTTAATCGTTAAATGCATGCTTAATGATGTTGCTTAATGAACTCGGTTAATCCACAATTTTTCCTTCAGGTGTGAATAAGCTCCAACAGATTTTGGCTCCTAATTGCACCCTTTTTCTTGGTGTTAACCATTTTTTCCTTTTATACATTCAACACAAACATCCATGTCTTGATAATCAAGTGGTGGCAAAATTTCAATTTTTGTTAAAGTTTGCATTCATTCCTTTGATATATGTCCTAAACGCTTACGCCATAACTTGGATGAAGTTTCATTGGTTGAAATCCTTCTCTTAATTCCTATGGTGTTCATGGAGACAAAAGGAACCTTGCAATTTAGCTTAAACAAACCATCAACAAACAACCCACTTCCAACAGAATTCAACTTATGATTAATATCAAAACCATCCTCATTAAAATTTGGAAAAAAACTTATTCTTGATGAGTTTGCCAACGGAAACCAAATTCCTTCTCATGGAAGGTATATAGATAACATCTTCTAAATCTAAAATAAAACCAGAATCCAAAACAAGTCGAACTACTTCAATAAACTCCACCGATACTCTTTCTCCATTGCCTACGAACACGCTCACTTCATCCTTGTTTGGCACCCTCTTGCTTATGGACCCCTGCAAGGTATTAGCAATATGTACAGAAGCACCACTGTCAAGCCACCATGTATCAGAAGGAACACCAACCAAACTAGTTTCAAAACAAACGAACACAATGTTTTTACCTTTAGCCTTTTGATTCTCTAACCAACGCCTATACTTTGGGCAGTCCTTCTTCATATGGCCAGCAAATTTTTTACAAAAAAAACACTTCAGACCATTTGGCTTGACTACTGCCTTGAAGTTGTTAGACCTTTTAGGTTTGTAGGAGGAATTTTTGGAAAGGTCTTTGGCAGAATTCTTATAGCATGGGTGTGGACTAAATTAGCAACCTTGTGTTTCTCTTGTCTTATGTTCTGCTCTTCATGAACACAAATAGTTATAAGCTCATTTAGATCCCACTTTTCTTTTTGAGCATTATAGGTGTTTTTTAGTTGAGAATACTCCGAAGGCAGAGAGTTGAGAGCCATATGAACCAAGAATGGATCACTTATTGCAACATCCAAAACATTCAACTTAGTACTAATATCAATCAGCCCCAATATGTGCTCCCTCACACTTCCATCAACAAACTTTGTTGTCATCAATGAGTTCATAAGGTTTCCGATTTCAGCTTTATCGGATTCCTTGAACTTAGCTTCAATTGATTCCAAAAAATCCTTAGCATTCTCATTATCAGCAATACCACCTCTCACAGTGTCAAACATCACCCTCTTCATAATGAGAATTGCCATCCTATTTGCCTTTTGCTACTTCTCATACTTGTTTTTTACTTCAGTCGAGTCTCCCTTTTCAGGGACATCTGATTCTTCTTCTCTCAAAGCAACATCTAAGTCCATGAGACCTAGAACTATCTCTATCTCTTGTTTCCATTTTTTGAAATTGGTCCTAGTTAAAACTTGGATTGAATTGAAATTCAAAGATGCATTGACGGCTGAAATTTAAACAAACACATACTTAATCCCCATAATCTTCAAAAACATAATTAGCTAACACCTATGGGCAAGAAAGTTAATATGTTTGTGGTACTAAAACACATAGCTAGAAGAATTACTTTCATGAAAAATTTTCGACACTTACGAGCAAGAAGAAAACCTTCCACAAATTCTTATAGTATATATTCTATACCATGCCATTGTCTAATTGAACCAATTAAAATAATCCACACTTACGAGCAAGAAGATTACTGTAATCGTTATAATTAAAACAATACAATTTGATCAATAAGACTTTGGATTTAGAGACCACTCAAATTAATTAAGCCGCTACAGGGCTTAATTGATATCAAAACAAGTGAACACTAAAAACTTGATCGTATATTACTTTAAACATGTCTGACTATTGATCTTTATATCAAACATGTCGTCATACCATAATATGCAAACAATCCATCATGCAAATATATATGTCCAGTTTTAACTAACATGCCTTCAATTAATCTTTATCAATCGCAATAGTCATGTGAATCAAAATAACATGCATGCATAGCAATATAATAACCCATGTAAGCCAACCATGCAATTTGCATGCCAAAATTGAAAAAGCACAGTAGCCATCGTGCGTGCTTAATCTGAAAGCAAAAAACTGAACAAGTAAGCTATAACATGATGAACGACAGGGAAAAGAAAATTTATCGAGTTTCCTAAATCAATTTTCTTTTTAGGTCTTAATCATACAAGCTAAGCTCTGATACCACATGTAAAACTTTGTTAGCCTATATTGATTAAAACACAAGTAAATAACTAACCCGGAGACGCCATGGATGAAAGCTCGGTATGCAAAGAGTCTTCTACGTTGTACTGATCCTTAGCAATCAAACCGTATGGGGAGTTTGTGAATTATTGCCTGTACCAGCAAACGCAGGGACTTTCACTTATATATGCATGTTAACCTAATAGGCTTAGCCCATCATTGAGACCTAATAGGCAACTGAATATGTCTATATCTCCTTAACCAATCAGGATTAGGAACCCCTTTAGCAAGAATAATAACTTTAATATAACGTTCCTTGTGCAACAGGTAAAGTCCAAGTTAATTACCTAATCCTAACTTGGTCCTCAAGTAACGTACAATAATTGTGAGACCACAAATCTTATGAGAACCGGATTTTACTCCAACACTTAATTTTAATTTCTAGGAAGTGAGCATGCCATTAATTTCTTCTTACTCTCCTAATTCAACTGGTAAACAAATTCTCCCTTTGTTATTAATTTCCTATCTACCTCGGGACTAGTTCAAGCAATTTCTTTGGCCCCAAGTCTCTAACATCATATCAAAAGAATCGTCAAAAAAAAAAGCAAAGCGAAAGCTAAAAGTGGAGCCGGAAGCTTGTAGTAGAAGAAATCCAAGATCTTGTCTGCAGTGTGCTAAGTAACAACACATCACACACAATGAATAAGATGAACACCAAAAAGATCAGTAGAGAACCCGAACCCGAATCTGAATCCAAATCCCATTCAGTTGCTTTAATGGCCTCGTCATCACTACCATCCCTTCCTTCAGAAATATGGTTTGATCAGGTTCTAACACGAACATCGCTCAAAAGTCTAGGCCGGTGTAGGCTGGTTTCAAAGGAGTGGAATCACATCACATATGACTCAAGGTTCTGGCAATTTCTTTGCGAGAGAAGTGGCACAGTTTCAGGATTTTTAGTCGAGAATCGGGTCAAATATGGGAAAACTTTACAAACGTTTGTGTCGGTTGATAATAAGGCAAACAAGAATTTGACACACTCAATTATGGACTTCATGCCTGTCCCAGTACGAATTGAAGCTGTGAGTCGTCAAGGTCTACTGTTTTGTATGAGCGAAAATAATTACCAATTTTTTGTCTGCAAACCTACCACTCTACAATGGATAAAGTTACCAAATCCAAAGAACAGGTATTTCACTTCGACGACTGCCATAGTTGTGTTGAGTTCGAAGCCTCTAAGGTACAAGATTATTCGGGTTTCGAGAGCCAAGTATCCTTTCTTCAAGGTCAAGTCAATACAGTACTTCAAGTGGAGATTTGAGGTGTTTGATTCAAACACTTGGGCGTGGAGGCAGTTGAAAGATGTAAGCTTACCTTATTCTATTTGCTTAAATGGCTTTAACCGGCGTTACATATCAGTATGTGGTGGATTCTATTGGCGACTAGCGGCCAACAAAATATTTGCTTTTCATTACGAAGATGATAAAGAGAGTTGGGAAATATTTGATTTACCACAGCCAGTGAGGGATTGTGAGCGTTTAAGTTACAATGGACTCGTGGAGTACCAAGGCCGGCTTGGATTGATTTGCAGCTACAGAGATTCCATGGACCTGTGGGTTGTGGAGGATCATGAAAAAAAAGTATGGAGAAAGATACGGAGATTGAGCATTGAAGGGCTTAAAGAAGTGGAGGGCTATTGTCCTCCCCTTGTAGCATTTTACAACAGTGATATTGCACTTGTGAAAGGGCACGAAAAACTCATATTTTACAATTTTCGAGATTCTAGTTCTAATGTAGTGAGATTAGGGTTTGATCCTAGTGAAGTTTTCAAGCTGCAATCGGACTCTGAGAAAGTTAATTTGAGGGGTACCCGTACGTAGATGGAGATGGCAAGATTTTATTAGTTTCATCTTCTTTTTATTTACATATAGATTGTTTTGTTATTTGTGTTGTTATTTCATAAGTTTAAAAACTTTTTATTGAATGCTTTATCAATAGAACTATGTTGTCAATGTTTAATTTTGTTCATATTTTTAATTTCACACAAATCCCCTGAAACCCTAATCTCAAAGAGAAATTAAGGCTTTCTAGCTAGAGCACTTCAAGTGACAATGAAACTAAGCATCATATGGTATCATTCTAATTAATTTACAACTCTCTTGCGCAGAGGCAAATATTACAACAACTAAATGTGAAACATTTCATATATGATCTCATTATTTAGTAGAAAATTCTAAAAAGCTCAACAAAACAACTGAATCTCGTTCTCACCGTGCTCACGGCCCGGCTGCCCTGCCAGCGGTAGTGGGAATTCTCCCGTTCCCTGGTCAAATACTGATTTCACCAATTGGAGAATGTAGTCCAAAACCCCAACCGGAAATTAAATTAAAAGCCAATAGCTAAGTTTTCCTATCTGCTAAGGGACTAGGATAAAACCAAAAGCTTGAAGTAAAAGAAACCTAATACGGAAAGGATTAATTCCTGTCCACTCTGGGACTTGTCTATATGAGGGCGTGTTTACTAACTAGGAATTGGAGTAAGTAAGAATCGGGGTAAGCAAAAATAAGAATAAAAAGGAATCGGAGTAAGCATGAATCGAAATTAGGAATCGGAATCAGGCATTGCCATTAAACTGTTTACTAATTGTAAAAAATCGGAATGAAATTAGTAGTGTTTACAATTATCCAGAATCGGAATTAAAACTAGTTTGATTACCAAAATGCCCTTGTATAGAATTTTTGAATTAAAATAGATTATAGTATCCAGTTATAACTATTTAGCTTATATAATTACAGCCATTTAATTTTTCGTTAATGTTAAAATTAAAGTCCTTAACAAAAAATAAATAAAAAAACTCATCCAACCAAATAAATAACAAAAACATAAAAATATACAAAATAAAAAAAAAAACCTAAACAAACCCATGTCTGATGTCTCCACCCCCACCTTGTCTACTACCCTTTCCCACCCTACCGTCATCCAGATCTCCAACCTCCATTAGCACCAAGATCATCAACCTCCAACAAACTCAGATTTCCAACCACCAATCGCACCACATAACTGACCCACACCCGTTTCTCCCCCTCCTTCACCCACATCCACAATTCCAACTCACCCCAGACCCACTCAACTGTTCAGAATTTCACCTGAGATTGCATCTAACCCGTTCCACTCCATCGCAAATCTCATGAGTGAGAGGTGTGGAGAGGAATGAGTAGCCTGGATATCGTTGTGTTTGTCAGGGGCGGTCGGACATGTTGAGGTCTGAGACTAAGGTATGTGAGGGTAGTTTGGGTATGAAAATTTTGATTCCGATTCCGCCTTGCCCAATCCGACCCCTCCCTTAGTATTTCGATTTCGTGAAAATCAGGAATCACATTCCTAATTTTGAATGGGACCCACATCGCTTTTATTCCCCTTAGTTTAGTAAACGCAGGGTTCATTCGAAATGGAAATGACTCCCATTTTCCCCATTCCCATTCACCTTACACCTTACGTAAACACACCCTAAGAGAATAAAATCCGAGGAAGAAGGCTATAGAAGGCTAATTTTGCAGAGATTTCATTGTATTAAAATCTCCTTACAAATATAAAAGGAGAGATTTGATATGGAGCCACAATAGGTAAGAAGAAGTTTGCATCCGTGGTTCTCTCTTCATCCATCGTCCTATATTTAAACCCTAGATGATCGACAACACCGCAGATTTTGGGCGTAGAGTAATTTAGAATTCTTTGTCGAAAGAACAAAGATAAAATCAATACCAAAAGAAATATGGGTACTAACGGAAGCAGCATAAAACTTAAAAAAGAGTCGGTGTTGTCATCTGAGTTGTATGTCGAGTCCAATGAGTCTGACAGCCGCAACTCGTCTCCGCGAAGGAGTTCCAGGAAGCGAAAGGAACAAAGCAGTCGCGGAAAGAGCAGCCACTCCGACGCGAGTTGTACGACAGCGATGAGAGCGAAGACCGTGACCGCAGGAAGAAGAGGTCGTCCAAGAACGTAACGGAGGATCAAATCAATGAGTGTAGAAAATGGTACCAGGCATATATTGTTTGGTTGATGAAGCTTTAAGCTTTCAAATGTATTTTACAGAGAATGAAAATGTATTTTTTTTAGAGAGAGTGAAAGAGGAGCAAGAGTCTGTATATTTCTTAATGTATTGAACAATGAGAATTACAATGCATATATCCTATTACATCTGCAAGCATTGGTGGTCCTGCACAATGGACACAGACGCAGTTCTGTCCATGCAGAACATGAAAGTGACAACACAAAACAAATAGTTGTAAACAGGACAAAAGAGACAGCTATTTCTGTTTAATACAGAAGGAAACAAACGACTAAACAAACTAGTCGCTGCATGCTGTACTAAAAACAGCAAACATCAAATCTCAACTTCTTGCTTCATTTGTAAAGTATCGGGTTGCTCTGACCCCATCGGATTGCTCATTGGCTTCCATCAGGATGCTCTCTGGCTTTCATCGGGTTGCTCCCTTCAACTTCATCTGCAGGATTATCATTTGCAGGTTTGGAACTAAGCTAGTAGGCAGCTTAATTCTCAACAACCTCTCCTAAGCTGCTTACTGGCTTCACCCCTAAATTCATTCTTAGATAATTAAAACGATCATTAGCCAATGCCTTTGTAAATATGTCTGCCAGCTGTTCTTCGCTTCTGCAATACTTCACATCAATAGATCCTTGCTGCAATGCTTCTCTGATGAAATGATACTTCCTGTTTATGTGACTGGTCTTCTGATGGAAGACTAGATTTCTGACCATCGAAATTGCTGACATATTGTCACAAAACAATGGTGTTGCCTCTGGTTGCATTTCACCGAAATCATCCAGCACAAATCTTAGCCAAATAGCTTGAGTTGTTGCCTCGTCTGCTAATACATACTCAGCTTCTGCAGTTGACAATGCAACTGTGTTTTGCTTGACTGAGGCCCATGAAAATGTGCCACTTCCAAAGCTGAATGCATATCCAGATGTGCTTCTGCTGTCATCTTCACTGCCGCCCCAATCCGAGTCACAAAATCCAATCAACACAGCATCCTTATCTCTTGTGAACTCAATGTCATAGCTGAGAGTACCCTGAATGTATTTGAGAACCCTCTTAGCTACACCCATGTGTTTCTTTGTCGGGCCATGCATGAATCTTGATAACAGACTAGCTGCATACATTATATCAGGCCTCGTTGTAGTTAGATACAACAGGCTGCCAACAATTTTCCTGTACAAAACTTCATCAGCCAGTTAACTTCCGTCAACTTTCTTCAGTTTCTCACCAGTAGGTAGAGGAATTGCTACTGACTTGCAATCCTCCAAACCAAACTTCACAAGTAGAGACTTTGCATATTTTCTTTGATGTATAAACACACCTTTATCTGATTGTAGAACTCTCATTCCCAAGAAATGATGTAAGAGTCCTAAATCAGTCATCTCATACTTCAGCATCATGTCTCTTTTGAATTCATTGAGCAATGTATTGCTGCTTCCAGTGTACACAATATCATCAACATATATAGAGACAATGATCAGCTTCCCTTCTTCATCAGTTCTGGTATACAGAGTGGCTTCACTGGTGCTTCTTTTGAAGTTGCAGTTAATGAGATAATTGTCAATTTCGCTGTACCATGCTCTGGGTGCTTACTTCAAGCTATAGAGGGCTTTCTTCAGCTTATAAACCTTGTGGCTTGCATTTTCAACTTCAAAACCTTCTGGCTGCTCAGTGTAAACCTCCTCCTCAAGCACTCCATTCAAGAAGGCTGACTTAACGTCTAATTGAAACAGCTTCCAACCCTTCTGAGCTGCAAGAGCAATCAGAGTTCTGATTGTATCTAACCTTGCCACTGGAGCAAAGGTTTCATTGTAGTCAATACCTGGTTTCTAGGCATATCCTTTGGCCACTAGTCTTGCCTTGTGTTTCTGAACAGTTCCATCCATATTTAGCGTGGTCTTGAACACCCATTTGACTCCTATGATAGGTTTGTCTGTAGGTCTATCCACTAGCTCCCAAGTTCCATTCTTCTCAATGGTCTCGATCTCAGCATTCATTGCTTCCTTCCATGCTTTGTCTTCAATAGCTTCATGGTAGGTTTCAGGTTCAATGATGGTCATGTGACATCTTGCATAAATATCCTCCAAGCTTTTTAGCTTTACTGAAGTGTTGCTTGGTGATGAACCTTGACTGGTGCTAGTACTTCCAGAAACATGTTGACTTTCTGCAACTGATTGAGTGACATTCGGGGAGTTAATCCCATAAGCTTCATGAGCTGATTCTTCAATTCCAGCTGTTGCAGAAACTTCATTTCCAAGGGTGAGAGGCATGAAAACAGTTTCTACTTGCTTGCTTTCCCAATTCCAGGACTTGTTCTCATCGAATGTAACATTTCTTGAAAGTATGATCTTCTCAGATTGAAGATTAAAGATTCTGTAGCCCTTCTCGCAACTACCGTATCCCATAAAGATTCCCTTGCTTGCTTTGTCATCAAGCTTCTGCCTTAGATTCGATGGAATGTGGCTGTAGCATATGCTTCCAAACACTCTCAGGTGTTTTACGTTGGGTTTTCTCCCTGTGAAAGCTTCAAATGGTGTTTTACCATTGACTGCAGTGGTATGACATCTATTCTGCAGATATACTGCAGTTCCAACTGCTTCTGCCCAAAATTTGATGGGGATCTTCTTTTCAGAAAGCATCGATCTTGCCATTTCTCCAATCGTTCTGTTTCTTCTCTCAGCAACTCCATTTTGCTGAGGTGAGTAGGGAGTAGTTAGTTGCCTCTCCATTCCGAGATTATTGCAATACTCAAGAAATTCATTTAAGGTATATTCTCCACCTCTGTCACTTCTTAGTTTCTTTAATTTGAAACCGCTTTGCAGCTCAACAAAAGCTTTGAATTTCTTGAACACATTGAAGGTGTCAGACTTATTTCTGAGAAAGTATACCCATCATATTCTTGAGAAATCATTAATGAATGTGATGAAGTACCTATTCCCTCCAATTGACTCATTTTGCATCAGACCATATAGGTCAGTGTGTACCAATTCAAGTGGACAGCTTGCTCTTCAAGCTTTCTCATTTGCAAATGGTTCTCTGTGGCTTTTCCCATAAACACAGCTTTCACATACTCCTTCCTTATCTGAGAAAGCAGGTAGACCCAACACCATCTGAGCTTGATGCATCTTTTTCATACTTGCAAAATTCAAATGACCCAATCTCATGTGCCAAATCCATGGATCTTCGTGTACTGTTGCCTTCATTGCTACTGAGTGAACAGATTCCATAGACAAAGGAAAACATCTATTTCCAATCATTGAAACTTTAACAACATTCTTAAGGCTACTATCATCAAATATTAATGCATAGTTGCCTCCAAACAGAATGTAATATCCATGCTCCATCATTTGCCCTACGCTCAGCAAGTTTTCATCCAATCCAGGCACTAACAGCACTTCTTTTATGTATCTCCTGCCCTTCTGTGTCTTAACAACCAATGTGCCTTTTCCTGTAGCTTGAACAAGGTCTCCAGTGCCCATCTTTACTTTGCAGGTTACAGATCTATCAAGGTTGATCAATAATGACTCTTGAGAGGTCATGTGGTTGCTGCAAGCCCTGTCCACAAACCATACGGACTTGCTTGATGCAATAGAACTTGCATGACAAGCATAAAACATCCTTCATGTGACTGTATCTTCTTCCTTTACACAGTTTGCAACATGTTTACCATTATCACAGTCCTTCGTTAAGTGTCCAAAGCGACTGCACTTGCCACACTTGGGTTTTCCCTTATATCTGCATATACCAAAGTGATATTTATCACACACTTGACACTGTGGTTTGCCATTTCCTTGGCTGCTACTTGGTTGTTTGTTGAAACCAGAAAATTTGTTGTTCCAGCTTAAGCTATTGTTGCTGTTCACGTTTCCATTTTGAGACCAATTTAATCCTTTTTTGTATTGTCCCTGCCACTTGTGATTTGGCCTACTCTGTGGACCTTTGGACGTACCAGTGCCTTGGCTACTACCAACTCTGAGACTACTAAAAGCTCTCTCAGTTCCTGTCAGCCTATCCCTTTCATCATGCATGTCTTCCCTTTTATCGTAGACCTTTACAGATGCAATGACCTCTTCAATTCTAATGTCATCTAGATCTCGAGTTTCCTCAATGATAGACACGATAGACTTATACCTTCTACTTAAGCTCATCAACAGTTTCTGCACTATCTTTTTTTCAGACACATCTTCACCAAGTGATTTCAGGTTGTTTATAATTCCAAAAAATCTAGCCAAATAATCATCTAGACTTTCACCATCTGTCATTCTCATATATTCAAAATCTGCTCTTACTGCTTGGAGTTTAACAGCTCTTACCTTTTTGTCTCCTCTGAACTCTCTTCTCAAAATGTCCCAAGCTCCTTTTGCAGTCTTCTCGTTTCTAATGCGAGGAAAGAGCTCATCAGTTAATGCTCCTTGCATGAGACTCAACGCCTTGGCGTTTTTTATTCTGTCTTCTCTGGAAATGGTGGGTGCTTCCCCTGGAATTTGCTCAGCCATGCTTTCTTCATCTCCGGATCCTTCTTCCTCCTGGAGTACCGGCTGTGATGGCTGTGGTTGGGGCTCTATCTCTACTACATCCCATAGATCGTAAGTTTCCATTTTCACAGCCCAAAAATCGTAGTTTAAGCCATTAAACTATGGCGTTCGTAAATCACCACGGGATGAACTTGAACCAGCCATCGTCTCAGGTAACACAGCAACAAAATAGTTTTAAAGATATCACCTTTAAGGTTTCTCTGGATTTTCTTCAGAGATGTATCTCTCTCTCTCACAGTATTACGCCCCTTAGGAATCAAACCAAGAGCTCTGATACCATGTAGAAAATGGTATCAGACATATATTGTTTGGTTGATGAAGCTTTAAGCTTTCAAATGTATTTTACAGAGAATGAAAATGTATTTTTTTTAGAGAGAGTGAAAGAGGAGCAAGAGTCTATATATTTCTTGATGTATTGAACATGAGAATTACAATGCATATATCCTATTACATCTGCAAGCATTGGTGGTCCTGCACAATGGATACAGACGCAGTTCTGTCCATGCAGAACATGTAAGTGACAGCACAAAACAAACAGTTGTAAACAGGACAAAAGAAACAGCTGTTTCTGTTTAATACAGAAGGAAACAAACGACTAAACAAACTAGTCGCTGCATGCTGTGCTAAAAACAGCAAACGTCAAATCTCAACTTCTTGCTTCATTTGTAAAGTATCGGGTTGCTCTGACCCTATCGGATTGCTCATTGGCTTCCATCGGGATGTTCTTTGGCTTTCATCGGGTTGCTCCCTTCAACTTCATCTGCAGGTTTGAAACTAAGCTAGTAGGCAGCTTAATTCTCAACAATGAGTACTTGGCTAAGAAGGCACTGAAGAAGGCTGCTCGAAGGGCGAAGAAGATAAAATATTCAAAGACAGTTTCCGGTTACTCAAACAATTCGAATCCCTTTGGACTTCGAATCTCTGTGTTGCATGGTGTTCCGCTCGACGTGTTTTCGGTTAAGGCTGAGAAACAAAGACAGAGAGAAACAATGGCGGAGCTTGAAAAGGTCACCAAAACAAGGGAAGAAAGGGCACCTGAAAAAGCACAACGTGAGGAAGAAATGCAATGCTAGCAAGTGAACGAGCTCAAGCTGAGTTCCAAGACTGGAAGAAAAAAGATGAAGAGTTTCACTTTGATCAAAGCAAAATTAGGTCAGAGATCAGATTGCGTGAAGGGCGTATTAAGCCGATTGACTTGTTGTCCAAGCATCTCAATGGCTCAGAGGATTTGGTTATTGAGATAAATGAGCAGCCGTATATGGTTTTCAAAGGATTGAATGTAAAGGAAAGGTTTTAGGAGGCAGTTTTAGTAGTTTGTGATTGGGAGCTAGCTGAAGGTTAGAAACGAGATGCAATTGATCGAGCAAGGGTTCGTGGGGAGGAACCGCCTGCTGAGTTGCTTGTGGAACAAAGAGGCTTGCACGCTAGTGTTGAAGCGGATGTCAAGAAGCTCTTGGAAGGAATGAATTTTAGTGAATTAGAGAACGTACATTCCGAAATTGAAACAAAAATGCGTACCAGAGCAGCCAAGGTTGTTGAGTATTGGGAGGCTGTTCTTACACGCCTGATCCATATATTCAAGGCCAAGGCCTATTTGAAAGAAATCCATCCTAAAATGTTGCACGAGCATTTGCAACGCCTCGAGCAACAGGATGGCCAAGACAACTTGGATATGGTTTGCGATTCAAAAATAGTTTCGGAGAAACTGACTCGGCCTATGGAGTAAATATTTTCTCCAACGGCTGAGTCATTTGCACCAGAACTGTTGCACGGAGATGAACATGAGGAAGTAATCGACCCCGAAGAGGACATGGCTATACTAGAAAGGAAGCGTGTAGCTGTGTTACAAGAACAACAGAAATGGATTCAAGAAGCTATGGCATCAAAGCAGCCTCCACCAGAAGATAATTTTGAGATAAAGGCAAAGAAAGCAATGGGAGACCTGGAGGAAGGAGATGCAATTTTTGGATCTGAAGTGAACCTTGACTCACAAGTATACTACCGGTGGCATGACAAGTACCGACCTAGAAAGCCGAAATATTTCGACCGTGTTCGCACCAGATACGAATGGAACAAATACAACCAGACTCACTATGATCACGATAACCCACCTCCGAAGATGGTACAAGGATATAAGTTCAACATTTCCTACTCGGACCTCATTGACAAGACAAAGACCCCCGCTTATACTATGGAAAAGGATGGCAACAGCAGCGAGACATGCATTATAAGGTTCCATGGAGGACCACCTTATGAGGACATTGCATTCAGGATAGTGAACAAAGAATTGGAATGCTCACGTAAGAAGGGTTTCAAATGCACATTTGAACGTGGAATTTTGCACTTATACTTCAACTTTATACTATACCGCTATCGCAGGTGATATGTCAGTAGTTTGCTATGTTTCTCTTCAAAACTGAAATATATGGCAAGTGGAATATATAGTTCCATCAGTTTGTTTGCGTGATTCTTTGTATATTTTCTTTAATATAATACAAGATTTAGATTCAAAAAAAAAAACCCAGAAATATTAGTGGAGGATCCGAATCGCATTTTTATTCGCCTTTTAATCGCATATTTATTCACTTTTTTTGTAAGAGAAGTGGCGCAATTTCTAGGTTTTTGATCAGAGCAAGTACTCATCACTTATCAGTATGTGGTGCCTTCTCCTGTTCTGGTTACTGGCGTGCAACAAAGTATTTGCCACAGCCTATGAGATAGTGAGCGTTTCGAATATGTCGAACTCGTGGAGTACGAAGGTAGGCTGGCATTGGAAGATCATGAAAAGAAGTATGAAAAAAATTAAGAGATGGAGATATCTTTACAATGGTGATATTGCACGTATAGGATTTGGATTAAAGATTTTTTGGTGAAATATCACTATAGGGTTTGGATTAATCTAAGAATTGCCAACTCTCCCCTCTACAGCCTGCATTGACTTGGAGGCTTCATGTACTAGCTAGGTAACCATAGTCAATTTCTGTTCAGGTCCAAAAAATTATTATAAACATCTTTGAATTCTTTTTAATATTAATTATAGCACAACTTCCTCAAAATCATCACTTTAAGTATTTCTTTTGAAACAATTCCAAAGTTTGAATCTCCCCTTTCCCGCACAACATTACGATTTCTTTTACTCTAAGCTTCCGGTTTCACTTTTTTTTTTTTCTCCTTGCACTCTAGCTAATAACATGCCCACAAGCCAAACAAATTGCTTGAACAAGTTCCTAGGTAGAAAGGAAATTAATAACATGTCTGCGTACAAAACAAAAACAAAAAACCAAAGTCTTTCCTAGCATTTTCCTTAACTAAAATACAGAAGTAGCACTTATATATATAAACCTAACAAAAAACGTAAAGAACTAAATAAACCAAATGCAAACAAGAAGAAGATGAAACAAAAATCTTGCAGTCTCCATGGACCCCTCAAATTAACTCTCTCAAAATCCGACTGCAGCTTGAAAATCTCATCAGGTCGATCCTCTAGCCGAACCACCTTACAACTAGAATCCTGAAATTTGTAAAAGATTACTTTGTAGAACCCTCTCATTAGTGCAATATCACTGTTGTAAAGTGCTACAGGGGGAGCACAGTGGCCCTCCAGATCTCCAAGAACTTCAAGATCGATGTTCAATGCTTGTCTCTTACACCATACTTTTTTATCATGATCTTCCATGACCCATAAATTCATGAACTTCTCTCTTCTATCAAAATAAATCAAACCAAGACGACCTTGGTACTCCACGAGTTGGTTGGAATTAAAACAGTCACTATCACTTACCGGCCCCGGTAAATCAAATATTTCCCATCTATCTTCATGATCTTCGTAATAAAAAGCAAATACTTGATTGTTCGTCAGAAGCCAGTAGCACGCACCGCATGCTGTTACACAAGGCCGGTGACAAGAGCCGAAGAAAACACAAGAGGGTAAACTAATAACATCCTTCAATTTCTTCCATGCCCAAGTGTTTGAATCAAACACCTCAAACATTAGGTTGTTGTAACTTTTTAGTTTATGATGAGGCTTGTAGACGGAGATCGGAGTTTTGGGATCTGAGAACCGAATAATCTTGTACCTTAAAGGTTTCGAGCTCAACACAACTATGGCAGTTATTCTGGTGAAGTACCTAGTTTTTGGATTTGGTAATCTCTCATATTGTAGAGTAGTAGGCTTGCACACAAAATATTCAGGTACCACGGAGAAGCTCCTAGGGTTTTGGCTCATGCAAAACACTAGGCCATGAGTACTATTCACAGCTTTGATCTTGACAGGAACAGGCAAGAAGTTTAGTAGCGATGAAAGTATCAAAGTCTTGTTGGACTTATTATCAACAGAAACAAATGTTGATGAATCCTTGCTCTGAATTAAAAACCCAGAAACCGTGTCACTCCTTTTACAAAACAAATGCCAGAACCATGAGTCATATGTGATGTGATTCCAGTCCTTCGAAACCAGCCTACAACGGCCTAGACTATCGAACGATTTGATTCGCGTTAAAATCTGATAAAACCATATTTCAGAAGGAAGAGATGGTGGCGAGGCCATTAGAGCTCGCTAAAGAAAGGCGATACCAAAATACAATGGGATCCTCTACCGAAATTTGAACTCAAGATCACCTTCAAGGTTTTTTTTTGCTTTCACATTATGAGGTCAAGAGGTTTAAATAGCATGATGCACTAGACAAATCTTGGAGACAAATTAATCTTGTCGTATTCCATCCATATTAGGTTTCTTGTATATCAAGCTTCCCGTGGCTTGTAATAATTAACGTTGGACTAAGAAATTGCTTCATCGAGTCCCTAGGCAGATGGGAAATTAATAACAGCAAGAATTGTTTTCCAGTTCGAACTACAATCTCCAATATACGGTATAATGCACAAATTTCAAGTAAATTTCAACTCAAATAAAGAAATTAGAATTAGATGCCTTATTCTAGGCATTTGTAGATTAAACATTTATGCTTTTTTAGTTTTTTATTAAGCTTTTAAAACTTTTGATTAAGATGCTCTGACTTGAGCCACTCTAATTTAATTGAATTTAATTTACATGTCAATATCTAATATATATTTTAAATAATTTCAACTATATTTAAGTCTAAATTTTTTTTTCAAATCGAAACGTACCCACACTAAATGAAAACATACCCGTGGCAAATGAAAACGTACCAACGTCAAATAAAAACGTGCCAACCCCAAATTAAAACGTACGTACCCAATTATGAAACTATATAAAAATGAATATTTCATCATTTTGGTATAGTCTAAATATATGTTAATTTGATTCATAGATAATGCTTTAGATAATTTTATTTTTTGGTAGATAAGTCATGAACAACTTTTAATTAAATTGGAGATAAATCTTAATTAATGTAGATAATGCTAAATTTTAAGGATAAATCATATAATTTTGAATTAACAAAAAAGGCAATTGGACTTTGATTAATATAAGAATGTTCAATAAAAAACCTAAAAGACACATATGTTTAGTTTAGGAAATTTAAAACTCAAGCGTCTATATCAAAATACCAGGCATTGAAAATAAAATCCTTAATTAAGATTTTTATTCTCTCTCCGCTTTAATTAATTGTAATTCATTAATTGTCTGCATCTTGACCGCTTTCTTTCTTCTCCCCATTTTCCTACTGCATCTTGTCCCCTTTCTTTCTTCTCCATCTCGTATCAATTCCATTTCACCAATTGCAACACCCTAAAATTAATAGTTCATTATATAATAATTCCTATTTCAATTTCTATCTAAACTCGAAGTGAATAAAAATTACAGCATTCATATCTAGTTCTTTTGGCTCTGAGGAGTGAGGCTCTCTAATGGTGGGAGTATGTTTAAAATCTAGAGCAACACATATATAAAGGGAAAAAAAAATGTAAGCCTATAATACTTCAATAACTGATAAACGCAAAACCACCATCACATGAGACCAAGTTCACCGGTGAAAAAAGAAATTTGAAAAGAAAACAAACGAAACTATGAACAAATACAGAAAAGAAAAAAACGATAGCAGGGACGAAGAAAGATGAAAGAAGGTAGAAGGAAAGACAATAGAAGGGAAATAATTAATGGAAAAAAAATTAATGATAGAAGAGAGAGAATAAAAATCTTAATTAAGGATTTTTTTCAATGCATAATTATTTAGATAAAGTAAATTAAATTGACAAATTAGAATGAATCTCAACCATTAAGAGTATATGGATCTAATGGCCCACAATTTTTGTTAAAACTTGTGTCAAAAACGTGGTGTCACGGATCCGCCCCCTTATATTATATATATATATATATATATATATATATATATATAAAATATTGATTAATAAATACATACATGCTACAACATGACTAGAGTATAACATCATATGACAATATGACTAGGGGTGGGCAAAAAAACCGAAGAACCGAGAAACCGCACTAAACCGAGACCTAAAAAATCGAAGAAAACCGAGTTGACCAAAACTGAAGAAAACCGAACCGAAAACCGAAGGAAATCGGCATTTCCGGTTCGGTTTCGGTTTTCATGCCCCAGAGAACAGGACCGGACCGAACCGAGAATTATATATTTATTTATTTTAATTACGTGTCATGTTTTAATTGGTTAAAATGTAAGTTCTAATTTGCTAGAGTAGAACTTGGTGCACCGAATCAGCCCCAAGCCTTTAGGTAAATTAGCCAATTCCCAATTAGATCACTCTTTCCAGTTTTTCTCTCCGCCTCTATCTTCTCCGGTTCTCCTCTGTAACTTTGTTTCCAACTTTCCTGACGCTGCCAGCGACTCTGTCCCATTCCAGTTTTGAATCAGCAACAAGCACCTTCTTCGTTCAATCACCTTCGAATCAGCAGCAATTAGGTCAGTTTTCTGAAAAAGAAATCCTCATATGTTTGATAACTGAATTTGCATTTGTTAATCACCATTGAAAGAACAAACAAAAGGATTGGAGGGGGCATATATGGAGAGGAGGTTGAACATACCTTCTGTTCTAATTCTTACAGTGCCTCCTCTCATATCTTAATTTTTTGCAAGACTTGGCATCTAGGTTTTCATTAATCTGCCGGTATGGTAGGGAATCTAATTTGGGTTTTTTTTTTCGCTTTTTCTGAATTTGTTGTAAATTCTCGTTGGAAATTAATCACGATTATGGATCTGTAATTGCAGCAAAACGTATTGCCCGTTCTGCGTGAACGTGAAGAATCTCTTGGCTCAATTGGGAGCTAGCTACAAGGCCATTGAGTTGGACACTGAGAGTCAGTTTCTCTTCCCCTCTCATTATTTTATCTATAATTACATATTGCTTGTATCCGCTTGTGTGTGTGTATGTATGTAAGTATGTGTGTGTGTGTATATATATATATTTGGTTTAGATACATACATATGAATTGGGGGCGGCAAAAGTTTATACTCCTCCTTGTTTGGTTGTTTTGGAGTTAAAGATTTATAAACATGTCCCTAGCAATAGCAAGAATTTGTATCTTTCGGTATTCGATTATAGGTTAATTTTTTGTTTTGTTTGCTAATTACATATGATAACCAGTGAGTGTTCAGTGTCTGTTGAGTCATGTTTTTTGTACAATGAGTGTTTCCTCATTGCTTGCTGTTTTAGTGATTCTATGTATTGAGTAAACCTTGGTTTTTGGCTCTCATCACTGTTCGGTCGTGCAAGTAATGACTTCTAGCCTTTTCTTTACAGATTGCCCCTAGCTAAGCTAATCTATCTGTTTATCCATTATTCAAAAGTGAAACGTCTGAATTCTATATATGAGTACTTAATAGCTTGAGCAAACTTATGAGCTGAAATCATATGGAAAATATGTAATATGTGTGTATTGTAATATGTAATATGGCTGTTACTTATTAGTCTGTTGGTTTTCCCATTTTTCAGTAAGATTGCAGAGGTTGAAGGAGTGGGTTTCAGTTTATCTTTGTGGCTTTCAGTTTAGCTCCATTCAATATTAATTCAATGAAACATTACATATTGATTTTTTGTGTGTGGGTAAATTGTGAAAACATGGCCTAAGGAGTGGGTTCATTGTTGTTGTTGCTTGCTGCCTTTTCTGCTGGTCCCTGCACTTATTTTTGCTTGATGTTTTTTTTTTTTTTTAAATTTGGGTATGTAAGAAGATAATTAATTTGGTGATTGTTGTTTAAACTTATTTGGACTTATTTGAACTTATAACTAAGTTTATTTGAATCTACTATCTGTTTTAGAATCTAGATGATACTATAGTTTTTTTTTTATGCATTATAAGGCCAAAACCGTAAGGCCCAAAACATAATTTGATTTTTTTTAAAAAAAATTTACATTAATTGGGCCCAAAATTACAAGGCCCAAAACAGGCCCAAACCAAAACCGAACCGATCGGTTTTCACCAAAAAATTTCGGTTTTCAAACCGAACCAAACTGACACTGTTCATTCGGTCCAGTTCACAGTTTTAAGCCCAATTCGCACCGAACCGGACCGAGCCCACCCCTAAATATGCTTTTAATTAAGTCTTTTTTTATACAACGATATATTTAGGGTGTGGGGCATAAATTGGTACCAAACTCGTCATTCATGATATATTCACATTAAAGAGTGTGGGAAGAGGAATATCAGTAGATCATAATACTAAGTGGTAATTAAGTCTTTTTCTTAAGTTATAACTTTTTGTCAATGACCATTTAATTAGTTTAGTGACTCTTCCACTTTGTGTCTCTTTTTTTTTTTTTAGCAAAATCTTCACTAGACTAATAAGTAACAGCTAACTGATAAATTGTGCTAATAAGTTCAACACCCTAAAAATCATTAGAAATATGGTTTGATCATAATCTAATATTAGCTCAATTTAAAGAAATTTTTTAATGTGACTATCACTCGGTCATATGATTTCACTAATTCACATGATATAATATAAGTGAATGATAAATTTATATCTTATGATATAATACTAATAAACAAAATACATGTTACAATATTGGTAGACTGACAATGTTGAATGACCATTTGCCATACCAAATCAACCCCATATTCTAATTAGTATTTACAATGAAAAACATCATTGGAAAGCGCATATATAGTATAAGATGTAATTTGAGTCAAACATCTTCTCTTGGTTCTAAATGCATGTTTGTATAAAGAATTGCCCAGTTTAGATATAATATAGCCAACTTGGAACCGTACAGCCCACACCAACTTAGAAGCCATTGTCAACATCCGTTCAATTCATTATTCCACAAATTAATTGATCAAATTCAGCTTTGACTTGGAAAAACAGAAAATTGAATGGTAGCTGTCAGCTGAGAGAGTTGATCAAGAAGAAAAAGGGAAATTTTTTAAACCCTAAACCTACACGGCTACACCCCCCAACGAGATAGTTTAATTTAAATTAATAATGTTCTTGTTTTTTAAAAGAATGACTTACATGGAACGATTTCACTGATATGTAATTTTTTGCATCTAATAATACATTGTCAAATGTAAGTTTTTTTTTTCACATGACATTGTATTATTAGATTGGAACGCCACGAAGTTATAAACTCGTTTCATATAAGTTGTCGTCTCTCCACAAGTGAGATAATTGGGTTGCACCAAAAACATATTATATGATGACATATTGGATGAATTTGGATTGAAGGCGACCTTTTCCTTGAAGAAACTGCCTGCCATAGGCTGGCTGCGCCGTCCAGATGCCACCAACCCCATGGAAAATTTGCACAGTAAACTCACATATCAAACAGTTTCGATAATTTTGCAAATGATTTGAGTGCCCCTACTTATCAACTTGGACTTTCATTTCATACATGATTTAATTTTTCTTTAAAAAAACAATATAAATGTGTGTATATATAAGTATGTATGGTGTTACATATTTCATAATATAAAGAAATATAGATTTACACATCTACATATACTTTTATATTTTCTTCGCAGTTAAGATGATATACTAAAATTTGAGATTCCTTTGTTTAAGATTACAAAAAAAGTCCAATTAGTCGATAATTACTATAAAAGGAAAATTACAAAACCAATATAAGTATGTGCTAAGCAAATCATCATCTGTTATATTAATTTTTTCTGTAAAAGTGATTAATTGTATAATTGAGAACAGTGATGCATACTCGATTGTGTTTACAAAAATATTTTTTATGAAAAATGACTTTTGCACTTTTATTATATTTCTTTAGTTTTCGAGTTGAATAAATCAAATGAGAATAAATGTGTAAAAATCACTACATTTTTTTTTATCTTAATTTTCCATTTTGTTTTGTTTGGTTGTGGTTGGATTTGTTTAAATTCGCTAACATTTCGCGGCTTAAATAATCTCACCGGAAAATTAACAATAAACACAAAATGGAAGCCTCCTCTCTCTCTCTCTCTGTGTCAGTCGGTCAATAATTTCCAGCGCTAAAACAACTTTAGATATTTATCAAAAAACGTCAGAATTTATGTTTCTAATTTTCGCACACAATCCTTTTCCATAAAATCCTACTAAATCTCTCTCTCTCTCTTTAAAACTCACATTACACAGCACTGTGCTGCAATATTGCTTCAAGCTCTGCCTCTCACCGGACAACAGTGCAAAGATTCTCGGGAAAGTTCAAAACTTTCCCGGAAAATTGAAAGGGTATTTTCATATTTTGATCACTGTCCAAATGGGTATCTAAAGCTTTAATCTTCTGCTACAGTGGCGGAGAAAAGTGGCAATGGAAGGTGGAAAAAGCGTGGGGGAGAAGAAAGGAAGAGACGATGTCATTCTGCAGATTTCGGTCGGCGAAGAACACACGAGTTACAGTAACGACGTCAGACACTCGAATCTTGAGCTGACGGAGCTTCAGAGCCTCAGAGTCTCCGGCTCTGCTTCTCCAGAAATCCCAAGGCCGAGTCATACGCCGCCGCCGGGGAAGCCGCCGAAAATCCCAACCGAACCCACTTCCCGGCGAGCTTCGTTTTCCCGGTCGGCGTTCTCGAAACCCAAGTCGAGGTTCGTGGAGCCGGTTCCTCCTGGTGAACAGAAGGTGACTGGTGAAACTACTCAGTTGAAGTCAACTGCTAATTCCCCCAATGTGGTATCCCCAAGCTCCAAAATCGCAGCCACAACACCGAGAGACGCTCTGAGATCAACCCCAATAACCCCACGAACGCCGTTGATCGACGGCGGCGAGGAGGACGATGATGAGGAGGTTTACAAGACTGCAAAGCTTAAGGTGCGTGAGAAGTCCGGTAAGAAGATGAAAAGGTTGGCATTGATTGAGTTGATTGCATTTGTTTGCATTGTTGGGTTTTTGATTGCTTGCTTAACTGTGAATAAGTTGGAAAAGAAGATGTATTGGGGGTTGGAATTGTGGAAATGGTGTGTTTTGGTGTTGGTGGTTTTGTGTGGTAGATTGGTCACAGAGTGGTTTATCAATGTTCTGGTTTTCGTGATCGAGTTGAACTTTTTGCTTAAGAAGAATGTTTTGTATTTCGTTTACGGGTTGAAGAGAAGTGTGCAAATTTTTATCTGGTTGGGTTTGATTCTTCTGGCATGGGGTTTGTTGTTCGACCACGGAGTGAAGAGGTCAAGGAAAACCTCTAGGATCTTAGGTTATGTTACAAGGGGTCTGGCTTCGTGTCTAATTGGAGCGGCCATATGGCTGGTGAAGAATTTGTTTGTCAAAGTAGTATCTTCTTCATTCCAATGCAATAGATTCTTTGATCGGATTCAAGAATCGATTTTTCATCAGTATGTTCTCCGCACCCTTTCCGGGCCTCCACTGATGGAAATGGCAGAAAGAGTCGGGAGGACCCCAAGTAGGGGTCAGTTGAGTTTCAAAAATTTGAAGGGAGGGAAAAAGGAGGGGAAGGAAGGGGCCAAAGAAGAGGTGATTGATGTAGAAAAGCTAAAAAAGATGAACCAAGAGAGAATTTCTGCTTGGACCTTGAAAGGGTTGATTAATGTAGTAAGGAGTTCGGGGTTATCTACCATCTCCAACACACTTGAGAGTCTTGACGATGAGGAGAGTGAGCAGAAAGGTAAGGAGATTACTAGTGAGTGGGAAGCAAAGGCTGTGGCTTATGATATATTCCTGAATGTAGCCAAGCGTAGCAACAAGTAAGAATTTCATTTTTGTTTTTCGGAAAAGTTCCTCCAAACTTTTTGATGACTTGTTTATCTTTAATTTTCTCACTATTTTTACGGTTAAATGGACTAGGTACATTGAGGAAGATGACCTCTTGCGCTTCATGAAAAAGGAGGAGGTCGACATTGTAATACCTCTGTTTGAAGGGGCAGCAGAAACTGGCAAGATCAAGAGAAAAGCTTTGAAGAACTGGCTGGTAAATTCTAATTGGTTCCTTTTTTATCTTAAACTTCTTATTCTTTCGTTCTATGTACCCACCTGCGTAAAAGTTGCATTTTGAATTTACCTGTCACTTCTGCACTGAGAAAGCTACAATGTATAATGCTACCACAAAATACACTTTGCGTACTTCTTGTGATATCCCGCTGTCACACATAGTTATAAGTCTTCAAAATTACCGGTGATAGGATCTTAATTCTACATGTTGTAACCATTGGATTTCAATTTTCAAGTCTTTTTCAGTCAGCAACATTTGATTTAAAATGAAGGGCTCTTAACATTATTCTTGTTCTCAGGTGAATGTTTACCTAGAACGCAAATCACTGGCACATTCGTTAAACGACACTAAAACAGCAATAGAGGAGCTGAATAGGCTTGCCTCAGGGATTTTGCTTCTGGTGATCATTGTCGTGTGGCTACTTCTGATGGGATTTTTGACAACCAACATACTGGTCTTCATATCATCTCAGCTTTTACTGGTGGTGTTTGTATTTGGTAATACTGCTAAAACTGTGTTTGAAGCGATCATATTCGTCTTTGTGATGCACCCTTTTGATGTAGGGGACCGTTGTGTTGTTGACGGAGTACAGGTAACTCCAAAATCGTCATTCCTCAAATTACTCTGCTACTACTAAAACAACTTTACTTGACACATTGAAACCTGACAGCTCATTGTTGAAGAGATGAACATATTGACAACGGTCTTCTTAAGATATGACAACGAGAAAATTTTCTATCCAAATTCAGTGCTGGCTTCTAAACCCATCAGCAACTTCTATAGGAGCCCGGAGATGGGTGATTCTGTTGATTTTGCTATTGACGTTTCTACAACGGTTGAGACTATTGTGGCTCTAAAAGCCAGAATAAAAGAGTATGTTGACTTAAACTTATTCGACTTCTCAACTATTTATTGGATTCAAATTTCAATCTATATATACTCTCTCAGCTCAACAAAACCAACATATAAAGGCATGTTGCGTGGTCATGAATCTTCCCGTATCTAGATATATATTTAGCGGAATTTAGCATTTATTTGAACCTGGTGGTGCTATTGCTCACATTATCTTGACATGGAAGATTAGAGTTTAGGATCCTTGGACACAGATAGAGTTTAAAAGCTGTAATCTAGGATTCTCACATGGATTCGTCGAAAAAATAGTTCTGTTTGCGTGATTCTGCTATCCTAGTACAACTTTTTATTCATCTGTTTTGAATATTTTGGTGGTTATATAGCTCCTTTTCTTTTCTTTTTCGTTTTGCTTCTCTTCTGGTACGGGAGTTGTTTACTTGTGATTTTGCATTGGTGTTGATATTTGTGGTTTCCTGCCGTACGTTCTCTATACACGAACATCCGCTGGCATAAGCGCACGTCTGGTCGATAGAAATGAGTTGAAGAAAATTGAACATTTCAGGTACTTGGACAGCAAGACTCAGCACTGGCGTCCTGCCCATAGCGTGGTGGTTAAGGATATTGAGGACGTCAACAAAATGAAAATGGCTCTTTACATCACGCATACCATAAACTTTCAGAACTACGGAGACAAGAGCAGTCGGAGATCGGATTTGGTCTTAGAGCTGAAGAAAATATTTGAAGATCTTGGTATAAAATATTACCTCCTACCTCAAGAAGTTCATCTCCGCTATGTCGGATCATCCACTGCAGAACTTCCACCCACGTGGCGGTGATTTTTTCTCTGCGTATGCTACAAGTACGTGCCTTTCTTCTTTTCTAGTTCCGGTCCAATCTTCGGTTTTATGATGTATGAGCAAAGATTCTATGACTCATGTCATTAACTTGAAATTTTCGACGCATTTTCTAGGGGGGGAGGTGCGAATGAACTCGCCACGAATCTCATCGGAACGAAAACAAAAATGTAGAATGTGTTACAGTTGAGTTGATCTCGAGGAAGTTTCCGATTGTTTGATTGAATTGCACTTCCTATGAACAAGTTTGATGAAGAATGCTCAGTGGAAGGGGAAAAGGTCTCAACGCTGAGATACTGAGATTTGTGAGAGCTGGTGGAAGCACGATGTTGTATTTTTAGAGATGTTTATACAAATTTTGAATGTATTTATATTAATTGTAAAATTAATTTATTTAAATGCATAAACTCAGTTTTCTTCCTCTCTACCCTTTTCAATTCCTTTGATGAGAAGCAATATGTACATTGAGCACTGAGTTTCAATATTAAAACACGGTATTAAAGTGATTGGTTGGTGTATTGAGTTATAACTGAAGATGATGTTGAAGTATTGACCAAAATGAAGCAGGAGATTGAAGCGATTTATTGTATGGTGAATAAGTTAAGAGCGTGAGTGAATTATTATCACATTTTACTAGTGCTAGATTAAAAGCACGCCTAAGCGCTCAAGTTAGTAGAGCACACTCCACCCTCAATAAGCCAATAGCAAATAAAAAATTAACAACTTTCGAAAGTAGCCCAGGTGATACTAAACAGACAATAAACTGTATATGAATCACGATTTAGCGTCTTTTTTTTGCTAATGATTTATTTGCATGTTTAGTGTCGCTCATTTTCTATTTTTCATTAAAAACGACTTGATTTTGTTTGTTCATATTTCCCAATTAAATAACAAAGATAGAATCTAACATCCAAAAATACTTTTCGAATGAGAAGAGTGGTACAAATTTCAGTCTCAATGGTGATTGGGCCAATAAGATAACCTTATCCACCAATCCCAATTGAGAACCTGCCACGTCGGACAAAGATAAATGACAATCTTCCCACCTCTCATCTGCTCCTTCATCTGCCTCTATGACTCTATCTAGCAAGACGCACCTCAAATCTGACACAAAAATTTCACACAGAAAAAAGCAGCCGGTTTTAGAGAGAGAAAATGGCATCAACCACAGCAGTTACAATGGCCATGCCATTGACCAACGCAACCCAAAAGAGGATCCAATCCTCCGCCGAGTGCTTCTTCAAGCCACTGCCACTGAGGCCCTCAAAGGCATTGGCACCCGCGGCGTCGAAATCGAGCGGGAGGCTCGAAGTCAGGGCTTCCTTGAAGGAGAAGGCGGTGACTGGAATCACGGCGGCCGCGCTCACCGCCTCAATGGTGATCCCGGAGGTGGCCGAAGCGGCCTCGGGAGTTTCTCCTTCTCTCAAGAACTTCTTGCTCAGCATTGCAGCCGGCGGCGTTGTAGTTGTTGTGATCATTGGTGCCGTAGTTGGTGTGTCCAATTTCGACCCTGTCAAGAGAGGCTGAGGATATGAAGTGTTCACAAACACTTCTTCAATGATTTTTCTATCTTATTGTATCTGTTAAGAAACGTTTGTCTGTTTTCCATCTCTGTAATATGTGACTCTTATTCGACTCGTAATTTGGCAGAAAAAACTGTGAATTCTAAAATTTCGTCTTTCGTTTTTCGATTTTCGTGCAACAATTTGAAACACAATGCGATCATATAGGGGCAACGGAAAACGAACAAAGAAAGAAAACACTATGAACTCAATTCAGAAATTTATGGAGTTGCCAGCGAATACACCTGCGTTTCACAGTGCCTGCTATATAAATGCTGATTTGATGACATAAATTCAGAGTCACACGCCAACAATTTGTGTGTAAACCTATCGAATAGAAATGTAAATAATCTACGAACAATGCAATCAGCTGCATCCAACTAAATCCGTTAAATTTAACTCGATTGTGTACTTTACCTAGAGTACTTCGAAAGCATATCGAGCATGTATCTGCTCTCTGAAGGATAGTTCACTTTATCCGCCTTCACCACGGTGATCTTAACCCTCTGCTCATCGCCATACATCTCCTCTTTGATTTTAAGCTTGAACAGAAACCGGTTAAAGATACTGCTTCGGACTATGTCACCAAATCTTGCATCGTCCTGCTCTTCGTACTTCAACAAGTACAACTCCTTTGCTGAGCAGCCTAAGATTTCTTCCCCGGTTTCCTGAAAAGCTGTCGCCCAAGTCAATCCAGTGTGGTCTTGAATTTGGGCTTGTAGAAGATATCTGTAGTCACACTCCTCGAATTCTTGATTGCATCTGTCACACTGCCATCCTCTGTTTCCTGACCTCGACACCTTTTTGTTGCACTGCCTATCTCCAATCATCAACGGGCAAGCTGTGTAACAGAAAGAATCTGTTTTAATGAAAGATATCGTCGCCTTCACAGTGACCCAGTCTGGCTTATCTGATCTTCCAAGACCTTCATCCTTGATCTGAGAAACGGTTTTGCGTATCTCATTCTTAGCTCCTCCCGGAACAATGTCTTTAGAAATGGAGACGGAAGCAGTATCCCTGCCCCCTCGATCAAACCAGTCTCTCAAGGTACGAGCATCAGAAATATCTGGGTTTATGAATAGCTGCGTAGAATGAATTGTTCCAACGGATTTCCCACTGAAATCATTAATCTTCCCAGCTTTAACAGCTAAAACTGGGGAAAACCCAGAAGCCAACATCTCTTCAAGCTTTTGCCCTTCCCTATTGCAGACATCGCCCCAAAGGGTTAGCTCAACACTCTTGCCTGACCGATCCTTTAGATTCAGAATTCTTCTCTGAGTTTCCATACCGTTCTTCCTCATGATAGGAACAGAAGGATTGACAGATATCACAATACCAATCACGTCAACAATAGAATTACTTTCAGCATTTTCAATTTCACTAATCGGCTTGAAGTCGAAGTTTTGCGCTGGTATGGAACCATCTTCATCGGGGCAGAGGTCCACAGTTGAACTCGCATCCAAAGTTATCTCCCAGTCATTCTTCAGATGGTTGAAATTCTTCTGGGCAGGTTTCAAGCTTCCCTTTGAAATCAAGTAAACTCTGCCAACCTCAATAATATCATAGAAGCGGTCAAGAACAGCATTGAAGCAGGTAACTCGTATTTCCCCTCCTTCAGAGTCAAGGAGGTCGAAAGAGAAAACTTTACCGTCTCCCTTAGCATTATTATACCGACGGGGATCCCCTTTTGCTGTGACCCTTGCCTTGATAGCCCATCTTCCCTGATAAGGATTCAAAGCATTAATAGGAATGATCCGTGCTGGTGCCTCGTTCTTCATGATTGGGCCATGGTTTTTGTAATGTGGAGGTGGTTGGTAAGGAGGTTGAACAGTAGCTCGGAAATTTGGCGCACTGTTTGCAGAGCTTTCAGGATGAAGACGAGGCCTGACATTTGGCCTCTCAGAATGAAAACTAGGTCTCGGATTCTGCACATTGTGAATAGGATTTTGCGAAATCATATGATTAGTGGCTGACTGCTGAAAACTGCCATTAGGCAATGCATTTGGAGCAGCTGAATCAGGTTCACCATATGGTTTTGGATTCCCAATAATGTCGCAGTTCAGTATGATAGTTTCCATGTTCAGCACAACAATAACCCTGTACAAAGAGTACAATGTCAAAACTCACTGCACACTTCGAAACAGAAAAACGTAACAAACATTTATACAGAAACACAGAAGTATTTGTGTCAAAACACTGCCGACTCTTTACATTCATTCACAAGGTTTTGCAACTCACATTGATTTCAAGCTCTTTGGTTAATTTTTAAGTTCTCTTTCCTAAAATAAAAATGAACCGCATTATAGCTTGTGATTCAAAAAAAATCATCCTAGCGTTATAGCCTATAGCACAAATAACGTTCTTCGTTTCTCGAGTTAGATGAACATCAAGTACAGAGTGGCATATGGCAGCTAACTTGTAGCAATCCACACAATCAAAATAAACTAGCCAGTTATCAGATACAAGCTACAAGCTGAGAGTCCAAACAAACACGAACATTTCGTGAGCTCATAAACTGATTCAATCAAAATTCGAAATCTCAATTTCTTATAACGAAAATCGCATCTGATCATTGCTCAATCAACCACAGTATAATCAGCTCAGATTCAGACTCTGTAGCCCTCATTTGGTTCCAAAATCTCAATTCAGCTAATTGAATCAGAATCCTAACATTATCAAAAACACATTCTAATCACAAGCAAACTCTCATTTAACAATCAAAATTAATGTTAATTAATCAAAAATTGAAAACGATAGAGAGAGAGAAACGGACTGGCGGTTCTGGAGGACGGTGCAAATGTACTCGGTGAGCTGGACGACGGAACCTATCTGGACACGGTTGGTCTTGATTCGGTCGTTGAGCTGCGAAGAGATCATGGCGTGCTGACACGAAACACCGTCGGAGACCATGAAACGGTACCTCTCCTGCTTCCCGATGAGCTTAATATCGATCACCTGCACCAACGGCTTCAAATTCAAGTCGCCGCCTATCACCGCCGCGATGGCGTTCGGCGTCAGGTTCACAGGCATTCTGAGAAACCCTAGGGATAGGCGTGTGTCTTTGGGGGAGGAGGACGAGGGCGAGGGAAGGGCAGATTGGGAATTTGACGAGAGATTGGTGACGGAGTGAGAGGCGGTTGTGTAATTGGCGGGGGGTTTGGAGGAAATGACCGACTGAGAGGGACTTTGATTTTTCGAATCGGGTTTTTAGGGGTTTATATAGATAGGCGCTTTGGATATTTTGAAATTACAGTTATGTCACCGCCGTTCCAATTTTCTGTCTTCTTCCCTACGCTTTGGATATAGAAATCCACGTGAACTCATTTGAAAATAATTTTAAAATAACTAAAAGTACTTTAAAAGTGTTTTTGGTAAAAAAAATTTTAGATTTCAAAAGTACTAGTTATGTGCTTATTGTAAAAAGCACTTTAAGTATTTTTTCAGTATTCACTTGCATTTTTACTAAGAATTAGTTTTAAAAGCACTTTCATCAAAAACGTTTTCAATCATTTTAAAAAAACTTCCAAATGAGTCAATAATAAAGCACATTTAGAATGTGTATCAACAATATTCTATTTTTTTATATACAAATCATATTTTATTTTTTTATATACAAAATAATATTCTACTTTAAATCAAATTTAAACCGTGAAAAAAAAAAATTGAAATGCTTGCTTGCTTGGAATTATAGAAGTCATGAATTTTATGTGGTTCAAATATGATATAAACAATTTGTTAATATCAAAGAGTCAAAATTATTTCTCTAGCTTATATATTAAGAGTCTCGTTCTCTTAGTCACCTGCAAACCAAGGATTTATGATCACCCACTATTGAATTTGGTATCAAGAATTAAAAGATTAATACATTAAAAACACTTATTTATTTTCTAAACTTGATGTCAAATGCAAGAGTTAGCAAGAGAACATTTTGTATATAAATATAAAAATCACTTCTGCCCATAAATAAATGTTTTAGCTAGAAGGGCTTTTGTTGAAAGCATGAAGAAATTTTAATTAAGCGTCCGAGTGCTCTCTAGAAAAGCACGTCTTCAAAAAGTACTAAAAAGCACTTTCTTGATCATTTCCGGAAACGGCCCAAACAAGCCCGTAGGTCATTTTTAGGTCAGAATTGCAAATGGAATAATGGTTTGCCATAATACTGGAAGTGAGACTAACAATTACGAAATTTGATAAATTTTAAATAAAATCGTCTGAGCATGACAAAATTTGAACGACTCGGCCAAATATTTTGGTACGAAAAAATTGACACAGGAAATAGGTTCCAAAAAAAAAATTTTGACACAGGAAACCAATATAATTAAAAAAGTCGACACTGAAGTTACAAAAGAAAAAAAGGATGGCTATCTCGGAACATATGTGATGGACTTCAAGCAACAATCGGGACCGGGACCTCCATCTCAGTTGGGGCCAAAAAAGGCTCTGCTACAGGGGCAGCTACTACCGGCCTGATATATTCGTCCTCCTTCGGTTGGTGAATCGTAACAAGGTCGGGTAAGGGGGTCTTGGGGCCTTGCTTTCCCTTGGGATCCCAATCAAGCATAATCTTGACCTTAATACCAAGCACACCCTGTATGCAAATATATCAAGTGATCAGTTGATTAATAACAGTGAATGATTTGGACAGAAAAAAACACCCTGACCCATGAAACACAATGGGAAGAAGAAGAAGAAGAAGAAGAAATGGGTGAGTGGGACAAACCTGTCTAAGGAGGACATGCCTCACAGCAGCATCGATGTATTCATTGACTGGCTGACCAGAAGAAATCATGTATCCGTCTTTGAACTTCATGGACTTGGCTCGCGCAGCCCTTAGCTTTCCACTAACAATCACCTGTTAACGTACCAATATCAATTGTTAATGTACCAATAACATTTAACATCAAGTTAAAAATGCAACAGGAAAATCATTGCTGAAAAGTGCCAATGACCAACCTCACAACCCTTTGCTCCACTTTCCATGACAAATCTTAACACACCATAGCAAGCCCTGAAAGGAACAGTCATTGGCAGATTAGTTACTGAACAACCAATGTGGCGTCCATTCATAAAGATAATTTGACATCATTGGCCACTATTTAGATAAACTTAGAATATCGCTCACCCTCATCAATTCAAAGATACTAGAAATTACAGTTCAACCGAGCATCAGTGCCTTTATTTATAGTTCTGAATGAGTGTCAGAAATCCCAGGCCTAACTAACAGTAATAGTACATTACAAACATGTTCCCTCCCCAAGGTTACTGCATGAGAACACGGGCATTTCACAAGGAATATCTCACGGAGGATGTCAATCAATTTTGTCAACTTCCGACACAAATTTGGTATGAAAACACCAATATGCTTTGTAGATGACATGACACAGAGCCACTGATCCCAAAAGAATGAGCCTGATTTCTAGAGATTACAGTTTCACTGAGCATTTGTGCCTTTATTTACAGTTCAAAGTAAGTGTAAGAAACCCCAGGCGAACCTAACAGTAATGGTCTATTATGAACATGTACACTCCATCTAAGGTTACTGCACGAAAACAAGAGCATTTCACGAGGAATATCTCACGGAGGACGTCAATCAATTTGGTCAACTTCCGACACAAATTTGGTATAAAAACACCAATATGCTTTGTAGATGACATAACACATAGCCACTGGTTCCAAAACAATAGCCTGATTACTAGAAATTACAGCTCAAAATGAGAGTCAGATACCTCAGGCCCTAACTAACAGTAATGATTCATAAACATGTACCCTCCCTAAGGTTACTGCATGAACACGAACATTTCACAAAGATTTATCTCACGGAGGATGTCAATCAATTTTGTCAACTTCCGACACAAATTTGGTACGGCAACACCAATATGCTTTGTAGATGACATAAGACCACATATCACAAATTGGAAATATAAATAGTTGCAGACATCGATTAAGTAAAGCTAAAGGATGGTACAAGTATACAGGTAGCAACATTTAACAATGTACCCTCCTCGCGGTTACTGCATGAAAGAAATGGACTTTCATAATGATGATGGCACGAAGGATACGAATCAATTTCGTCAACTTCCGACACAGAGTTGGTATGAAAACACCAATCTGCTTTGTAGATGACATATACCCACATCTAAAGGAAACGAAATCGGCAATACAATGCAGCACATTTTCAACATACAAAATACACAATAAGCTTATCCCCAAACTGTCTCAACATCACAATGTATTACTTTAACAATAGTTCTAGACCAACTAGTAGATTCATAAAAAATATTACCCTGATTCAGCATTCGATCAGTAACAAAGAAAAGTTTTGAGGTCGAATCATATACCTGCGGACAGCGAGGCCACCGAGAAGCTTGTAACGAAGAGATTCAGCCTGAGCAATAGCGCAAAGCCCTCTGTTGTTAACCTTCTCAGCGTAAAGCTCAACGCTGTTTTCCGGAAACTTAAACCTCTTCTGTACAACAGAAGTTAGCTCCCTAATCCTCCTCCCCTTCTCTCCTAAGAATCACAATACAATGCCCACAAACCAATCAATTATTTAACATAAAAACTTAATAAAATCACACAAAAAAATCGATTATTTAGCTAATTTGAAATGAGAATCATACCGAGAACGTTTTGGGTTCGGGTGGCTCGGATGATGATCTCGGTCCGCATCGGCGTAACCCTAACTTCGACGCCGGAGTAGCCGTCTTCGGCGAGCTCTCTGGTCAGAACCTCGTTCAGCTCGGCGAAGAAAACGCCGTCGGCGACGAACTGCAACAAAAAACAAAGACGAGAGCTTTAGTTGAAAACGAGATTGATTTTCTCGCGTTTTCTCGGGAAACAAACAGTGGAGGAGAGTGACTGACCTTTCGCTTCTTGCTCATTTGGGTCGCGGCCGCCATGTTTGTGGATGTGAAAGTTGCAGATACGAGATCTGAAATGTGGTGGCGGGAGCTCTGAAAACCCTAGCTTTTGTTTGGCACCCGGTTTTGGGGTTAAGGATATGAGGGTTTATATGCATAGGTGGAGATGGATCGCACGGTTAGATGGGTTTTATTAGCAATTCTATGGACGGATGAGATTTGCCCTAGACTTTTGTTTTTGGCATCAGTTAGGATGCACATAGTTTTCCTTTTTTTTTCTTTTTTTTTTTTTAAATAAATAATATATCAACAAGGGCAAAGCCCAAAGAGAACAGCAAAGGAAAACAGCAGGCAGAGAGAAAAATACAAAGCACCAAATCATATTAGTAATCGTCTGAAGGACTGTAAACGGCCAACACCACTCAGAGGCCCTAATCACTGAAGAAAGCTTGGAGTTTATATGAAGACCAGAGGCTTCATATATTTACATAAATTTACATAAATATTTATGATAGGTAAATAATGATTGTGTTAAATACTTTCCTGAATTGAGGAACAAATGTTAGACTGGAAAATGGTTGGTATTTTTATTCTTTTTCTTTCAAGGAGAGATGAATTCAAACTTGCACTTGCCAAGACTTTTTAGTTGGAACATATATTGCAACAAAGTGTTTTTTTTTTTCTTGGCACACACAATGGTACATTTATAATAATTCGATATCAAATTCATTATTTTGGTGATTCAATGTGAGACAACTTACGTGCAAATGAAGAAAAATATCACTGAATCATAGTGTTAGTGGTGCAACAAATTGTTTTTGATTCCCAACCCTTGGTGCACAATTAGATATCAAACTCATCATTTTGGTGAATTGATGAAAGACAACCTACATACAAATGAAGAGAAATATCACTGAATCATAATATTAATGACATAACAAGTTGTCTTTAATTCCCAACCGTTGGTGCGATTCGTGCCCCTTATGCATCAACAATTGTCAGTCGGGAAAAATTTAAATTGAACATACTCAATATGTTATCTATAGACCCATATCCACGGAAGCTAACCCAAAACTGTACTTTTGGACTATAGCTTGTGGTAAACTATAATGGGCCACTGTCCATGTCTAGATGCTTAGGGTTGCATATGTACAAGCTAACTACGGCCCAAGTCGTTTCTTTATGTTCTTAGGCTAAGAGCATGTCTAACAGTAAGGCCAAGGGTCATGGGCTAAAGGTAAATTCTAGCTCTCCAAAACTGATATCATTGGTGAAATTTAGCATTTTAATTTTTGTTGTTGTTCTAATAATGAAATGGGCTAGAAGCTAAAAAATGTTAAGTGACACGTTTTTATTGTCTACAGGTATTGTCCTAAACTGCCTTCTTATGGAGTCTTAGACCTGAGGCTAATTTGGCCTCACAATAAGTCTTGGGCTCCAACTTGCCTAGATTGATTGGGTGCGTTAGCAAGTTTTTATTTACAACTTGGGGCTAGATCTCCTTCTAGCCTAGGCTAAAAGTCACGCGTTAGATATGCTCTAAGATATAGAAATTTCAAAATTGAAGGCAACATTGGTACTGATTGTTATTAAAAACAAAAAAAAGATCAATATGTTGAAATTTCGATAGACATGGGTTAGACAATTGGCAAGGGCATGTATGTGGCTATTTATACTAAAATGTGAATTCTTCTCTCTCTATATTAAAATAGTTAGTAATATTGTCTTGTCAAATAAGAATGCTGATATTTTGTGAATTTTTCTCCTCAGTTTAAGCTGTTTGATTAAATTTAATGATTATATATGTATTCTCATTGAATACGGTAGATGCTCAAGAAAAATCGTTAAAAAAAAAAAAGTATAGTCTCACGGACTTTTATGTGACAAACACAACACTATGCAAAAAATACAAAGTACTTATCCCATAATTAGAATATTAAGGTTGTTCACACGAGTTTTGTTAATTTCCAAATTATTTGGGGCTCGATAAATCTGTCTACCCACCACCAAAGCTCTTTCCTTAGGGAAAAAGAAACAAAGTGGGGAACTTAATGGACTAACATCATCATTATTGGCATTGTCATTAGGGCATAATAGGTCTTTTCAAGCATTGGGAGTGGATTCTTATAGTCTGATTACCTAATTTGGTCCAATTAATAATGATTTAGAAACCCTTTAGGATCACACACATAGCCTTATTTACTGTCTTAAATGGGGTTGGATTAAAGGGCAAACTAAAATCACACGACCAGTTGGTCTAACAACACCCAAACTCTACATAATTGGAGGATGTCTAGTATTCGACTAAACAGAATGTCATGACGACATATATTTATAATGAATTCGATACTAAATTCTCAATTTACTGAGACGTTGTAAAAGTATGTCAAAAAGGGAAAACTAGACATTATGGGCTCCTTTCCAACCTGCAGTTTGCTGGAAATGCAAGGAACACAAAAGAAGGAATGGGCACAAAAGTAGATTCCCACTGCAGAATTGCACATGTTACGTGTTATAGCAATGTTTAATTTGTCTGGCCTGGTTTAGGGGACCAATTATATGTCATCTTCTAGTTTTCTAGCCCCTTTATGATTACCTTAATTTTTCACAATAAACAAAGCATTCCATATTTGTTAATTAATTATGAGCATGGTTTAGCAGGTTAATTGTGTGTTAGTTTATTAAACTTGATGAAGTGGATTGCTAAGCAAAAGTACTTTTTTATTTGCATTGTTGGCCGGCTTGTATTGGCGCAATTTGACGGTGTGATCAAGATTATTGTCACTAATTATAATTAGCACATGTGATCATTCTATGTTTAGTGTTGTTGATTAGCTGTTGTTCTCATTGTTGATGTTTATTCTATAAAATCTAATTTGGCATGAGACATACTGTGTTTTGGTTACAAGGATTAGTGTGATCTTATGCAAAATTTAGATGAATCTTTTATGGGAATTCAGCACAACTAAGCGGACATGGTATAGTATTGACACAACCTAACACGACATGAGACTGTGTCAAGTCGAAACATCTTACCCTTCGAATATGGCAGGATTAGAGCACACATTAAAATCTCAGTATTTCCCTACATTTGAGGAAATACTGAGGGTTTTCCGGCAAGCCTCTATACTTAATAACCTTTTTTTCTGATCCATTAGAAGCTCATCATCCTTATACATGAGAATTATACGGTGGTATGGACAAATATACGATCTTCGTTGAAAATGTCCTAATAACACGAGTTTAAATACGACGAGACATAATACTGTATATGAGTACAACACGAAGTACGATTAAACCTAACTTATACCGATACGGTCTATTCGACATAATCTACCCAATCAGGTGAGCGTATGCATACCTTAATTTATTTTTCTGTTGATCTCAACCCTCTATTGAATATTCAAAAATCCAAAAAACCATTTGCAGCAATCACTCACGTGGGCCCCCACTCCAAAGATCAGGAAATTAGGTTGCTGCATAAATGGGTCCATCGACAGAGACATGTACTCAATCAGAGAAAGAGAAATAGATGCCAAGGAATCATCAACTTGAAAATAGTCATAAAGGGCATTTATTGGTTAAAGGCAATAAAAAAAATTATAGGAGAGATTTGTAGGTATAATCGGGTGTATATCGTCTTATTAGTATTTCTCTCAGCTAACACTAGTCGGATGATAAGAGAGATTAATTGGGAGTATACACTCGACTTCAATACAAAAAAAATTTTGGTAGGGGAAAGGAAAATAACTTATGCGTATCTCGATGCCGTGCTGACGTTATCTAAAGTCAATTACACATTGCTACTTATCATTATTTTGTTACTTAAATATTTTATTTTTCTGATAGAATTGTGCGTAATTAATTTAAAATATTAATAGCGTCACGTTCCAAATGCATGAAAGTATCTATGAGAGTGGAGGGGATAAGCATAAGCATGGAGATGTTGAGTTCAATCTCCAAAAGAGAGAGAGGAGCTTTGGGGCCCTTGTCATGTTGTTGGGGGTCACTGTTTATACATATCTGTCTGTCTCTTGGAACTATAGTGCTTTGTTTTAAACTACCTATGGAATACTTTATTTTCTCCCAGTACAATCAAAAGGACTGTCATTGGTTACAACAAATATAATAAAATTTATAAAAAAAAATTTGAATAAATGGGTCAAAAAAGCTCATCATCTCTTATCTGAGATTCTGTTCATGTGGTGGTGTGTGATTGGGAATCAAAAAGATTAATCTAAAAGCTGCTTTTTCTTCCAATTATTTCAGAGCATCTTCACACAGATATGTATAATATCATATGCCTGTAAAAATTTGTACGCAAACACTACTTCTCCACATTCCACAGCAGAAAACAATAACAAAATCCATCAAAACAGCAAAAAGAAGTATGGGAAAAAGCAGTTTTGGCTTCATGGGAAGCAGATTACTGAGAACTCTCTCTCTCTCTCTCTCTCTCTCTCTCCTGCTTCAGTTCTCAGTTAAAATCAAGAAGAAAACTTTGAGAAAAAGGAGTTTGTTTTTGTGGAAGAATTTGCATCAAAAGTTAATCTTGATCCCTTCATCAAAAAAGGAGATTCATATATTGACACATATCAAATTTTCAGTCCTTTTTGACAAACAGCAAAAGTTAAATAAAAGCTGTACAGCTCTTAAGGAATTTATCTGCACTCTTTAAATTCCCTGCGAAATTATATAATTTGGCTCGAAGCTTCCCTTCTGCATTCCAGTTTGGATTTTCAGGTTTATAATGTGTATTTGATTAATTAAAATATTGCCCGAATTAAGAGAAGAGGAAAAACACAAGACATAAAAGGTTGATATGAGTAAAGAACATGTAAGTAAAATGGCAAAAAAAAAACTTTTTATTACCAATTAAAAAGAAATGAAATTACACAAACAAGCTTAACTTTTTTTTTCTCTTCAATTAGATCCACAGTTACAAAGACTTACAGTGAAACAGCAATTCTGGGAAATTATTATCTAACACATATAGTAGAGTTTACAGAATCTAATCAATTTTTTTTTCTACCATCTCAACATGCAAAAGAATTAGGAAGACAAATTATCATCTCCCTCTCTCTCCTCTCTCACTTTCTCTCTCTAAGCAGGCCTAATTCTCTTGTGCCCAGCTTTTCCATCAGACTTCAAAGCCCCACTGGAATCTCCTCCCTCGGAAGAAGTATCCATAGATTTGGTGAAGGAGCTTGAGAGATCAGCATAAAGATCAACCACTCTCCTGATGTTGTTGTTGAGCTCTCTGATCAGACCCACATTTCTGCTTAAATTGTCAGGGATTTTGGATTCATGGTTGTGATTAATCTCATTTATCAGCAGCCTGTTTTGGTCCAAGATATTCTGCACTTGCACAAAGCTCTTCTGAAATGTCTGCAGAACTTTTCCATCAATTTGTGTGCTGCCATTGCCAAGCCCTGAGAATGTGTCACCCTCCATTGATTGGATTAAATTAAATTCTTTTTTTTTCTGAGGACTCAGAAAAATTTGGACCAGATCAGAACCAGTCCTGCATAATCAAGAACAGAAAAAGAAGATTGCGATGATGATTAAAAAAAAAGAAACCCCAATAAGCAAAATTGGAAAAAGATGCATTTTTTAATCCAATTTAATATAAATTTCTTATCTTTTTAGTTTTTTACAAACACCCACAATCATAACATCTTATCTGAACATGCTTGCACTAACCAAAACACCCAAAGAAAAAGTATGGTAGTGATTTCCGCACTCCCGTTTTCTCTTTTTGCTGCACTTATCTACCTTGTTTTTGTCCCTTGATTATATTTTAACGGGAGTGCGAGAATCACTTCCGGGACATAAGTGTACGTGAGACAATTTCTGTGGAAAAAATCATGACCTCCTAGGGTTCTTCTTTTTCACAGGAGAATCAGATAACAGACATGAGTTTTGCTGTTATTATTATTTTTATCATTGTTGTTATGTTATTTATGATGAGATGGGGAAAAAGCAGATCCCATTTCCATAAAAGGGAACCTTTTTTAATGTACTAAGAAAATACCCACCTAAAGCTCAGAGTTCCCAAAGAAGAATCTCAAACACCCAAAAATTAAAATTAAAATTAAAATAAAAAATAAAAAAGTCAGTCAATGATGCTGAGAAGATGAGGCCATGAGAGTACTACTACTGCAGACACAAACAGCATTCCTTGATCTTTACAGACAAAAATACAAGAACAAAATTAAATCTGTTAATTCACAAATAAATAAATTAAATACCCCAATTGGGTTAAGTTATCAACCAAAAAATAAAAAATCTAAATTGGGTTTTTACAAGGAATTAAAAAATAGCAGAAACAAGGACTAATTGGGAATTCAGAGGTACATGAAAATTTGCAGTTGCAGAAGAATAAAAACTCCTGAAGTGGAAAACAATACTGAATTAAACTAAGGAAAAGAATAATGCCTTTAATAAATAATATAAAATTGCAAACACCAACAAAGTACAAATATCTTCACAATCCAAATTTACACAGCAAGAAAATATCTCAATTTTTCATTTGGGTAGGAACAAATACTCCAAAAATCCACAAGAAAGATTAGAACTTTGGATGAAAAACAAGAAGCCGATATGGTCAATGTGTTAGCAGCAGAAAATTGAACAAACCCCATAAATTCAATATACAAAAACACATAAAATCCAGCTAAAAAAAGAAAAGAGACATCTTTTTCTGTTTTTTTATTCAACCCTGTTTTCCAAATACATAATTAAATTATAATAAAATTCGTACCTTGAAAATCTGGAACATTATACTCTGCGAAAAGACACAGATTGAATGAAAGAGGAGGAAGACGACGACGGAATCCGAAAAAACGCTGCAAAAGATCGGCGATTGAATCGAATCTCCGGAACAGAAAGAGAACAGAAAGAGAGGAGAACAGACCAGACCAGAACAGAACACACCACCTCTGAATTCTGAAAATTTTTAGAGAGAGGGGAGAGAATATGTAGATTTGACAGTCACGCTCGGACCCCTCTCAGTGTGTCTAAATATTTTAGCTCTCTTAATATATTGTTGTCGTATAATAGTATAAAATCCATATCTACCTGTTATTTCCCTGTTTTATTTTATTTATTTTATTTTGGATTCAGTTGGGATCTGCTTGTGTGTTTCCTCATATCCTAGTCATGGTTTGTCTGTTGGTCTATTTATGAGCCACGTTGGCAGTGATTGATGATGCAATCTGCAATTGCTGCCTAAATTAAGGTAACTACCGGTTTGACCTCATTGCTGACCACATCTCTAATATAGCCGTTGAAATTACTGTAATAGATCCGTTCAATTTACTAACCACATCTCTAATAGAACAGTTTAACTTACTGACCACATCAATATGGACTGTAATAGAGCCATTAGCACTCATCTCTCTGTATCCACTTTGTAGTACACAACCAAATGTTGCATGTAAGTTTCTAGCTTGATAAAAGTGAAACTACTCAAACTAAGTGAGTCTTAGTTATGTTAGATACATGGGCAACAATCTAGATCTGTAAATGTAATTGATACAACCTTACGCCTCATTACTCTTACAAGTCTTTGGTTACTAGGTAAGGTTTCTTTAATTTCTCTGCGATATGTGAAGCCATAATTTTCTTATTTGATACACAACCACTTTATAATTTCTCGTAAAGTCACAATTGTTGAATCTTGCTTAATTAATAATAGTTGCCTCTTATCCTCTCCCCACTATTTTGAAATTTCACGTGAATAAAATATCTGAGTCGTTAATCACGTGTAAGATGTGCGTAAGATTTACCTCTAATGTAGTCTATAGACTCATCTCTGGATTAATGATTAAACTTTTAGAATTTAAAAATCAATTTTTTTTAGACTCTAAAGTGATATTAGCTATGTTTGCATTTACATGTGAGATTCATCCATCTATTAGGTATATGAAAAATCTCTCTAGTGTTGGTTTACATATGTTTTTGGTTGAAAGGAGTTTGGTTTTGTGTATGAATTAGATCCATATTTTTTAGGATGTTTTCTTTGATCTTAAAACACAATCTCCTTTCGATTTTCAGCTATAAAATAGTTCCTTCAATTTTATACGTATTGCACATTGTATAATGTAATATAACCAAAGCCAATGAGATGCCATGTCATTGAATAATTGGATGCATTTGATTCTGAAACCAAACGAGAAAAATACACATCTAGGCTTACTTTAAGAAGACTAATAAAGTCAACAAAGTTAGCTTTTTAACTTCACGCCTCTCTTTGGATTCAAGGTAGTGGCACTAAAAGGAAGATATATATATATACACACACACACACCATATTAAATTTTTTTTTTATCATTTTAAGATAGGTTAGAATGTTTATACGAATTTAACTATTTAATAGTTAATGGTTAAATTTGTGTAGATATAAAATAATTGTAAGCATTCTAGCTGGATTCTATCTTCTTTAGTGAACTTAAGAAGAAGAACGAGAGTTTGAAGACGTGGGTGTTGGTGAATGGGATCCCACATCAGACATAACAATTAATATATTAGAGATTTGATCAAGGCTAACCACAATACCACATTAACTAAATCACATATGTTCTTCTTATTCGCTCAAATTTGAATTCCCTTCACAAAAATATCGTCCTCAAATTTTGAGATCCAAATCATGTTCAATTATCTTCTACACAGTACATATACACTGCTGGAGTTTGGATTTTATGCTTACTAAAAAGATACAAAAATACTACAATCGTAATTAGGGAAACTCATGTCCCAACTCTCAATTTTGTTTCGATTGTCCCATCAGAAAATAAATAAATAAAAATAAAACTATGGTATAGACTATAGAGTAATATCTAAATATTTCCCAATCAGATGAAGACGCGTGTCCTCGGAGGCTCGGGAGATCTGCAAGTTTGGTTCCAAAACTAACCAGGTTCCCAAGCCTGCTGATTTGCTGCTCCTTCCTGCTTCAATTCTTTCATTCAATCAAAGTGGACCCACTCTCTAATATGCTTCAACAATCGACATCATAATATAAATACATAATATTCTTAATTTCCTCATGAAAAATAAAAAATAAAAAATAAAAAAATAAAAGGGAGTCTAAAAGAGGTGTATCCTGTGGACGCGCCATTCAAGAATAATGTTTTGTTTGTTCCTATGTGTGATGGATCCTAGACGAGAATGACTTACATAGAATGAATTTACCGTTATGTAGTATATCTTGTTCAATAATGTATTATCATGTGCACGTTTTTCTTCACATGTCAATGTGATTGGAGCAGGACGCCACATAGTGGTGAACCAGTTCTATGTAAGTTGCTCTCAATCTATATTGTGTTAGTTTATGATTTATCTATGTAAAAATTGAATAAGGGAATTGTATCAAACATGCTTTCGATGATAAGAAGGGTGTATATGTAACTATCTTAGCTGAATTTTTTCACAAAATTTTTATAGTGTTTCGGAATATAGAAAAAACATATTATAATTACAACAAGCACTTCAATTGAAATGTCAACTATAATTCAAGCATGTTATTATTGAAGGTGACTCCAGAATATTAGTTTACGTAGTACAACATAAACTCCAGTTCTCTACCGCATCCGATCATTTTTTCAAGATAATTAGCATATTTCTGGACAAATTCTCAGTCTTATTTTTCAACATACTTATAAATAAGAAAACATAATTATATATAGATTTTCTAATTTAGAGCATCAATATGATCATTGTAATCATTTGTTTTTTAATTAAAGATGTCCATAACTTTCTTAGAATCTTAAGTTATAAAGATTTTACTCTCATGATGTGATTTAACCAAGGTAGCCTTTCAGTTTTTAGATTCTCTATAAAAAATTATCCATGTCAAAAATTAGTTGTACCAATTATTGTTTAACCGTTTGATTATACACATTGTCATTTTTGTTTTGTTTTGTCTAAAAAATCTTTTTTTTTTTTACATTTAACTGACCAACAGTTTTAAATTTGGATGATTTTTTGAAAGAATGATTGATGGATAATGACATAAAATATAAATTGTTCAGTTTTTTTATTAAAAATGATGTTTATAACTTAAGAAATTATATCAAATGACAAGGGTGTAGTCAAATTAGGATTTTGAATGATTTTAAAAGACTTTAAAAGACATTTTTAAAATCCATGTGTAGTCAATTTGGATTTTAATAGACTTTAAACAAGTGTATACAAATCTATGTGTAGTCAGAAAATTGTAGATTTTGGTGGATTTTAGTGGATTCTAGGATAGAAAATATATATGTCAAAGGCTATGAACAATTTCACCCTTCCCCCAAAGATTTCATTGAATTCTTCTCCTCTCCCTACCCAACCTTACTGGTGACTGTCCACATCGGCCAACCATCACCTAACCCACACCCACTGCTCACCCCTCCTCTGAGCACCACCACCACCACCACTTCCGCTCTCTGCCCAAAGATTTTACTGAATTCTTCTCCGCACCCTCCCCCCAATCTCGCCATCACTATGTGGCTGAGTTGCAGACAAGGGACATTCCATGCGAGAAAGAACCATAGTAGCTACTTTTTTAATCGCACCAAACCCTATTGCTTTTCTTTTCTAATAACATAAAACGCTATAAAAACAACTGCTTTTCTAATTGCATCAAACCCTATTGCTTGATTATTAATGCTAAGCATTATCATCCCTTAACCTTTACCATAAATGTATAAAAGCACACACAAATCTTGTTTGGGTTAATCGCATCAAACCCTATGGCTTTTCTAATTGCATGTATCTCATGCTCTAATTGAGCATTATCTCATGCTTTGGTATCCTAGCCTTTGCTGTCTCCTCTTTGTTTCTCTGCAGCGCTTCCATTTTTTCTTTTATGTTTTATTATTTCAAAACAAAAAAAATGGATAAATGATAAGAAAACTCTAAACAAAGTCCATTAAAATACATCAAAATCTTTAAGCAAAATCCATTAAAATCCATATAAAAGTTGTAGGATTTTACAAATCTTATCAAATCTATCACTTTAAAAAGTCTTTTAAAATCCTTTTAAATCCAAGTTTGACTACACCCCCTAAATCTTGGGAAATTTGGAAAAATAACCAAAATTTTAACCTCATATAGAATTATAGCCACTTTTTTAAGTTTATGATAATTATAACCAAAAGTTAATATAAAAGTACTAATATACCCTTAAAATGAGGTTTTCTCAATAAAGTCAAAAAGCAAAATTAAAATGAGAATTTAGTGTTTTTGCATTTTACAAATCACCCACAAGGTTTGGGGGTGATTTGCAAAATGAGCCACAAGGTTTTAATTTTTGCATTTTACACCACGTGGTTTTTGAATTGCATCAATTTAACATCTTCGTTAATTTCACCGTCTAATTAGACATTAAGTGGTGACGTGGCATAGACTTGACCCACATTTTAAGCACTTGTTGACCGTTAATTTCAATATTTAGTACTTTATTTTTTTAATCATTTTAAGAATTTGATGGTCAACAAGTGCTTAAAATGTGTGGGCCAAGTCTATGCCACGTCACCACTTAACGTCTAATTAGACGGTGAAATTGATGAAGACGTTAAATCGGTGCAATTCGGAAACTACGTAGTGTAAAATGCAAAAATTGAAACTTTGTGGCTCATTTTTGCAAATCACCTCCAAACCTTGTAGTGTAAATAGCAGTTTATCCAAGTTTTTAATCATTAAGGGTATTTCAGTATTTTTATATCAACTTTTGGTTATAATTATCATAAACTAAAAAAAGTGGCTATAATTCTATATGAGGTTCAAATTTTGGTTATTTTTCTAAATTTCCCCTAAATCTTAGCGATGACTGATACATGTCTTTGATTGTTGAATTCAAAGTTAAATTATACTCTACTCTTCGGTTATTTTTAGGCCAAATGACCTTTATGTCTGACCTTTTTTTGACCTTAAAATCTATATGTCCTTTTTTGACTTTATAAATATACATGTTCGTCCATTTACTAGACCTACCTATATACTATATAGGTGTCTTCATAGGAATAGGCTACGATGCTCGCAAACATTGGATGTTTCCACCGATCTCACCGTTAAAATGAGGGAAGAGGGAGGAGAGAGGGGGAGAAGGAGGGTGAGATCGGTGTGAGCATCCAATGCTTGTGAGCATTGTAGCCAGTCCCGTCTTCATATGCCTAAAAATTTAAAGTAGTTGAGTTTGGCAAACTCGGATAAAAATAGTTAATAATACGTTAAAGCGAATCATTTGATACATTTCTCCAAAAAAATATATATGTACATACAAATTTCATGATCCTTGGATTTGAATACATTCTCCATATTAGCAAGGTCCATGATCTCTTGGTTGCAACTTAGGAGGACCTATGTATTTGTTCAACACACAAATAATTAATTCATTAACTAATAATGTCCTACTATAAACTATAAAGGACACTTTGATGGAGTAAGCTACAGTGTTCGCAAGTATTGAATACTCACACCGATCTCACCATTAAAAGGAGGGAAGAGGGAGGAGAGAGGGGGAGAAGGAGGGTGAGATGAGTGTAAGCATTCAATACTTGCGAGCACTGTAGTCAGTCCCCACTTTGATAGTTAGGAAGTAGGAACTAGATAAGATCCCATCCAAAGCTCAAGTCGTGTTGATGACGACATGTATTTTGTAACTTAGCATGAATAATGAAAGGATAATTAGAGTCTAATCCAATTGCCAACAAGAGTCTCATATTATTAATCATATCAAAAAACCATATGGACCACGCTAATTAAACTATGATTAATACTAATCTAGGAAAACTTTAACAAGTACATTACGTTATTGGGCATGGTCGTTTTCATAGGTTGATCATAAACAAATAAACAAGCCCATTTGGCTTCGGCTTTTTTAGATTTTATTTTTTGAGTGGTTTTTGGGAAATAATTAGAGAGAGAATAATAGAGTACTGATCCGTGCACCATAAGCACAGTGAGTCATTCTCTTCCTCCTCTTGTTTGTTGTTGCGGAGCTTTCTTTGTTTTAAATTTTAATCAGTATTTAAAACCCCAATGATTTCAATGATTATCTGTAATCTCCACGATTGGTTTTCTAAATAGGAGACAATCTGAAGGCAAATGTTTCAGTCTCCACTAAACACGCGAACTTTTTTATAATGGAAATGGTGGTGGCGTCTTGTGTTAAGAATCTTGAGATTGCTTTTTGTTTCTCGAGTTCTTGTCTCAAATTTGGGTCCCAGTACAATGTTACATTTCACTTAGTAATAAGAATTTATGTAAAATATATTTGTTGTAAAGATACATTAGATTCTTACATGTAAGATTTAACAGTTGATTTTTCGAACTACGTGATCCGCGTCATGAAAAAAAATTGCTCTATTTCAACTAAAAAATGACATATGTGTCGAAGGTAAAAAATGATACGCATAAACCGCTCTTATACAAAAACAATTTTATTCTCAAATTCTCTCCATCTTTTCTTTTTGTTCGTTTAGAGCATTTCCACTGGTGACCCAATTGCAAGGGCAATTGGCCCAATTGCCCTACCAAGCAAAAAACCCAAGTTCAGCGGGCCAAATCTGCAAGGGCAAGAGGTGGGCCCAACCAAGCCCTACCTCAAGCCCGAGCGATTTTCGCCCGAGCAGCTGCCCACAGGCGCTGACGTCAGCGGTCTTTTTTTTTTTTTTTTTTTTTTTTAATTTTAAAAAAAAAATTTAAAATTTTTTATAAATTTTTTTTTATAAATACTCCCAATCATCTTCTTCATTCCTCAATATTTTTTTATACC